>BTHU01000003.1:25695367-26400367 GCA_036184795.1 Tokudaia tokunoshimensis
TATAGCACAAAATGTCTAAATACTAAAGAAAAAAGTGATTACCCCACACAAAATGTATTTAGAATCTCCAAAACACCGGTCCAGAGATGAACCTCTACATGACCTAGTTAAAGTGCCAAAATAAAAAGCAAGGAAACAATATTAACAACTGCAAAAGATAAAGGCTGACTCATCAACAATGACATTAGAACTCTCAGCAGCAACTCAAAAAGCCAGGAAAGCATCAAACAATACAGTTCAAGGCCTGAAAGCAAATAATCTCCCAAGATTGCAGTATTCAGCAAATCTGCCTCTTAGAATTGATGGAGTAATAGATAGAGTCAAGACAATCACAAAGTTAGGTAGATCATAACTGCCAATCCAGCACTGCAGAAGACATTTAAAAGAATACTGTATAAAGGGGAGGAGAGGTTATCATGAAAGCAAAGGAAAGAATGGGTTTCACTAGAGGAGAATATTTACAAAGAGGAGTAAAGAAGGAATGCATACAAGTCACAGGGGAGAGGAAATAAAGAACAGTGAAGCAGCTGGTCACAAAACAATTAACAAATTTTCAGGAATTAGTTAACATCTTTCAGCAATAACCTTAAAGGTAAATGGTCTCAACTCACCAATACAGACTCAGACTGGTTGACTGGGCTAGAAAACAAGACCTAGCTATCTGTTTGTGTTAAGCAGCATGCCTCTCCAGTAAATACAACCACAGAGTGAGCTTAAACTGAAGGAAAGGCCATCCAGAGACTCACCCACCTTGGCACCCATTTCATCCTCAGAAATCAAACCTCAACACTATCGCTGTACTGGCTGGTTTTGTGTGTCAATTTGACACAGGCTGAAGTTATCACAGAGAAAGGAGCCTCCTTTGAGGAAATGCCTCCATGAGATCCAGCTGTAAGACATTTTCTCAATTAGTGATCAAGGGGGAAGGTCCATTGTGGGTGGTGCCATCCCTGGGCTGCTAGTCTTGGGTTCTATAAGAAAGCAAGCTGAGCAAGTCAGGGGAAGCAAGCCAGTATGAAACATCCCTCCATGGCCTCTGCATCAGCTCCTGCTTCCTGACCTGCTTGAGTTCCAGTCCTGACTTCCTTTGGTGATGAACAGCAATATGGAAGTGTAAGCTGAATGAACCCTTTTCTCCCCAACTTGCTTCTTGGTCATACTTTTTTGTGCAGGAATAGAAACCCTGACTAAGACAATTGCTGATGCCAAGAAGTGCTTGCAGACAGGAGCCTGGTATAGCTCGCCTCTGAGAGGCTCTACCAGCATCTTACTAAGACAGATGCAGATGCTCAATGCCAGCCATTGGACTGAGCCTGGGGACCCCAACTGAAGAGTTAGGGGAAGGACTGAAGGAGCTGAAGGCGGATTGCAACCTCATAGGAAGAACAAAAATGTCAACTAACTGGACCCCCCAGAGCTCCCAGAAACGAAACCATCAACCAAAGAGTATAAGCGAGTGTATCTATGTCTCTTGCTACATATGTAGCAGAGGACTGCCTTATCTGGCATCAATGGGAGGAGAGACCCTCGGTCCTGTGGAGGCTTGTTGCCCCAGTGAAGGCAGATGCTAAAGGGTTGAGGTGGGAGTGGGTGGGTGGGTGGGAGGGCACACTCTTAGAGGTACAGGGGAGTGGGTAGGAGGTGGGGGGTTTGCTGAGGGGAGACTGGGAAGGGGGACACCATTTGAAATGTAAATAAATAAGATAATTAATTTTAATAAATTATGTTACTCTACCAATTGAATAGGATAAAAATAGCCAACATATTTATTTTGATACCAGGAAACCAGAGTTATAGTCAAAACTATGCAGGAAATAAAAAGGAGGCTGTTACATATTAATAAAAGAGAATCATTAATCAAGAAGATACAAAATTATAAATATATATTAAACATTGAGACTTCCAATTTTTTTTTCCTCTTTGAGACAGGGTCACACTATGTAGCTCTGGTTGACATGTATTCTGTGTAGATCAGGGTAGGGGCATCCAATTTTACGCAACAAATAGTAATGGGACTGAAAAAGCAGATAAATCCTGACACAAAGCTAGTAGAGGACTTTAATACCCCATACTCATCTTTAGTTAGGTCTCTAAACCAAAAGACAACAAATTTCAGAGGTAAGTTACACTATAGACCAGAATGACCTAACAGATGTCTGCAGATGTTCCATCCAACAGGGACAGAATATATATTCTTTTCAACAGTCCGTGGCATCTTTTCTAGAACAGACCATATTCTGGTCCACAAATCAACTCTTAACCAATACAAAGGATTCAGAATAATTTCTTCTTTCTTATTAGATCACAGTGCAAAACCCAGAATTCAGCAGCAAGAAAAACTACACAAGTACTTGGAAATTGAACAGAACATTCTTGAAAGATCAGTACATCTTTGAAGAAATCAGTCAGGATATTAAAAAAAAAATCAGTGAACTAAATGAAAATGAAGGCATAGTTTCCTAGAACCATTGTGGTATAGATAAGGCAGCTCTGAAAATGAAAGCTTATATCTACATCTGTTTATGTTAAAATGTCATGAAAATTTCAAATAATTAACCTAAAGTTATTATACTTAAAGTATTTAGATACATGGGAGCAAGTCAAATTCCCAATCAGCAGAGGCAAAAATAGTTTATAGATTAAGGCAGAAATTAGTGACACAGAAACAAAAGAACAATACATAGAAATAAAGTAAAGTCCTCTCCTCAAACTCCCCACCTGTCCTTTCTGCTGGGGCAGACTCTGGTCAGCTCTGCCACGGTGAAGACACCATTTCCTGATTCATCCTAGAGAAGCAGCTGCACTCGGGGCAGTTAGTAAGGACCCTCTCCCACCTCTGGAGTCCCAGAACTGCTGCTGGGAGTCCGTAGGGACCCACTACCCAGCAACCACCAAAACCCCCGCCTTCCTGAATACCACTCCCCTTCCGTTCCTTCTGAAATGTGAATGAGGAATATATTCAATAAAAAATTAAAAAAGAAAACGTCATAAAAAAAGAAATAAAGTTTTATGAAAAAACAAGATTGACAAGCTCCTAGTCAAATCTACCAAAAAGGACAAAAGTGAAATTAATAAAACTGGAAATGATAAGGAGGTGGTTACAATAAAGTCCAATAAAACCCAGATAATCATTAAAGAGTACATTGAATATTTATAGTCCCCAACTGGAAAATACAGAAAAAAAATAAATAAATTTAAAAACATTCATGAAACTAAAAATGATATGAACAACATAGAAGAAGAATTAATGATAATGAAGAAACAATGTTTGTGACTGACAGGTTTGCCCCCAAATTCTACTAAACTTTTAAATTGTAGTGAACAAACACCAATACTTCTCAAAGTATTCTATATACTAGAAAGCATAGGAACACTACCAACCTGATTCTCCAAAGCCAGCAATATTCTTATATTGAAATTGGATAAGGACACAACAACAATAACGAAATGGATAGACCAATTTCTCTGATGAATCTGTATACAAAATTCTCAGTAAAGATCCTGTAGCTGCATTCAAGAACACAATATTATCGTGCACTGTGACTATTTGTTATCATTCCATGAATGCAAATCAATAAATTGAAAGTAGCACATAAGTTAACATAAGGGCAGATACAGTGAGATTATCTGATTATCTTCAGCAAAGGCCTTTGACAAGTTTTATCACCCCTTTATGATACACATCAGGAAGAAACTAGGAGTAGAGTCAACATTCCTCAGCGTAAGAATGGCTACATGTGAACATCTACAAGCAATATCATACTAACTGGTGAAACACTCAAAGCATTTACTAAAGAATTAGGAATGGGACAGTGTTCACTACTCTCCCTCTTATAGAGCTTTGTGTTAAAGCATTAAATCAAGAGAAATAAAAGGAATACTTATAAGAAAGAAAGAAAAAGTTTTCTATTGGAAAATGATACTACAGTGTATACTTGAAAATCCCTAATGGCTACACAGGAAAAGCTCTTGAGTCTAATAAATATTTTTACTAAATTATTACAGTACAAAACCAGCATACAGAACTCAGTAGCCTTCTACATATCAATAATGAACAAGTGGAGAATAACAAAAAAAGAACCTCTAATTGCTAAAGCAAAACACAATCAAACAAACCAAGGAGAAGAAAGATTTTATAATAGATATTTAAAACACAGAATAAAAATTTGAAGGCACTAAAAGATGTGAAGACCTCCTGTGCTTATTGATTGGAAAAACCAATATTGTAAGTGGTTATTTTACCAGAATCTACAGGGTCAATACAAGCACCATTTAAATCTCAATTATATTCCTAAAGAGAAATCCTGATGTTCATGGGGAGTCAAATATCAATAAAACCTGGAATAACTAGTTTGATCTTAAGGAGGAAGAGGAAGGTTGTTGATGTCATAGACAACACCTGATCTTGAATTATAATGTCGTAGTAACCCAATTGTATGGTGTTAGCACAAATGCAGACACGCAAGCCAATCTAATAGAATAGATGACTGTAGTGACAGCTACAGTCACCTAGTTCTTGATAACAGCATAAAGAGCACATATTAGAAAAAAGCCTCTAGATGTGTATGTCTGCATGTTGAGAGAGAAAACTGGATCCATCTGTCACCCTGTACAGGAATCAATTTAGAGTGCACCAAAGCTTAATTACAGGATCAGAAAGTTTGAACCTTCTAGAGGGAAACATGGAATATATAATTATAAAACTATAACTCTATAAATAGAACTTTCTCATCTAGGCTGATAATGCTCCCTCTAATAGTTAAACACAACCTAACAGAAACCCCATCTTTTGAGTGTTTGACTAGGGTTGTCTAAGGAATTCCCAAAATATTACAGACTGTTGCTGTTGTTCTTGATGGTATTGCAGAAGATTCCATATGCTTCCCGCACAGGGCTCAGAGACTCCTGATAAGGAAGTGAGTTGACTGTGTCCTCCCAGAGGATTAGCTTTCTTGGTATCTGAAGGCACCATGCAAGCTGCCAAGGGAGGGAAGCAACTCTTACCCAGCTATGAACCTATGGACTACAATAATGACCACCATAGCATGATAAGGGTGGAGTAGAGGCACACATGCCTTAGTAATAGCTAATAGCTCTTTAAATTGGACTTTAGATCCATTCAACAAGAAGAAACCAAGCTAAGTACCTAGTGCAAGTGAAGTCATAGACCTTGAAGAACTTACAACCACTACTTTACTGAACCAATGTAATTCATAACTACATTCTAAATATTTGTCCTTATACACACAGATAAGTGTAGTCCTTGTGCAATATCAAGGAAACTTCCCTTTGCAACAAATGTAGATCATTACAGAAACCCACAACCAATCAAAATGCAAAGTTGTGGAGTACAGTGAATACAACCTGTAAAACAACTCCCATACCTAAGCCGAAGGGAACATTGGGGAAGAGGGAACAGAGAGACTGTAAGAGTCAGAGGATCAGGGAGTTTTCTGTGACACTATGTTTCCTAGTTCTGTGTCACCAACATGACTGTCTAAACATGAGTTAAACAAGGACAACAGCAGTAGACATGCCTGCATAGACAGGGGAAAGGCCAACAACCCTACACAAAGAACTACAGGGTACTCAACAATACAGAAAATGGAGAATAGACTTCTCCTGGGAAGAGCAAGCCAGCTCGTCATTCAATATCATGAACCATTCTTAAAAACATTCTTATGAGTAAAATTATAGAGACTGAGCAATTCAGGTATATTTAGGAACATACATGCGCGTGCGCGTGAGCACACACACACACACACACACACACACACACACACTTCACAATTAATGAAGAAAGAGATCATGGATTTGAAAGAAAACAAGGAGGAATATATGGGAGGGTTTGGAAGGAGGAAAAGAAAGGAGGAAATGGTTTAATTATGATGAAATTTGAAAACTAAAAGAAATGTTTAAAAACTCTAGAAATGTCAGAGATGCTACACCTTTGACGTCTCATCAAAATGGTTGCCTAAAGAAGACCTGGATGAGAATGACACTGTTGGTCATGGTAACATGGAAATGTCATGTGGCCTCAGCCATAGACAAAGAAACATAGGCGACTAAGGAAAGATGAGTGTGGGAGAAATAGTCTTCCCCAGGGAAAAGCCTCCACATTTATTGTCTAATACCAAGTGGTCAGTTTTGGAATCATATACATGCAAGTTACATTATATAGCATGATCAAATTATATTTCCATACTTAGGAATATATATAGTGTATATCACTAACTAAGAAAATAGAGTCTATGAATTTGAGGTAGTACAAGGGAGAGCTTGGGAAATGTTTGAGAGAGCAGTGGAAATGGGGAAATTGATGTTATTATACTTTAATTAAAAACAAACCTAAAAGAAATGCTGTAAGAGTCCATCTCATGTAAAGCAGAAAGGCTGTTGGAAAGATCGAGAATGACAGTAACTTCTTGAAAAGGCACGAGAAGGGAAGGACTTTACACACTATAGTTGGGAATGCACACTGATGTAGCCACTATCATAGGTACTGTGGAGGTTTTTCAAATGCTAGAGTTGAATTATCATATGACCTAGCTATAGTACTCCACAAAACAGAGATATTTACATATCTATGTTTATAACTCACAATTGTTGGGATACAGAACCAGCCTTTGTGAATAAAGAAAAGTGCATGTATACATTGGCATTTTATTTTGTGGAAAATGTTATGAAACTGGAGTTTTCTATGTTGGGCAAAATAAGCTACACTTAAAAAAAAACTACACATCTTCTCTTATTTATAGGAAATAAGATTTAAATTATATATATAAATATTACTATGTGCATTATATATATTATAAACATATGTGTGTTTGTAGGTCATAGTTAAAAAAGGGACCAGATAGAGAGAAGGAGGATCTTAGCAGAGAGGCAGGAGGGAAAATAAAGTAATGGAATATATGTTATATGAAAGCAGAAGTGGGGGAGTATTTGGGAATAGTGAGACCCTCAATCTGGGCTAGATGTGATGTGATGGTTTGAATAGGAATGCCTCCTGTAGGTTAATATATTTGAATGCTTGATCATTAGGCAGTGGCGCAACTTGACAGGGATTAGGTGTGGACTTGTTGAAGGAAGTGTGTCACTGAGGGTGGCCTTTGGGGTTTCAAATGCTCAAGCCATGACCAGTGTCTCTCTCTCTTCACACTGCCTTCAGATTGGGACAGAGAACACTCAGCTATCATGTCTGCTTACATGCCTCCATGCCTCCCATCATGAGGATAATGGACTAAACCTCTGAAACTCTAAGAAAGTCTGAATTAAATGTTTTTCTTTATAAAAAGAGACATAGTTGTGGTGTCTCTTCACAGCAATAGAAAGAATTCTGGCTGAGACAGGCGATGAATGTGGGTGGTGTGGGAAGAGGATGATTAAGAACAATGCATATAACAACACATGCCTATGAAAATAATGACTTCACGAATAAATTAAAAAAAAAACCCTTTCAAATGTGTGAGGCTATTTAATTTTCCTGACAAACCTTTGGCAGAAAAATTAATTATTTTCTATGTTTGCAATGAAGATTTCAGAACAAGGAAGTACAGTGATTTTTCAAGATCCCAAATGCGGGCTGGAGAGATGGCTCAGCGGTTAAGAGCACTGACTGTTCTTCCGAAGGTCCTGAGTTCAAATCCCAGCAACCACATGGTGGCTCACAACCATCCGTAATGAAATCTGATGCCCTCTTCTGGGGTGTCTCAAGACAGCTACAGTGTACTTACATAAAATAACAAATAAATCTTTAAAAAAAAAAGATCCCAAATGCAAGGTCTGTGCTATTATCACCGGGACCAAATTCCTCATTAGCCTGCACCCCCTTTTTTTGTAAAATTCACTTTCACAAGACCTTTACATCCTTCTTTACTTCTTCCCTCTTTTATCATGGTCATCAAATGCTCATGTGGAACAGAACCTATTCCTCCCCAAGAAGCATCACAGAAAAGCCTCATGTGGGTTGGGATGTTTTGCTCAAGCCCAAAAGTAAAAGAATGAGAAAAGTGGTTGAGATGGTGTGGGCAGCACAAGGTTGATGAAGAGCTTTAAATCTACGTCAGTATGAACAGAGTTCTCTGAGTGAAGACTGTGAAACAGGGACTGTACTTGCAGTATTTTATGTCCTTATATAATACAATGTACTTTCACATTATTCATTTATCTGAAGGCAAATGGATAGGATCTGTAAGTCCTTTCCAATCTCAGATATACTCATTATAAATTGAAGCCATATGGAGGGTTTTTCTAAAAGGATTACTTTAGTTCCAGATAAATAGCTCTTATCAGGGCTTAAGATGCACAAAAGGAAGACAGGCTTCAGTTACCTTTTGTTTCCTTTTAACAGACATTGCAATAGAGAAGAGGGCTACAATCTCTATCTCTCTCTCTCTCTCTCTCTCTCTCTCTCTCTCTCTCTCTCTCTCTCCCTCCCTCCCTCCCTCCCTCCCTCCCTCCCTCCCTCCCTCCCTCTCTCTCTCTCTCTCTCTCTCTCTCTCTCTCTCTCTCTCTCTCTCTCTCTCTTTTCCAGGAGCTGCAAGGAGTTCAGAACTACTAATTTGGGCAGAAAAATATCTATGCTGACACCATGTATCAGAAAAATCACAGATTGTCTTTCTATATGTTGATATCAGCTAGTTCTCTTTTTTAACCTTTAAAGACAATTTTTTTAAAGAATCCATTGAGTAATTCAACAATGTATTTTGAACAATCATCCCTCCCCTAACTAATCCTATAATAACCCCTTCTTCCCTTCTCTCCCTTTTCATTCAACATTGAGTTTTCTTTTTTCTTTCCTCAACGGATTCCAGTTTGCGTTTCCTATTTAATCTTGGGACTGAGACCTTCCCTGATGTCGTTCACCTATCAGGACTCACAACATTAAAGAAAATTAACTCTTTCCTAGCAGTTATCAAATTCTAGTAACTCCTTGGCTAGTGGTAGGATTTTGTGTACACCTTCCCTGTCTGGGTTGGGATTCTGACTGTCTTGACCTTGTGCAGGTCTCATGAGTATTGTCAAAACCCTTTTGAGTTCATATGTGCTACTGCTTTGTCATGTCAGGAAAATACTGTTTCCATGATGTTATCTACCACTCTGGTTCTTAAAATTTTTCCACCTCATCTAACTTGAACAAATCAAAACATCTGTCTATCCTCCTCAGAGAAACTTCTTCTTACAGTAGATCACCATTAACATGGAGACTCTCAACTGGTCAACATGGAAAGAATAAGAGACTATGGAATAAGACTGCAGAGGTGGCTCAGTGGCTAGGGGCACTTGTTACTCTTCCATAGGACCCAAGTTGAATTCCCAGAACCCACAAGGCAGTTCACAGCTCTCTGTACCTCCAGTTCCAGAGGATCTAATATCTTTCTCTGGTCTCCGTGGGCACTGCAGAAATGGGGTACACAGACATACTTTCAAGAAAAATACAAAAAACCCTCCATAAAGTATTATAATAAAATAACATTGTTAAGAGTGTGTTTACTGTTCAGGCTCACACAGAACATACAGATAACACCTCTTTCTCTTAGGGATTTTGAGCCAACTGGTTCTCTTAGAAAAACAGTATGATCAATAAGTTACGGCATAAAATACAAGATTGAGTCAACTACCGCTTCAGCGTGATTTTTCTTTCGGGAAAGGAGGCTAGACTTTATTGTTGTAGCTCAATTTCTCAATGTGCTTTTGAAGTTTGCCTTTCATCTTCAAAGTGTAAATTTTTTTTTTGCCTTTTAAAGTTGCATTAATATAGGATATTTAACATTAGTATTTTCCTGCACCGAATCCAGGTGAAAATTAGATTGGTCACTGAAAAGAAAGCGATTTTTCTACAGTGTCCCGTGAGCTGAGTCAGCAGGGTGTGTAAATACTGATTTTACTTCTCTTTAGAGTGAAGTAAAGCTATATGATGTGCACCCATATATCTTCCCCAGTATCCCTGTTTGCTACTCTTTGCCTCAGGGAAGTCCTTTCCTGTGGGAGGCTCCTCAGGTCTCCTCTCTGAATCACTTTCCTCTTTCTTCAGTCAGTGCAGGGTATTGTCCAAGGGGACTCAGCACATTACTCTTATGTTTTCTAACACACGTATTTGGTAACATGAAAAATAGCTTCTGTTCCTCCAGTCCAGAGGAGCCTGCATGTATCACTCATCCTTGTGTCTCCAGAACTTACCAGACTCCATGATGCTGAATAAATATCTGTTGCATAAAATCATCTGCTTCCTCCAAATAGGGTTATGAGTAGTTTAACTGAAAGAAGAGTCATTATGTCCACTACATGAAGTCCAAAATTATTCAAGTGAACAAAATAAGATGTTTCAAAATATTTTACGGCTAAATTAACTTAATTTTTTATCATCCCTGTTTTGGGTTATTTGGGTACTTGGAAAGAATACGTGTGTGAGCCACATAAGAGAATATATTAAAAATGAACTATTATTTTTCTATACTACATCTTTCATATCCTTAGATTATAATTGATTTCTTAATAATGCTGTGTTTCTAAAGTAACAAAGCCCAGCCCTAGTAATACAGAAATGAATTAAAAAAGAAAAAAAACCTAGTCTTACAATACTTCCCAAATGAAGACACAGTATTACTGTTCAATAATAAATATATGAAGCATTTAAAATTATAGTTTATTTCTCTTTAGAGAAATAATGTGTATACAGTGGAATACAATATAAGAGCTCCTGGAGGAAACAATATTCAACTGAAACCTTAAGAATGTCCTTGTAGAGAAGACTTTCACATAACTGCTGGCCCTAACACTAATGTGAGTGACTAACAGGAGGAAAGCTGCAGGGAACAAACATACCTGCAATGTGCTATGTGAATGGAAAAGTTACAAAAAAATTAAGTTGGAAGAGTAAGATATAACAGGAGTCCCTGGGGTCTTACGCATCATTTTTTTGAAGATCAAACTGTGTTTGAGTCACTTTGTTAAATACTTTGCAAAACCACTAAAAAATTGCAAGCAGATTGCACGAGTATGTGCATTTTAAGAATATCACTTTGGTTCCTGGACAGTGAGTTTGAGAACAAAGGTGGCCCTAGGGAATGTGGTTGAGATTTCTCTGATAGTCCTGGCACACAGTTGAAGTATCCGGGACAAGAAATGCAATGGGGTTAGTGAGAAGAAGGGATGACTGATATTTCTAGGGGAGATAATCAATAGAACTTAGTGAGGGATTAGATGTGGGTTAGAAGGAAGAGAGAATGCTCCAGATTGGATCTTTTCTGAATTTGCTCCTGAAAGACTACACTTGATGGTGAGTGTAAATGCTACATATGTCTGTATAGTTGCAAAGAGAGGACTTTTCATGCCAGGCATGGAGACTAAAAATCAGAGGTCATTTTTTATATTTTATGAGTTTAAAATATGTATGAAAACTCAAACCAAAGACATGAAGTGTATAGCTGGCTGTGTAAATACATTGGTTACAGAGGAAGAGCTGGATTGAATCATACATGTTTTCCCATCATATATTGATAATAATTATGTCAGAAAAGATGAACTAAATCACTCAGAGAGTGAAGAGTGAGAATCTGCTCTGACTAACCCCTCAGTATTTCAGCTATTTGGAGGGCAGATAAAGGGAAAGAGTTGAAAGAATGTAAGGAAGTAACAGGCTTTTTAGAAAGTAATCGAATTCTGTCAAGTAAAGTCAATATAAGAAATTTACTCTCCTGTAGGACAGAACACTGTCAGTCTTGTAGAATGCAATCAGTAAGAGAAGAACGTACAGTTTCTATGATGACAAGAGGCAGCCTGAACAAGAGGGACAAAGGGATTTACTTTCAAATGACTTTCGATTTGTTTGCCTATAATGGAGTTTGGAAGCTAAGTGGAGGAAGAGAAATGAAATCAAATGATAATTTTCTAAAATTAGCCATCTTGAGCAATACTTGACCACCACTGCGATCAGCCTGGAGGTCCTGGAGTAAAACTGGGCTTCCATGTTTATGAAGAGATTATGTCTGAAAACAATTTATAGTTTTATTGAGACCAGGAATTCTTCACTGTAATGGGATTGGAGAATGTAGACTAGAGGGTGTAAGTGGATAGATTTGTGGATGGTGTAATGAAAAGATCTAGGGTTATTTCATCTGATGTCATGTTTCTCTTAAGGTGTACTCAGTATGTCTAGAAAAGTAGATAGTATGTAGAGTATTCTCAACAAAGTAGTTGATGAATGAACAGAAATTGTATAAAACTGTGAATTTACCCGTATTATGTATTTATAAGAAACTAAAAGTCACAGATTGGAATGATTCTAAAGGAGGTAGTAAGATGCAGGTTACACAGGCAACTGCACAATGTACCAGGTAACAAAGTACAGCTTCAGCATGCTATTGGTTGGATTTTTGGTATGTTGCTAATAGAGAAGGATTGTTACTTATCTGCATTGTTCACTGTACTCTACCTCAGAAGCCTTCACAAAATCATTTTTAAGTGCCAATTTACTTTTGTAGAATGTGATACTATGTTAAAATAATTTAATTTGTGCTCCAAAATATGTGTGATTCAACATACATATTCTAGAAACATTCACGTCCCTTTCTCAATATCAACAATGATAGAAAGAAGGAGACTTCTTTTTTTCTTTAATCAGTGATAAAGAACTGATAGAAGGAATCTTTGGCATTTCAAAACTCCTTACTGATCAGGATAATTTTTAACTAATACCTAAAAATGCAAAAGCAAGGTGCATGTTGATTGATAGGTGTCTCTGGAAGCAGGAGGAATTCTAGAGTTGGAAAATTAGGTAAGTGAAATGTATTTGATAAAATATTAATTGAATACTGAAATGACAAATTAAAATATTGTCACTGTCTGTAACTATGTGTAAGTGTGCACATGTGGGCATGTGTGTATGAGTGCAGGTCCCTCAGTCCAGAGGTGTCATACTCCCTGGAGCTGGAGTTACAGGAAGCTGTGAGGTACTTGACATGAGTTCTGGGAACCTAACCTTAGTCCTATGCAAGAGCAATGTTTTCTGTTAACCACTGTTAACTCCAGTCCCAACAATAAGTGTCTTGAAAAGTCAAAAAGTGCAAGGACATAGTGGTCATTCAATTGCTAAAAGTATTTGTAGACCAATTGATCAGTATAAGGCACAAATGATCAGGATCATTCTCTATTTGTATTTAAGATATTTGTACTGACTTGTGAAGCTTGTCTAGGAAAAAGTCAAGATAATCTGTCTACTTTATATCTATTTTGTAAGGTGATTAATGCCAATAGTAAAAATTTTCTGTGCTGATAGTTCTAGAAATACATCTAGGATATCTCATATTAGCTTTCTATGTTATGTCAGGAAAACTAGAGCAGTTCTAGGGGATTAAATGCCACCAAATCACATGGATTAGAAATGTCAGAAATTAGATAATTTAAGGGTAATTTTGGATATCTAGATCCTAATAATTGGAGATTAACATATAGTCAATATGTATATATTATACATATAAAATAGAGAGTTTCTAGAATATGTATGTTGAATCACACATATTTTGGAGCACAAATTAAATTATTTTGACATAGTATCACATTCTACAAAAGTAAATTGGCACTTAAAAATGATTTTGTGAAGACTTCTGAGGTAGAGTACAGTGAACAATGCAGATAAGTAACAATCCTTCTCTATTAGCAAAATACCAAAAATCCAACCAATAGCATGCTGAAGCTGTACTTTGTTACCTGGTACATTGTGCAGTTGCCTGTGTAACCTGCATCTTACTACCTCCTTTAGAATCATTCCAATCTGTGACTTTTAGTTTCTTATAAATACATAATATGGGTAAATTCACAGTTTTATACAATTTCTGTTCATTCATCAACTACTTTGTTGAGAATACTCTACATACTATCTACTTTTCTAGACATACTGAGTACACCTTAAGAGAAACATGACATCAGATGAAATAACCCTAGATCTTTTCATTACATCATCCACAAATCTATCCACTTACACCCTCTAGTCACATTCTCCAATCCCATGGGTCATAAATATTAGAAGAGCATGATTATTTGAGTCATTACTTAAGAAGATAGACTTAAAAACATTTGGGAATATTTGACTTTCTATGTTAAGTATAAGCTTTCGCATTAATAATTATTGTTAAATGATTCATCCTTAAATAGAGTATGGGGTTCAATTGCTATCCCTCCTTTGAAAGAAGGTGTTTATCATTCATCCTGGAGAAACTGTAATGAAGAAAGCAAAATATTCCCTGGGACTTCAAAATTCTTGAAAAAAATATAAGGGGTGAAAAAGATTACACAATATTCTGAAATTATTTGTCTGTGAAATTATAAAATTCAACTTTTCACTTGTGAGGTATGCTGAGTAGTACTCCATTGTGTAAATGTACCATATTTTCTGTATCCATTCCTCTGTTGAAGTACATCTGGGTTCTTTCCAGACTTCTGGCTATTATAAATAAGGCTGCTATGAACATAGTGGAGCATGTGTCCTTATTACATGTTGAAGCATCTTCTGGGTATATGCCCAGGAGTGGTATAGCTGGGTCCTCAGATAGTGCTATGTCCAATTTTCTGAGGAACTGCCAAACTGATTTCCTGAGTGGTTTTACCAGCTTGCAATCCCACCAGCAATGGAGGAGTGTTCCTCTTTCTCCACATTCTCTCCAGCACTTGCTGTCCCCTGAGTTTTTGATCTTGGCCATTCTGACTGGTGTGAGGTGGAATCTCAGGGTTGTTTTGATTTACATTTCCATGATGATTAAGGATGTTGAACATTTCTTTAGGTGTTTCTCAGCCATCTGTTATGCCTCAGTTGAGAATTCTTTGTTTAGCTCTGTATCCCATTTTTAAATAGGGTTATTTGGTTCTCTGGAGTCTAACTTCTTGAGTCCTTTGTATATATTGGATATTAGCATCTATCAGATGTAGGATTTGTAAAGATCTTTTCCAAATCTGTTGGTTGCTGTTTTGTCCTATTGACAGTGTCCTTTACCTTACAGAAGCTTTGCAATTTTATGAGGTCCCATTTGTCAGTTCTTGATCTTAGAGAATAAACCATTGGTGTTCTATTCAGGAAAGTTTCCCCAGTGCTCATGTGCTCCAGATTCTTCCCCACTATCTCTTCTACTATATTCACTGTATCTGGTTTTATGTGGCGGTCCTTTATCCACTTGGACTTGAGCTTTGTACAGGGAGATAAGAATGGATCAATTCGCATCTTTCTACATGGTGACTGCCAGTTGACCCAGCACCATTTGTTGAAAATGCTTTTCTTCCACTGGATGCTTTTAGCTCCTTTGTCAAAGATCAAGTGACCACACATGTGAGGGTTCATTTCTGGATCTTCAATTCGATTCCATTGATCTGCCTGCCTGTCACTGTACCAATACTATGCAGTTTTTATCACTATTGCTCTGTAGGTCACTATTTCTCTTGAGGTCAGGGATGGTGATTCTGCCAGTTCTTTTATTGTTGAGAATAGTTTTCGCTATCCCAGGTTTTTTTTTGTTGTTGTTGTTGTTTATTCTAGATAAATTTGGAAATTGCTCTTTCTAACTCTATGAAGAATTGAGTTGGGATTTTAATGGGAATTGCATTGAATCTGTAGATTGCTTTAGGCAAGATGTGATTTTCCTTCAAAAAATTTAAAAAATATCTTTTAATGTTTTAGACTATAACACATTCTGCTTATTTTATGGAACTTTTCTTTTGGTTTATAATAAAAGCAACTTTTGTGATTTAGGTATATATTAGACTTTTGATGGAAACTATTTTAGCAAAGATATCTTTGAACTGAGCTCCTCTTTTAAGCAGTGGCGCTTGAGAATGGAACAGTAAAATTATTCATTTCAAGTCATTTGTTTCAATATAATCTAATTCTAGGAAATCATTTAGGAAGATGAGGGCAATAAAACCAGCCACAAGATGGTCTCTGCTCACAGGTGACTGTAAATATATGTAGGCTGACTTCTTCACCATTTCATAGCACTATTTAGAAGTCTCTCTGCAGGGCACTTCGTGGCAACATTTCTGGTTCAGTGTTAAAGTGTGTGAAGAGATGCACCATGAAATTTCATTGTTCAAGGACCTTGTGGTAATAGGGAACTGGCTAATATTCAGAATTATGTAAGAAAAAAATCACACCTTTTTCTATTCTATAAAGCTACATATTGATGCAAAACCAAAAATGGGTTAATAAAATTTTGACCACCATTCATCAGCCTTCTCTGTATTTGTATTAGAGGATTTGATTTGCCTTTTAATCAAGATGGGTAGTGTTCGAAGGGCTAATTTTTCTATTTCCCTATCCTTTTTTAGGTATGAAACTACCATTATATAAACTATTTTCAGTAGGTTTAGGATGCTATTTTCCTTTGCTAATACAAGGTGGAGCTTGCATGTGTTCTTCAGGTATACCAATAAAAATCCTTTCCTCATCTGGGCTTAGATAGCCATAACAGGAGGCTTT
Source organism: Tokudaia tokunoshimensis (assembly GCA_036184795.1). NCBI lineage: Eukaryota > Metazoa > Chordata > Mammalia > Rodentia > Muridae > Tokudaia > Tokudaia tokunoshimensis. The sequence continues at coordinate 25,711,833 of BTHU01000003.1, forward strand.
AAGAATCCCATATCAGAGGTTTATAAAAGACTGACACATCATTTTGGAGAATAATAAAATAACTAGACAGAAATAATCTCAGGATTATTCCTGAGAATCAAAGGGGATGAAGTAATCACCATATGATTTTTAAGTATAAACAGTAAAGACAGGCTGGGAGGCATATGAACAATTTGACAAAGTCATGAACTTGGGAATGCCATGAGAAAAAGCTGGGGATGTAAAAAGAACTAGAATCCTTGGAGGATCTAATATTTAAGCAAAGATGTAGAGGAAAATCTTTCTGATACCTGCTAAACTAAGAGTGCAAAAAAAGGATTAAAAAACATCGGAGAGGAAATAGAGTAAATACCTGTGTTCATATAAATAAAATATTTGTTCAACATGGAGCAGAGAAATATGGTTTCTGTTTTTATATTCTGCATCCAGACTGAAGGAGACAGACTGAAATTGGAAACACAAAGGGTGTTTTGTTTTCAAGCAGAGTAATGAATGAGATCGAGGTTGCCGAGTTTCATTCACATCACTTAAACTATAGGAACATTTGCTGTAGTTTTATATTTGAATCACATGTTAATTTTTTAAAAGTAAAACCTTGAATTGAGGAACTTGGATTATTCAGTGGTTAAAGCACTAACCACACAAGTGTAGGATCTAGGTTTGAACTCCCAGAAACCTTGTAAAGCCAGGTGTGAGAACATGAGACAGAGGCAGGAGAAGCTCTAATGCTTACAAGTCACTAGTCTCATGTATGTAGTATCAAATAACAAAAAATCATCTGTCTCAGAACAAGACAGAAAGGTGGGGGGACTGACACCCAAGAGTGATCTCTGACCTCTACATGAACATCATGACTTGCATATAGACCACATACAACCACATCTAACACACAATACAAACAAAAAAGATAGGAAAAAAAAATAGAGTTGGGCAATGAATCAAGATGGGCAGCAAGAAGTAAAGAGGTACAGAGAAGAGAAAGGAGAAGAAAATGGAGCAAAGAGGACCTTATTCACGCATACACACATTTTCCTGGTGACTGAGCTGAGACAGTATGAAAGGAATCTCATGTGGGGATATGACAGGTCTCTTTTTAGGCCAATGTGGAAAATCCTCAATAAAACAAGTATTTTTTTTTCAGGACATAAAAAGTTTTAAAACCATGGAATAGACAAAGTTAATTAAATTATTGTTCCTGGGTGCCAGAGGGCAAGAGGTAAGAGACAGTTATTCCAAGAAGGAAAATATAGCATTAACTACCCAGACAATAGCACTAAAAGGATTAAGTTTGCAAAAGAAATATGCTTTAATAAATTTTATTTTGAGAATATATTGTAGAAAGTGCTAAAACATGTAAGCATCATGATTTCCTTCATGTTTAATTTTCATTATTTATTTTAAAAAAGATTTTATACTTTTAAAATATTTATTTTATTTTGTATGTATTTTTTAATGTTTAAGTAACATGTATGTGCAATGTCCAGTTCATATAGGGCATTGGCTCTTCTGGAACTGGGGTTCCAGATATTTGTTAACTACCATGTGGGTGCTAGAAATTGAAGCTGGATTCCCTGGACCAATAGCAAGTGGTCTTAAGCACAAAGGCTCTCTCCAGAATTAGGCTTTTATTCCCAGTTATGAGTATGAGTATGTGTGTCTGTGTGGGGGTATATACACAAAAGTGCAGATGCCCTAGGAAGACAGAAGCATTGGGTAGGTCCTTTTGGAAATGGAGTCGTTGACAGATGTGAGTCACCTGATGAAGGTGTTGGGAACCAAAAAATCTTCAAGAGTAGTGTGTGCTCTTAACCACTGAGCAATCTTCCCAGACCCTTTCCCACCTTTAAAAGCCCATTACTTATGTGGCTGTGAGGGGTGGGGGCAGGAGGAACCGCTAGAAAGTCCCAGAGACCTGGGATATGATAGGCTTTCAGGACTCATTGGGAATGTCCTTAGTCGAAATGCCCAACAGTGGAACCTAAAAAGACCACCTCCAGTAGATAGACAAGGCCCCCAGTGGAGGGATGGGGGCCACCCGCCTACCTTCAGAATTTCTGACCCAGATTTGTTCCTGTCTAAAAAAATTCAAGGACAAAAATGAAGCAGAGACTGAAGGAAAGGTCATCCAGTGACCAGTCTAACTTGGGATCCATCCCATGGGTAGACATAAACCCCCAAACTATTGCTAATGCCAAGAAGTGCTTGCTTACAGGAGCCTGACATGACTGTCTTCTGAGAGGCTCTCCCAGTAGCTGACTGAGACATATGCAGAAACTCACAGCCAACCATTGGACTGAGGTTGGGGACCCATATGAAAGAGTTGGGGGAAGGACTGAAGGAGCTAAAGGGTATGTGGCAACCCCGTAGGAAGAACAACAATATCAACTAACCCAGCCCCTGAAAGCTCCCAGAGACTAAGCCACTCTCTGGTCCCCCAGAACATATGTAGCAGAGAATTACCTTGTCTGGCCTCAGTGGGAAAGGATGTGCCTACTCCTGAGGAGACTTGATGCCCCAGGAAAAGGGGATGGGAGAGTGAGCTAGTTGGGTGGGTGGGTGAGCACCCTCTCAGAGTCAAAGGGGAGTGGATGGGGTGAATAACTAGTGAGGTGGGACTGGAAAGGGGGCAACATTTGGAATGTAAATAAATAAAATAATCCAATAAAACAACTCATTTCTCTCCCATTTTTCCTGAGATTCATTTAAACTATAATGCACCATAAAAGGAAGTAGAAAGGCAGTTGATCCTATCCCTGACTTTAGAAGTAGAGTTCCAAACCAGTCTCCTCCACCTATTTGACACCATAATTGCAAGCAACTCACACATTGTAGAGAATTTTTAATCCAGTATCATAGCTGCTTTGGCAAGAGATCACATCCAAAGACCTTCTAGGCCTGTGTGATGTGGCTGAAATATAGGCTTGCCTATAATCCCAGGAGATAGAGGCAAGCAAATATCTCAGTTAAAGGCCAACTGGTATAGAGCAAGTTTCAGGTAAAGAAAATATAAGGTCCAGGCATGGTATTGCACACCTTTAAACCCAGTACTCAGGAGACAAAGGCATGCAGATTTCTGAGTTCAGTCAGTCAGTTGAGTACAGTGCAGTGGAGTTGGTCTGTTAGTTGAGAGTCAGTGAGTTGACAGAGGCAGTGCAGTAGAGTGGAGTCCGTGGCAATTCAGTTCATGGAGTTCAGAGGCAGGTTTTACCAGGATAGTTTTACAGAGACAGGTTACAGAGAGAACAAGCTAGACACAGGTGAAGATAGAGTGAGCCAGAGAATAAGAATGAGCAAAAATATTATAACAGATTACCAGAGTTAGTTTGAGGTCAAGCAAAGCAATTCAGTGAGACATTGAGAGAAGCCAGATTGAATCAGTCAGCATAGAGAGGACGTTGAGCCAGTGTGACTGAATTGAATCACCCAGCCAGAGTTCAGAAAGAACTAGAAAGGGTTAACTTATTCAGCATAAGCCTCTAAGATGACAGTTGAATCAGGTGAATAAGTTACTTTTACAAAACATTTTAAGCTTTTACTACACCATCAGCATAAGTAAAACATTATCTCAGTTACTAAATCTAAGTCAGAGGACCTATATGACCAGCTGTGATTTGATATATAATATCATTTAAATAAAAGCAGTAAAGGAAATTGAGCATCTGAAAGAAAAAATCCATATTTTAAAATTCTAATGGCTAAATGAATAAAATATTAGAGGTTCATGGAATAGATTAGTATTATATTTAACATGATAATTTGTATTGTTTATTGAGCCACTAAAAAACCAGCCAGATAGTTTCTTGAGCCCAATGCAGTCTTGTGAATTAATTCTTGCATAGTTTAATTATTCTTTTTTTTATTTTTTATATTTTTTTATTTACATTCCCAATGATTTCCCCTTTCCTGGTTCCTCCCTCCCCGAAAGTCCCACAAGCCCTCTTCCCTCCCCCTGTTCCCCATTCGACCCCCTCTCGCTTCTCTGTCCTGGTATTCCCCTACATCCAGTCTTTTCAGGACCAGGGGTCTCTCCTTCCATTTACTTGGAAATCAATTGATATGTGAATTGTGTCTTGGGTATTCTGAGTTTCTGGGTTAATATCCCCTTATCAGTGACTGCATACCATGTGTGTTCTTTTATGATTGGGTTACCTCACTAAGGATGATATTTTCAAGTTCTGACCATTTGCCTAGGAATTTCGTGAATTCATTGTTTTTAATTGCAGAGTAGTATTCCATTGTGTAAATATACCACATCTTCTGAATCCATTCCTCCATTGAGGGACATCTGGGTTCTTCCCAGCTTCTGGCTATTATAAATAAGGCTGCTATGAACATAGTGGAGCATGTGTCCTTATTGCATGCAGGGGAAGCCTCTGGGTATATGCCCAGGAGTGGTATAACAGGATCCTCTGGGAGTGCCATGCCCAGTTTTCTGAGGAACCGCCAGACTGCTTTCCAGAGTGGTTGTACCAGCTTGCAATTCCACCAGCAGTGGAGGAGTGTTCCTCTTTCTCCACATCCTCGCCAACAACTGCTTTCTCCTGAGTTTTTGATCTTAGCCATTCTGACTGGTGTGAGGTGGAATCTCAGGGTTGTTTTGATTTGCATTTCTCTAATGACTAAGGATGTTGAACATTTCTTTAGGTGCTTCTCAGCCATTTGATATTCTTCAGGTGAGAACTCTTTGTTTAACTCTGTACCCCATTTTTTAATAGGGTTATTTGGCTCTCTGGAGTCTAACTTCTTGAGTTCTTTGTATATATTGGATATTAGCCCTCTGTCAGATGTAGGGTTGGTAAAGATCTTTTCCCAGTTTGTTGGCTGCTGCTTTGTCCTTTTGACAGTGTCTTTTGCCTCACAGAATGAAAACTTTGTAATTTAATGAGGTCCCATTTGTCAATTCTTGATCTTAGAGCATAAGCTATTGGTGTTCTGTTCAGGAAATTTTCCCCTGTGCCCATATGTTCAAAGTTCTTCCCTAGTTTCTTTTCTATTTGCTTCATTGTGTCTGGTTTTATGTGGAGGTCCTTGATCCACTTGGAACTGAGCTTAGTACAAAGAGATAAGCATGGATCGATTTGCATTCTTCTGTATGCTGACCTCCAGTTGAACCAGCACCATTTGTTGAAAAGGCTATGCAAATGGTCCCAGGAAACGAGGTGGAGTAGCCATCCTAATATCAGATAAAATTGACTTTCAACCTAAAGTCATCAAAAAAAGACACAGAAGGACACTACATACTGGTCAAAGGAAAAATCCACCAAGAAGAACTCTCAATTCTGAATATGCTCCAAATGCAAGGGCACCCTCATTCGTAAAAGAAACTTTACTAAAGCTCAAAGCACATATCGCACCTCACACAATAATAGTGGGTGACTTCAACACCCTGCTCTCTGAAATGGATCGTTCAGGAAAGCAGAAACTAAACAGGGACATAGTGAAACTAATTGAAGTCGTGGACCAAATGGAACTAACAGATGTATATAGAACGTTTCATCCTAAAGCAAAAGAATATACCTTCTTCTCAGCACCTCATGATGCCTTCTCCAAAATCGACCATATAACAGACCTCAACAGACACAAAACAGACCTCAACAGTTTAATTATTCTTGTTCCATTTCGTGATCATAGATTTCCTCAAATTCAGTCGGTGCTTCTCAAAAAAAACAAACAAACAAAACAAAAAACAAAAAACCAGTCTTTCAAATATAGAAGATGAAAAAAAATATAAATATATTAGTCAATACCAATCAGTCTATCACCATGCTGAATAAACAACCACAAATGAAATTCCCACTGACAGTGGACCAGAAGTCAAGAGACAAGCCATATAATTACCAGGCTAAAAAATGGGGCAGGTGGTCCTTACCTCGGAAGGACCCAAATAGCTGCATGATCAGTCAGTGATTAGCCCATCTTTACCTAGTGATATTGTATAAACAGTTTCCAACTGGTAACCTCTATAATACAATTTTATCTAGATTTTATATATTTGTTGGAAATAATTTTTTTACCTAATTAGATATAAAATGCATAAATAGTGAGAAAATACAAATATTGTAGCAACATGACTGTTTTCTGTGCCCCTCTAAGCTAGACTCTAGGGTTTAGGAGACAGATGGAGGATGCGTAGTGGAGTGGCATTCATGATTCCTAGTAGAGTAGATATTTGTTTTCATGGTTGTTATGCAGCTTAGAGGTGGGGTAGGAGATTCTTCTCATGAAAATTTCTACAGAGAAAGGAATAGGTACTATGAGCCTGTGTAAATAGGTTATCCTCAGTTTTCCTCTTGAAGCAGTAAAGTGGTATTTACTCCCACGTGTACACAATAATTTCAACCTTACTGGATTCTCCTGTGGTAAATTCATCTCCCCTATCACAAAAAACCTGTTGGATTGCCTGCCATACAGGCGATCTCTGTCTGGTTCTGTCCCTGTCTCTCTTCTTCCCTTTTTCCTTCTCTCTTTCTGTCTTTATTTCTATACCTCTCATCTTTCTGTATCCAAGGCAATTAATTTTCTTCTCTCATCTTGCTAAATATTGGGATTGCAGGTATCAGGTGACATACTTGATCTAGCTTTTGTTTTTGTGTCAGGGGTGTGATGATTTTCTTAACAATTGAACAGTGAAAGAGAACATATTCCTTTCCTCTCTGTATGTCTATATCTAACCAGTCACCAAATTAGGACATTATTAAAAGTTTTTCAGTTCACCCATGTATATGTTTATCTTTCCCCCTTTTACTGTGCAAAAGCCTTTTCAGTTTAGTGAAGTCCTTATTGTGTATTTTTGCTTTCATTACATCTACTCTAGGCAGGGAATAAAGAAGTCATTATCCAAACAACCATCATCTGACACTTTTCTGCTACTTTGTGAAAAGATTCAGTTTCAATTCCTAAACTTTTGTTTCCGGTTCCTATTGAGTTGATTTTCTTCAGCTGATTTTTGTGAATGGTATTACATGAGGGTCCAGGTTCTTTGTTGTTATTGTCATAGTCGTCGTTTTTGTTTTGGCAAGTGGATATAAGTTCATCAGTCAATTATAAGAAGAACATTTTTTTCCCTCATGGAATTTTTTTATGAACAATTTTGTTTATTTTTAATTAATCATTTTATTTGTTTACATTTTAAAGGATATCCCCTTTCCAGGTTACCCTGCCACAAACCTCCCATTCCATCCCCCCCCCACTCCTTCATCTGCCCAAACACACTGACCTGCAAAGCAATACTAAATGAAACCTGTAGGGTGTGTGTGTGTGTGTGTGTGTGTGTGTGTGTGTGTAGTATGTATGCATATGTGCATGTAAACATAATAAAAGTGCTCACAATATAAATTAACTGGACCACTAACAACCAACAACCAAAGAGTATACATGAAGGGCACCATGACTCCAGATACATATGTAGTAGAGGATGGCTGGCCTTATCTGAAATAAATGGAGGGGTGGGAGGCTTGATGGCCCAGCATAGGGGGATGCTAGAGGGTCGAGATAGGAGTGGGTGAATGGGTGGAGGAACATCTTTATGGCAATTTGATGATGCATGTGTGGGTTCATTTCTAAGCTCATTATGTATCTCACTGGCACATATATCTTTTTCATTCAAATCACTTGTTATGACTGATCTAATTTAATATCATGTATTTTGATATCCCCAGATTATTTTCTTAGATTAAAATGTATCCCATCACTAACCATCAGTGAATGTGATACAAAAACCACGGGGAACTATGGCCTCACATTTGTTATTACAGAAAGATTATAATCAACAATGTGGAGATAAGCAAATCCTATATGTTGTGAGTCCGAATATAAATTTGTACAGTACTACGGAGATAGTATGTTGGTGCCTCCATAAACTAGAGTTAGCAATATCATATTACTTAGCAATTTTACTTTTGGAAATATGTACACACATACATGCACACACATACATGCACATGTTCACACAAAGTAATTGAAAGCATTCTTAGTATTTGGAATTCCTAGCTCATTGAAACATTGTTCATATCAGTCAAGATAAATAGTCAATGAAAGTATACATTAACGGGTGAATTATATTTAAAAAAAATAAACATAGTAGACACACACAATGGAATACTTTTATCCTGGTGAAAGAAATATGTCGCTATTTTAGAAAACTATAGAATATTATATTAGGTTAAATAAGCAAGCTGTGGGAAGACAAATGACACAATCTCTCCCGTGTGTGTGTAAGTCAAACTTAGAAGTTAAGAGTGGAGCATTTGTCACTGGAGGTGAGAAGAGGTTGGTAAACAGAAACTTGTTAGTAAAAGGCTACAAAGTTTCAATTAGATAGATAATGCGTTTTTAAGATCTATTGTACAGCCAGTGACTATAGTTAAAAAAATATTATATTGTTCTTTTCAAAATTGCTAAAAATTCAAAAGAGGCAAGTATATAAAAGTAATGAAGTAGATGTAACATGCTAATTAGCTTAATTTAATCATTTCTTAAATATACATATGTAAAATACCAAAATACCAAAATTAGTTAAGGTTTCATTGCTGTGAGGAGACACCATGACCATGACACCTCTTATAAAAGGAAGTATTTAACTGGGACTGGCTTAAAGTTTCAGAGGTTCAGTCCATTATTGTCATGGTGAGAAGCTTGGCAGTATGTAGGCAGACATGGTGCTGGAGAAGGAGCTGAGAGTTCTAAACCTTGATCTGCAGGCAGTAGAAGGAGACTGTTTTCTGCAGGAGGGGACTATCTTGCACACTGGGCAGAGTTTGAGCATAGTTGACCTCAAAGACCACCTACACAGTGACATACTTTCTCCAACAACACTACACCTCCTCATAAGTCTTCCTTCCTATGACCAAGCATTCAAACACTTGAATATTTGTGGGGCAAACATATTCAGTCCACCGTCGAGACTAGCTAAGGGTAGCTACAAGTCCTCTGCAGTCCACCATAGTGGAGAGAGTATTGTTTGCCTTCCATAAGCATGGATGGAAGTTTGATTTCAGGTGATGTGAATGTTTGGATTTCTGAGTCCTAGTTTTCTGATCTCCTGAATGTATCAAAACCCTCTCTATCAGGTCTGTGTCATAATAGGGCTTTTGCAAGGATCAATACAACATGTGAGTGGTCTTTTTTATTTCTGTTCAAAAAATAGAGAGTTTTATACCTTCTTACATTTCTGTTACATGATGCCTTTAATCTCATAGTATAAACCCACAAATAGGAGCATGCCTAATATAATGAAACTTACTGCAGACAATAAAAATTACTGGCAAGGTAATAGGTTATTTTTGAGTGTGTAGCATATAATGTCCACTTAAAATCCGTACAACTATGTGAGTTCATGATTTCTTTTGTAAGTTGGGTACACTTTTATAAATCACATTAACAAATACTAAAAGTTATGTTTTCATTTTGTATAAGACAAAACAAGTATAAAACAAAACACCCATTGTTAACACTGACACTTTTCATTCTTTTTTTTTTCTTCCTATTGGGATACCTTATCCAGTCTTTTGCCTTGGTTTTGCCTTGTTTGGCTGTCATCTCTTGGAGATCTGCTCTTTTCTGAAAAGGAAATGAAGGAAGAGTGGATTTTGGGGAGAAGGGAGGTTGGGGAGATGGGAGTGGAAGGAATGGATATATTGTATGAGAGAAGGGAATCTAGTTTCAATAGAAAATGAGAGAGAAAGAGAGAGAGAGAGAGAGAGAAAGAGAGAGAGAGAGAGAGAGAGAGAGAGAGAGAGAGAGAAAGAGAGAGAGAGAGAACACACAGTACTCTTGAAGAGGACACAAGCTTGGCACCCAGTACCTATACTGGGCAACTCACAACCACCTCTGATTCTCTAATTCAAACCCCAGGGCATCTGAAGCCATCTTTTGGCTTCTGTGTTACCTACATACATTTGTATAGACACTACCTTACACTACACTACACACACACACACACACACACACACACACAATTTGAAAAGTAAAATACATCTTCAAAATTGATTCTGTTTGTGTATGAGTGTTATGTGTGTATTCACTTTCATGACTAGTGGCCACAAAGGCCAGAAAAGACCTTTGGAATACCTAGCATTGGAGTTGTGAATGGTTGTCAGCCACCATGTAGGTGATAGAAATTGAACCTAGGATCCTCTAGAAGAGCAACAAGTACTATTAACTGCTCAGCCATCTTTCTAGTCCTATTAAATAAAGTTTGTTTCTGATTTTTCTTTTTTTTTTAAATTTTATTTTCTAAGTTTTTTTTATTTACATTCCAAATCATTTCCCCTTTCCCGTTTCCTCCCTCCCCGAAAGTCCCATAGCCCCCTTCCCTCCCTCTTTTCCCCATTCAACCCCCTCTCCTTTCTCTGTCCTGGCGTTCCCCTACATCCAGTCTTTCCAGGACCAGGGGTCTCTCCTTCCATCTTCTTGGAAATCTATTGATATGCGAATTGTGTCTAGGGTATTCCGAGATTCTGGGTTAATATCCCCTTATCAGTGACTGCATACCATGTGTGTTCTTTTGTGATTGGGTTACCTCACTAAGGTTGATATTTTCAAGTTCTGACCATTTGCCTAGGAATTTCGTGAATTCATTGTTTTTAATTGCAGAGTAGTATTCCATTGTGTAAATATACCACATCTTCTGAATCCATTCCTTCGTTGAGGGACATCTGGGTTCTTTCCAGCTTCTGGCTATTATAAATAAGGGTCTCTCTGTGTGCCTTGGCTGTCCTAGAACTCACTATGTAGTCCAGGCTAGCCTCAAACTCACAGAGATCTGCTGGCTTCTGCCTCCTTAGTTCTGGGATTAAAGGCATATACCACCACCACCTGGCTCTTTAAGAAAATCTTAAAAATAAATAAAAATCCTTCTAATTAGATAAAAATGAGTTTTATTTTTTATGCATGAATAAAACGAGGAAATCTAAGGCAGTCCTGAACAAAACAGAATGAATGGGATAGAATGTGGACTTGCTAGATAGTGGATGCAAATTGTGAAATATTATTAACCAGTATAATTTTAAAATATAAGCAATCAGATGTGATAATTTGTGGATTTAGAATATAGTTAAACTGTTGTTAAATATTTAAGTTGTTGTCAAGGACAAATTTGTCAATAACTATTGGTGAGAAAATACAGAAACAAGCTTATAATCATTATGGAATGTTGAATTATTGGTTCTGCCACATACCTTTTGTTATATAATTAATCTGAGCTTAAGAAACTTTAAAATCCTTTTAAGGTAAGTCAGTTTATATATTTAACAACTAAAGGAATTAAACTTTAGAAGGATTTAAGCTTTTATGTTCTCTAGGTGACTTGAGTGTGGTGTCTTCAACTATATGGTCTCCTTGTTAAGATCTTGAAAGTGAACAATAGCATTGACAATGGACCACACTATCCAATAGCTTCCCAAAATGTAACTCATTACTGATTCTGGGCTTCAATATTGAGCCATAGAACATGGAGAAATGAAGCTGATACTGATTTGGCAGTTTCATGCATTCCTGCTGATTAGCTATCTTAGTTAGACTTTTATTGCTCTGAAGAGACACTATGATCATTTCACCACTGATGAAAGAAAATGTGTAATTGGGGCTGGCTTACAGTTTGAGAGGTTTAGTTCATTATCAGCATGACAGGAAGCATGGCAGTTTGCAGGCAGACATGGAGCTGGAGGAGCTAAGAGTTCTACATCTTGATCCACAGGCAGCAGAAGGAGACTGTTCTACAGTGGGTGGAGCTTGGGCATATATATATGAGGCCTGAAAGCCTGCCCCCACAGTGACACACTTTCTCCAGTGACACATTGCCTCTACAGTGACACTCTACCTCCACAGTGACACACTGCCTCCAACAAGGCCATACCTATTCCAATAATGCTACACCTCCTAAGAGTGTCACTATTAGGCCAATAGTGGGTCAAGAATTTACACATGAATTTATGGGACCATACCTATTCAAACTACCATATTCCACTTCTTGGCCCCCATAGGCTTGTAGCCATAACATAGTACAAAATACATTTAGTGTAACTTCAAAAGTCTTCAAAAGTCACTGATTAAGCTTTGCTTTCCTGGAACTTGTTCTGTAGATCAGGCTGACCTTAAACTCAGAGATACACATGCTTCTCTCTCCTGAATGCTGGGATTAAAGGTATGTACCACCAAGCCTGGACCTAAGCTTTCCTTCAATTCCTTATCACAAGAAATTTATAAGCATGGCCACTATGCCTCAAGGTTTGGATTAAAGGTATGGATCAATCTAGATCAAAAGTGAGTGTCATCTCACCTTATGATCCCAATCAAAAACCTGTGTCTTCTAGCTCTAAAGGCATGAAGATCAAAGGCATGCTGTCTTCCTGCCTCAAGATTTATACACAGATGGGACCTCCATTTCTGGATTGTAGTTTATTCCAGAATTAGTCAAGTTGACAACTAAGAATAGGCATCCCAATCCACCCCTTGTCAACTCTACACACAATCATATCTCCTTATGTCTAAATGAAAACAGTAACCAGGTCAAAATAATGCCTAACATGATATAACTGTCTCTCATACAACTGCAAATGTATAAAACAAGATGGAGAGCATGCCTAACATGATAAAACTATTTTGTTTACAATGACAAACACATCAGTGGCAATGTCCCTTGGGGAACATCCTTTTCACAAAATGGAAGCTTAGCTGTTTGGGATCTTGCCCTGATTACCTTTTGATTGTCTTAATTACATTTACTATCTTTTATCTGTTTATCTCTTTGAACACAGGTATTACCTCCATTCCAATTCCTGGTGTCCCTTTAACCCTTGGACCATACTTTTTTTTTTTTTTTAATTTTTCTTTCTCAGCTTGCTACATTTGATCAAAACACTCTTCATGAGAGTGAACCACAGGAGAGAGTCTAGTATTGCCCATTAAGCAATACTAAGATCATTCTCTTCTAATCCAAAGTCCCCAAATCCACATTCCTCCGAACAAAGCTATGGTTAGGCTTATCAGCAATACCCCTGTCCCTGATACCAACTTCTGTCTTATTTAGGGTTCTATTGTTATGAAAAGACACCATGAACGCGGCAAATCTTAGAAAATATTTAGTATGGGCTAGTTTACATTATGAAAGGTTTAGTTCATTATCATAATGTCAGGAAGCATGGCAGCTTGCAGGTAGACATGGAACTGGAGGAGCTAACAGTTCCACATCTTGATTCACAGGAAGCAGAAGGGGACTGTGCTCTACACTGGGCAGATCTTGAACACATATGAGACCTTAAAGCCTACCTCCACAGTGATATACTTCCTCCAATAAGGCCACAGTAGTAGTGCCACTTTCCATGGGCCAACCAATCACACACATGAGACTATGGGGGCATAGGTATTCAAATCACCACACTAGCTTCAACAGTGTTGGAACTTGCTATGTGTCTTATTGTAGGAGTAAAGCAAATACTGACATTACCCATCTGTGAACCCTGTAAGCTACATGAACATATGAAAAGACACTGGTTTTTAGGGCATGCAGAAGGCCTGTGCAGTGCCAGACAATGATCCCAGCATGAATGGGAGGTTAAGGAGAAAAGTACTATCTCTGTCTGAGGAGCTATTGGCAAACATGAGCCACTGAGAGAAGAATAGCTACACTTTAAGATGTAGCCACTGGTAGGTTGACTGTTCTCTGGGGGAAGCTGCACATACAGAATGAGTTTACAGCACACATTGGGCTTGGTTTAAAAAAAAATAGGATATAAAAATATTGGGAAGGGGCTTGCGTCTTGGAAGAGTTGAGAAAGGGAGGTGAATCTAATCAAACAGTAGTGGTATCTTCAAAGAACTAATAAAAATGAGAAAAAAAAGTACACAAGAATTTATGGATAAAATATGTTGATTAAGCTTGTGAAAGAAACTGAGACAAAAGAATAAGTTAGAGAAGGAACAATAAGAAACAAATCAAATATTCATGAATTTCAAATATTTCATGAATATTCAAAATATACTTGAATTTTCAAGTAGATAAAAACTACTCATGCTGTACATAGGAACAACAAAGTCTGAGGGCTTCCATTCCATTCAAGTTTTAAAATTTACCGACACATATTCATAGCAATAAGACAGGTAAATTTCTGAGTATTTAAGCAATTAAATGAAAGTTTTAATATTTCTACACATCACTGACTTTGAGTGTCAGGAGTAAATGTAAAAGTCATGTGTATTTTTAAAAATCTCCTTAGATAAAAGCCTAAGTTATCCAATACTGAATGATCCTCCCTGAAAACACACATACAAGGAGCACTGTATAGAATGAGCAGGAATATATATATATGTATGTGCACGCGCGTGCACACACACACACACACACACACACACACACACGTAAAAACAATTAATGAAAGCAGCAGTTGTGAATTTGAAACAGAGCAAGGAGGGGTATATGAGAGGGTTTGGAGGGAGGAAAGGGAAGGGGGAATAATGTAACTATATTATAATCTCAAACAAGAGAAGAAGTAAAAAAAAGCAAAAATTGGATAAACATAAAAGTAATTTTATATGTTTGATCGAAAATAAATTATGTTAGACGAGTCTACCTATTGCTCACCAATGCATTTGTTGATCATTTTCCAACACATTACAAAATACATTTCTGTTTCTAAAGATATCTACTCCTTTCTACTGATTTCTTTTTTTAAATTAAAATACAAGATATGTAGTCCACATAACAGTCATTATCTGTTGACATTTTGTTTTCTACTATGCCTTAAATCATGTTTATCTTTAGAGTTACAAAAAGGAGATCAATTTTCTTTCTGATTTCAGCTGATCATTCAAATTGAAAAGAATAGATTTGAGATTACATTTAAGGATACAAAAGAATTTATTAGAGCTACTGAGAAAGTTACATTAACAGCCTAAAAGCATACAAATGATAGATAAATCCAACAAAATTATGACATATTTGTGTTTCTTAAAATGTATTTTGAACATGTTTATTTGGATAGGTTTATTTTATCTCATCTCTATTTGTATGCTTACATTCATATAATGTATGCATGGTACCAAAGTTGCTTATAGGTAAGTGATCACACAAATGAATTAAAACTTTTAAATTAGCCCAAACCCTTGCAATTTATATGACTTAAAATATTTGACAAATAAGCAAACTCTGACTTGTTGGAAGAATAAGGATTGTTAGGTATTATAACTTACACCTTTAATTTCAACACTCAGAAAGCAGAAGTAGGCAGATCTTTGTGAGTTCAAAGTCAACCAGGGCTACATGGTGAGGCCCTGTTTCAAAAAAGACAAAGAAACAAAATGAAACCAAGAAGATGCCTTCAAATTGTTAACATTTATTTGCCTGTTCTGTTGGTTGCGATATATCCCTCTATTAGATGTTTAAGTTATTACGTTCAATGCTTTCCATGTATCCAGACAGGAGATCATATCATTTGAGAGAAAGAAAGGTCTCTTCATAGTAGTTAAAAGGATATTCTTAAGTTTTATCGGATGGGACTCATGTGTAGAGTTTATATGTAAATGGTTAGGCAGACATCTCATTATTTTACGGAGAAATAAGTTTCACCCTGTGAGCTGTTTCCTTTTGGTTATCTGCATAAGACATCATGGGTCAGTAGAGGTCAGAATCCAGATGCTCTGGTCCTGCTCATTAAAGTGTGGAATTCACCAACAGAGCCAAGATGCTATAGGAGTGTTTGCAGCCACAGCTTGCAATGGTTAACTTTTTCTGAGTAGAAAGCAGTCCTGCTCAAAGGGAACAGCAGCCCTGTTCTGAGGCCAAGGTAGCTCAGCCCAGCCATTTGTCCCAAAATGGCCTCCACAAGTATCCTTAGTGTCTTAAGTTTTAAAGAAGAAACAACATATATTTGGCTGTCTTAATAAATATGGCATTGTTGGCTAATATTGCTGACATATAGCTGATAATTGAAAATTGCCTCTCCCTTGGGATTTCACTGTAAATTATTGCTACTTACAACTTTAAATTCACATTGAGACATGTAATTCCATATACAAAAGCTATTAATATGGTAAAACATGTTCCATTTATGTTTTTTCCCTATGAAAATGATTATGTCTAAGTTGGAAATTTTTTAAAATGTTGCTTCAAGATATAAATTTAAAAATGAATCAAAATAAGGCCTAAAGAACAATAGAAAAATAATAAAAAAATGATTCAAAGGTATGTATGCATAGGAAAGCAATTATCATAAATTTTTATAAAAATTTTTGTCATAAAGTAATATTTTTCCTAAAATAAAATGAGAAACAAGACTTAAGTCATTAAAGTTCGATTATAAGAGATGGTAATGAGGCAGTCCTGGAGACTATAGTCTTACTTCAGATTTCTAAGCACTTCCAACTTCAACAAGAAAGAAAAGAAAGAAAGAACAGAAGAAAACTCTTTCTAGAGTTGTAGAGTCAGAGACTTGTCTTCTCATCTGGAAGAGAATTCATGTGGAGCTTACCTTCCATTCTCTTCCTGGTAACTCCAAAGGAAAAAAGACATTATCTTGGGTAAGTACCCTCAGCTCCCAGAGAATGAGCCATTAGCTATCTGTAAGGCTGTGTCCACATCACTGTGTACCCACAAGCTGGATGAATACTAGAACAAGGAAGGGAGCCAATTTAATTCCTACCCCCTCCTTAAACATACAATTGATGTGGGGACAGGGTTCCCATTTGGTTGCTTCAACACAATCTGGATTTTCTGTGAAGAGCCATGGCTTACCATAATACCTTAACACTTGTAAAAGTAATAACAAACTACTCAATTTTAGAACACATACTCTATATTAACTACCAACAAGGACACCGAACGGACAGGGAGCATAGTGTTGAGGGATACCACGGAAGGGAAGTGAAGCAGCTTGTTGAGCCTCTGACTTGCAAAATTGGCTCAAAGTCTTACAGCTAGTTTTGATGTTACTGAGAGTCCCGCTTCTTAAGTACTCCCTTACATTAGAGGGCAGTTACAGCATCACACCCAGTCACTAATGTTCTCAAGCAGCTAAAGGTAGCAGTATCTGATCTAGATATCTGCTTCAGTCCTCCCCAGACAGTAAAACCTTGCTTGACAACCAATGAGATTTTCCTACTGCCTTATCATCAGAGCTTCTCATACATCATTTCCAAGAACTCATAAATTAGGCAAATTAAAACCAATTGGATAATCAGAATAAGCTTGTGATAGATGCTAAAATGTATGGTTGTCACCTAGAACAATTTTATAATTAGTGGCTGACATTGGGTTGATTATGTAGTGACTTCTTCATATTGAGGAGAAAGCTTCCCATTCTCCAGAATTTCAGTTAAAAAAGCTGAAATAATATCCAGACTTAAAAACACTCAAATTTAAAAAAAAAGGGAAGACATTAACTTTCTATACCGATTCCAGATATGTCTTCTCAGTAATTTAAGCTCCTGGTACAACCCAGGGAGAAACAGAAATTAATTCTCAAAACTGAGCCTCAAAGCTCTGGAGCAACTAACTGGCTCTTTCCAGAGGGAGAAGGAACCAAGGTAGACCCTATAATATCTGAGTTTCTTTTTCTCAATTTTATAGGGTGAGCCTTTTATGTCTTCTCTTTAAAGTCAACTACTAGCTCTGACTTCTCTATGGTTAACATCTAAGAAACTGTACCTCTTGAAATATAAACAAACCCATTGTCATTTTGAATAGGTAGATAAAAGCTGAATCTGGAGATTTACATTTTTATAGTAAGTTGAATGAACTGGGAGAAAATTTAACAATTGTCCAGACCCATTTTTCCACAACTAAATCTTTTCTTTTACATGGCATCAAATTCCCCGAGAGATAAAAGGCACACTGTAAACAGAGGTCTCCTACCCAAAGGAATTGCCTGGAGCACTTAGATGTTAGGTTAAGAGGTACAGTTTCTTAGATGATAAATATACCATTTTTTTTAAGTTAAAAAAGAAAGCAGAGGTAGAAATCTGGTAGTAGAAGGAAGTGTCCCTCTTTTGAATTTAAAATATGTCCTCTGTCCTGCCAGGGCTCCAGGCAATTCCTTCGGGATAGGATAGGACAACCTCTATGTAAATATATATAATCTCCATGAATAAATCCCCAGCTTTCTTTGTCCAAGGAGAGCGTTGCTTTAGAAATACCTTTTGCATTCTTGCTGGCTGCAGGTAATAAATAAATAAGTAAGTAAGTAAATAAATAAATAAATAATAAAAATTCCTTTTCCCTCCATGTCTTAGCTATGCTTATTTTGAAGTTTCATTAACTAACATGAGTACACATTGTGTTCAGTTACAATGTACCCTGAAGTATTGAGAATTATGGCAATTGTTTTATATCTCACTTGTTAAGATTAATTTTTTCCCAGAAATTCATGATGCCCAGACCTGAACCTGTAATCGCCAAATGTGAAATGCTGAGAACCATCTTAGAAATCTTTTCAAGTCATTGTTACATAGTCAAGACATATACATATCTGCACTTCATAGGGTAACATTAAAAAAAAAAACTTTTAATAAAGGAATACACGCTTTTACCTCTTATTCATTATTGGAAAGCCTGAGAGAAATGTGGAACCTTTTCTTGGCTTTTCATAGTGAAGCTTTTCCACTGTCAGCCATGGAGGGCAGGGAGACTAGTCACTTCAGATAAGTCGTGCTGGCAGTCACTGTACGGCATAGCTGCAAAGGGTTCTCTGATCTCAGCGTGTACCACAAGGTACACTAGAGGACCCTAGCCAGACTGTACAGACAACTATTTGTTCTTAAGCTGCATTGTTTCAATTAAAAACACAGAGTAGCAATGTAATTCAGCCTTGTCAGAAACTTTAGATGTGTATGACTTGGGTTTTCTTTCTTTTCCAATAAAAGACTACACTTTTAAAAGAACCAACTGCATGTTTCATCTTTCTCTGCTGGATTAAATTATTTGCATAATTTAAAAAAGATATGAAGTAAATATATTCCAAACAGTGTTCACTGATTCATCAGTCCAAATAAAAATGTTTTTCAAAACAGCTGTATAAAAAATATTTGATAAAAAAACACTATCACTAATTTCTATTTTAAATTCTTATGATAGTCATTTTTTCTTGTTGTTGGAAAAATATATGACAGAAACTTCTAAAGCTGTTTTGTAGTCCTTTGCTCCATTTTCCTAAACCATTTACTCTTAACATAGTCGATATATCCCTATATGATTATATATAACACATATGATTATATATATTTGAAAGTAAGACACTTGGGTATTTAGCAGCAGATCTAAAAAAAAAAAAAAATAGGAGGGGAAATTGCTACAATTGTCAAGAGTTCCATGGGCAATGAGAAAGGAGGAAATCCATTCAGAAAACCAGTACTACTATAAAAAACAATAGTAAGACTAACAATACAGATATCTTAACAAATCTTTGGGCAAAAATGCGTGGAAATGAATAATGTGGTATGAAGGCATACAAATGTGACACAGCTATCACAAACCATCTCCCTTAAGACTTTATAAAAGTAATACTTCCATTTTTAAATTTAATATCACAGTAGTGTTCTGAATAGTCCACATTCTTCAAAGAAGAACTTTGACAGGATTATTAACCAATCACTACTGAGGGTAAACACAGAACAAAAATGTAGCCAAGCATTAGCAATTTTGGTAGATGTTTGATATTTAAATTTTATATCTGGTTGAATCTATATTTACTTGAAGTGCTGAGGTTCTCCACATATGTGTGTGTGTGTGTATATATATATATATATATATATATATATATATATATATATATGAATTGTCATACTTGTAGCCCATCGATATGTGATGTATAAAATTTTAAGCCAGAATATTTATTATAATTAGAGAGATATTTAGTTATGTTATGAGATATATAAATTTCTTTGAAACTATAAAATGTACAAGGAAGGTTTATTAATGTGTTATGTTGCTCATTTTTCTTCCATTAAATTATAGTTTGTCACATTCAATTCAAATGTTGGAACAATATTCAGACTGACTTTTAGTTATCTTTTGTTTCTTTTGTCTTTTATTCCTTCTTTTATTTTTTGAGATTACAACATAGTTACACAATTTCCTCCTTCCTTTTCCCCATTCCAAATTCCCATATACCTCTCCTTGCTCTCTTTCAAATTCATGGTCTTTCCCCCAATAATTGTTATTGTATGTGAATGTATTCATATAATATTGCTGAATGTACACCTAATAATTCCTAAATACATAACTACAAACTGTTCAGTCTGTAAAATGTTACTCATACACATGTTTTCAGGGCTGACCATTTGGTGTGGGATAATCAGTGTGCATTTCCATGGGGAGACTATCTCTCTCTCTTTCAGGAATTGAGTCTTCTTGGGCATTCTTCTCTCCACTGAGCATGTCTGTTATCACTGTCCTCGATTAGCTCATGTTTAGGCAGCCATATCTGTGAGACTTTATGGATGTAGCTTTTGACATTACTATGCCCCTTAGTTCTTTTTAAATTCTATAGTCTCATAAATAGACACCAGTTTTCAGATAAAACACTATAACATTAATGATGTGTTGTTTTATATGAGGGGGTGTTAATTTATTTCCTAAGGCTGTTTACAGCTAGTGCTATTACTCCCAAAGTTCATATACTTAGGTAATATAATTTTAGAAACCGAGAAGAGGTGGTTAATCCCAATTTATCTAAAAGTTTCATATCATTTAAGTATTGGACATAGTAGGTCCCATAATTGTGAGCACACAATGCACTAGCTATTCTTCAAAGGATTTAATATAGCATAACTACGGATTATGGGAGAAAGAGATGGAAAGAATTGCTGAGTCTTTCTTTCAACCTCTTGGTGTCTTTCTACTCTGTGTAGACCAGGTTGGAGCTGAATTTTATGTCTCAGCCTTATATTATGTGAGGAAAAAATGTTTTGTCTCTGCTTCAAAACAAGAAGCTAAGATTTTAAATCTTTTCAGTGTATATCATTCATAGAATTTTATTGCAGGCCTTTCCTCTTAACAATGGGTTTAAAAAAATTTTTTTAAGTGTTTGTTGCTTCAAAAAAGGATTCAACAGGTAATGTATCAAGTATATCCTAAGTTAATTGACACTGAAAATTCAAATAAAAGATAATTTGCTTATTCTAAATGATTTTCAAAGGTTAAGATATATTAATTGACTATATCCTATATGTTAATGTCATCCTAAGCTTGCCACAGGAAACATATGGTAATCATTTGCCAATAGTTTATGTTATGTGTTCACTGCCATTCCTTGGCAAAGAGAGCATTAATGTAGAATCACCTTTTTTTTTTTTATCTCCAAGTAAAGTTTTATATTGATAGTTGGTCTATTGCATGACAAGCCTTTTAGGCAAAATTAATAGTTATCCAAAAGATAAGTTGTTAAAATTTGCTCTTGTACATGCTTTTGTATTTCTATAGATTTATATATGCATCCTACAAAGAATGCAACTACTATGAGAGTAAAGGTCATGTAATTGGATCACATTTATTCTTTTCAGTTTCCCCCTGCTTCAGCACAGATAATTGACTTGGGTGCTGTAGCAGTTATTTTTAAAATGTTAAAAATCAAGCTTTTAATTTGTATACTGATAGCCAATAAATATATTTATAGCTCATGGCTTACAATTGCTTAAAATTGTTTCCTTTTTTAGATACTGCTAAATCTTAAATTTTGCAATTATTTATGCAAATACATTTCAAGTTAAAGAAAAGATATATTTCTTTAAATGACTGTCCTCTAGACTTTTAAGAACTTATCCAGGAGCTAGAGAGATGGCTTCCATAGAAACAATTGTCCATAAAATCATATTCTTTACATCATCAAAATAGTAATGGCTTCAGAATAATTTTATCTTTTTAACAGGAAAAGCAACTAAAAATGCTACATTTATTTCCTATGCTTACATAGTCATTGCCTATATTATTATCTATTCTTGGTATTCCAACTTAGATTAAAACAGATAATGGAACTGGATATTTATTACAGTCATCAAATGAGATGTTTTTAACAATTTAATTCTTTATAATTCTCAAGGAGTAGATATTGTAGAACCTTAAAACAATATCTTCTAAATAAAAAACAAAAAAGAGGGAAATTGTATCCCTGTGCATATTATTTAAATTATATTTTATATTTTTAAAAAAATTTTTAAAAATTTGGATGCCAAGGAAATCCTTGCTCAGTGTCTATAGCATCCAACAACTAGGCATACTGATGCCTAGGTGAGATGGAAGGATCCACTTATTGGCATATGGCATGATCCTGATCAGTTATTTTAATATGGGGATCTGTTTACTCAGTCATGGAGTGGCCTAGAAATAAGTCCAATATTGGGGATTCCAATTATGAAGATGGCTAATAATCTTTAAAAGCCAGCTGAGTTAATTTCAAATATAGTCTCCATTCCTTCTGAGAAGTAACAATTTATCTGTTGATTCACAAAGCTACCTCCACCACCATAGAGGCTGGATTTTGTGTTTGAAAGTTGCTAATTTACAACTGAATTGGATACCTCAGGACATTTGCAGACAAGTTAATTCTGTTCCACTTCTAACTTCTAACCTTTTGTGTTGAGCAGACTGATTGTCTCCACCCAGGCTCACCTGAATTGAAAACTGGCATGTCTGTTAAAGACACTTGCATGGCATTTGGCAACCAATTGACTCTTTGGCATCAAAACCTATACAAGTGGATCTCCTTCATGGAGCCACATAGAACTCAGATCTATGTGTGTCTGCTTATGAGCTGACATGGGCACCAGTGGGACTTTGCAAGGCAAAACACTGCAGAGGGTGGACCATGTTTTTTTGGCTCTGAGTCCTTGGGAAGCATACCTGATTTGCATAGGGGTTGGTGTCGGTCATCGGATCATTCTACACTCTTTAGGGATCTCCCACCAAGTTAAGGCTCTGCCCTCTCCTCTCCAAAAGACACCAAGAGCCATCTAGACGTGGGAACAATCCTCTGTTCTCCATGAGAGGAATCAGGTCAATCTTCCACTCCCTGGTTAAAGCCCACTGTCAAGGACAGATGATTATCCACTTGGTTGATAATCTTAAAACTAATAAATAAGGAGGAAATGTAGAGAGCTATATTGGGGTGTCTTGTCACCTGGCAGCAACTTGACATTGACCAAGGTGAAGCCAGTGAGCTGGAATTCCTGTGCTAGCCATAATCCTGTTCCACCTGGTGGGGGGGAGGTGAAGGTGAAGTTCATTGTTCCTCAAGGTCTATGAATTCCTGAATTAAGGTGACCCACCCAGCTGCCCGAGCAGTGGCATCAATGTCAGTGAACAGCCAGACCAGTTCCCTGGAACACACCCTGGAATTTGGGGGAAGGGTCTTACCTGAAACCTTAAATCCTCGGTCCCCCCCAATAAACCACGAACTTTGAACAGCCATGTTGTCTTGGTCCATGTTTTTCCCTCGTCACCCTGTTTTCTTTCCCCAGCTCTCCATCCAGTGAACCCAATAACCTGTTCGTATGTAACTGCTGGGAGGTTACAGTCCCATAAATGTGAGCACACAATGTACTAGCTATTCTTCAAAGGATTTGATATAACATAACTAAGGATTATGGGAGAAAAAGATGGAAAGAATGGCTGAGTCTTTCTTTCAATCTCTTGCTGTTTTTCTACTCTCTGTAGACCAGGTTGGCAGTGAATTTTATGTCTACTGATGTTAGTTTTCTGAGAGCTGAGATAGAGGGGATAGCATGACTGGCTAGCTAATTTTAAGTATATCTAAGGTGTGCTTATTCTTTTGTTTTGTTTTGTTTTACAAAACAAGGTTTATTTATGTAGCCCTGGCTGTCTTTGAACTTGCTCTGTAGACCTGGCTGGTCTTGAACTCACAGAGATCCACTTGCTTCTGCCTCCCAAGTGCTAGGATTGTTTTTGAAAAGCATGTTCTTTTATTATAAAAGGAAGTAAAACATTTTGTGATAAAATTGAGGATTTACATGGAAAATATTTCTGATAAAATAGAAGAGATATATAGAAAAACACATTAAAATTGATAATTTTCATGGAATATAAAAGAGTAAAGTGGTAGACATAAAAACATTGCTAAATTAATTGAAAAAGGAAGTAGAAACATTTTATGATAGAATTGAAGATGTATGTGGAAAATATTTCTGATAAAATTGTAGAAAAATGTTGAAAAACTTGTTAAAATTGAAGGTTATCATGGAAAATTTTATATAGATATAATAATGGTAGCATGAAAGTATTCCTAAATTGATTGAAAGTGGAATTATAAACATTTTCAGGTGAAACTGATGATTTACACGGAAAATATTTCTGATAAAATTCAAGAAATATATAGAAAAACATGTTAAAATATCTACCATTTTATCTGTATAAGTGCTGGGATTTAAAGAGTGCACCACCACTACCCAGCTAATGTGTTTATTCTTATATCATGGTTTTTTTTTTATTTTTTTTATTTTATTTTTTTAATTTACATTCCAAATCACTTCCCCTTTCCCGTTTCCTCCCTCCCCGAAAGTCCCATAAGCCCCCTTCCCTCCCTCTTTTCTCCATTCAACCCCCTCTCGTTACTCTGTCCTGGCGTTCCCCTACATCCAGTCTTTCCAGGACCAGGGGTCTCTCCTACCATCTTTTTAGAAATCTATTGATATGCGGATTGTGTCTAGGGTATTCCGAGATTCTGGGTCAATATCCCCTTATCAGTGACTGCATACCATGTGTGTTCTTTTGTGATTGGGTTACCTCACTAAGGATGATATTTTCAAAGAACTCAAGAAGTTAAACTCCAGAGAGGCAAATAACCCTATTAAAAAATGGGGTACAAAGCTACACAAAGAGTTCTCACCTGAAGAATATCTAATGGCTGAGAAGCACCTAAAGAGATGTTCATCATCCTTAGTCATTAGGGAAATACAAATCAAAACAACCCTGAGATTCCATCTCACACCAGTCAGGATGGCTAAGATCAAAAACACAGGAGACAGCAGTTGTTGGCGAGGATGTGGAGAAAGAGGAACACTCCTCCACTGCTGGTGGAATTGCAAGCTGGTACAACCACTCTGGAAAGCAGTCTGGCGGTTCCTCAGAAAACTGGGCATGACACTCCCGGAGGATCCGGCTATACCACTCCTGGGCATATACCCAGAGACTTTACCTGCATGCAATAAGGACACATGCTCCACTATGTTCATAGCAGCCTTATTTATAATAGCCAGAAGCTGGAAAGAACCCAGATGTCCCTCAACGGAGGAATGGATTCAGAAGATGTGGTATATCTACACAATGGAATACTACTCTGCAATTATATCATGTTTTTAAAGATGTTAGCCAACCTCTATCAATCATTTACTTTTAAATGACTAGACCAAAGTTGTTTGTGGAGTTGTTGTCCTGATTGGTCATGGCTAATTTTCACCACTACAGCCAGTACTTTGGTATTCTGTCTCAAGTCTAATTAGTATTATCAATGATGCATTTATTCTATTGGAAACAGGCCATAACTAAAGAGAGCATCCAAGGCAAGATTTGCAGATCTGATGATATGAAAAATATGAGATCATCATGCTGTATAGAGACACTCTATGGTATTTCACACTACCAGGATATTTTTATACACACATGCATGCATGCACACAGTCACACACACACACACACACACACACACACACACACACACACGAATGAGATGGATATATCCATCTGCTACATGATATTTAAAAGTTAGATTTTTGTGTGTGTATTTGCATCTATTATGTGTCAGATGAAATAAAGTCAATATCCATTTTTTTTAAAAAAAACAGAATAATTGAAGAAATATCTATTCTTTAAAACTAAGGTAAAATGATAATTACTGTGTAGACACTGTTAGAACCTTGGACAAACAGTTAGGAAATCTAAGGTCGAGGTGACTGGCTATGAGATGATCATGGTCATCACGGCATTTTACATTTTCTGTTAGTACAAACTCTGAGAGAAAGAGAAACGGATCAGAACTTTTATGTGTCCTCTTCTCTGAAATAATCTAGAAAAGTCTTGTTCCTGTGTGGGTTGGTATTTCTACTCTCAAAGTGCAGGTAATGAATCAAGGGCACACTTATGTCTTATGTTCACCAGTAATGGAAAAGGGTAAAAGAGACAAACTTCCTCTTACTTTTTGTTCTCAGTGAGGCTTTATGTTAAAAAATAAAAGAGCAAACATAAAATTTTCATTTCTTCCCAAAGAAATATTACATGTATATGAAAAATAATTAAAACATGGAATAATGGACTTAGATTTCTTGAAATTTATCCTCTAACCTCCAATCTGTAACACAGAGTGGTATCCCCAATAATCATAATAATAATCACAATCATATCATAAGCTGAAGATTCATGTACGATTAGCACATTTTTGAAGCATATCCTATTTTAGTTTTATTCCTCTCATGCTTTAAAGGTTGTTTTTGCTCATTATTTTTAAGATGAAGTTTTGAAAAAAAATAAAATAAAATTTATATATATATATCATATCTGTTTAAATTATATATACATATATATCATATTTTCATTTAGTCATAAATAAATCATGCTTACTTCCTGTTTTTAAATATAAAAGCTGTGATGTATAACACCTAAAAATAAGTATTGTTTGCTATCATTTGTTATTATCAGGGAGAGGGTATAGTATCAAAACAGCAAACCATTTGCTATGTGATATTTTAAAAATTGATTTGATCTTTAATGACCTGGTAGCAGGCAAAATTTTTTAAGATTATAACAAAATTTCTAAAGGATTCTCATGTGGTAAGTAGCCCAATAAATAAATTTAGCAATCCTAAATGGAATAAATAAAAATGCCTAGCATGTTCATGAAATGATGTGAAAAGTAATTTTTAGGGATATTAGTATTTAAGGTGAATGATAGTAATATTGTTTTCATCTCACTCAGTGACTTGTAGAAACTAATTACTGAAATTTTCATCTTTTAAACATATGTATTATTGTATCTAAGTATACACTGTAGCTGTCTTCAGACAGACCAGAAGAGGGTGTCAGATCTCTTTACTGACGGTTGTGAGCCACCATGTGGTTGCTGGGATTTGAATTCAGGACCTCTGGAAGAGCAGTCAGTGCTCTTAACCGCTGAGCCATGAAATGACACCCTTCACATTAGCCACAAACAATATAAAGTATCTTGGTGTGACTAACCAAACAAATGAAAGATCTGTATGACAAGAACTTCAAGTCTCTGAAGAAGGAAATCGAAGAAGACCTCAGGAGATGGAAAAATCTTCCATGATCGTGGATTGGCAGGATTAATATAGTAAAAATGACCATCTTGCCAAAAGCAATATATAGATTCAATGCAATCCCCATCAAAATCCCAACTCAATTCTGCATAGAGTTAGAAAGAGCAATTCTCAAATTCATCTGGAATAACAAAAAACCCAGGATAGCTAAAACTATTCTCAACAGTAAAAGAACTTCTGGGGGAATCAGTAGACCTCAAGCAGCACTACAGAGCAATAGTATTAAAAACTGCATGGTATTGGTACAGTGACAGACATGTAGATCAATGGAACAGAATTGAAGACCCAGGAATGAACCCACACACCTATGGTCACTTGATCTTTGACAAAGGAGCTAAAACCATCCAGTGGAAAAAAGATAGCCTTTTCAACAAATGGTGCTGGTTCAACTGGAGGTCAGCATGCAGAAGAATGCAAATTGACCCATTCTTATCTCCTTGTACTAAGTTAAAGTCCAAGTGGATCAAGGACCTCTACATAAAACCAGACACAATGAAACTAATAGAAAAGAAACTGGAGAAGAGCCTTGAGTTCATTGGCACAGGGGAAATTTTCCTGAATAGAACACCAATAGCTTATGCTCTAAGATCAAGAACTGACAAATGGGACCTCATAAAATTACAGTTTCTTTAAGGCAAAGGGCACTGTCAATTGGACAAAAGGGCAACCAACAAATTGGGAAAAGACCTTTACCAACCCTACATCAGACAGAGGGCTAATATCCAATATATACAAAGAACTCAAGAAGTTAGACTCCAGAGAGCCAAATAACCCTATTAAAAATGGGGTACAGAGCTAAACAAAGAATTTTCACCTGAAGAATATTGAATGGCTGAGAAGCACCTAAAGAAATGTTCAACATCCTTAGTCATTAGGGAAATGCAAATCAAAACAACCCTGAGATTTCACCTTACATCAGTCAGAATGGCTAAGATCAAAAACTCAGGAGGCAGCAGGTGTTGGTGAAGATGTGGAGAAAGAGGAACACTCCTCCACTGCTGGTGAGATTGCAAGCTGGTACAGCCACTCTGGAAAGCAGTCTGGCTGTTTCTCAGAAAACTGGGCATGATACTTCCAGAGGACCCTGTTATACCACTCCTGGGCCTTCTCGGCATGCAATAAGGACACATGCTCCACTACGTTCATAGCAGCCCTATTTATAATAACCAGAAACTGGAAAGAACCCAGATGTCCCTCAACAAAGGAATGGATACAGAAAACGTGGTATATTTACACAATGAAATACTACTCTGCAATTAAAAACAATGAATTCATGAAATTCTTAGGCAAATGGTTGGAACTGCAAAATATCATCCTAAGTGAGGTAACCCAGTCACACACATGGTATGCACTCACTGATAAGTTGATATTAGCTCAGAAGCTTGGAATACTCAAGACACAATTCACATATCAATTGATTCCCAAGAAGAAGGAAGGAGAGGCCCCTGTTCCTGGAAAGGTTCAATGGAGCAGTGCAGGGAATACCAGGACAGAGAAGCAGGAGGGGGTTGACTGGGGAACAGGGGCAGGGAAGAGGGCTTATGGGACTTTCGTGGGGGCTGGAACCAGGAAAGGGGAAATCACTTGGAATGTAAATAAAGAATATAGAAAAACAAAAAAACAAACAAAAAACTCCAATAGTTTGGTTTAGTTCAGCGTTTTCCCCCCGTAATCCAATGTCTCTCAAAACAGTAGTTTTTCTGTTCCCTAGCATTTAAAAAATTCAAAGTTAATAAAACATTATGTAATAAAAAAATAAACATATGTATATGTTTGCTGATGAATTTAAGGAACAAAAAAGAAAGGAGAGAAGGCAAAGGAGAAAGGGAGGGGCAGATGGAGGAAGAAGAGAGAGAGAGGAGAAGGGGATGGGCAGATGGGGGAAGGAGAGAGAGAGGAGAAAGGGGGGACAAAAAGAGGAGAAAAAGAGAGAGACAGGGAAGGACAGAAGGGGGAGGAGAAAGAGAGGGGGGATAGAAGAAGAGGGAGAAGAGGAGAGTGAGGGATGAAAAAATCTCAGCATTTTAACTTTCAGGGAGCCATGCCTCTCAGGATTGAGCAGACTTCAGAGTCCAGCAGAGGTGCTCTGATCAACCACTGTAAAACACAGCCACACATGCAGAAATACAACTGGCTAGATTCCATTTAAGAGAGACTTTGACCACTTCAGGTAAAGTAATTGAGAATAGGCTACAAGAGGGACTGACAAAACAGCTCATTCTTAAGGATGCAACTGTTCTACTGCAGTCAGACATTCACAGACTTTCCTAGGGCTGAGGTTTGCCAGCAAGAACAAAGAGATTATGCAAAGGAAAAGTCCCATCAAACAAAGGAGGCATTTAGAATGTGAGATATGAGAACATATTTCTAACATCAGTCAGTGCCTTCCTCCTTGGAAGTGACTAAGTCTGCACTAACTTCAGGCCACTTAGATGGGACAGTACCTTTCGTTTAGCCTTCAGCTGCTCGTGGTACTTGTCACAGGTGTCTCCTGGGATCTCTCCTCCCCAGAGAGTAATTCCAACGATGGTGTATGTGACACCCATGATGAGCAGTGGGAAACAGTAAACCAGGATGATAACGATGATGTGGTACCTGCAGATAAATACACACACGTGCTGAAGGATCTTTTGGAATGAAATACACAGGACTTTGAATTTGTTGAACTTTAAGTCACAGAACAAACACCAGCCTTTATTATCACCGTATGTCTATGTCTTCATTTCACATACCTAGCAAATATCTTGTAAGCATTGTAACCTAGAGTTACATGCCAATCTTTAAATTGCTCATTTCCAAACTGTATTTCGTGAATAAAAGGTTATAAATAAAGTCTTCTCCTAATTTATACATAGTCCCTTCAGATAGAATCAAGGCTGAGTCACACAACAAGAAACAGGCTTTTCCAGCAAACAACACAATCTCAGGGTTCACAGTGAGATCAAATATTCTGCAACACAAGCCTATAAAAAAGTGTCCTCTGTTCCTGCCTCTCTGGTGTACCCACCATTGTATTTTAAATTTGCCTTAATTTATGACTTTGCTCTGAAAGCTCAGAGAACTTCATGAAACTGTTTTCACATTGGAACATGAAATTCAGACTAACCCAAATCTGTGTTCATGTGTTTTAGTCACTCAAAAATGGCTCCAGGATAAATTATCTTTTTTTTTTAAATCAAATATCTGCTTAAAATGTGATTGCAGGCCAGGCATGATTGCAGAAAACTTTGACCCCAGCCCTTGGGAGGCAGAGGCATGAATATCTCTTAAAGTTGAAAGTCAACCAGGGCTACATAAAGAGATCTTGTCTCAAAGAATTTGTAGTTATTGGCAACTTTAATCATTTTTAAATGTCATTAAAAATAGGAAAAGAAACAATTTTATTGAAATTTACAGGAACAGAAAAAAATCAATTACACAATTATGTTGCCTTTCTCTTACTTTTCTTAGATCTAAAATACAAAATTTCATTTTTTTTTCAAATGGCATACATAGATCCATTTTAATTTAGTGTCCAGGTTTCTTCATGCTGACATGAACAAATACATACAAATGAAAGCAAAACAGAATTAAAACACCTGCCAGGACCTCCTTCCACTCCTGCCAAGCTTCCTAAAAGAGCAATCAACACACTGGGCTTCAATTCCCTCTTTCTAGCTCCTCTGTCGTTAGCACCCTGCTGTCCCTGGCATAGAGCCTCCAGCTTTTATCATTGCTGTTAGGAAATGCAAGTTCTTCTCCAACAGAAGTCGTCACATCTCCAATTAAAAACGTTTGTAGCTTTACAAACCAATACATCATATTAAAGTGCATTTAACATTTCTTTTCCCAAGTAATATATGACCATGCCCCCCTACCCAGGGGCATGGCTTTATCTTACACACATAATTTTCCTCCCAATCTTCATTTCCCTAAGAGTTTTATAGATCAAGCTAAAAATCATCCAAAAGAATTTACTTACGTGAAATGTTGCTTGGGACCTTCTGGCCACTGCACATAGCAAAGAGTACGGCCTGGCATGACCTTTATTTTGGAATAAAGACATTGAGGGAAGGCAAGAAGAAATGCCAAAATCCAAATACTTCCAATGACGATCTTAGTGGCCGTGGCCGACAATCTGGGTTTCAGAGGATCGATAATGGCCATATACCTACGTGAAGGAAACAAGAGCATTTTGTCATTCCCTTCATTATTGGAATTTAAAGTGGAACTTCAAAGTGCTTTAATAGACATTTCTCACTGCTTAAGTTGATAAGGATTTTGCGTCTAGCAGTAGCAAGATAGATAATGATGTCGCCGTCTCAGGAATCGGCAAATTTGGGGTCAAATACTGTCCTGAAACCTGCTTAGCCATTTGAGACTCAGCATCATTAGTTCTAAAATAGAAATAGGAACATCCATGCCTTCCGGGGTGCAGTAAGGATCAATGGAAACAATGTAAGTGCAAGTATTGATTACTTGGTGCTGTCCCTAGCGCACTAGCTGAATTCGTAAATGTCTGCTGGGTGGAACTGAAAAGGTATCTGCTGAATTCCTGAAAACACAGGCCTGATACCTCAACAGCTTCTCTCTCTGTGTCTCTCTGTCTCTCTGTCTCTGTCTCTCTGTCTCTGTCTCTCTGTCTCTGTCTCTCTCTCTCTCTCTCTCTGTCTCTCTCTCTCTCTCTCCTTTTTCTTTTGGCAGTGCAGAGAGTCAAGCTTGGGCCTTGCTGCTGCTAGCCATGAAGTGCTTTGCCACTGAGCTATATTTCTAGTCACCAACTGTCATTTCTTTTGTTGTCTCTGCTGGCCTAACTTTTGAATAGAAAATTAAGGTAAGATAACATGGATAATATAGATTATTGACAAGGCTGGAGAACCCCATGTGAAGGCTGTGGCCACACCCTCACTTAAACCTGAAAAAACAAAACAAAACAAAAAAAAACCAAAGGAATTCATCATTCAGCTGGGCGGACAACAACAGGTTGGATGGCGGTTTGGGTTTCATGATGTCCAACAAGCTGAGTCTTTATGGCAGCAAGCACTGATTACTAAATACACCCAGACACTTCACTGTGTGTATGTTCAACACTCCAAATACCCTCATCAATAGATATTACCATGAGGTAGATTTATAGAAAAGAAAATCGAGGTTTAAATAGATTAAAATTACTCATAGTGCACAAAAATGGAAAATCCTTGTCAGTTTTCTATAGGGGTAACAGAAAGCAGTAGAATTCTTTTTATCAGGATGTTCTTGTAGTTGTCAAAGTCCAAATAGAAAGAAATTATGGCTATAAGAGTCATAAAAATACTGTAGAAGAATAAGCAAATGGATATAAGCTGGAACTTTATAGAACATCCAAAAGTAGCATTTTTTTTACCTTCTAAACCCCAAATCATCCATGTATAATGCTCAACACCGAAGACTTGCTATCACAGGAACTGTGGCAAACATGTTTGTTCTCACTGCTACTGCATCGCAATAGATTTAGTTATGGTTGTATGGGTGCTTCCAGAGCAAAGCACACTTATCAATAAAGTTTGCTGTACTACTGAACTGTGTATTATTTAATTATGCCACAATCTGGCTTCTGTGGTGTTTCTGAAAGTCTATAAATGCCATTTGGATATTCACACAATTAGTTTTATATACTTAGAGTACTTTCTAGGTCCTCTAACACAGAAAGGTCAAAACAAAGTCCAAAATTTTCATTGGCCCTTTTGTATAGTTATTCTAACTTTAGATACATTGTTTCTTGATAGGTAGACTATTATGTCACTTGAATTATGTGGAATCAGTTTACATTTTCACAAAGTTGTATGAAATCTTGAAACTTTAAAAGACTTTTAAAAATTTTATTTTTACATATTATTTTTATTGTGTGAGTATAATATTGACATCAGAAGATTGCTCTGTGAGCTTTGTTTCTCTTTCTGCATTAACATGTGTTCTGGGGATTGAATTTAGTTGTATTTGATGAACCATCATATCAGATCTTGAAAATTACAGAAGGTACTTTTGACCTTTCTAGTCTATTAATAAGTGCCCAAGTTATTCATTGGCCTATTAAATTAAAGCCTATTGTGTTATGCCAAACAAAGCCCTATATAGCCATGAACACACATGACATTTTAATTACTTACAGTCTGTGAAACAGATACTGAATTAATCTATTTTCTATTGATTTAAGTGATAACCCAAAGCTAGGTATTTTATAAAGAAGAAAAGTTTAAGTAGCTTAGAGTGTTGGAGCTCAAAGACATGGCCCTGGAAGCAGCTAGTGACAGCCCCATAGGGTACCATAGTGGTAGGACAGTATGTGGATGCAGAGATCATAGGTTTGATGGGAAGCAGCCATTGAGGGCCAGTACTGCTTTTGTCTCATTACTCTCTCTCAGACTCGAACTAATCACATCCCACGGTGCTCACACACAAAGTCTCCACCACCCTAAAGTCTCTGCCACCCTTTCATATCCAAGTATTGGAAACTGAACTTCCAAGAAATCAGCCTCTAGTCAACAAACAGTATCTAAACCACAGCAGAACCTCATCAAATGACATCATTACAAATTGTCACAAATTACAAATGTGACAAGTGCCTCAAAAACAAGGCCAAGATGATCTATTGACTGGTTAAATTATGTTTATGTGGTATATTGGGTATCCCTAAGGAATTCATTTCAGGTTAAAACTCTGAAGGATGAGTATACAGACTGGACCCTAATCAAATACAATTGGTGTCATAAAAGCAGGGAAATAGGGAATGCAGAGACATAGGGAAATGGATAGAAAGCATCCAGGTTTATGTTGGAGATTGCTTGTTGAGAAACTGGAGACAGTAAGTTATGTGGAGACTGTTTTGTTCTGTATTAGATTATGCTTCAAAGACAGGGGGTCTGGACACAGAAGATGATGTCATTTAGGGAACAGCTTGGTGAAAGTAAAAATAGTAACAGGCTATAGAGGGATAGTTAGTAGGACAAAGAACAGTAACATTTTCTCACTGCTGATTAGTTTGAAGTTGATTCTGTCCTGTTCCTTGTCCCAGTGATAGTAACTTGTTCACCATTATGAATGAAGCAAATACATGCTTAGGCTCGTGGGAACAAAACTCCTCTGGACCTTAACAGACAAAAGATCAAATTGAGAAATACATTATCCTAACAATTATAGTCAGTATATTCCTTTAAAAAAAACTCAAGCCTGTCTGTAAGCACACCACAGTAACTATAATAGAGTCAGGCCTTGGAGCCTCTCCTTTGAGATGGATCCCAGTTTGGGCCAGTTACTGGACTACCTTTCCCTCAGTCTCTTCTCCATTTTTGTCCCTGCAGTTCTTCTAGACAGGAACAAATTCCGGGTCAGAGTTTTTGACTGTGGGATGGCAATCCCATTCCTCTACTTGATGCCCTGTCTTTCTACTGGAGGTAGATTCTACAAGTTCCATCTTCCCACTGTTGGGCATTTCAACTAAGGTCCCTCCCTTTGAGTCCTGAGAGTCTCTCACCTCCAAGGTCTCTGGTACTTTTTAGAGAATTCCCCCACCTCCCACCTCCCTAGGTGCCCTCAGGGCTTCTCTCCTATTTCCCCTCCCCATACCTTATCATGTTCCTCTTTTCCTCTCCCCCTTCCCTCTCCCACCCAGGCCCCTCCCTCTCTCTGCCTGGAGTGATTGCTTTCTTCTCCCTCCGAAGTGGAATCTGAAAGGCCCAACAAGCAGCCTACTGAGACAGACACAGATACTTACACTGTGTGTGTGTGTGTGTGTGTGTGTGTGTGGCATGGCACGTGTGTAGAGGACACAAATAACTGTGGGGAGTGAGTTCAGTGGGTTTCAAGGATAGAACTCAGGTCTTGATCCAAGAGTTGTTTCCTGCTGAGCTATTTTTCAGCCTTGTGATAGATTTTAAAGTCAATAAGTATTGACTAAAGCACACACACACACACACACACACACACACACACACACACACACATATGGGGGAACAGAGATGTCTGTGAACATTAATAAGAATTTAAAAATATTATCTAGGAAGTAATTAATCAGTTATCCACTTATAAGATTCCTAGATTATATTGAATAAAACATATTAAAAGAATTAGATGACATAACTGTAGTAAACATTCAACATAAAGTATTCTAAACAACAGTAAACAGGGTGCACTTAATATTTAGAAATAAAGGGGCTATGGAGGTAACCTTGAATGAAAATTAAGTGTAACTTATTTAAAATGAATCTTCAGTACTATTATTAGCATGGAAAAATACATTTGTAACTAATTTCCAAGAATTGAAAGAAAAATCTGTTTTTAATGTACTCTCTATCTGTTCCATCCAAATCTATTTCATTAGGATGATATTGTGTAGTGGACCTTCTTTCTAATATTTCCTCTTTAACAGTTTTAATATGAAGACTAATGAGACTTTTTATGTAATTTCAACAAGTGTTTCCAGTGATTCAATGGAAATAACGCTACACCTGAAAACATGGCAATTTCATTGGACGTCGAAGGAATTAATTCCATTAATTTTGTTCAGCATAGATCTATATTTATCAAATTCCTTTCTGAAATGAATAGCAGCCAATTGGCAGCCCAGTGTATTGTCTTAAACTCACAGAGATCACAGTGATCAGTAGAATTTCCAAATTGTATGATTTCTTAAGTTGTGTGCTATAAAAGTTATTTAAATGTGCATATGGAGAAAACGTCATTAAATATCAAAACCCAGAATAAAGGTTAGAAGTGGAGGCTGTTTCTGTAGTTAATTTTATCTATTAATTATATTTTCATGTCCTCTAGAGTTGAATAGAGCATACGTTTTAACAAAATAACAATAAACAATAAAAAGGTTAAAAAAAAAGGACATATCTCTCTCAGGATCACTTGACCAGTATATTATCATTGATATAAACACAATAGCATTTCATCTGTCTTTTACAGTGGAACTAAGAATGGAACCCTGATTAGGAGGCCAATTTCTCAGTTCACAGTTGCTTTTATTTAACAGATCTATTGCCTGAAATTATTGATGAGAGACATAGATTTTCCAGCTTTGTTTTTCTCACCATGGAAGGACCGTTTTGTAACTGTCTAGAATAAGATCATATAACTGTCTCATTTGTATTCTCACGTACTGTTAATGGAGCTATTAGGACGTTGACAATTATTCTGTACAGACACCTGCTTGATCCCATAGTATGAATACTTGTAACAAAATTTTAATTCGTTGGTAGTTTTCGTAGTTCCCTTTCTAAGTTTCTTTTCTTTCTTCCTCAGATGTTTTATTTTAATTTATTGCATTTCTTGCTATGCTTGCTTCTAAAGTATTATACACAGAATTTTCTCCTGTTTTGTTTGCATTTCAAATTGATGGCATGAGATATTTAAAAATTAACTTACCAAACTGAGGATGAAACAATCCTAAAACACAAGAAGAGTCCATGTTGCATATACTGTTTTATGCCCTTTCCCGTCAACATTTATTTTTCCTCACACTGAGTGATCATTTACTTAGTTATATTATAAGATTTATCCAGAATATTATTTACCTCATGTTCTAAATATACTAGTGGAAATTGATTACACATATTCATTTTGTTAAGTCATGAATTCTAATATGAATGCATTCTAAGATGCATTTGTCATTTCCAAATTTTCTTGCATCACAGTGTACTTGCTCACATGAAGATGGTCAAAGGTAATTATCCACATGTTCACCTGAGGCTGTTGACAGGTAACCTGGTGCACTGTTTTATAATAAACTCTCTCTCTCTCTCTCTCTCTCTCTCTCTCTCTCTCTCTCTCTCTCTCTGTGTGTGTGTGTGTGTGTGTGTGTGTGTGTTTCTATGCATGAACACATGCATATATGGCATGGGGATCAAACTCAGATAAGCAATCTACCACTGAGCTACATCCCCAGACCATAAATTTTTTAATCAGTAGGATTACATGCTAAGATAAGAGTAAAAAATATAGTTTGGGGAATATATAAGTTAGTAATGTAGTCAAATATAATGCCCTGAACATTGTTATATATTCCATAATTTTGTAGGACTGAAATCTTAGAAAATTTCTTTATTTCTCAGAAACACATTAGTAATGTGCTGCATTAGGAATATTCAACTTGTTATACTCTTATAAAGTCACCATATGACCACAACATCTCATGCAATTAGAGTTGAATTCCATTCAATTGGCTGTGAGGTCATTAGATGCCCAAGAGATTGTCCTATAATCCTCGACTATCCCTCTAAATAGAATTTCTATCTCCTTCTAAATAGAATTTCAACAGTGCACACCCTCAATCTCAATGCCACTTCCAAGTAGTCACTGCTGTCTTGATGAAGACGACACGTGTGATTCTTGGAGGATCTTTGTACAATACAGGAAACTGAAACTCTAAGCTTGGGAGTTTTACGAAACTCTGTTATAATCCAGATGATGTGCAATGTACTGTCACTGACTCAACAATTTAGAGCTCAACTTCATGTGATGTGCAACAAACTGTCAGTAACTCACTGGTTTAAACAATACAAATTCCATAAAGTACAGTTTCTGTGATTCAGAAATTTGTGGACAATGTCACTAGTACTTGTCCTTAGAGCTCATGAGCTTTGAGCACACTTGCATCTGGGATTCTGACTCAAAATGACCTACGCTTGTTGTGGCTCAAGCTTCACACAAACTTATTTCTTTAAAATCATCAATAGAATAACAGCAACTGCTAGGGATATCTGCTAGTGAGGCATGAGTTTAAAGGTTAGATAATTATCACTATAACATCTTATGGCATTTGCCACATCTTATTGGATAGATGCAAATCAAAGGATGATCCTTAATAGGAAGTAAATTTAAAGAGAATATGTGTGGGAGAGACAGAGATAATGAGAAACACCTTAAAGTCTGCCTGTCACAAAATGTGAATGGGGAAAAGAGGGAGGGAAGGGGGCTTATGGGACTTTTGGGGAGGGAGGAACCGGGAAAGGGGAAATGATTTTGAATGTAAATAAAAAAAAACTTAGGAAATAAAATAAAATTAAAAAACTTTAAAAAAATATGTCAAAGAATTCCCAAAGAAATCTCAAAGAATATCTTGTATTGAGTCAGGTATGTAAAAATATAAAAACTAGTGAGATAACTAAAGCAACCTTTGATGAAAATCAGAACCAAATGCTTAGTATTAGAGAAAGAAAAATCTTTAAACAAAGGCTATAAGGTTAAGAAAGTAGAAAACAGTAAGAGAAAAATGAATTCAGCAAGAGGAAAGAAAGGAAATCAAATGAGAGAAAATCAATAAAGGTCCAACAGAACCACAGAATAAAATTGTGAATGTGAAAACTGACTCCTTGGAAAAATTCCTGAAGGTGATAATGTAATAATGGGAATTCTTCAAAGAGCAAGTGACCCATAAAAT
This sequence comes from Tokudaia tokunoshimensis, assembly GCA_036184795.1. Taxonomy (NCBI): domain Eukaryota; kingdom Metazoa; phylum Chordata; class Mammalia; order Rodentia; family Muridae; genus Tokudaia; species Tokudaia tokunoshimensis. Next base: position 25,750,501 of record BTHU01000003.1, read on the forward strand.
CCTAAAAGTATAAATGATATCACTGTGGAGTTGTGTTCCAAAACAGAAGAGAATGTTGCATGTATTTTCTGAGAAGAAATAGAGAAATTCCTTAATACTATACATGCTACCTGAAAACAAAGTCCATGTTGGGTTTGTTCAGACATGTATCTATACATCTGGGAATGGATGGTTTCACTCTTGGACACTATGAAAAAGTCAAAGAAAATAACAGTAAATGAGGCACAATGTAACATAATCGAAAACTAGAGGCTCTATATGATTCATACAGAGGCTAATATTAGCCTGATGCCAAAGGCAGATAAAGACAGTAAAAAAATAATGCTACAAACCAACGTTTACTGTGGAATTAAACACAAAACCCTAATATAAATTCCAATTATTCATATGACTTTGTCTCTCTCTCTCTGTCTGTCTGTCTGTCTGTCTGAGAAGCTTAAGAAGGAAGACCAAAGTGTGGATACTTTGGTTCTTCTTAGATAGGGTACAAAATACCCATGGGAGGAAATACAGAGACAAAGTGTGGAGCAGAGACTGAAGGAAAGACCATCCAGAAACTGCCCCACCTTGGGATCCATCCCATATACTGTTACCAAACCCACACACTATTGTGGATGACAACAAGTGCTTGCTGACAGGAGCCTGATATAACTGTTTCCAGAGAGGCCCTGACAGTGCCTGACAAATAAAGAAGGGGACGCTCTTAGGCAACCATTGGACTGAGCACAGGGTCCCCAATGGAGGGGCTAGAGAAAGAACCCAAGGAGTTGAAGGGGTTTACAGCCCCATAGGAACAACAATATGAACCAACCAGTACCCCCAGAGCTCCCAGAGACTTAACCACCAGCCAAATGGAGGGACCCATGGCTCCAGCCACATGGGTAGCAGAGAATGGCCTGGTTGGCCATCAACCAGAAGAGAGGCCCTTGAACTTGTGAAGGCTCATTGCCCCAGGGTAGGGGAATGCCAGGTCAGGGAAGCAGGAGTGGGTGGGTTAATGAGCAGGGGGAGGGGGGATGGGAAAGGGTGTTTTTGGAGAGGTAATGAGGAAAGGGGAATGTAGTTTAATGCATTTGAAATGTAAATAAAGAAAATATCTAATAAAATGTAAAAAAGTAAAACAAAACGCTGCATCTTCTATTATTGAACTTTCTTTTTTTTTTAAGATTTATTTATTTATTATATGTAAATACACTGTAGCTGCCTTCAGACACCAGAAGAGGGCGTCAGATCTCTTTTCGGATGGTTGTGAGCCACCGTGTGGGTGCTGGGATTTGAACTCGTGACCTTTGGAAGAGCAGTCGATGCTCTTATCCACTGAGCCATCTCTCCAGCCCCAACTATTGAACTTTCATGGTACTAACACAACATGAAACAATAAGGAAATAAATCTCATTCTCACACGACTCTGCTTCTCTAAATAGTCAACGCTATTGTGTGCAATGTGCAAACAAGGTGCAAACTTAAACCTGACTTAATCTATAAAACATGACCCAGATGGAGGCCACCTCTATACTCTTCTTTGCCTATGTCTCTCATATGAACAAAATGGTAGCTCAGGTTCAGCCAAGTGGGTGATGAGAAGCCTGGGCTCTACTTTGTTTGCCAGTACCAGTCTTCAACAATACAAGAGTAGAAATTGAAGACGGACATTTAGTAAATGTTTATAGCAATTTAGGCAATATTATGTCTGCCATTTCTAATAGCTATAGTTAATCTTTATTATAGGTTTGACTATATATAGAATCAATTAAAATCCAAGCTGCTGTACAAACCTAAGAGGAAATATCTAATAAAAAATGTAAAAAAATTAAACAAAAAGCTGCATCTTCTTCTTATTACTTAATCAGAGCAGTTGAAGCAAGAGGACCCACCCTAAACCTGGGTGTTATTTTTTTCTACAGCCCAGATGAAAAGACATGAAAGAAGAAAACTTTGCTTTTTGCCTGTTTGCCCTTATTCTTGCTGGCAAGTTGCTATGCTGTTGCTATGGCATTATTTTACCAGTATTAGAAGAAACGTCTTTGGAATTCCAACACAGACTGGAGACCAGAAGCTCTCCAAAGATTTCTCTACATCTTCAGTGCCATATGGAGACTGCTGAGACATCTAGTCTTGTAGACTGAACAACTATAAGATTATTGGCCTCTCCAGTATGAGCTTGCCATTGTTGAACTACTTAAACCTTATCCTGTCAGTCAATCTAATAAATTCTTTTTGATAGAGTTATTAATTCTATCAGTTTTGTTCTTTTAGAGAACACTTACTAATATACTAATAAAATATTTGGCTTGTACTTTATTAAAAAATTAATTATCTTAATCTAAACTATTTATTTTATTTTATTTTCTAAGTTTTTTTTTATTTAAATCCAAATCATTTCCCCTTTCTCGTTTCCTCCCTCCCCGAAAGTCCCATAAGCCCCCTTCCCTCCCTCTTTTCCCCATTCAACCCCCTCTCGCTTCTCTGTCCTGGCATTCCCCTACATCCAGTCTTTCCAGGACCAGGGGTCTCTTCTTCCATCTTCTTAGAAATCTATTGATATGCGAATTGTGTCTAGGGTATTCCAAGATTCTGGGTTAATATCCCCTTATCAGTGACTGCATACCATGTGTGTTCTTTTGTGATTGGGTTACCTCACTAAGGATGATATTTTCAAGTTCTGACCATTTGCCTAGGAATTTCGTGAATTCATTGTTTTTAATTGCAGAGTAGTATTCCATTGTGTAAATATACCACATCTTCTGAATCCATTCCTCCGTTGAGGGACATCTGGGTTCTTTCCAGCTTCTGGCTATTATAAATAAGGCTGCTATGAACATAGTGGAGCATGTGTCCTTATTGCATGCAGGTAAAGCCTCTGGGTATATGCCCAGGAGTGGTATAGCCGGATCCTTAAACTAACTATTTAAATACATCAAATGATACAGAAAACATATCTGATAAAGTTAAAAAACACATGTATTATAAATTTCAGCACATTAAAACGTAAAATAATTTGTTAAATTTCTCATAGTCTATAGTATCTCAGGATTATAATATGTTTAATGATAAAATTCTGTACATTTTCCTATTATAAAAATAATATAAGGATGAATGTCCACTTTTATTACCTTTATTCAATATTGTGTTTATGGTGCAATAAGCCACAAGTAAGGATTGGCAGACATATATAATCAAAGGAAAAAAATCTCTTCTTGCAAAAATACTTTCAGTGTTGCAAGTAAGTCTACAAAGTCTCTAACTAAAACTGATTAATCCATCAAGGATCAATAAACAAAATAACAAGAATAGTTATATATTAGCAATAAACTACTTCAAACAGAAACTTTTATCATTTTACATGCTAAAAGCATTTACACATAAATCTAACAAAACGAAACAGTATCTATTATCTATAAATAAATAAAAACCATTGCCTTAAAAAGTCTTAAATATAATGAAGAGAGATATTATTTGGAAGATTTGGCATGATGAATATTAATCTCCAAACTGACTTAACAGATTTAATGCAGTTACTATAAGGTAAGAGTTTGTTGTTACTACAGGAGCTCATTCTGAAATTTATAAAAAAGGCAAAAAAAAGTAGATCAGAAAAAGAAGTGCAAACAGGATTGAAGTAGAGTGAATCACACTTTCAAATTTGAAGACCTAGTCTATGCTCAGTAATCAAGCCTGTGGGATTTGGTACACACAAAGATCAATGGAGCAAAATCAAGAGTCCATAAATAGACCTCCAGAAATATGGCACATTGATTCATGACACAGGTGAAAGGGAGATGAAATGGAAAAATGACAGTTACTTCACTAAATATTTTGAAACAATTGGGCATCCATATATAAAAAAAACCACCTTGATCTCAACCTTGTATTTTATTGAAAAAGAACCATCTACCCAAATGTAAAACATAAAATATACACTGCCAGTGGAATTAAAGAAATTCTCACATAAACAGAACTGAGAAAATTTGCTCAAATGTATCCACCTTAAATAAATGCTAAAAGATGTTCTTCAGGATGAGAGAAAGTAACATCAAATGTTGTCTCAGACCCTTATGAACTAAAAATTAAACTCATATAGACTAGTGGGTTGAAAGAGAGTCCATGACTCTCTCCAAACAATGGAATGAGTAAAAATAAAATAACCAGACTGACTAATATTAGACAAGAGAAACATTAGGATGAGACAGAAATGAAGACTAGCTATGAAATATCTGAAAGTGAACTTTATAGTGGGGATGGGGTGTGGGTGTTCTTTTGGAGATAGGGGGGAGGAGATGGAATAAGGAACTGTGGGAGGGCTGACCAGGATGCAGGTAATGACTGGACTGTCAAAAAATTGTGTGTGTGTGTGTGTGTGTGTGTGTGTGTGCGTGTGTGTATTATTTATATATATAATGTATATATAATATATGCATATTATATATAAGTAAGTTTAAAATGGCATTTTAAATAGTCTTTAAAATGCAATACTTAGGGTAACAATTACCAAGAAAGGATGTGTGGCTCATTTAATTAGATCTACAAAGCACTGGTGGCAGTAAGTAAGGTGGAGCTGGATGAACTAAAACACAAGAAATGGAGATGGGCTGATAGGCTCGATATTCTTCAACCGACAATGTCCTCCTTCCTTTTCCTATTTTTATTAGATATTTTATTTGCATTTCAAATGTTATTACCTTTCCACGTTTCCCCTCTGAAAAGTCCCTATCCAATCCCCCTTTCCCCTGCTCCCTACCCACTCACTCCCACTTCCCTGACCTGGAATTCCTCCACAATGGAGCAACGAGCATTCACAGGTCCAAGGGCCTCTCCTCTCATTGATGTCCAACAAGGCCATCCTCTGCTACCCATGTGGTTGGGTCCCTCCATGTGTACTCTTTGGTTGATGGTTTAGTCCCTGGGAGCTCTGGGGGGGTCTGGTTGGTTGATATTGCTGTTCTTCCTATGGGGTTGCAAACCCCTTCAGCTCCTTCAGTCCTTTCTTTAGCTCCTCCATTGGAGACCCAGTGCTCAGTTCAAAGTTTGGATGAGAGTGTCCCCCGACAATGTCCTCCAAATCAGAACATGGAACACTATCCTCATAAATCTCCCCAATCCAATTCTTTCACAGAAACTCACCCTAACATCATATAAGAATTCAAAATTTCCAGAAGTAAAATCAACCTTAGAAAAGAAGAAATGATTAGAAGACTTAAATCCTATAAAAAGAGAGTATGTTTCAGAGTGTGGCAGTGTAGGTGGATGGCCCAGAAAGAAAAGCCCACTTTTTGCTCCACTGAAAGTTGACCAAAGTCCAGAGATGCACAAAGCAGCTCTCTTTATAATTCCTCACAATTAGGAAACCATAAGTGGCCATGGAGAATGGACAACAGCACAATGGGATACAATAAAGAAGACTATTTGAACAGGCCTGTGAGCTAATCAGTCCATTAGATAATACCAGAGATGTTCTGGTGAGCAAAAGTACCCAGTCTCAAAGATCACATACTGAGTGCTTATGTTAATATGACCTTTTCACAGAAAGACCAGGTGATGGAGAATGTATTACTTACTGCTAGGGTTTAAAAGAGACTGAGGGTGTGAATACAAAGGGGCTGGAAGTAATTTTTTTGTGATGATGAAAATATGCTATGAAATGGTGGCATTGATGATGTTATTTGTGTATTAAGCAGCCTAGATTTTAACATCAATCACATTAAAATTTAAGCGGATTATTTTTGGTGGGGATGATTTAGACAGTGTCTTGTTATACAGCAAAGGATGTCTTCAAACTCATTACAGCCTTTGCTGACCATGCTGAATCATTCTCTTCCTACCTTAACATCCAACTTTATGAAATTAAAAAGTATAAGCTACCAGGTCAAGTGAATTTAGTGTATTTAACTTAAAATAAAATAAAAGGTCATAATTTGAAGATACATGACACCTCAAAAAATGTACAACACAAACTGAGGAATAAAATGAGTAGCAATCCTGGATTAGTAGCCAATAGAAGCAGAAATCAAGATAGTAAAACCAATAAACATGAAAAGCATAGTACATAATAAGCAAGCTCATTATGAAAGGATAGTGGTGATGATGATGATGGTGATGGTGATGGTAGTGATGATGATGGTGGTAGCAGTGATGGGGATGATGGTCATGATGGTGATGATGGTGGTGGTGGTGGTGGTGATGATGGTGGTGGTGGTGGTGATGGTAATGGTGGTGGTAGCAATGTTGATGACATTGACAATGATGATGCCACATGTGTGAACAATTCTGTTTATTTTAAAATGCTATATTACGTTTTGAGTAAGAAGTTTTTCCTTAATTCTTTAGTCTGTTTTTCTCTAAAAAAAATTTATAAGCCAACAGTTGAACTATAACTCTATAAAGGTAAGTGGAAAATAGGATACAATACGTCATTACTTATTTTAATGGCATAATTTCAGAAGTATGTAGGAATGGATTCACAAGGTCAACCTCTGCTACAAGGGTCATTTGTAAAGGCAAAGCCAATGCCATTGCTTGATCTTCTAGAGTAAACTGGAGACATGATGAGTGAAAAAAGACATGTGAACTTTCAGTTTCTTTCAAGTTTCTTGAAAAATAATCTATTGCTTATGTCAAGTTACACTCACTGTCCATCACCATTAAACATATGTTTTTGAAATAAAGAAATACATAAGTTAAGAAAATAAAACTCCTCTCAATCACCCACACTCTCAACACAGACCCTGAGTAGTGTCTAGACCAGAAATCCAGGTAGGTCAGTCAGATCAATTTTCCTGCCTCCCTATCAGCCACATATCTACCAACTTCATGGAAGAAACACGGTGTAGAATCCAATGCAGAATTCTAGGATCACCTAAATAATCCAGGGAGACACCTTCAAACTTCTGAAGATAAGAGGAGAGGATCTTCTAAGCCTATAGAACTTTACTACGAGGAAGTTGTTTTTATGCCTAAAATCCTACACCCCTTTGTCATAAATGTTCTGAACAATCTAGGGTGTGTGGGAACATCTCAGCATCATAAAGGCAGCAGACAACAAGCCCACAGGCAGCATCGTGAAAAATGGAGAAAAATTCAAAGTGTTTCTATACAAATGAGAAATTAGCCTAAGATGCCACCCTTTCAGTTCCTGTTCTATGTCATGCTTGATTCTGTATCCAGAGAAATAAGATAGATTAAGTGGATGAAAAGAAATCAAATAGGAAAAGAAGTCAGTTATCCTTATTTAACATAAATGCTTTTAAAGACTCCAGAAAACTCCCATAGCTGATAAATCCTTTCTCCCAGGTAGCAGAATTCAAAATTAGCACACCGAAAATCAGTAGTCTTCCTATATGCAAATGGTAAACATATCAAGTGATAAATCAGAGAAATAATCCCTTTCACAGTACTCTCAAAAATATATTGGAGCAATTCTAAGAAAGTGAAAGACTTACATAATGAAAACCTGAAGACACTAAAGAAACAAATTGAACAAGATATTAGAAGATGGAAAGACCTCTTATGCTTGTGGATTAGTAAGATTAAAATTGTGACAATGGTTACCTTACAAAACCCAATCTACAGATTGCAGTGCAATACCACCAAAATTATAAAGCAATTTTTCACTGAAGTTGAAATAATGCTTTTACACTGAATTGGGAGACAAAAGAGATATCTAAAACATCCCTGAAATAGAAGAAACTGTTGAAATATCACCATCCTTGATTCCAAGTTATGCTATAGAGTTATTGTAATAGAAACAGCATGGTACAGACACATTGGTCATAAAACCTATGGCTACCTGACTTTTGACAAAGAAGCCAACAACACATATAGGGGTAAAGAGATTATCATCAACAAATAGTGCTGGTCAAATTGGATAGTTATATGTAGAATGAAAACAGGTTAATTTCTATCATCTACACAGAGCTTAGCTCAAGGACCTTAGCATGAGAACTGATGTCCTTTATTTGATAAAGAAGAAAATAGGAGATACATTTGAATGTATAGGCACAGGAATGGAATTTCTGCATAGAATCCTGGTAGTTCAGGTATTAAGTAAACGATTGACAAATGGAACCGTATGAAACCAAAACACCTCTGTACAGCAGACGACACCACCATTCAAGTGAAGAAGCAATCTACATAATGTAAGCATATGCTTCTTAGCTATAAATATGGCATATGCTCAGAACCTTAGGTATAAAAAAACTAAACATCAAGGAAACAAATGATCAAATTAAAACAAACAAACAATAATAAAAACAGTACATACATCTAAACACAATTCTCAAATGATGACGCTCCAATAGCTGAGAGAATTTTTTTTTTTTTTAAAAAAGGTCAGCATCTTTAGCCATCAGGGAAAAACGAATTAAAACAGTTTTGATATTTCACCTTTTATGGTCACCTAGTCAGCATGACCAAAATAAAAAACAAAAACCAAGTCAACCAAGTCACCCACCCCCCAACCAACCAACCAACCAACCAAACAAACAAACAAACAAACAACAGAAGATGCTCACATAGATGTTGGCAGAGATGCGTGGAAAAGAAGCTCTTATTCATTGGTGATTGGGATGCAAACTGGTACAACCATTATGAAAATGATTGTAATGGTTCCTGAAGAAGCTGGGAACATATCTACCACATGATTCATTTACACCATCGTGCTGGCCAGTTTTATGTCAACTCAACAGAAGCTAGAGTTATTTTGGAAGAGGGAACCTCAGTTGAGAAAATGTCTTCACAAGACTGGTCTGTGGGTAATTCTGTAGGGCATTTTCTTGATTGATGATTAATGTAGGAGGGCCGAATTTACTGTGGGTATTGCCACCCCTGGACTGGGTGGTCCTGGATATTTTTTAAAAATGGGTTGAGGAAGCCAGTAGGAAGAACTCTCCATGGTCACTGTTTCAGTTCTTGCCTCCAGGTCCCTGCCTTGAGTTCTTGCCCTAACTGCCCTGATGATAGAATACAAGCTGTGAGATGAAGTAAGTCCTTTCCTCTCTAAGTTGCTTTTGGTCGCAATGTTTAATCACAGCAGTAGAAACTCCAGCTAAGACAGTACTACAATGGGGGATACACCCAAAGGAAGGCATACATTATTACAGAGATACTTGCTTTTCCATGTGTAGTGTTTATATATTACCAGTAGTGAAGAAATAGAAACAGCCTAGATGTCAATATCCTGATGAATGGAGAGTTTCAATGTGCAACATTTACATAATGGGATATTATTCGTCTATCAAATATGAAATTCACAGAGAAATGGCGCTAGAAACCATCATTTCAGACACAAAGAGACAAATATCCTATATTTCCTCTCATTTTTTGGAAATAGCTTTGAATCTTCATTTGGAATATCCACAGGCATCAAGAAATTAGCAAAGAACCACTGGGGGCTGTCTTAAGGGCAAGGAAGTATAGCACAGTAGTATAAAGGGTTAGAAAGGCAATGCAACAGGAGAGTAAAATTGGGATGAGATAGGAAGGAAAAAAAGGAAGGTATAATTACATTAAAGACCTTTAGAAAAAGCTGTATGGGGCTGTAAAGATTGCTCAGTGGTTAAGAGCACATGTTTCTTTCCCAGAGTGCTCAAATTTGATCTCTATTACCCATGTCAGGCAGTCTACAATCTTCTATAACTTCAGCAACAGGAGATTCAGGGGATTTGACATTTCTGACCTCACATGCACATATCTATATGCAGGCACATATTTGCACACATAATTATAAATAATAGAAATAAACCTTTAAAAAAGAGTCACATAGAACACTAATGTTGTAGAAACTCCCTGATATATAAATATTTATGTACATATTTATGTACATAAATATTATGTATATATATATTATATATATACACAGAGATAGAGACAGAGAAAGAGAAAGAGAAAGAGAATTTTAATGAAATTACCACACAATGGGAGGATAATATCCTAAACAGAAAATGCATACTAGTGAATAAAAACCATTGTACCAGAAATGGATTACGTCTTTTTGAATTTTTGGCCAGTGGATTCCCATATACCCCAAATTATTACAGGATATTGCCAGTACTCTTGGTTATCCTCTAGATCCTGATGATAAGACCTTATTGCTGAAGATACTACATACTCGAGTCACAGAAGAAATCATTTCATATTTAGTTGGATGTTTCATCCCTGTTCAATACCTTTCATAGTGCTGGCAAGTGTAAGCTTGCCACCAGAAAATGAATATGATCGTCAATCTCATCTGGCTACAAACATTGGGAGCTACAGCTGGCCAACAAGGCATGGTACTGGTGTGAGAGTAAATGAACATTCTAGGAATCACCAATTGCTTTTAAACTGTTGCCCATTCCATGAGATAGAGCCCATAGAGAGCATTGTTTAAGAAGTCAATAACTTGTAGTCAGATAGGCAATAGGTACTATGGGAGAACTTATTACTTTATTTTTGATATATTCTTTATTTACATTTCAAATGTTATCCCCTTTCCCAGTCCTCCCACCTCCCAGATAGCCCTTATCCCATCCTTCCTCCCCCTACTTCTATGAGGGTGTTCCTCCACTCACCCCACTCCCACCTCCATGCCCTTGATGCCCCTACATGGAGCATCTATTGAGCCTTCATAGGACCAAGAACCTCTCCTCCCATTCATGCCTGACAAAGGCAGTCCTCTGCTGCATACGCAGCTAAAGCCATGTGTACCCCTTGGTTGATGGCTTAGTCCCTGGGAGCTCAGGGGAGGGGGGCTGGTTGATTGATGCTGTTGTTCTTCCTATGAGGTTGCAAACCTCTTCAGCTCCATTAGTCCTTTCTGTAACTCCTCCACTGTGGACCCCATGCTCAGTCCAATGGTTGGCTGCTAGCATCTGCCTACATATTTGTAAGGCTCTGGCAGGGCCTCTCAGGAGACAGCCATTATCAGGCTCCTTTCAGCAAGCATTTCTTGGCATCCATGATAGTGTTGGAGTTTAGTGACTGTATATAGGATAAATCCCCATGTGGGACAGTCTCTGGATGGCTTTTCCTTAAGTCTCTGCTCTAAACTTTATCTACATATTTGTTCCTGTGAGTATTTTGTTCCCCTTCTCAGAAGAACTGAATCACCCACACATTGGTCTTCCTTCTTCTTGAGCTTCATTGTTTTAAAATGTCTTCTAATGACTCATTGCTATACCCATAGATCAGAGTATACCTCAAACACCATCACAGAAGTATTTTGCAGTAGATGACAATTAAAACAGATCACTAACTGGTGAACATGTAAAGAATAAAAGCTGTGAGGTACTTAGCCCTAAATAGGACATACCTATGGCACTTTTCCTGAAAATCTCAAGGAGTTTAGAGAAAGACTGGTGGAAAATATATAAGAGCCAGAGGTTTTATATAATTTCAAGGAAACTGTTGTGTATGTAATAGGGTAGTAGCACAGATCAACTCATGACAATTTTGATTGCATAAATACTATCTGTACACACTCAAGCCAGGCAAAATCCCAGCATGGAGTGGGAGAAATGGACATGGAATCTCACTCCCATTTGAGGAGCTATTGGCATTTGATAGCTATTAGGAAAAGTTAAATGAATTTTACTTTTTAAAACTCAGAATTCTTTTGTACTTTTAAAATTTTTATAAATTTCAAGAGAATTTTATACAATTTTTTATTATATTCACTTCTTTTCTCCCAAATCTTCCTAGATCCCTTACCCTCCCAATGTTGGTCATTCTTGCTTCCATTACAGCCAATTGGTGATGCTTAAATATACTTGGATGTGCAGCCTTCCACATTTGTAGTGTAAGTGACTTATTTCTGAGACTACAGTCTTTGAGAAAGCTGGTCATTTTCCAGCAGTGGACAGTTGTCAATAGTTCACTGGCTATGGAGGGAACTTGTGCCCAACTCTCTTCTCCTTGCTTGAACTGGTCTGCCTTGTGTTTGATGGGTCTCATGCTTTGAGATCAAGTGTGCAGTTTCCCTACTATGTCAAGAAAACTGTAGATGTTTATAGTCATCTATCATCTCTGGCTTTTATGTTCTATTTTCTCTTCTGCTGTGATCTCTGAACCTTCAGAGGAGGGGCATAGAATATATTTTCGCTGTAGGACTGTACACTCTATTTTACCTAATTCTTAGCATGTTGGACAATTGTAGGATTCTATGTTGATAAGTTTTCTTTAATAATGTGAACCTGGTAGGTTTAGTGCACCCCAGAACAGCTCCCACTCTTGAGAATAATAAAGTAACCTAAACTGGATTCCATGCCCCAAACAAAGAAAACTCAAATTTAGCTAGATATGGAGGTGCCGATGCCCACTTCTCTGATTCCATCAGTGTCGTATTAGTTCCAGGCCAGTATGGACTGTAGAGGGATTCTGTCACAAAAAAACTTACACATACATGCACATGCATACATGTAGCCAGAGCACACACACTACACACAGTACAGATACACAGTTTTTGACTGTGAATGCTACTCCTAACAATAAACAAATTACAATGAGACAGTGGGAAAGTGAATTCATCAGGATGGCAGTTGGGGACCAGAGTGAAGAAGATTTGGAAAGCTTTGTTCATGCCTGACAACTTTGATTTTTTTCTGCTTGTCATGTTGTGTTCAAGCTGAAGGCTAGACACATACTCCTAGAAAAAACAGCATTTTATCCACCTTTTCATTTGCCCTTGGGTCAGACGAGATAACCCAGAAACTGCACATCCTCCAGGAGCTTTTCACTGAGTTCTGGTTGGTTCTATGCTGTTGTCACCAAGATAAACCTCTCGATAAAACCTATAGAAAACATACTTTTTATCAGTGATGGGTTTGGTAAAAGATGCATGTACTCATACCATGCATTCCTCAAAACCAAGTATCAGAGACTCTTCAGCAATTGATGAACGTGTGCACTGTATGTATGGACAATGTCAACCACGTTAGTAATTTGTTTACTTCTGTTCATGGCTATCAAGAAACATAGGTTTTAGAACATCATAAAAGCCTCAAAATAAGTCCAAGTAAAAGAAGAATATTTGATAGTGAAGTTTTCCAAGAGATTAGGACCCTTTGCCCCAATAGCCAGTGTTACATTCTCCTAATCATACTTTATGTTTGTATAGAGATAAAAGAGATAAAAATATATGTATATGTATGTATACACACATTATTTTCTTCACACTCTATTTTAGCTAATTTTAATTTATCTATATGTATTTGCATTGTATCTGTGTGCAATGTATAATCTGAAGAAAACTAGTTATAGATAACAAACAAACAAACAAACAAACAAACCATTTTGTTCCAAAGTGATAAATGTAAGCCCAGGTTTGGATGAGATAACTTGTACACAAATGAGAAAATAAAGAAAGAAAAGAAACAGACTCAGTATTTGGAACTGAAGAGCCTAAAATTCAGTTGTTACATGCAGGTGGAGTTTCGGAAATGCAGTCAGGGAGTGAGGAAGGAAGGGGCCAAATGAACTGGAAACCAGGTTAGACTTGCAGGCAGAAGCCCTTGGAAGATCCCTGCTTCCGGAAGGTCCGGAAGGTCAGAGAACTGACATGCTTGCTGGGACTCATATGACTCTTTGAATAGAAATAGGAAAAGAAGGAGGTTTGGTTGACTTAATGAGCAGATAGCTGATAAGGAAACAAAAGTTTTGAATACAAGCAATAGATAGGATGGATACATGTTAGACATTTTTTATTTATTTTTTTCTTTCTTCTTAATATTTTATTTTCTATATTCTTTATTTACATTCCAAATGATTTCCCCTTTCCCAGTTCTCCCCTCCCCGAAAGTCCCATAAGCCCTCTTCCCTCCTCCTGTTCCCCATTTGCCTAAGAATTTCATGAATTCATTGTTTTTAATTGCTGAGTAGTATTCCATTGTGTAAATATACATGGAAAATATCTCTGATAAAATTAGAGAAATATATATAAAAAAACACATTAAGATTGACTATTTCATGGAAAAATTATACAGATAAAATGGTAGGCATGAAAATATTCCTAAGTTGATTGAAAGTGGAATTATTATTTTTGGGGCGATGTTCTATTTCTCCCTTTTTGTTTTACATTAAGGTTAGATTGGTATAATGCATTATGTATTAAGGACTTGTTTTTGAAAGCTGTACCCACTGGAGGGCAGCAATGCTCCCAATGTTTCATCAGTACCCATTTACTGCAGATTAGCTGGGGGCACATGCTACCTACTGTCGTTAGTGAAATCACGGCACAGACTGGAGTTCTGATTACATAGCAAATCCCTGAATGCAGCTTAGGTGCACTGACCTTACATATTCATCTAATGAATTAATATGCATTTATTGCTTTTGGTATTCACCCATGGTTAATTTTGTAAGAATGAGATGGCTCAACAGTTGAGTGCTTACTGAGTTAAATCCCCAGAACTCAGGGACTCTACCTCTGGCCTTTGTGGGCAACTGCTTGCCTCTATGCCCCTCTCTCTCTCTCTCTCTCTCTCTCACACACACACACACACACACACACACACACACACTAAAATAAAGCTTTTAAAATTTGACACTGTAACAGAACTTTTACCATTAACCATCATAGACCCATAATTTCTATATACAAAACAGCCTATAAAGCCCTTATAAAAGAACTACAGGAGAACCAAAGGTTCATGATATTTTCTGAAAGTAATATGCAAAACATAGCTTTATTACCACTTTGTAAGTAATTCAGTGCTATTAAGTGATCGATCTTATGTTGGCTTCATCAAATTTGTCTTATGGACTAAATAATGTGTCATGTATTACTGGAATAGTGATAAATAACCATAACTGCAGGAAGTGTGGCTTTCCCTGAGAGTAAAGTAAACGTGGCTCAGGGCTCTCAACTCAGACAGATAAAAAGATTTCTAGAAACATCAATAAAAACATTAAACCTATAGATTTTAGCAATAATGTGAAATTTATCACACCCTTAGAGTCAACTTTGCGATCTGCTCTTCACTGTTTACCAATATTGTCTTTTGCTGAATCTCTCGTAAAAGCCCTCCTAAACACTTCATGAATAATCTGCATGAATTAAGTTTATGAAACAGTATAACCGAAGATAGTAAATAGGTTGTTTTTTTGTAACTCATTTGAATAAATACTATTTCTTGCTTCACTTAAGTGTTCCTTTCTATAATGATGAAGTTTGGTTTTCTCTGAGTCTAAAGAACATAAACTATTCTTTGCTGTGACTTTTTTTGCACAGTTACATAAAACATGAAATCATCTCCTTTTAGGTTTACCAGGAAGAAACAGTGAGTTGAATTTTATTAAGTTACTTTCATATTCAGATCAAATAAGATCATATATCCTGAGATAATCCTTTAACTGTGTTAATAAAACATCCTGAAATTTCTAACTTAATCTCAAAATCCATGCCTAGAAAATGGAAGAAAATATTTACTGCCTATATTCACTTCCCTAAATTAAGTGCTGTGTGCAATAAATGAGCAGAAATCAAAATTTATTGCATTAACTGTTCTATTAATAATTTTCTACCTCCTACACTCTCTACTAAACCACAGGTAACAAAAAACTTGTTACGTGTTTTCATGCAACACTCAGTGTATAAACAAGTGCTAGATTCCAACTGTTCTCTAAAGTTAATCTTAGTTTAACCAATCCCAGGCTTCACAGGTAACCAGGTACAATAGCACTGAGGCTCAGAGGAGCATAGTCCTGATCAGACTGAAATGGTTTGAATCTTGGCTCCTCAACACGGTCTTGGAAAGGTTTCACATTTTAAAAGACATGTGTTATAGCCAAATGTTTTATTTCAGAAAGGTAATTTGGAGAGAACAATGAAGAGTAATTCAGATTGGTAGAGGAAGTAATTCTACCCTGTGTTTGGGGACTGGTATCAAGATGGTAATGATAGAGAAGTGGCCTTTCAGGCAACAAAACAGGCTTTTGGGAACTGCTAATAATGTAGTAAGTGCCATGTGCCAGTAGAAAACTAACACCTGTGATGTCACATTCAAGTTTTTAGTGTAGTTATTTACAGAGTGGAAAAATAAAAATAAAAAACAATTCTATTAATGCAGAATGCATTTCAAGAAGACACATTTTTTTTAAAACCACATAAATATGTGACTGTCACTGCCTGTGGCTTATTAAGGAAATAGCCCTTTTCCAGCCTGAGTCTTCTAATCACTGCAGAAGGCTTTCAAACATTTGCTACAGTTGATGGAAGGTGGTATGCCTAAATCAAAATTTATTCTCCTTCCATACTTGGGAGATCTTTTTAATTTAGGTAAATAAACAGATTAAAGTGAATGTACTTTCCAATCAGAATAGGATCATATAAACTAGTTTATATTACATTAGTGATGCTGACTCTCATTTCTGAAAGTCTTGAGCCACATACCCAGCTATCCTGGGATGCATGAAGCCACTGGTTGGGTATGTCCTTTATGAATGGGAACATTTTGAATATTATTTAAGTTTGTAGTTATTTTAACAAAGCATTAATTATACAGGAAACTATACATTCTGGGAAAATATATTGCTAGTAATGATGTCAGTTACACATAGCAGTAGGTCTATGTAACTGTAACCTGAGAATACATGATGCCTTTGCAACCTCAGAAGGACTAATCTTGCAGTTTAACTTATGATAGGACGGCAAACACTACAGAATCAGCTCCTAGACTGTGTTTGATAAGATACCATTGTTGGAAGGATCCATGGAGTGGCAAAAAAGAAAAGAGTACAACTGACTGTTGTACTCTTCAATCCAAAAATTATCTCTGATAGGGTTTTCTTCACACATATGGTTTTTAAATCATTTGTCTGCTCAGATAAGTGTATTCTTTTAAATGACAGTTTAAGCCACAGAGATCCGCAATACAAGAACTGAGTTCACTTCAATCTCACAGCAGAATGTGTGCTGTGGGGATTTTATTTAGTTTTATGATGTTTTCTATGAAATAGATGAAGAAGAATAAGTAATGAATCCTTAATATGTCCAAGTACTCTACATAACGAAGTCCCTCTGCATTATCAGTTAAAATAACCCCAAAGCTACATCAGAAGTGTTAGCCAGATAAAACTGGAAAAATACTTTCCTCCTTAGAAGCCAATTTTAGGCACACTAGAATTTCCATCAAATTGTCTGTGCCCTCATTAGGACTTAAAGAAGATACTGATTATTTATGGTATCATATGCTAACACCTCTTTCCCCATCACAACAAAAACTCACATATGAGAAAACTGTTTCAAAAGAAACAAGAATGAATCAGAATTGATGATCTGCAAACATCAGGAAACATTTGCGCTATCTCAGTGATGCAAGGTTTAAGGGGAATTTCACTTTCCCAAACTTTAGGCTGAGTTTGTTCAGTCTTGGCCTCCAAGTTTATCCCCAACAGAGATGTGCAGAAGATCAGAGCTAGAGGGTAAAGGGACCATATAGTATTGAAGACTTTTTAAGTGTTTTTTTATGTTTGTTTATCCTAGTTAAAGACATATATGGCTCCTCAGGTTAGCACTGTGGACCTGGCATGTGAACTATTTCTATAACTTTATGCTATTAAAAACTTTTGGTTCACTATTTCAAAAAAAATTTGAGTTTTTCTCATAATGATAGGTGAGTGTGGAAATAATTAATATTTATTTTGTCCTTTTGAGTTTTTAATAACTTCATTAGTGTAAAAAAGCAACCTTTTCACAGAATCTTTAGACTGCTAAATAGGCATGAAACCCCATGCAGTTGTCAATCACTAAGGTGAATGCAGAATTACCTGGCTATATACTGCTCATCTTTATCATAATATTGAATTTAAATGTAACCATCTTTCACTGACAGATAAGGACTTATCAGTGTTTCTATAAGCATGTACATTTCCTCGTGTTCTATAAGAGAAAGCAAATGCATGGAGAATTTGTAAAAACTTGAATATCTTAACAAAGACTTGAGATTCAGTAAGCTTTTAATTACTTAAGCATTTCGGAATTTCCACCTTAGGTAAGAAACATACTCAGTGTGTGTGTGTGTGTGTGTGTGTATACACATATATACATATACACACACACATATATACATTTATATATATATATTATATATATATATATATATATACAGGGATATATACACATATGTAGATATATGTATATACACACACATATATTCACACACATATATAGATGTATATACATTTATAACCACTTATTCTGTGGGTGTAATTTTTATATCTTCTGAAAAATTCAGTTGCATGCTTCCAGACACAGGAGTCTTCCTTGGATTACTAGACTTTAATTCTAACCAAGAATGAGATGGAAACTGACAAGACCTTTAGCAAGAGCTTGCTGCCTCTGTTGGACGCTGGTAGGGATGGCAGGAGAGAGCTGGCTTTGGGTCACCAGAGACTGACCAGGACTCCAGAAAGAAGGGGGGTGGGGAGTAGCTCTTTGTATGTTTCTTAGCCAGCACAATGACTAAACAACGGAGAAAAAGAAGGCAAAACAATTTCCCTCGGAACACGAATTCTAAAACATTAGTTCAGTCATTCCAGCTGATTGGATACTTGAAATGATGGATTTTTCACAGCACTCATTTGCCCAATGTCAGGGAGTCAGGGCTGGAGTAGGAAAGGTCATGTGAACAGAAACTGGTTCATAGTTCCTATACCTTTAAAATCCCATCGGGTCATCATTTGTTTTATAGTGCTACGGACTGCTTGCCCATTTTGCTCCCCTCTCCCAGCCTCACCCGC
Source organism: Tokudaia tokunoshimensis (assembly GCA_036184795.1). NCBI lineage: Eukaryota > Metazoa > Chordata > Mammalia > Rodentia > Muridae > Tokudaia > Tokudaia tokunoshimensis. Next base: position 25,769,209 of record BTHU01000003.1, read on the forward strand.
TTCTCGCCCCTTCCTCATCCTTACCTGTCCACTGCAATGGCTGTCATAGAGTAAATGCTGGCAAACACCGCTGTGATGGGAAAGAAGTTCTGGAAGCGGCAGTAGTTGGCGCCAAAGTACCACTCGCTGTGAAGACCATAGATGAAATTGACCAAGGTGTTGAAGGCAGCCACGGAGGCGTCGGAGAAAGCCAGGTTTACCAGGAAATAGTTGGTGACGGTCCTCATGCGCTTGTGGGCCAGGATAATCCAGATAACGATGAGGTTTCCGAAGACTGCCACCGCCACCACTAAGCCATAGGCCAGCGACCAGAGCGCGATCCGCCAGGACGGCTGCACAAACTGGTTCGTGAGGTTGGCCCGGATCTGGGAAGGTGCCTGGGATGTCGCTGTCAACCCCAGCGCCGACGAGAAGTTGCCAGCCTGGAGCGCAAGCCACTCAGTGATCCCTAGCGCGGCGCTCAGATTCCCTGTATGGGTTCCCGCTCCCGCCGCCCCGTCGGTCCAGTTTTTGCCTGTGGGGACTGAGGCCATGGCCAGCGTCTGTAGCCAGGGACCTGCCACACTCGGGAGGCCAGCAGGAGCACTCTACCTTGAAGTTCTTCACCCCCTGGACACGTTGTTTTTGGATACTACCTGGTAGCCGGCAGTGATTGTTCCGCCCCCTGGGATGTTGTGCCCGGGCAAAGGCTTCGGAGCTGGAGCCTCGCTCCTGGGCAGGAAAGAACCAGAAACTCTCCTCGCTTGGGTCCGGCCAGGGAGAAGCTCCCAGGCAGCAGCGGGAGAGCTGAGATCTGCGCTGAAGGCTTTATAGTCTCCAGGAGTCCCCAGCTTCCGTGACGTCGCGGGTCGCAAGACTAACGGAACACCTCCTCCCCTACTCCCCACCCCGCAAGCAAGCTCCTGGTCTTCGCTTCTCTAGTCCACACTGGTTTTCATCCCTTCCCTGTTCCTCTCCTGGCAGCTGCCTGCTGATGGCACAGGAAAGATGTGCTTTCTCCCTCGAATCACAATCCTTCTAATACTGTCTTCCCTCTTTTAACTTTAGGGGTTTGCTCTGAGTTTTACAGTAAAATCTGTTTTCCTGAAACAACTGACTGTTCCATTAGTGAGTAGAAAGCAAGATGACAAGTGAATTTGGGGACAGTGTGTAGGAATGCAGTAGCCAACTATACTTCGGTGTCGCTGGCTTTGGTATTTAATTCAACATTTGGATCCAGTTTATCGTTTCAGTCTGAGATTTCTTTCTCAGCTCCCATTTTCAGCATCTACCCATTTCCTTTCATCTACTAACCCTCTTCACTGGAAATCGCCACTCCCACCCCCTGCTTTACTTTTAGTCCTGTCAAATGATCCATACTTCTATCCTGGAGGGAGGATTCTTCTCAGATTAGAATGCCCCAGCATTCAGAATGTAAATGTTCTTAAAACAAATCAATGCAGCATAGGTCTTTTTGCCCCCTTTAAAAAAAAATGCAACCAATGGGGAACGTGAGTGCGTGTATGTGGTTATGCGACTCCAGACATTTGTGCTCAGAGCTTAAACATTACTTTCCAAACAGACCTGCTGGCTTGACTTCTGAGCTTGGTGAAAGCTGGTGACTGAGAGGGTTTTGTGCAGTGGAAACCACAGACAGTGGTCTGCACTTCCTAGACATCACAGGAAATTTATCAGAAGGTTCCAAGACAAACCTGGTTGGTTAATCTCTGAATAGTTGTACAAAATTCAGGTGTAAACATTTCCTCCCACATGCTATGCCAGGTACTGGGAATGTAGCATATTATTAGCCTGCTATGATGGAGCTTGTAGTCCAGCAGTACATTTTCCCCCAAGACAAAGAAAGACACAGAAAAATAATGGAATATTTATCAATATGGAGGATGCTAAAACCCCAGGTATTCTAGGGATTCTTTCAACTTACCTCAGTATATTACTTTGTGAGAATGGAATGTGTTTTTGAAAAACAGAATGTTATAGATTACAGACACACATAGGTGTGTGTGTGTGTGTGTGTGTGTGTGTGAAGGGTAGGGTTTTGGAATTGCAAAGTAGCTTCAGATTTCATGTGTACCTCATGCATCAGCAAGATATGAAGATGTTGGAAAACGTAGCCAGGGTGAGAAACAGCACGGCTTGAGGTGTTAATAGACTCTACCTCTTAGCAAACTAAAATTATCTAATTATATACGTAGAAGAAGCGGTCTATCATTTATGTGAGTATTTACTACTTAATGCTAATGGTCAAGAAGCTTTTATAGATTTTATTATGAAATATTATATCTAGAGTGTATTTCGGCTCCACTTTATGTGCTAGCCACATACTTGCTTAGAGTATACAGTGGAAATGGGCTCTAGCTGTTTGTCAGCGACATATAAGAAAGAATGAACACTTATGTACTATTATTTCCTGTTTTAACTGGTTGACATAGTGTCATATATTTCATATGTGAACTGTTGTTTTAACAGGCCTTCCTAAAATAAATATAAGATAGTATTTTAGGTAATGCTGCTGGCTAGTGGAGGAATTGCTGTTTGGAAAGGAAAATTTTGTCTAAATTCCAGATTTATGTCTCTGTCAATAACCTCCCATATGTGACTGACAGCATTTGCATACAATTCCTTTTCGGAATATTTGGTTTATTTCCACTGTGTTGAAATATTTTTATCTTATCAGTGTCAGATCCACCCGTCCCTGATTTACACATATTTCTTTATTATTGCAATAATATCAATTCATTTCTTGTTTTTTTTGTTTTTTTTTTTTTTAGTTCTGGGATGCTACCATTGAGCTAATGAATACCATTGGTAGTCAATTAGTCAATGTAGTGGTTGTAATGAGATGTTTCTCATATTTTCAGGCATTTGCATACTTAGTTCTCAGTTGGTGGCTAATTGGGAAGGTTTAAGAGGTGTGAACTTGCTAGAGGAACTATGCTATCAGCATCTGACTTTAAAGTTTCAAAAGCCCTGTACTCTTTCCAGTGCATTCTCTCAGTTTATGCTTGCATTTCAAAATATAAGCCCTCAGGTTGTAGCTCCCACCTCGGTGTCTGCTCCCTGCTAACCTGGCCATTATAGACCTAATCCTCTGTAAGCATATTTCCCAAATAAACTTTCTTCTGCATGACACCTTGGTCATGGTGTTTTATCACACCAATAGAATAACAACAAAGATAGCCAGGCAATCAATACAGCTCCATTCAATTGTGCAGACAGGTGCTCCTTATGAATTCTTGCTCTAATTACTATATTAATCTGGTATTAAATAGTGAAATTTGCAGATAAATGGATGGATCCAGGAAAAATCATCCTGAGGGAGATAACCCAGACCCAGAACAACAAATATAATATATATTCACTTATATGTGACTGTAAGCTGTTGTTATTGATAAGCAAGCTACAATTTTTATAACCACAGAGGTTAGGCATAGAGTAAGGACTATATGGGAGAGATGGATATACCTAAGAAAGGAAAATAGAATAGATAGTTATGGGATGGCAGACAGAGATGGGGAGGAAAAAATGATAAGGGAGGGAACATCAGGAGAGGAAGCTAAAGATAAGGGTCATTTGAGGGGTCATATGGAAACCTAATACAATAAGAGATTCCTAAAATATATACGTATATGAAGGCAAGCTAAATGAAATAAATAACAGGGAGACAGAGCCCCAGTTTAACATCTCTTGTCACCAAATGAAGCTTCCAATACCAGGAATGGATTCCATCTAATCTAGTTGTTGAGCAAAAGGGTTCCATGGGAAGCACAATACCCACCCCCTCAATTCTAGGCTATTGACAAGGCTATTGACTGCACTCCACAAACTGATAGTAAGGTCTTCTTGCTGAAGATAGCACCCACCCAACTCATTGAACATAGGGAAGTTATGTTGGTATCTACACAGAGCCACCATCTCTATAGACTACTATTCAGATCATAGTGCTGGAAAATGCCCTACCTAAGGAGAAACATAAACTCAAAGCCAACTACAAACTCTTCAGTCTACATGGTGACCTGTCTGCAAGATATGCTGTGCAATTATGGAACAGAGTTTGGAGGAGTAACAACCAATATCTAATTTGATTTGAGAGTCACTTCATGGGATAGGGCCCATGCCTGATGCTACTTGGGTAGCCAAGAACCTGAGACTAGATAGCCTAGGGGCCTAAGGTAAAACCAAATACTACTGTTCTGCTAAAGGAGCATAGTAATAACATGACTTTTAATAACATTCAGATCAATACTTTTTTCAGCCATCATCAGAAAAGCTTCCTCATGCAGTAGTTGGAAACAAAGCCAGAGATCCACAACTGAATAGTGTCCTGAGAATGAGAGACCTTGGAACACTTAATCCCTAGTGGGATGTCTCCATCAGTTCCTCCCATCAGGGCTCAGGCAACTCTGTAGAAGAGGAAGCAGAAAACATGCAACAACTAGAGGACATGGAGGGCACCAATGAATAAAGGCATTCTAGACTCAAAAGATCTGGCACACATATGAAGTCATAGAGACCTAGTCAGCATGAACTGGGCCTGCCCGGGTCTACACCAGATGGAGTCTTAGAGTTGAGAGAAGTAGACACATGTCCCTGGACCTATCCAAAGTGCTATTTCCAATTGATAACTACTTGCAAATGAAAAATTAGTTTCATTTAAAAATTAGACTCCAAGGGAGTCTCACTGTAGAAACAAAGCATTTTTATGGTTAGACCAGTGCCCAATAGAAGATAGCCAACATCGAGGACGGTTACTCCACAGGAAGACCAACAGAGTCAACTAAACTGGGCCATTGGGAGCTCTTAGAGACGGAGTCACCAACCAAAGAGCAAGGACAGGCTGGACCTATCCTCGTCCCCTCCACACATATGTAGCAGATGAGCAGCTTGGTCTTCATTGGGTCCTCCAAACAACTGGAGCAGGAGCTGTCCCTGAGCCTGTTCCTTGCCTTCCTGTGGATCCTGTGCCCCTAAATGGACAGCTTTGTCTGACCTCAGTAAGAGAGGATGAGCATAGTTCCACAAGACTTGATATGTGGGAGCTGGGGGTGGGGTAGGGGGATGGTAGGGTTTGACACCCAGAGAGGGCTTCCCTTTCACAAAAGGGGAAGAGGAGAGGGGGGAGGACTTGTGCGAGGGGATACTGAAAGGAGAGGATTGTGGGACCTTAATGAGACGTGTGGCCACGCCCCAGGTTCTAGCCTAACTCCGCCTAGGCAGTCACCTGCCTGCAGCCACACTGTCCCCGCCTTCTGGTTACCTGACCGCCCAACTCACTATAAATAACACCCCTCAGCGCATGTTCTCTCTCTCTCCGCCTGTTCTCTCCAGGCCCTCTTCTTTGTCTATCTCTCTGTCTTCTCCCCTTTCCACGTGGTCATGGCTTTTCTTATCTATTTTCTCTTCTTTCTTTATCTTTCTATCTCTTTTCTCTTTCTATTTTCTTAATAATAAAACATCAAAGCTATGGGCCACCTCTCATTAAACTCGCCACACGGAGCTAGCTGGTACACACCGTCTGAGACTCTGGGATTCAGCTAAGCAGACAGTCTGAGCACAGGTAACACGCAGAGAGATCCGGGATCTCTCTGCGCCCCCACACGCTATGTGCGGGACCTGCCGGCGGTGTGGCCGCCCGCTCCTGGTTAGGCCGAGGCACGCTTGCATCTTGCCTGTTTCCCCAAAACTCCCATGCAGAACCGTGTCTGCTTGCATCCTTTGGATATGTACGCTGCCTTGGCCCTAGAGTGAGGTTCGTGCGCCTCTGGCCCGGCCTGGCTTGTGCCCCTGTGCTCGCCCGTGCCGGGCCTGTGCTGTTTTTTTTCTTTTTCCCACAGAGGATGGGCTGATATTGTGTTATAAAGGGAATAAATAAATAAATTTAATCTAAAAATGAGCTCAATGGCATCTTTGGAAGTTCTTTATCTCACAATTTTAAGTCATGGATTTTTTTAACCCTACAGGTCCTTTATGTATATATTATGGTTTCTGGTTTTATGTTTTTATGGGAGTCTTGTGTGTGCAAATGTGTGACTCTGTATCTATATATGTTTCTTGTGCTTTTCCTTGGCTCTTTTTCTTCTGCTTATTTTCTCTATTCTAATTTGTTTGGTTTTGTTTTGTCTTATTTTAATTTATTATTGTTTCTTAGATGCTTGGTTTTTTTTTTTTGTTTGTTTTTGTTTTTGTTTTTCTGAAGGAGAGACAGAAAAGGAAAGGGTATGGATCTGGATGGGAGTGGAAGAAGGAGGAGCTGAAAGGAGTTGGGGGAGGGGAACTATAATGAGAATATATTGCACGAAAAAGCCCTATTTTCAATAAAAGGAAAAATAACTTTTGCTTTATACCAAACAGTTTCTCCACCTGTGCTAATGTTAGGTTCTTAAATATAAGTGTTACATGTTCCTTGAATCTTCTATTTCCCCTTTATATCCAGCCAGTTTTGCTATCTCAGTTTCGTTTAGCACAATTAAATACACTCATCCAAGAATTTCAACACTTATATGTAATTGTTTTCTTCTTCCACTATTTGGACACTTCTTGGTCTAACAAAAGGCCTAGTATTTTTATTTTTACTACTTTTTCCTGTAGCCATCTTTCTTGTCTCAACACTTCATTCCTTGTTGTTCTTTCTCTTTACTTTTGGAAAGTATCTAACAATTAATACTCCAGTAGAAATTTATTGAACAAACTCCTATTAACAATTTCTTTCATTGCACTTCTTTTGTCCTTAGGCACATTTCTTTATCAAGATATCTACACTTGATGTTTCCGCTTACATGTCCTCACTGTAAATAGATTTAAAGTTTTTTGTAGGTTTGTTTTTTTTTTTAAATTAGTTTTCTCATTTTCACTTCTGCACTGGTTGGTTTTATTCACTTGACAGAAACCTAGATATATCTGGGCAATGGAATTCTTCACTGAAAAAAAAACACTTTATTAATGATTGATATAGGAGGACCCAGTTCACTATAAACAGTACCACCCCTGGGAAGGTGATCCTTAATGATAGGAGAAAGCAGGCTGAGCAAGTCATGAGGAGTGTGCAACACAGTAAGCAGCATTCCTCCCCTGCCTCTGCTTCAGCTCCTGCCTTGGCTTCTCTCAATGGACTGTGACCCTGGATTTGTATGTGAAATGAATCTTTTCCTACCCACATTGCTTTTTGTCATAGTGTCTTATCACAACAATAAAAACCCAACTAATACTCCAGTGCTTCTTCCACAGATCAATGTCTCTCGTTTCTCTTATGGATTCCATGATAGGCTCATAATGGATTTTAGTTTTTACGTTTCCTGTTCTCTCCATTGATCTTTCTAAAAGTGAACTAGAGCAAACATTTGCCTTCCAAAAACATTTCAGGAGTGAGCAACATGGTTGTTCAACATTTGGTCATTTGTTGAGTCTTTAACTTCACCATCTGCTCTCTGGCACGGTTCTTTATCTGAAACTACTAACAGTGCTTTAAAGATGGTTAACGTTAACTGTGAACTTGACAAGATCTAGAGGAACAAACATCTAGGAATATCTATGAGAGTATTTCCGGACCTACCTTAAATGTAGCATTTATTCTACAAGACAGTGTTCTGGATGATTAATAAGAAGAAAGCAATCTGAGTGATCGATTGTACATACAATGTATCTAGTTTCTTCGCAGACCAGTTGCCACGACTTCCCAACTGCAATGGATGGAATTGTCCACTGTCATCCAAAATAAGGCTTTTCTTAAGATGCTTCCAGAATATTCTGTTGTTTGCTATAGAATGCATAAGGCGGGCACTGAAGCAGAAATGGTACAAGAATTTATCATACTGGGCTGCTCCTAGGTTCATATTCATCTGCCTTTTTATGCATTCAGGCCCACCTACCTAAGAATGGCACCACTTGCAGTGGACTATACCCTCTTATATAAACTATCAAGCAAGGAAGTGCCCCACAGACATTCCCACATACCAATCTTATACAAACTGAAGAACTGGGCCAAGTTGATCCCTAAGATTAGCCAAAACAAACAGAAAATTTTCATTTTACACACAAACAAATATTGAATGTGGCACTCAAATAATCCATGCATTTTTGTAACAAACTGAATTAAATATGAAAATTAACTTTTGTAATTCCTCTATGTATTATAATAAAATTAGCATGTAATTAGTATCTTAGAGATGTGTAGCTTATTGGCCACACTATAACCTCAAGAGTTAACTTAGATTTCCTTACACGATCCTCTTTCTTCTTATCCTAATGATATTGAACATTCTTAACATTTTTAATGGAATGTTTAATATAATTTTTCTAATTTTATTTCCAGTGGTGGTGTTTACTTCTTGAGTTTGCTATTATTATTTCTTTTGTGGGTTCTATGGCAGACTTGTCATATATCATCTGATTTTAGTCAGCATTCTTTGCATTACTATGTGACAGAACACAGTATGACTGTCACACTTGCTATTTACAGAGTTAAGTGAAATATCTGCAGATATCTTCAAAAATTTGCCTTGCCAGTTTTACTGATGGTAACATCACTAATTCTTGTGTGCATTTTCTCAAACAAAGCTTAGGAAAAGAGGTGCGATTCATGGTAGTATTTCAAGCAGTGACTTTAAAACAGTTTTTTTTTTATATATTTAATTGACTGAGAAGATTTTGCAAGGTTTCAAAAAAGAAAAGTATAAAATTATATTATACTGGTTGAGAATATAAGAAATTAAATCATTTGGAAATATGCTTTTTTAAAAAGAACCATTAAATGAATCACCCGTGGAAGTGAGACTATAGTCACTTCCTCAGGGGTTTCTGCCACAAAGGAACAATTGTTGATGTTATTTTATAATAATTTTCATTAGAATGTACAATTTTTATAAAAGAGGACCTGGAGTTAATCCTTTTTTGATCACTTTTGTCTTCTTTTGACTTGTGAATCACTTTCTAAGTTTATATCATGTGGGATGAATTACCATCCATATAGTTGTTGCTCTCTCTGTTACATGCATATGACTAGCAAAGAGATATACAGCTAAGATGACAGAAATGAAACAATGAGATCTCAGAAAACTGGCAGTATATTTTGCATCAGCAACTTTTCTTTCTCTAGTGTAGATGTTCCCCCTTTGCAAAGGAGGACACACAATTGTTTGGATATTTGATGCACAAGATCTTAGCTTTCTTACAGCCTTTAACTGAAAGGAGTTTTCATTCTCCAGAGTCCTTCAAAACCTTGCAGTTTATCATTCTATCATAGTTTTAGTATGGGATTAGTAATCATGTGTGACTTGGGGTTTGATACAGCTTACCTATGTAGTTTCTATAAATATACTTTCTTCTTGGAGATCTTAGTACATTTTTCTGAGCATTTTATATAGGAAAGACACCTATTTAGGTCACAGTTTTTGCAGTTTCATATGTGAAGCTTCCTAGAGGGCCTTTTGGCTACATCACAGCACCCTGGACAACATCATAGTGGGAGCATGCACAAGAGAGAGAACGTACACTGCACAAGAGGAAGCAAGAGTAATTCAAGAATGTTTCTAAGCTCTCTCTCTCTCTCTCTCTTCTTTCTTCCTTCTTTCTTTCCTTCCTTCCTTCCTTCCTTTTCTTTTGGAAGTGACTGATGTCCTAAAAACAAAAGAAAATATAATAAAGCTTTCTAGTGCCTCCAATGGCCCAAAAAAACCTTCCACCAGCTTTATCATTGTCTCACCAAACATCCGGGACAGGAACCTTGAGGGGAAACATTTAAACCATGTCCTAGTCATAGTATATATTGTAAGAAAAATTTATAAATGAGTTTATCACTTAATATAGTTCATACAGATATCATACAGAGAACACTTATTCTAAAAATAACATAGTCAAAAAAAATCTCATTTTTCTTTACAACTCAGGTTTGAAGTATTCTCTTAACAGCTGAGAAGACAAAGGCTTCCAGAAGTTTGTACAAGAGTACTAGGAGGTCAAGGAGAGGGAGACACAGAACAGGATGAAGAAATGACTTCACCTGCTGTGTTTGAGCAAGCTGGTGCTGATGGTGGTGTCTATGTGGGTTTTAACTGGTTAATGGAAGCTCTACTGCAGATGTCACAGAGTGGAACAATCTCAATAGTAAATGATGTGTAAAGAAACTGTATGCGATGAACCCCTGAATCATTTTCCCTGAAAAGAGCAAGTGTTCTCAAAGTAACTCTGCTCAATGGAGGTAAACTTGTCATTAACAATGCAGAAGTTGATGCAATACAAGGTAACTTACTAAAATAAACCAAAATTTTATGACTGTAATTTCATTTCTAGTGACTCCTAGTAGCTTGATGCAAGGACATAATTAGAACTTTACAAAGAAAGTAATACCCATTTTAGTCTTGTTTTGAGAGTAAAGACATTAAAAGGAAAACCGTAAAATGGTTTTGAAATACACACTAGAGTAATAATAGCATAACTCAAAGATGGGCTTTCTTCCTTATGAAGAACATATTTTAAAGACCATTAGTGACATAGGATATATTAGAATGTTAAGTAAAAACAAATATATATATATATATATATATATATATATATATACACACATAAATATGTATATCTGAATTTATCCTAATTTTTAATGCATGAGCAACGAAATCACCTGCATGTTCACAGATGGAAATAGTGAAGTTAAGTATATTTAGCCTTTTTATATCAGAGGTTATTGTTTGATTTAGATTTGTTTATGACTTTAACTTTTGCAATATTTTTTATTTCTATACTTTTATCACATATGTACCTTTTAAATAAAAGATGTTGTAGCCTAGAGAATTTTTGGTATTGAGAAAGAAAATGATGGAGAAAAGAATTATTTGAATTTGAATATTTGAAACATGTGTGTGTGTGTGTGTGTGTGTGTGTGTGTGTTGTGTGTATAAAGGTGATTCAATAAAAATCTCCCATAAAGGTTTATGCTTACTGATGAACTGATGAATTGATATTCTTGACTGACAAGCTAAATTAATCAGATGACATTTTAATGACATTGGCATTTTTCCTTCTGTTATTCTCCAGAGTATAACAACATAATTAACAAGAATAAGACAGTGCATACTTATGACTAAATTAGTGTTCTAATTTCAGAAAGCTAAGCTTTGGAGGTAACCAATCAACCAACAAATATATCATCTTTTCATGTTTTGCTTTTTTACTATTTCTAGATAATGATAATGAACATAGCTTTGGACCATGATAGGCTAAGGTTAAACTAAAGAATCCTACTCCCTTATTTCTCAAATTACTTTCTCTTAGGCTCAGTTTTATGCTCAATAAAGTAGTGATGATTATATTAACACATATATCTTTTATATTAAAAAGTCTACTGCATAATATATACTAAGTATAGAATGCCCAAGATCTTACGTATAGAAAATGAGTCTGATGAATATAGAAGTTAAATCAATTGAGTATTTGGTATGTACTAAATGATTTTTTTAAGCGTGGCATTTATATGTCTTAACTCACTCTTGTTTTATAACCATCCTATGTGATGATGTCATTTATTTTTCAGTTTTTGAACTGAGTGTAAAAAGATTAAATAATGCGACTAAATTCTCATATAATGTCTGCAAAATAATAGGAGGCAGAATTAAACCCAACATTAGGTATAGGAGTCTAGAACATTAATAATTTTATTATATTATCTTTTGAATGAAATAAGAGATAGGATTTGCAGCAGAGTGAGATTCAACACATTGTCTTACCTTCTGTTACCAGCTCATCTGAAAGAAAAAGAAATAACAAAACCAGGCAGAGCAAAAGGCAAAACAAAGCAAAATCTCTTTTCAAACAAAATAAGGGTATTATTGAGTTAAAATTGATGCCTCCAAAGGTTTTATTACAGAGGTTTTATTTAAACGAGGTTAAATAAAGGAGAGTAAACCTTTTAGTAGGATCTGTAGATAGCATCCATTCCAGATAGCTATAAGTAGTTATCTGGATTGACTCCAGATAGCTATAAGTAGTATCTGAATTGACTCATGCAACCCAATGTTGTAGGAAGAACAAGTGAGTCGCTGTCAAGTGGGAACAAAATGGTAGAGCTCAGAATTTTCCTGGAAAGTGGAAGACACAAAGGATTCAATAGAAGGCTTTTCAGAGTGCTGCTTATAATAACCAGGTAGGAAGGAGGAGTGAAAATGGTGATTGAAATACAAAAAATGGGCATTCAGGCCATTCTAGAATGATTTGGGTTATATATAGTTCTGAAAGTTTTGAAATTTCCAACCTTAGAAAGCTCTGAAAATTCAAGAGAGAAATTAAATAAAAGCTAAGAGATGAGTGACTCATTATAAACCATGGATTTTCTGGGATTAAAGGCGTGCGCCACCACCACCCGTAAACCATGGATTTTCTAACTCCCAGGAGAACATCTAAAGAGTCAAAAGCAATTGAACAAAAGAACCAAGCCAAAACTTCTCATCCAGAGCAAAACATGGCCTTTAACTTTCTATATTGGTAGGTAGATTACTCAGGTCAACCCCTTTTTCAAAATACAAACTTAAACTTGAATAATTACAATGGTTTAATTTTGGTTGTAGATTTTATTGGATCACGAGACAACTGAGAAGACATGTCTGTAAAGGTGTACCCAGAAAATATTGATACATAGGTCATGAGTTGAGTTCGAAAGACCCACACTGAAGAAGTGTGTCACTTATTTAATGGGCTGGAGATTTAGAGGAGAAGTAAGAACTTGGGTCTTATAGCAGTGATAATGGTTTTGATGGAGGTAAGATAGATAGACAAACAGCAAAAAATATCTTGGCTTCAGTGTATAGCCAACCGAGGGAAAACTGAAGAAACCTTTATTTAAGGATGACCCTATGATCTAGAGCTGGTTAGGAGGCAACTGACTATATACAACTACTATTACTATTCTTATAATCATTACAATTTCTAAATATACACACAGCAGTTACACACAGAGAGATACACAGACACACAATAATCACACATACATAGGCATTATCTTCAACCATCTTTGTGTAAGAAATTTTCATATTCAGTTTTTTTTCAACCCAAATGTACATAACAGTCTACAAATATTTCTATGAACATAATCTTAGGCATTAGCTAACTTAATTGTATTACTAAAATTTTTATTGAGTTTCAAATATAATTAGTTTGGAAAGATGAATTATATCCTAATTATTATAACATATATTAGGTAGTTAATATTTAGTTAATCATGAACTATAAAGCATATGTTGATGGCGTATGGATCTTTAGTCATTAGCCACTGATGGATTCATGCTACACCTGATTAGAATGGTAGAGAAGGTTGGGATGCTTATGCATTTTTAATGTGTGTTGGGCCTCCTCCAGATGCTGAGAATCTTTGAAGAAATTCATTATAGTTTTTGTTAGTGCCTTTGTTACTAAGATTATACATTTTGGGAAATGTCTTCAATTCTATTTCCCTTATATGTCTGATTTTTTTTTTGTTAAATTAACTTTCTCCTCCAAACATGAAAGTCCTTCATGAACATTTACATTAATATGATGAAAATTCCTGTGTATAATTATTATTAATATTATAATTTGTTGTTTGTTGTTAATGGTGGTGATTTTTGCTTGTTTCCTTGTTTGGTTTTTTGTTTTATTTTTCTAGAGAGAGCTTCATTTTGTAGCTCCCAATGTCCTGAAAATCACTCTGTAGACCACTCCGGTCTTGAACTCACAAAGATCTGACTGGCTTTGCCTCCCAAGTGCTGGGATTAAAGGTGTGTGCCACCACTGCTGGCTAATATGTCTAATTTGTGAATGTGAAAACTGAGAAACAGTGAAGCAGTTTGAAAGGTGACTGGCAGGTCCAAAATTCAGTTGAAGTATATATAGTGCACAGTTATCAGCACCCCATTTTCAGGCCTCAATTTCATTGAGAAGTCAGTGGATGAGGATATTGTGTTTTTCTCTGTCTAGTAACCTCATAGTTTAAAAGATGTTGGGTAAAGCAAGCAAGTAAAAAGAATCTATCAACAGATATAAAATGGTATTCTAAAACTTAGTAATGCTTCAATTTATATTTTAATGTTTTATACTAGTTACGCATTTTGAATATTAGTCATTATTGTTGTTTGGAAAGGAAATCATGTCTGTTTCCCACAGAGAACAAATGCCTCTGAAGAAATTTCCCTTGGTGACTAATATTTATGTGAAAATTATAGATTTCAGATGAGGCTACTAGGAAATTGGTTAATAATATATGAAGTGGTGGATTAAATAATAATGGCCCCATAGAGTCATATTTGAATGACTGGTCATTAGGGAATGATGGTACTTGACAGGAATTATAAGGTATGGCCTTGTTGGATTATGTGTGGTCTTACTAGAGGAAGTATGTCACTGGGGTTAGACTTTGGGATTTTAAAATACCCAAGCTAGGCTCAGTGCCACGTTGTTGCTTGTGGATCTGCATGTACAACTCTCAGCTTCTCTCTTGAGCCATGCCTGGCTGCATGCTGACATGCTTCCTGCCATGACAACAATGGACTAAATCTCTGAACTGAAAGTCAGCCCTAGTTAAGTGCTTTCATTTATAAGAGTTGCCATGGCCATGGTATCTCTTCAAGTGATAGAACGCTGACTAAGACGATAAATGTGATTTATGATTTATAAACTTGTGTTCCAGATTTTTCTCTCTTCCCTTTCCCCCTCTCAAAAATTCTAAGAAAATTCTGCTTTCTAAGCAATGGCAAAACAATACCCTAGAAGATTTGAATCTTTATATTCAAAAATCTTTTAGGCCTTTAAAGTTTTTTGATATAAAACAAAGCATTGAAAGTAGACATCAGTTTATCTAAGTTAGTATGTATGTACCTTATCATTGCCTTTCTCTGCACCATTGGTCTCCGAGGAAATCATATTCTTCATGTGGTGATGAAAACCATTTATTAGTGCACAGGGAGATATAGCAGAATGTTCTTATGTTTCAACTTCATCTCATTCTTTATACGTATTATTGGAATGTAGTTTTAAAGTTGTATTTAATAAAGTAATGATCACATATATATGATGTGTGCATATTATTTTGGTTTATGGAGATCTTATAAAACATATATGCTAATGTTTTATTCTTTGTGTCATTTCTACTACTACTACCATCTTTCCCTGGACATAGAGAAGATGAATGTTCATTTGCCTTCTGAGGACATTTTCCTACTGGGTTCAATTTGCAGAATTTCAAGGATTCTATGGGGGAAAGAAAGCAAGATTTAATTTTTGTTTGGGTAGCTTTTTGCTGATTCCCAGCAGTGTTGTGAAAAGTGAAGTTATACCACTGAATTTCCCTTTAACCATAAGCAATTGTGTCTATAAATTCTACTTTTGCCTTCTGCCAGATACTTCCTGCTGGGGCAGACTCCTAGCTAGTCTGCTCCCTTGAAGACACAATACCCTGCCCCTTCCCAGAAGACCCTCTGTATTCAGGGCTGTTAAGGACCCAGTGCACTCAGAGCAGTTGAAGACCAGCTGCAGCCAGAGCAGTTGAGGACCTGCAGCACTCAGGGCAGTTGAGAATCCACTGCACTCAGGGCAGTTGAGGATCAGCTGCAGAGCATTTGGACAACAGCTTCACTGCTCCACTGAAGACCCAACAGTCTGAAGGCCTCCCAGGAGATCTACTACAGCCAGGGCTACAGATCAGCAGCTTCTCTGACTCTGTGAAGAGCTCCCAGTTGTAAGGCCCCACAGGTGTCTGCTACAGCCAAGGCTGCAGGCCTACCTGGAGACCTGAAATAACCCAGGGACAAAAGAGGCAATTTCCAGACAGTCACCCAGACCAACAAACAGCAAGAATATCCAGATGGCAAAAGGCAAGTGCAGGACTATAAGTAACAGAAGCCAATATACATGGGGGCATCATCAGAACCCAGTTCTCCCACAACAGCAAGCCCTGAATATACCAAAACACCTGAAAATCAGGAACCTATCCTAAAATCCTATCTCATGAAGATAATAGAGTCCTTTAAGGAGTATATCAATAACTCACTGAAAGAAATACAAGAAAACTCAGGTAAACAGGTGAGGGAATTGAATAAAGTGATCCAAGACCTAAAAGTGGAATTAGAAACAATAAAGACACAAATGGAGGCAAACCTGGAAATAGAAAACCTGGGAAAGAGGTCAGGAACTACAAATGCAAGTATCACCAACTGAATACAAGAGATTGAAGAGAGAATCTCAGGTGTAGAAGATACCATTGAAGAGATTGACACAACTGTCAAAGAAAATTTGAAACATAAAAAACTCCTAACCCAAAGCATCCAGGAAATTCAGGACACAATGTAAAGACCAAATCTAAGTAATTGGAGGAAAGGAAAATGAAGATTCCCAGCTCAAAAGACCCAAAAATGTCTTCAACAAAATCATAGAAGAAAACTTCCCCAACCTAAAGAAAGAGATGGCCATAAAGGTACAGGAAACCTATAGAACACCAAATAAATGGAACCAGAACAGAAAATCCTCTTGTTGTATTATAATCAAAACACTAAACACAAAGAACAAAGAAAGAATATTAAAAGATGCAAGGGAAAATGGTCAAGTAACATACAATGGTAGACCTATCAGAATTACACCAGACTTTTCAACAGAGACTATGAAAGCCGGAAGAGCCTGGTCAGAGGTCATGCAGACTCTAAGAGTACACAAATGCCAGCCCAGGCTACTATACCCAGAAAAACTCTCAATCAACATAGATGGAGAAAACAAAATAGTCCATGATGAAACCAAATTCAAAAAGTATCTATCTACCAATCCATCCCTACAGAGGATCCTAGAAGGAAAATGCCAACACAAGGAAGGTTCCTGCACCAAGGAAAGGATAAGACACTAAGCATCTCACAACAAAGCCAAAAGGAGAGGACCACAAGCACAAAAAGCCACTTACAAAAACAAACATATCAGGAACCAATAGTCACCTCTCTTTAATATCTCTCAATATTAATGGACTCAACTTACCTGTAAAAAGACATAAGCTAACAGACTAGATACGCAAACAAGATCCAGCATTTTGCTGAATACCAGAAACACACCTAAATAACAAAGACAGACACAGTCTCAGAGTAAAAGGATGGAAGAAGGTCTTCCAAGCAAATGGTCTCAGGAAACAAGCAGGAGTGAGTTGGCATCTTAATATACAACAAAATACACTTTCAACCAAAAGTTATCAAGCATGATAAAGAACACTTCATATTTATCAAGGGGAAAATCCACCAAGATGAACTCTCAATTCTGAACATTTATGCCCCAAATGGAAGAGCACCCACATTCATAAAAGAAACTTTACTAAAGCTCAAAACACACATTGAACCCCACACAATAATAGTGGGAGACATCAACACCCCACACTCACCATTGGACAGGTCGTTGAAACAGAAACTAAACAGAGACACAGTGAAACTAAGAGAGGTTATGAACCAAATGGATGCCACAGATATCTACAGAACATTTCACCCTAAAACAAAAGAATACACCTTCTTCTCAGCACCTTATGGTACCTTCTCCAATATCGGCCATATAATTGGTCACAGAACAACCCTCGACTGATACAAGAAATTTGAAATAATACCATGCATCCTATCAGATCACCATGGTCTAAGGCTGGTCTCAAGAACAGCAAAAACTACAGAAAACTCACATACATGTGGAAACTGAACAACTCTTTACTCAATGATAACTTGGTCAGGGAAGAAATAAAGAAAAAAATTAAAGACTTCCTGGAATTTAATGAAAATATTGACATATCATGCCCAAACTTATGGGACACAATAAAAGCAGTGCTAAGAGGAAAGTTCATAGCACTAACTGCCCCGGTAAAGAAACTGGAGAGGTCTTACACTAACAACTTAATAGCACACATGAAAGCTCTAGAACAAAAAGAAGCAAAATCACCCAAGAGGAGTAGAAAGCAGGAAATAGTCAAACTCAGGGACAAAATCAACCAAATAGAAACAAAGAAAACAATACAAAGAATGAATAAAACCAGAAGCTGGTTCTTTGAGAGAATCAAGAAGAGAGATAAACCTCTAGCCAAACTAACTAAAGGGCCCAGAGGCAGTATCCAAATTAACAAAATCAGAAACCAAAAGGGAGACATAACAATAGAAACAGAAAATCCAAAAAAATCATCAGATCCTACTATAAAAGACTATACTCAACAAAACTGGAAAATCTAGAAGAAATGGATGATTTTCTAGACAGATGCCACATACCAAGGTTAAATCAAGAGCAGGTAAACTATTTAAACAGGTGCATATCGCACAAGGAAATAGAAGATGCCATTAAAAACCTCCCAACCAAGAAAATCCCAGGGCAAGATGGATTGAGTGCAGAATTATACCAGACCTTCAAAGAAGACCTGATACCAATTTTCCTCAAACTATTCCATAAAATAGAAAGAGAAGGAACAGTAACTCATTCTATGAAGCCACAATTACTCTGACACCTAAACCACACAAGGACCCAACCAAAAGAGAGAACTTCAGACCAATCTCGCTTATGAATATTGATGCAAAAATACTTAATAAATTCTTGCAAACAAAATCCAAGCACACATCAAAACCACCATTCACCACTATCAAGTAGGCTTCATCCTAGGGATGCAAGGTTGGTTTAATATATGAAAATCCATTAATCTACTCTACTACATAAACAAACTCAAAGAAAAAAATCACATGATCATCTCCTTAGATGCATAAAAATCATTTGACAAAACACAACGTCCCTTCATGTTAAAAGTATTGGAGAGATCAGGAATTCAAGGCCCATACCTAAATGTAATAAAAGCAATTTACTTCAAACCAACAGCCAATATCAAGTTAAATGGAGACATACTTGAGGCAATCCCACTGAAATTGGGAACAAGACAAGGATGCCTACTCTCCCCATATCTATTTAATATAGTACTCAAAATGCTACCTAGAACAAAAAGACAATAAGAGATCAAAGGGATACAAATTGGCAAAGAAGAAATAAAGGTATCACTATTTGCAGATGATATACCAGTAAACATAAGCATCCCCAAAAATTCTACCAGAGAACTTCTCCAGCTGATAAACAACTTCAGTAAAGTGACTGGATATAAAATTAATTCAAATAAATCAGTAGTCTTCCTTTATACAAATGACAAACAGGCTGAGAAAGAAATTAGGGAAACAACTCCCTTCACAATAGCCACAAATAATATAAAATATCTTGGGGTAACTCTAACCAAACAAGTGAAAGATCTGTATGGCAATAACTTCAAGTTTCTCAAGAAAGAAATCGAAGAAGATCTCAGAAAATGGAGAGATCTCCCTTGTTTATGGATTGGCAGAATTAACATAGTAAATATGGCCATCCTACCAAAGGCAATCTATAGATTCATTGCAATCCCCATCAAAATCTAACACAATTCTTCTTAGACATGGAAAGAGCAGTTCTCAAATTCATCTGGAAAGGCAAAAAACTCAGAATAGCAAAACAAATTCTTAACAATAAAAGAACTTCTGGGGGAAGCACTATCCCTGACCTCAAGTGTTACTACAGAGCAATAGTGATAAAAACTGCATGGTATTGGTACAGAGACAGATACGTTGATCAATGGAATAGAATTGAAGAGCCAGAAATAAAGCCACATGCTTATGGACACTTGATCTTTGACAAAGAAGGCAAAAATATACAATGGAAAAAAGAAAGCATCTTCAATAAATGGTGCTGGTCTAACTGGCTGTCTGTATATAGAAAAATGAAAATAGACCAATATTTGTCACCTTGCACACAGCTCAAGTTCAAGTGGATCAAGGACCTCAACATAAAACCAGATACACTGAATCTAATGGAAGAGAAAGTGGGAAAGAGACTTGAACTCATTGGCACAGGGGGAAACTTCCTAAACAGAACTTTAATGGCTCATGCCCTACGATCAAGAATTGCTAAATGGGATCTCATGAAACTGGAAAGCTTCTGTAAGGCAAAGGACATAGTCTATAAGACAAATTGGCAAACTACAGAATGGGAAAAAAATCTTGACTAACCCCACATCCGATAGAGGGTTAATATCCAAATTTATAAAGAACTCAAGAAGTTAATCACCAAAAAAAAAAAAAAACAAAAAACAAAACCCAAACAACCCAATCAAAAAATGGGGTATAGAACTAAACCTAGAATTCACAACTGAGGAATCTTGAACGGCTGAGAAGCACCTAAAAAAATGTTAAAAGTTCTTAGTGATCAGAGAAATGCAAATCAAAACAACCCTGAGATTTCATCTTACACCAATCAGAATGGCTAAGGTCAAAATCTCATGTGACAACACATGATGGAGAGAATGTGGAGAAAGAGGAACACTCCTCCATTGCTGGTGGGATTGCAAACTTGTGCAACCACTCTGGAAATCAATCTTGAGGTTCCTCAGAAAATTAGAAATTGGTCTTCCTGAAGACCCAGCTATACCTCCTTTGGGAATATACCCAAAAAATGCCTAACCATGCCACAGGAGCATGTGTTCCACTATGTTCATAGCAGCCTTATTTGTGATAGCCAGAAGCTGGAAACAACCTAGATGTCCCACAACAGAAGAGTGGATACAGAAAATGTGGTTCATTTACACAATTGAGTATACTCAGCTATTTAGAACAAGGACATCCTGAGGCAAATGGGTGTAATTAGAAAATGTCATCCTGAGTGAGATAACTCAGACCCAAAAGGACATGCAAGGTATGTACTCACTAATAAGTGGATATTAGCCAAAAAAAAAAAGTAGAGAATACCTGAGATACAGTCCCAGAACTGAAAAAGGTCAACAAGCTGAAGTGCCCAAGTGAGGACACCTCAGTTTCACTTTGGAGGGAGAAGAAAGCAATCACTACTGGGGAGGGAGGGACCTGGGAGGGAAAGTAGATGGGGCAGGGGAGAGGGGAGAGAAGAGGGAAGAGGGGATCCTGATCTGACATTGTGGGAGGGAAAAGGACTGAAGCCCTGAGGGCCAGCAGAAAGAATGGAAACAGGCAACCTCAGGAGATAGGAGTTTGGGGGGACCCTCCAGAATGCACCAGAGATCTAGGAGGTGAATGACTCACAGGACTAATAGGGAGGGACCTTAGATGAAATGCCTGATAGTAGGGAAAGTAACTTATAGAGCCTACCTCCAGTAGGAAGACAGGCCTTCAAATAGGGATAGGGGAGCCATCCCACAGCCGTAACTCAACCTATAATTGTTCCTGTCTGAAAGAATTACAGGGATGGAAATGGAGAGGAGTATGAGGAAAAGAAGGTCCAATGAAGGCTCAAAATGGGATCCAGCGCAAGGAGAGGTCCCAAGGCCTAACACTATTACTGAGGCTATGGAGTGCTCACAAAATGGGGCTTAGCAGGACAGCACTCTGGAAGACCCAACAAGCAGCTCAAAGAGTCAGATGCAGATATTTGCACCCAACCAATGAACAGAAGCCTCTGACTCCTGTTGTTGAATTAGGGTAGGCTGAATGAAGCTGAGGGTGACCCTGTAGGAGGACCAGTAATCTCAATTAATCTGTACCCTAGGATCTCTCAAACACTGGACCACCAATCAGGCAGCATACACCAGCTGACATGAGGCCCCCAACACACATACAGTAGAGGACAACCGGGTCTGTTTTCATTCAGAGATGACACACCTAACCTTCAAGATACTGGAGACCCCAGGGAGTTTAAAGGTCAGGTGGGGTGGGGGGTAGGGACATCCACGTGGAGACAGGGGGAGAGGAAGAGGTATTGGATGTGGAACAGTCAGAGGGTGGACAGGGGTTGGCGGGGTGGGGAATAAAATATGGAGTGTATAAAAATAATTAATAAAAAACCAATTCTCGCAAAAAATTCTACTTTCTACAGTAAACTCTTAATACAACCTTGGTCTTGGTATTTTATTTAGAAAAAGTCTTTATTCAGAGATTTCAATTATTACATTAGGAATATTATTCCAATACATTTATTGATCATGTCACCCCAGATATGAACCAGACCAAATACTTTTAGTGAAATCTATGAACAAATAATTTTTTAAATTAAAGAAATTCTGATTTTTTTCAACTGTTTCCCTATTCTTTTTAGGTCACTAAAAGCAGACAATACAAAGTATTATCCGCTATGTTACAAATAAGATTGTGTTTCTCAGATTTTAGAGCCTAAATTTATGAAAATATAGTTTGTTTAGAGAGTTACATTTTTCATCTCCCAGGGGTTTATAAATCATCTCCCAGGGCTTAAAGGAAATTGATTATTTATATACAGAAGTCATTTCCTTGAATGACTGAAGTAAAACCAGTCAAAAGGTAGAGGGTAAATTAAACAACCAAATGTCTCTGACTGGACTATGAACTTTACTTAATCTGATCCCACAGAAATAGAACAATTGAGTCACTAGAATAGGGGAGTGGGCATTGAAGTCATCAGTATTTGTGTAGAGGAGACATTAGACTAGATGAACACTTGGGCTGAATGTTGTGTCACACAGACACCTGGAGCAAAAACTTGAAATGGTAAATGATTGAATCCAGGGTTTCATAATTGAAATGCCGATTAGACTGCATAAAGCTTACCAATGAGA
Organism: Tokudaia tokunoshimensis; assembly: GCA_036184795.1. Classification (NCBI taxonomy): domain Eukaryota; kingdom Metazoa; phylum Chordata; class Mammalia; order Rodentia; family Muridae; genus Tokudaia; species Tokudaia tokunoshimensis. Next base: position 25,791,782 of record BTHU01000003.1, read on the forward strand.
AAAATATCTCAAAGTAGGAATTTATGAATGAAATTTATACATGATCATGGCCCGCTGTTCTTGGAATATATTAATGGAGTAAATGTAGCAACAAAATGGAACCTTTCACTTGCCCCAAACAATAGAGAAAGGAAACTGTTTATACCATTTGTTCATATTGTTTTTATTTTAGATTGTTAGGTCAGAATCCCTCCAAAGACCTCAGCACTCCAGTGATTTACTCCAAGCTACATAAGATAAATGAAAATCACAAATGTCTTTTACTTTAATTTAGGATCTACCGGATGCAGATATTAGTATACTGTACTCATCGCCAAGTATCTCTGTAAGAAAAGACAGTAGATTCTAGAGATGACCTATGGGTCATAGAATAACCTGGTAATGCTTCACAAAGCTCTAGTGTGTCCTACTTGACATCAAAGCTCAAAGACTGCAGCAAAATGGGATCTTTGACAGCTCATGCCCTTCCTTTTCATCTTCGTTTCATAAAGAAGCCAAATTCAATTTTTCATTCATGTGGAATGGTCTCTCACATACATTTTGTATTCTTCAAAAAGAATTTGTAACTTGTTAGTAACGCTAAAAATCTGGAGAGAGAGAGAGAGAGAGAGAGAGAGAGAGAGAGAGAGAGAGAGAGAGAGAGAGAGAGAGAGAACTTAGATTTGAATCAGTAGGAAAATGTTTATTATTCTTTATACTAATACCATTTTGTTGATGTCTCTGTATAAGACCAAGCTAGAATTAAGTTGCAAATAATCATATGACCTCTGGAGAATGACAGGTAAGCCAATGGAAGCACAAGAGTTATAGAAATAATGAAGTTCCAAGAATCCAGATGCAAAGAAATGACTGGAGATGACTTCCAGAGAACCAAAGTTAACCTATTTCTCCCTGTCAGATCCAAAAATCAAATGAAATTGCAGAAAGACTGATTTCATTTTTCAATTTCTAAAATAATACAGAACATCTGGAAATTTAATGCTCCATTATTTATTAGATTACTAAGAAAACAATACTTTAAATGGAATTTTTGTAAGAATTGATTTCCTCTAAGTTTCAAGATATCAGAATGCAGTCACATTTATTAGAGTATCACACTGGCCCATTAAAGGATTTTGGAAGTATATGAAATATACAATTATCTGGCAAGTTAGAATAACAGCAAATAGAGATACAAACACTTACTCTATATAGGTCAAACAGATATTCATATCAAAAGGTACTACTGAGAACCCAACTTCAGATGCCCAAGTATCACAACAAAAACATAAACAGCACAAAAAAACAAAACAATAGGTCTTTCTCAAAAATCAGTACTTCCATGCTAGTGTTTCCTGAGAAAAGTAACATCTAAATATTAGTGTCATGAGTAGTCCATATTATGGGAGTAGTCAATCTCTTTATGACTCGGATTTAAAATCTACTACTCAAAACTAACGATGTTTGATAGTTTAGGACAAAATTCATGACTTGTTCGTTTGTAGACTCTAGGGAAGAACTTAGTACTATTATTCTGCAAAAGTAGTATATTAATAAATTTCCCCATAGTTGTTATTTTCATGGCCACAGAATAATTCATCTCTAATCACTCTTCAGAGATGCTTCTTTTTGCAGTAGACAGTGGTTAATACAGAGCCTCATAATTGGTCAAGATGTAGAGGATAGAACTGTAAGGAGTGCTCAGTTCTAAGGAGACATCTGTATCATATACCCTCTTTGCAAAGTTGGAGGGTTCATTGTAGAAGAAAGGGAAGGAAAACTGTAAAGCCAGGGGTAGTGAGTCTGCAAATGAGAGTGTTACTGTGCGTGTGAGCACATTGTGGCTTTGACTGCAAGTACAAGCCTTGTATAAGACTAAGCCAGGCAAATCTCAAGCATGGATGAGGGAGTGTTTTAATTTGCTTTCTATTGTTGTTGTAGGCACCATGATGAAAAGAAATTTGGGGAAGAAAGAGTTAATTTTATGGTATAGCTTACAGTTCATCCTGAAGAGAAGTCAGGACAGAAGCTTAAGGCAGGAACCTGAAGGAGGAATTTGTATAAAAGGCCATGGAGAAGCACTGCTTATTGGCTTACATTCCATAATCTCATGACTTGCTCAGTTTCTTGCATCACACAGAACTGCTTTTCCCAAGGGTGACACCTTGGACTTTCTTCATGTCAATCATTAATCAAAAAAACTGTACTAGATTTGCCTGCAGGCTAGTTTGATGGAGATAATTACTCAGTTGAACTCTTTCTAGTCAGGTGACTCTAGTTTGTGTCAAATTGACAAGTCTAACTAGTCAGGTGACTCTAGTTTGTGTCAAATTGACAAGTCTAACTAGTATAGAGAACCAGTAGTTTCATCTCTAGTTGAGAAGCTATTGTTAATTGATGGCTGCCAGGTAAAAGAGAGCCAGTTTACTTCGTCAGTGATACGGCATCAGGGAGGCTACCCATATGCTAGTAGATGACTCTGTACACATTAATTAACAAGATAGCAGTACTTAATAGACTCAGTGGATTCAGAGAGGAAGAGAGAGAGAGAGAGACAGAGACAGAGACAGAGACAGAGAGACAGACAGGCAGAGGCACACAAAGACACACAGACACAGAAAGTCAGAGAGATGGAGACAAATAGAGACACAGAGACACAGAGAGACACAGAGACACAGAGAAAAGTTGGGAAGGAATAACAGTACGGGAGTTGGGGAGAGGAATTGGAAGAAGGAATGGAGAATGGGGTAATAGGAATATTTTTTGATAATTTGCTCTTCTAGAATGACAAACAAATTAAATTAAAATAAATACTACATTTATAACTGTATGTCAAAGTAAACCACTGAAGGTATCAATTGCAAGAAAATGAGGCCATTGTATATTTGGGTCCTCATCAGATCTTCCTAAAAAATAAAAAATGAATTATCCAGCTGGAGTATCTCATGGACATTCTCCCATCAGTGCTGAGAATGCTAAACATATGACATAGATACTGCCTTAGAGTTGGGAGTTGATAGCCAGGAAATCCTATGCTCAGGGATCATGCCTCATGGCATCAGCTAAATAATATAATATAATATGATATGATATGATATAATATTATATAATAACAATAAAGTGTGGCTTTTAACATTTTTGGGCAACATTAATTTCTTTTCTTTTTAAAGATTTATTTATTTTATATATGTAAGTACACTGTAGCTGTCTTTAGACACACCAGAAGAGGGCATCAGATCTCATTACAGATGGTTGTGAACCACCATGTAGTTGCTAGAATTTGAACTCAGGACCTCTGGAAGAGCAGTCAGTGCTCTTAACCACTGAGCCATCTCTCCAGCCCTTCTTTTCTTTTTTATATTCCAAGACAGCGTTTCTCTGTGTAGCTCCGACCATACTGAAACCCTCTCTGTAGACCAGGCTGCCTTTGGACTCAGAGATCCATCTGCATCTATCGCCAAAGTACTAAGATTAAAGGCATGCACCACTATCACCAAGCTACAAACTTGCTAATGCAGTCATTTACCAGTGTACTAAGGATGCTTATAGAGTTCACAGATAACTGAGTTCATTGTGGAAAATGATATAAAATCCACATATAGCTTATCCTTTCTTCTGAATGCATTAAAGCACCTCTATATTGCTTATGACAAGAAAAAGTCTGTATATGTTAAGTCTTGATGCAATCATAATTTTTCTTAAATACTATTGATACATGGTGTGTTAAAGCCATTAATGGAAATGTTCAGATACCAAGGCTGACACTTTGAAGTGGTTATTTGAACAAATGAGATAAATCAATAATAAGATGATTGATAGAATTTTTTAAAGACTCACAATGTCAGAGATCCCCAATGTAATTACCAATTGCTTTTTTTAAATGTCAGTAGCAGTGTCATAGACCAAATTAAACCATGGGCTAGAGATTGAGCCCACAGCTTGTGGCTTGGCTCTTATTGTGTCCTTATCCTACAGCAGATAGGCATCAAAATACTGTATAGGGTTAGAGGCTCAATCTATATTTTGACTCATATATCTTTGAATGACACAACTGCCTGTAATAAACATAGAGCAGAAGATATTGCAATATGGTTCTTCTGGTTACATGGTATTCAGCCAAGAGCTCCATTATTGTGCAGGTGTCTGAAAATTAAGAGAATGAGAAACACCATATTTTATCATCTGTAAAAACAGCAGGAAGGTTGAAAGTTGGAATGGGCAGTTGAAGAGTGTGTGGATGATTGAACCCTGTGAATGGGCAATTGGTCACCAGGCACTGAGAGGTGGCGAGGATGGCTCGCACAATTGAATCAGACTGTGTTGATTCATGTACAATATGCAGCAAAATGATTGGGTATGCTGCTGAAGCATGGAGGGGAGAGAAAGGACGAGGGATGCTAGAGATGCGTACACCAGTGTCTTCCCTGTTTCTACTACATTTTCCTCTCTAAGTACTTTCTCTGTTTCTAAATCTTTCTCCTTCATTCTACAGTGTGGGACTTGAGTTTCATATTCCAGTTCCACAGGGAGAAATGATTGCTAAGTGTAACCCTCAGCAATGTAGCTAAAGAAAACATCAAGTGAAAAGCAGAGTATGTTTTCTTCCTATTTTTGCATTGCTGGAAATTCAACTCTCGGCTTTGATTTTTCTGAGGAAGCACTCAACTACGGAGGTTATCCTCCCCCCAAAATCAGTCTGAAGAATATCAGAGTTAACAGGCAAGGAACATATAATATACTGAGATTAGCATACATGAAACATAACAACTAGTAATAATCTTTATTGAAGATATCATTGAAGAAAAATTATTACTGGTCTGCATATGGTCCTACAATCAGTTACCAAGATGGTCCCAATTATATTTGTTCTTCTGTATGCATTGTGAGATTTCCTACAAAAGTCTGTACCATATATGCTTTGCAATGTTCTTTAAGAGTGAATTATATGTAAACATATATGGCATATTTTCTAGCTTCATATAGACATACACTGTTATTCTGTTCAGTAGGTACAGGAAACTTCACAGTTCTGTGCCATAATGTAGTTATTAATAACTGTTATCCTAATGGTGGATGATATTATTATCTACCTAATGTTTTTTAACTTACTATTTTCATTTGTATAGTTTGCTCCTCACACCCTTGGCAATGGTCAATTAAAAAAATAGAATAGAAACTTTGAATATCTAACAAACATGGAAAAGCTTTTCATTAATAGTCAAAAATTACTTTCTATCAAACTTCTCACATTCAAAAAAAACTTTATAAATAGAAAGAAGAGACAAGGGAGGAAAGAAAAGCCATTTGGTTAGTGAGGTCCCTTCACCCCTCTGGTGGTTCTACGAGCACTGAATTGAGGGCCTGTGTATGCTAAGTACATGCTCTACCACTGAGAGCCATTCTCAGCTGTGTTTTTGCTCTTAAAGTCTCATAACATCTATCTCAACATCACCTTCACAAATAATAAATAAGGTGCAAAGTTATAATATTTCTGAGGAAGGAAAATGTGCTTCGTTTCTTTTATGTTACCCTCTTCAGCTTAGGGTAGGAAGCATATATAGTTACAATGTGAATATAAGTAAATTAAACAAATATTGAGTTGATGTCACAAGTCATTATTTCAAAAAAGGTTTTATTATTTATAAGTGTGTTTGTTAAGACGTGGCTGCCTAAACTTGAGTTTAGTTCTTCCACGTGTGATATGTATCCTTTAAAACACTTCACTTCTTTTAACGAGAGGCTAGGTGAGTCCAAAGAGAGTGGTTTATGAAACTACTTTTACATAATGCATTCAAGTTCTGATATTTTACTTGAAAATGTAGGAGAAAATGCAGGCATGACCTGGCAGCCCTCTTCCTGGTATGCTGTACTTCTAAGTAAGAGGCGTGGCACACCGTGCTCCTGAGTATTCCCATAGTCAGAACACTGAATTCTGAAGTAGCAGCATGAGTAGACAGTAGCTACCTACTGAGGAGTCAGCACTCTCCCTTTCTCCTTTATGTCCTTCTGCATAGAGCCCTGGTAGTATGGGTGGTTGCTGTCTAATTCAAGGTAGTGTGGTAACCAATCAGAACTTTCACTATATATAGTTGGTCACATACAATAAAGAAGTAATTCCCTGAAAGTATCTCTGGACTAGTTTATCTCCATGTCCTTTACTACCCACCAGCATTGTGATCTTCCTGAGGTCTGGTAACAACAACCTTACAACACAACAATAAAAGAAAACAAAAATAAATAAATAAATAAATAAAAACTAAAAAATGTGATTTAAATGTCTTTTTATGTGTATATTTATATCATAATATAAAGAAAAGGAAATACTCCTCAATATTTACAGGAACAGGATATATAACAATATTTCATCAATTTGAGTTTTTGGTTCCTACAATATATTTTTAAGCATTTTAACTATAAAACTGTGACTAATTAGCATTTTGGAGAAAGTAATGTATTCTTTTTTAAAATAGCTCTCCTGAAGGGATCCATCTGTCAATTGTGAAGAAGAGCAGTAGCTATAAATGTCACAAGGTAAGGTCTATGATGTCAGAATGCATGTCCTTCTTTGCTTAAGCTGTAAACAGCTGGTCATCCTACTTTGAATAGTACTTTTCTTAAATGTGTGTGTGCGCTGGCAATTATTGTAACTTGTATTTTCTAGAACCTGAATATTGCTTCTTGCAAGAGCATTTACTCATTAAATTTTTTCAGAGGCACTCACAGAAAAGCAATATAATAAGAGCTACACCATAACCAGGAATCAACCAGAAGAAGATGGGCATGTACTTAGGCCTGTGGATGTCCTCTGTGCCTACAAAGACTCGGGCTGAACATAAATATGCACAGCAGATATTCTTTGATTTAATAATTTGTTTCACAGTTTCAAGTTAATTGACTGGAATGTAATTATGGATATAATATTAGCTGGGGAAGATTTGAGTTAAAATATATGTAAATTTCTATTGTTTAGGAAATAAGAAATTCAACAGCAGGGCTCTCTAACCATTGTTTTCTCACTACTCTGAGAATACCATAGAGAGTTTCTCTGAAATCTCAGAGGGCAAAATTTTCTGAGAACGTAAACTGAGGCTCTGTTTGACCTTTGACCTTTCAAAAAATTGACTTTATCTTTAAGAATTTTGATTGGAGGAAAATAAAGAATAGCAATAAGGAACTAGTCCAAGTATTTGAGCACTGAAATGTGCCTGTTCAGCATTCCTGAACCTCAAAAGACCACCAAGGAGCCAATTCAGATGCAATCGCATTAAGGCCTTTTATTTACATTCTGGAGCCCAGGCCACATCATGGTCAGTAACACAGCAGGACAGGATTGTGTGAAGCCAGGAGCTCTCAGTGGGACAGGCTTTATAGGAAGTGGAAGCAAGCAAGGGGGGTTTCTAGCCTGACACACATCTGCTTGGGGAGTCATTATGGAATTTTGTTGTCCTTTAACATAGCTGGCTGGTGCCAGGAGCCAAACCATAAACTTAACTTTTGCTTTCCTACTCACTGGTGGTCCTTAGGAAGTGAAGTGTCAGGGGCAGGCTTATAACCTGGAAACTAGTCCCAGGTGCCAGCTTGTTGGGGGAGTAAGGTGGTGCTAGACACCAGATTGTTGGGGTATAACCTCAAAACAGGTGCTAGGTTCTGGCTTGTTAGTTATCTCGAGTTCAGCCTTAGATCAGGTTCTCTAAGATGAAGTCTAAACACAAGATCTGGTTTCAAAAATGTCTAAAATGATCGAGTCCACAAAGAAGCAGTGTTTGTTAACCCACTGGGTAGAAGTATGTGCTATTTTACCTTAAATTTTTAACTTTAAAATGCTTTTATTAATTATTTTTTATTTTATATATTGTAATTTTGTCATATTCATTCCCCTCCCCCACTTCTTCCCAAATTCATCACTCATTCCATAACCGTACAACTTTGTGGTCTGACATTTTTAAACTATCAAGTTCAATTTTTGTTGTCTATATACTGGAGCATGGTGAACCTATCAGATTCCACACAACTGAAGACAGTGAACTCTTGCTCTCTTGGCAGCTATAGATTAGCAGTAGCTCCCAGCTAGAGGAAAAACTTCAGGGTCATGTCTGCTCTCCATAGTGAGATTTGTTTTTCTGACTTGATCTTGTGCAGGTCTTAGGCTTACTTTTAAAAGAAAAGTAAGTTCATATATGTAATTTCTTTTCAGATACAGTGGTGGCCACAATTAACATTTAATTAAAATTAAATTGACAACTTAAAATACATGTGGTTATATAGTTCTTTTGAATATACTTTTCATTAATGCTTTGAGAATTTCATATAATGTATTTTTATCACATCACTTCAAATACCCCTTTAATTCTTCTCAGACTGATTTCCACCTGCTTAATATCTCCTATAAAATATGTCAGATACTACATTTTTAATAAAAAGTTGTATGTATGTGTGTGGTATGTGTGTGTGAGTACAAATACATGAAGATTGCAGAAGTGGGTGATGGGGAACATACAGAGTTGATGTTACATATGGTGTTACATATAGAGGTGGGCCTCCTGAAGTGAATGCTAGAAGCTTAACCTCAGTCTTCTGCAAGGACAGTATATGCTTTTACCCTGACCATCTCTGCAATGTCATATTTAGGTATTATTTGTATCATTTTATCATTTAATTCTCAGGAGATAGATTGGCCTAAATGGTATAAAGTTTGCATTTACAATTTCATAGATGTAATGCCTACTAGCTATCATAATTTCCCTTTCATCTCAATCCCCCCTTCCCTAAAAGTCTGTTTCCCACATTTATATCTTTTTGTTGTTGGTATTGTTTTTGAAATCCACCGATTTTAATCAGGATCATCTTTGTGAACATTGGCTTGGAACTCGCCTGCCAGACTTGTAAGTAAGATGAAAGTTTAAGAGCTGACGTCAGATCAATACAAGTATGCTGCCTTCTAATTAAGAGAGAATAAAATTTATTAGCTAAATTTTTTGCATTATATACAATGTGCCCTTTGAATAAATAACACTCAATGCTATGCTAATAGATGTACAAGTAATTCATTTTTATAAAATTTATTTTTTGCAATATATACATTGTCTCTAACACCATGTTAGGATGTAGAAAATGTAACAAAAGGTCAGAGGTATTATACAGCAAGAAGTAAATGTCATGTAGGACTCAGAGACAGGAAAATCACATGCAGGCTTTGAATGGCCCCAATGCACTTCAACTCCTGAATGCCATGTGCTGTTAACATCATCATAGAAACCATTTAGGCTAGGTATTTTTTCCCATCATTTAAGTCTTGAGGAAATTCAGGTTAAACTCTCATAAGCAGATAAAGAAGAATCAATCCTAGCAACCTCTTTTCAGTAATCATACACTTAGCTGCTTCCTCGGGGTACTGAAGAAAAGTAATTTTAGTGGATTGCAAACCATCAGTGAGTAGAAAAAAAGAACATTATGTGTTTGTGTTAAAATAGTTAACACACATGGGATGTTAACTGAATTTAGCATGGGGACCTGAATTATGGTACTCTAGATTCTTTGGTTGCAAAACCCAAATCTCTTCTAATTTAGACACCTAAGCAAAAGCTTTGGTCAGTTATGGTGTTTGTTTTTACTTCAGGAAGGATGTTTAGTTTTTAAGCATTTATAGAACATTTTAAAAGTGCTCAGAATGAACAGTAATCAGGGCAACTTTGGCTATCTCCAGTTTCTCCACAGTATCACATTTCATTGAGATTTTATCTTACCCCTAGTAAAAATGGCTGCCTACAAAGCCTAGGGAGTCTCTGCAGGTGTCAAGGCCAGTGGTGATCTGTGAAGAGATAAGAATGAAACCTCGGTTTAGTTGGATTTTATCAACCTGGATCAAAATCGGGGAGTCTGATGCCAGCTGGTTTATTGCCAGTATACATAAACAAAATGTAATTTGGAAAACAAGGTTTCCTGGAAACTGCATAAGGAAGTGTAATTATATCAAAACTCAACTCAGGGCATATGTCATTTTTTCCCAAAATGTATTCTTAAGATTGGCTGTCTGCCCTAGCTTAAGGGGCTACGTAAGAATCTGGCCTGGACTCAGTCATATAGACCAGGCCTCTGGTCCTGGTTGTGGGAGCTTGTGGCAATCTCTGTCTTTGCATGTAATGTAAGGATCATTTAGATTACTAGCTATCTTTGGTCCTCATCATGGAAGATTGATATGGCCTAGCCCAAAAGAGATCACAGATCACCAGGCTATTAACCACCTCCAAACTTTGCTTTCTTAATGGAAGAACAAACTTTATATTGAAAATACCATCCTGCGTGCTTACCATTCCTGGTTTCCCCAGTGATCTGTGGGTGCAAAATCATTTGTGCTCCCAACACAAATCAAACAGCAAATGCTGATAAGTATTCAGGGGAAAGAAAACTTTATACAGTTAGTGGGAATACAAATTAGTGTAGCCATTATATAAGTCATTAGACAAGTTCCTAAAGTAAAAGAAGAAGGAGGAGAAGGTGGAGGAAAAGGAGAAGGAAGAGGAAGAGAAGTAGGAGGAGGAGGAAGAGGAGGAAGAGGAGAAGAAGAAGAAGAAGAAGTGTGATCCAGACCCTCCTCCTGGTTGTCTGCTGTAGACAGGATCCTCCTGACTGATCAAAATGTGGAACTCTCCACTCCTCTAGCACCATGCTGACTGCATGCTGTTATGTTTACCACCATGAGAATAATGGACTGAACCTTTGAAACTGTAAGCCAGCCCCAATCAAATTTTTTCCTTTATAAGAGTTGTCTTGGTCATGATGTCTTTTCACAGCAATAAAACCATAAGACAGTAGGAGTCCAAGGAAATGTATCTGGGAGAGATCAAATGGAAGAGATGTAGATGTAGTGGGGAAGTGTTGCATAATGTTATTGTGCACTTTGTAAAGAGTATCCCTGTATTATTCAAATACTGATTTCTGTGCCTCCATGTCTGGGTACAATCTGGATATGGCATTGTAATGCTTATTCTAAGAATCTCCTGTCTCTATGTTGTACAAATATAACTCAATTATCTCTGATTGGTCATTAAAGAGCTGATCATATCTCCTAGAAGAGATAATAGAGCAAGACTTCTAATCCCAGCCAAAGTAGGGGTAGATAAGAGAAGAAGAGAGGATTCACTACATGGTGAGGGACCAGGAACCACCATGAGAACACACATAGAGCTGAGAAAGTCAGATCATTACTTAAATGTAAGTATCTCGGGCTAGGAAGGGAATGGGGTTGGCTGGGAAGTAGCTAGATTAGTTTAGAGGATTAGGATAGGTCAATGTCTGCTTGGTTCTTGAGCCTTAAAGCTTGCTGAATAAATCAAATAGCTTCTGTCTCAATTATTTGGAGGCTAGCTGGGTTAAAGAAAAAAACTGTCACTTAAATTTGTACTAACAGGGAAGTGATGTAATTTTATTTCAATTAAAAATTAAAATAAAAATATTCAAAAGGTTTAAAGAATTTAATTCTATAACCACTTAGTTAGAGAAAGTATAAGGATTAATAGTACTGAAACAGGCTCTGAACTTTACAGAACAAATTTGTGCTAGTAGGCATGATATCTATGGAATCATGAAACTATATGTAAATAGTGGCAAGATAGCATCAGTCTTTGTATCTGGATCAGAGAAAGCAGAAGAGTGGAACTATTTTAATTTTTGATGAGCTTAAGTAGTGTTATGACCATAACAAAGGTAAATGACAGTCAGAAACACTATTTATCTGTGTGCTAAATTATGCAAATTATGAACATGGTATATAGAACAACATTCAGGGTAGTCATAAGTCCATTTAGATAGCAGAGAATGATGGAGACAGGAAGTCTTTACTTAGAAATAAATTAACAATGAGTACAAATGTATGAATGATAGGTTAGAAAAGTCAGTCTTCATAGTCCCAATGTTGATAACTGATGTTCAAATCCACTGATGGAAACTGATGGAAAATTTATGGACAGTTTCATGACTCACTCATGTAGTAATTTTAAACATATTATCCAAAAATCAAAATATTTTATTATAAAGGTACTTCTTAGGTAAAATCATTTTCAAAATTTATCAAAGATTGAATCTCAGGGAGCTACATCATTTGAGAGCTGTGCCGTCTAATTACTACCTTTCAGTTTTTGAAGATATATGATAAAATATGACAAATTATGCTCAATAAAAACAAAATTACCACAGAATGATTATTGCTAAAATGCCTAATAAAATACAACAGTGAAATTATTTTTATTGTATTTTCTGAAAGTGAGTTATTAGTCAATTTTCTCTTATTCTATTTTGTAACACACAAGCTTATTAAATGTTAAAATATGTGTATCTATAGCTGAGCAGACAGACCAGTACATATTAAAAGCTTGAGAAATATAGATTCTTTATTAAATATCAAAGAAAACTTTAAGAACATCATATTTGATGGGTCAAAACCAAACATTTTCCTGTTCAGTCCATGTAATGTTACTTGTGTGTATGTTTTTAGGGCTTACACTTTGGCACAGGACAACCAATCAGTGTGCTCTTCCGTGGGGAAGACCATCATTCTTACTCCCAGTTTCCCTCAGTAGTCTATAGTTCTTTGTGTAGAGGTCCCTGGACTTTTCTCCATCTACCTGGCATGTCCACCTGTGTCATCCTTATAAGGATCACATTTGGACAGTCATGCTGGAGAGACCTAATGTGTATAGCTTCTGATATTGATATATATTTATGAGTGCAACAACAGTTAGTGAAAAATGAAGCCATAAATTTGTAGAGAGCAAAGAGGGGTATATGGAAGTTTTAGAGGGAGTAAAGGGAAGGAAGAAATGTCATTATATTATAATGTCAAAATAAATGTTTTTGTTCATGTTCTTGTTACACACACACACACACACACACACACACACACACTCAAATAATCTTTTAAGAGAATTTTGGTGAATGTGGGAGGGCTGCCCACCAGAGTTTGCTTTATGTCTTGAAGACCAGTGAAGGATCCTAAATTTGGAACAAATTGATTTGTAATTCTTCTAGACATAACATTGCACCTTGAAGGGAATATTCTAAAGGGAGGTGAAACATTCCATTCTGCATGGAATTTCATTAGACTCAGAAAGTAAACATCAGAAAAGCTTTAGGACATCACTGAAACCAACCAGATTCACTGGCCTCTTCCCTCCCCACAAATTACATATAATCAGCAAAGACTGCTGAAATATACACTCAGGCCAGGGGATCTGCCTGGAAGAGGTTCAGACTGCAAGAGCTGCCTTAAAGTGACATTCCAATCTCTTCAGCTTCCTAATTCCAGGTTTCCAGGCTTCATGAGCTTTGATTCATGCTGGGGTGGGCTTTAGGTGATGCACTTGTTTTGCGCCATTTCTGCTCCTGTAAGTAGAACCTCACCCACAATTCCTGTAAGTAACCCCAGCAAAACTCACTGGTTCACCAAGCTGATATCCTTAATATGGTCTATAATTGGTTCCCTGTCTGGATGTTTGCTCATGCATCTCTAGAAATAGTGCCATACAATGTGTGTTGTTAGATTGTTAAAGACAGTGTACAGAGAATAGACTTTAACAGGTTATCCTATTTTTTCACAATAGTTCAGAGATTCAGTGCAAAGTCTGTAACAAAATCTTTCTCAGTTATGCATATTTTAAATTCTTAGGAACCACTGAATAACCCCCTTAGAATTTTTAACTTGAATTCCTTAAGGTGCATGGGTAACACATGATTAATTAACTCTTAAGATTCTTGTGTTCATGGAGATCTACCTATGCCATAGATCATAGAACAGGACTCTGTTTAACTATATTCTTGATTTGGTACAGTTGGCCTCTCCGGGAGCAACCACTCTTCTCAAAGGAATATGGTGCTTTATCTCAGAGGGTGGACAGGAGCTACATAGAACATCCCTTTTCTACTCGGTAGCACAGTTGGCCTTGAATACAAACCCAGGAAGTCATAAACATTTCGTGAGAACTCCTCAATAGAGTGCTTCTCTTGTATTGCCATTTTTTTTTATCCTTGGGATAATTAAGGGAATCTCCATGTAACTTCATGGGGGCGACATTTGAAAACATGCCTACTTTCTCTTGGATCTTTGCCTTATGAGTATTTTCATTTGCTATTTTTAATCTGTGCCTTTTATTAAGGTAATAAAACGTCATTGTATTTTCAGTTTTTTAATCTTGTGAGTCCTTCTAGTGATCTCTGCCCCTTATGCCCCTTATGACCCTTACATCTCTTGTGCCTCTTATGCCCCTTATACCCCTTAGGCCCATTACACCTCTTACACCCTTTGTGCCCCTTATACTCCTTAGGCCCCTTACAGTGATTTTGAGAATTATATTTCAGGTCCTCAACAGGATAGTCAGAATTTTCTCATTCGTGTGTTCTTGTAATTCCAAAGCACATTGTATCTCATCTAGTAAGATGGTTCTGGCTGTATCCTCTCTTTGGGTTGTGTGTTGTCTTGCCTTCACATATACTTTATAAGTGTTTGCTTAAAACTATATATTTTACAGTAGGAAACAGTAAATAAAGCACATCAGTTGCTTATATCAACTGATCCTGGAGTTGGGCTGTTTAGTTTTTCTCACAGTTGTAGATACTCTGCGTTTTAAATTTTTCTGATATTCTGTTTCCAGTGTGCTTCTGCCTTTATTGTCTGAAAAGGGCTTTATGAGTGTTTGAGTCTCTTTCTCTCACTCTACCAGAAGCAGAGGAGTCTCCTTCTTTGAGCCTCACAATGAGTGAGAGTTCTAAGATTATAGGTCCACCACATCCCTTCTAGTCCAAAAGAAGTTTACATCAATTCACCAAATGTCTATACAATTTTCAAATGTATAGTTCTGTGTGGATATAAAGAGATTTTGATCATTTTAGTTCCCTGGGTCCATGTTTTTCTTCAGCATTCTGATATAGCTTAGTGTTCTTCACTATTATTAGATGTCTTCAAATAGCAAGCAGACAGCAATTCAATCCTAGAAATAACAATTTATGATGTAAGGCATAAACTTTTAGGTTTTGTTACATAATTTTAATTGTTTCCTTTTTATAGTTTAATTTTATTAATAACACATTTAGTTACTAGACAATATAATCAGATATGTTCAGGTAATAGGGTTTTTGTTACTAAAAAGTAGTTTTAGAAAGTATTTAATTTTTTGAACATTTCACAGAAAGACTTATTTCTAGTAATTCATATCCAGAAAGTATATTTTGTAAAGTGAGTCATTTGCTTTGAATAAAATACCCTGGCAAGATATCAACATATTTGTCTCTTGTTTAAATATATTAAAAAAGTATTATTGTAAAATATTTAGTAAGAAAACAGAAAAATTCACTTAGAAACATTCTTCAGTAAAGAACCTTTATAGTTTCCACCTTGTTTTTATTAACTTAGAATTTTGTGATTATTTAGGATTTTATTTCTCTTAATAGAGGAAAATATTGTGCTTGTTGTCATAGGAAATGCTTATTATATTAATGTACCCTCTTTCACCTATGTTAGCTATTACTTTGTCAGTACTCTCAATCATTTCTTCTCTTCTTAAATACAAACTCTAACAACCACAAGAGCAGAGCATGACTTGTTCTTAATGGGAAGCAGAGAACAGATAGAAATTAATATGTATTTTTCTGATGTGTGTAGGGATAAAGAATGTATATATTTAACAAGT
Organism: Tokudaia tokunoshimensis; assembly: GCA_036184795.1. Lineage (NCBI taxonomy): Eukaryota > Metazoa > Chordata > Mammalia > Rodentia > Muridae > Tokudaia > Tokudaia tokunoshimensis. Next base: position 25,807,438 of record BTHU01000003.1, read on the forward strand.
ATATGAAATATTTATTAACTAACTGTTGGGTTTTTATCTTTTTATTTCTGAAACATTAATGTAAAACATAGTATAAAACTACAGGAGCTGTGCCCACATGACATTGGCATAAAGAATTTGCCTGAGGGCCTGAAGACCAATGGAAGGGTAGGGAATATGGAATAAAACTAGATGACTATCTTCAACTAAACAAAGTAATAAAATAATGGATCAAGACTTGAAAATATTACACTACAGGAGAAAATGGAGTAGGATTCTTTGCTTCAAGACATTGGCATAAGCAATGATTTCTTTTGTAAAATATTATAAAACAATATATAATAAAATAAGTGAGCAAGACTTTTTTAAATTAAGAAGCTTTTTCCAGCAAAGGAAATTTCCAAAAGGCACTGTGTAGAACAAGAAAACACAAAGTATTTATCTGAAAAGGAATTAATATCCAAAGTACAGAAAGAATTTAATAACATATCCACAAGCAACCAGAATGACAAGGAATAAATGATTCTAATAGACATTTCTTTAAAGTAGATGTATAAATGGCCAATGTACATACAGAAATATTCTAAATATTATTGACATTCAAATTTATAAAACATTACTACAATGAGATATCATCTTGCCTGAGTTAAAATGGCTTTTGACAAAGAGACGGCAAAATAACAAATGCCATTGAGCATATGGAGACCCAGAAACTGTTCTAGATTATTGGTGGGAATATAAATTCATTCATACATATGGAAACAGTATGGAGTTTCCATAGACTCTATAAGTAGAACTGTGATTTTATCTAACAATATCTATACTGAATATAGTCACTGAAAATAATGCTACTATATCAAAAAGTCAGTGTTCTTGCAGAGCTGTTCACCAGATAAGATATGAAATTCAGCAAAGTGTTCATCTATTATAAGTAGAACAAGAAAATGTGGCATATGCATCAAATAGAGAATTATTCAACCACAAGAAAGAATTTTAAAGAAATTTTAATTCAGCAACATGAGATGACCTGGCAAAGGATCACATCCAAAGATCTAGGTCTGTGTAATCTGTCTGGAATCCAGACGTATCACACACCTTTAAACCCTCTAGTTGCAATACAGACATGCCCTTAGCACACACCTTTGAGGTAAAATCAGTATATAGAAGGAAGCAACTGTGGTTGAAAGTGATGTCTAATTGAGAGGCAGAAAAAGTAATGAGTCAGAGAAAGATTTCAGAGAATGAGTCAGAGATAGGATATGCCCAACTTTCATGAGAACAGCATAGGAAAGGGAAGCTGTTAAGAGCAGTGCAGGGAGAGAGAGTGTCAGTCAGTTGGGAGTCAGTGCAGTGGGTGCAGTTAGTTCAGGGGAGTTGAGTTCTTTTGTGAATTCATGAAGTTCAGTTCAGGTCAGAGTCAGTTGAAGCTAGAGAATAAAAAAGTAGTCAGAAGATTAGAACAGATTGCCAGAGTTAGTTGACGTCAAACACAATTGAATCAGAAGCTGAGAGAACTAGATTGAATCTGTCAGCTTGGAGAGGAGTTTGAGCCACAACAAAGTTCAACCATCCAGTCAGAGTTCAGAAAGGACTAGAAATGGTGAGCTTATTCAGCAGTAAGCATCTGAAATGACAATTACATCTGGTGAGTAAAAGTTACTTTACAAAGAATGGATTTTGTTCACTGTGACAATATTGATGGAACAGGAAAACATGTCAAGTAAAATCAGTAAGATACAAGAAGACAAATCCTGCACTGTCTTATACCACATAATTCACAACTACAGATACCAACAACTACTGATACATTTCTAATATCTTTTAAAAGTATGAAGTTTTCCACTACTTAGATGAGACTATGGAAGCACAGTCTATCTTATCATTGAACATTGTGTGCACACTGAATTGAACATATTACATATCACTTGAAAAACCTAAATCAAAAGTCAGGAGGATCTAGACAGAGTTGGGTAAGGAAAAATTGTAATCCAAATATATTGTGTGAAGAAAATAGATTTTCATTAATAAAGATCACCGAACACACAGAAACAAACAAATAAACTAGCCTTAGAATTTGAAATATGTAGTTAACAGTATTTCTTTCCTCATTGAGTGACTGTGAGATTAATTTGTGTAAATACTTAACATGGCATTAGCATACTTAAAATGCTCATACTGAGATTTCATATGTAGAAAAGCTAAACAAAATCATCAACAACAAAGAAAACAAATATAGTTCTTGATAACCTGTCTAAATGTTTGTATTATCATAGGCATAAATTTTTATTATCCTACTCTAAACTAAGTGGTTAACTACAATTAATACTACTTAGAAACATTTTTGGAGTGCTTTGTGAGATGTTTTTACTCATATCTTCAAGATTACCACCTCTATCTAATTTATTATAATCCTGAAAATACAATTGCTTTATTTCTTCCATGGTGAGAGCAGGATTTGAAAGGCAGCATAATAGACGGCACCTTTGTGATTAGCGATAAGCTATTATTAATTGTGCCCCCTTGCTATCCTTTTCTTAATCAGAAATGTGGTTTTGGTCTCTTAATGTCACAATTGGAAAAACAAATTCAAATATGTTTTTTATTAAGTGATGGATTGTTTAGCCATTCATCTGTCCTAAAGATATATTTCAGTGTTCGAACATGCATGTCTTTCTTTGTAAGTACCCAAAGAAACAGACCGACCATAAGTAAGTTAGAGTAAAAGATAATTACAATGACGAAGCACTTCACTAGAAAAATATTTGAATTCAAGGACAGCAGTACCCAAAACCAACTACAGGATCTTGAATGAAAATGGCCTGATAGACTCATAGGGAGTGACCCTGTCAGGAGGTGTGTCCTTGTTAAAGGATGTGTGACACTGAGGGGTGGGGTTTGAGGTCTCTATGCTTAGGCCAGGCAATGTCTGCCTATGTGCTGTCATCTTTCCTGCCATAGTGACAATGGGATAAACCACTGAGCTATAAGCCACTCCAATTAAATGCTTTCCTTTAGAAGCATTGGTGTGGTCATGGTACTTTTTCACAGCAGTAGAAATACTAACTAAGACATAGGCTAACTCTTGCTCTCCCTGTTTGTGAGTGAAGCCCCAGGAAACTCCAGGTTAGCCTGATACCATATGCTGGGAGCCTTCTCTGTCACTGAGTATCATCGGTTTCTGGGCTGTTCTGGTCTCGTACCATCGCTCTTTCCTACCCGCCTTGGACATTGTCTTTACACCAGTCCATGTTTCCATATACCAATATCAATGGCAGTGATTAAACATGCTCCTGGTGCCTGATCTAGTCTCCCCAAATGTAATCACAATTCTTTTTTATTTGTTTTTAACAAGACAGTGGGTAGTGTTTCCATATATTTTTGAATAATGTGTAACCATTTAAGTGGAATAAAACTTGTCGAAGAACAATTATAGACTGATATGACTAGCAATGCATTATAGAGTTTCAATAATATACCTGACCACTGTTCTATTTGCCTTACGTTTGACAATGTCTTAAAAGATATCTAGAGTAATTTTAATTCTCATATAAATAGAACTTCACTCACTGAACTAATACTCCATATCAAGTGAAAAATACTATGAGAATCCATATTATTCATTATAATCCACTAAGTGTTTCAGTAATTATTGGGTATATACTTTTTATTGGGAAATTAAAGGACAACATGACATTATTTTAATTCCTAATTGAAAAATTAGTTAAAAAAAAAAGAAAGAAAGAAAGAAAGAAAATAAGCAAGGCACTGTGCTGTAGAGTCTATCTGAGAATAGGGAACTTCAGCTGTGAAAATATTATTAGATTGGCATGTAGAAAAGCCTCAGGACTTTTTCTTGAGTGATTTTTAATGTGAAAGGCCCTATAACTGTGGGTGGTAACATGCCTGGTACATGTGCCTGGGCTGTATAAGAAAGCAAGCTGAGCAAGTCAGGGAGAGCAAGAGAATAAGCAACATTCTTCTGTAGTCTCTGCATTCAGTTCCTGTCTTCTGTTCTTGTCTCGAGTTCTTGCCCTGACATTTTATTATGATGGACTGTAAAATAAACTTCTGTGAAATAAACCTTCTTCTCCACAAATTCCTTTTCAGCACAGTATCAAAAGTATATTATCATAGCAATATAGACCTAAATAATACAGACGGTCTTAGAGGTCCCCAGCCCTGATAGAGATCCATGGGATCCTGTTCTCCCCAGGCTTTGGATGACAGTATTTTTATCATAGCAATATAAACCTAAGACAGATAGTCTTATGAGTCCCCACCCTTGATAGAAAGCTACAGGCAACTAATGGCTGCTAAGATAGGGAGAATTACCCTTCCAGGACTGATTTTCCTAATTGGTTATACCTAGTGGTCTGACTTGAAATCATTTATATTCAAGCTACACTAAAGAGACTTAGAAAATTACATTTATATACATCTACATTTACAGACACACACACACACTATATATATGTGTAAAACAGTAATAATTTAAGAAAAGGAGGCCATGGATTTGAAAGAGTAAGGATAATGATAACGATATGGGAGGGGTTGAAAGGAAAGTGCATGGGAGGGATTGGAGAGAGGAAAGAGAAACAAGGATGCATAGCCGACATTTAATACTTCGTGGGTTCTTTTTTCTTCTACCCTTGTTCACTCCTTTTATTCTGCCCTTCCACCTCTTAGATAGAGAGAAAAAGAAAAGAAAGGAAAGGGGGTGACATTATCATTAGACTACTTCCTGCTGATTAGGGGCATCGAGTTCCTTGTGATAAGGTTGATCGTTGCTGTCAAGATTCCAGTTTCTTCTTATTTCTTTGTGCAAAACTACTTAACAAGCCACACCACCAGAAACCAACCATTAACCAACCAACCAACTAATGAACCAACTCCTCACCTCTGAGGGCCTTATTTATGCTCTCTGAAAAGTCACACAATCGCAGAAGCTATCCACTCCTGGCAAAATCACATCCCTGCTAGAGCATGAGGCAAATCATAATTAACTGCTGTGGACAATCTAAAGCAGCCCCATATCTCACACCTACAATCAAAACAAAAACATATTCTTACATAACATTTCTGTAATTTTTAAAGAAACCAAAGTGCCAAAATTGTCACTACAGGGATGTAATTACATTGTAGCAAAAACAAACAAACAAACAAAAAACCTACATAAGTTAGTACAAATCATTTAAGAACATTTATCTTGGGCAAGGACATATGGTGAAAGGAGAGGACTGAATTCTGAAAATTAACCTTTGACATTCATATGTATACCCATACACATACACACAAAAACAAACAAGTTGTGAAAACACACAACAAAAGAAAAATAGGGTCCAGCAATATTACTCAAAAGGAAAAATCGCTTTGTCATTGAGCTTCATGTCCTGAATTAGAAAACCAAGGCCCACCAGGAAGAAGAAAAAAGCAGTGCCCGTAAGTTTTTCACCGTGTCCACCATGGCATATGTCTATACTCTGTATTCTCCCTCTCTCTTTCTCTTTCTCTTTCTCTTTCTCTCCCTCTCCCTCCCCCTCTCCCTCCTCCTCTCTCTCTTTCTCTTTCTCTTTCTCTTTCTCTCCCTCTCCCTCCCCCTCTCCCTCCTCCTCTCTCTCTTTCTCTTTCTCTTTCTCTTTCCCTCTCTCTCTCTCCCTCCCCCCCTCACACACACACACACACACACAAATACTGATCACACAGATAATACACACACAATATACACAAAAATATTTCCCCACATGCATATGTTTAAAAATAATAAAAAGCTAAAACAGAATAAATATTCATCCATTAAGTATAGGGGATAGTTTATACTATCCCCTTTCTTTTTACCTCTCCCAAAGGATCATTTATGTGAAGCAAAGGTGATCTTCCTGACCAATCTACTTTACTTATGATTGATTTTTGGTAGTAAAATAGGTGAATTAATAGCAATAAAAAATAACTAAAAAATTTTGAATCTGGATAGTTACAAAGATTTATGTTACTGAAATTTTCTTATGAAAACAAACACAATAAGTAATGTATTTTAGCTTTGATAGTATTCATATGTATATATATATTATATTCATGTATTCATAACATACACATGTGAATATATGAATATATTAGCCTTGATGGTATTCATATATATACATATATATATATATACACTTATGTTACATATATATGTGAATGCTATCAAGACACACACACACACACACACACACACACACACATATATGTATAATTTGTGTGAATAGACATGTTTGTGAATGAGTACAGACATTAGATGTCAATATCCAGTGTTTTTCACAATCACTTCTCACTCAACCTGGAGCTCATTGATTGGCCAGAATATTTAGCCACCAGTTCCAGGGAGCTTCCCATCTCTTTTATCCCAGTGTTGGGAATACAGGTGCATACCATGTGCCTAATAGTTAATGTAGATGATGGGGGATCCAAACCAAGATCCTCATACTTATGTAGTAAGGACATTGCCAATTGAATCATCTCTCTAGCCCAAAATTATACTATTTAATATAAAAAAAGCATATTTTAACCCCTGAATCTTAAATAAGACTCTTAAAATTTTCCAGAGTGAACAAAATAACCTACAATGGTTAATAGCTAATTAAATAATTAATAAAGAGAAATTCAAACTAGTAAAATTAAAGTGGAAGGCCATAATACTAGCAAATGACACTCACAGCAAACTGAAATCAGCTTCCACGAAGACATTGAAATACCACTACTTATAAAATTGTTGGTAGGATTTTTATAGCTATTCTTTTTTGTTAATGAGACTTCCTAGTACATTTAGGAGGAAGAAAGCATAGGAAACTCTTAAAGGACTAATTTTAGTACAAAAAAATATGTCAACCTCATTTAACAAGTTACTTCTAGTGCATATTTTCAATTTTACATAGCAATCAAAGACAAGAGACTTAGGTATTATTTCTTTTTATGCCTCAAAAACATGTTTATCTGTTCAATTGTATCCATTTAGGATCACAGTCTTTGCCTAATTCTTATAAATTTGTTCCATAGGCCATCCTAACTTCAGAGATTGAGCAAAGCCATTGTCAAATTTGAAGGATGTAGAATCTGATTTATTTTAACGCTTGGACCATAGGAACTGGCATTATTAGGTGCTGTGGCCTTGTGGGAGTAGGTGTGGCTTTGTTGGAGGAAGTGCTTCACTAAGGAGAGGGCTTTGGTATCTCATAAAAGTTCAAGTTCTGCAGTGTGTCTCACAGTCTCCTGGTGACTGTGAATCAAGTTATAGAACACTCAGTTCCTTCTCCAGCACGATGTCTGCCTGCATGCCGCCATGCTTCTCACCATGAAGATAACGGACTCAACACTGTAAGCCAGCCCTAATTAATAAATGTTTTTCTTATAAGAGTTGCCATGCTCCTGGTGTCTTTTCACAGCAATAGAAAGCCTAGGACATCTGTATGACAAGAACTTCAAGTCTCTGAAGAAAGAAATTGAAGAAGACCTCAGAAGATGGAAAAATCTGCCATGCTCATGGATTGGCAGGATTAATATAGTAAAAATGAGCATCTTACCAAAAGTAATACACAGATTCAATGCAATCCCCATCAAAATCCCAACTCAATTCTTCATAGAGTTAGAAAGAGCAATTCAAAAATTCATCTGGAATAACAGAAAACCCAGAATAGCTAAAACTATTCTCAAGAGTAAAAGAACCTCTGGGGGAATCAGTATCCCGGACCTCAAGCTGTACTACAGAGCAATAGTGTTAAAAACTGCATGGTATTGGTACAGTAACAGACATGTAGATCAATGGAACAGAATTGAAGACCCAGAAATGAATCCACACTCCTATGGTCACTTGATCTTTGACAAAGGAGCTAAAACCATCCAGTGGAAAAAAGATAGCCTTTTCAACAAATGGTGCTGGCTCAGCTGGAGGTCAACATGCAGAAGAATACAAATTGACCCATCCTTATCTCCTTGCACTAAGCTCAATTCTAAGTGGATCAAAGATCTCCACATAAAACCAGACACACTGAAACTAATAGAAGGGAAACTAGGGAAGAACCTTGAACATATGGGCACAGGGGAGAATTTCCTGAACAGAACTCCAATAGCTTATACTCTAAGATCAAGAATAGACAAATGGGACCTCATTAAATTACAAAGTTTTTGCAAGGCAAAAGACACCGTCAAAAAGACAAAGCGGCAACCAACTAACTGGGAAATGATCTTTACCAACCTTACATCCGACAGAGGGCTAATATCCAAGATATACAAAGAACTCAAGAAGTTAAACTCCAGAGAGGCAAGTAACCCTATTAAAAAATGGGGTACAGAGCTACACAAAGAGTTCTCACCTGAAGAATATCTAATGGCTGAGAAGCACCTAAAGAGATGTTCATCATCCTTAGTCATTAGGGAAATGCAAATCAAAACAACCCTGAGATTCCATCTCACACCAGTCAGGATGGCTAAGATCAAAAACACAGGAGACAGCAGTTGTTGGCGAGGATGTGGAGAAAGAGGAACACTCCTCCACTGCTGGTGGAATTGCAGGCTGGTACAACCACTCTGGAAAGCTGTCTGGCGGCTCCTCAGAAAACTGGGCATGACACTTCCGGAGGATCCGGCTATACCACTCCTGGGCATATACCCAGAGACTTTACCTGCATGCAATAAGGACACATGCTCCACTATATTCATAGCAGCCTTATTTATAATAGCCAGAAGCTGGAAAGAACCCAGATGTCCCTCAACGGAGGAATGGATTCAGAAGATGTGGTATATTTACACAATGGAATACTACTCTGCAATTAAAAACAATGAATTCACGAAATTCCTAGGCAAATGGTCAGAACTTGAAAATATCATCCTTAGTGAGGTAACCCAATCACAAAAGATCACACATGGTATGAAGTCACTGATAAGGGGATATTGACCCAGAATCTCAGAATACCCTAGACACAATCAGCATATCAATAGATTTCTAAAAAGATGGAAGGAGAGACCCCTGGTCCTGGAAAGACTGGATGTAGGGGAACGCCAGGACAGAGTAATGAGAGGGGGTTGAACGGAGAAAAGAGGGAGGGAAGGGGGCTTATGGGACTTTCGGGGAGGGAGGAAACGGGAAAGGGGAAGTGATTTGGAATGTAAATTAAAAAAATAAAATAAAATTAAATTAAAAAAAAAAAAAAGAAAGCCTAGGACAAGGATCATCAGGATTTGCCTCCTGGAATGTGTGTTGCTTGTATGAATGCCTAATGTCTGCTACAATAAATCACCATAGACTTAGTGTCTTAAAACAGAAAAATAATGTGTCTTCACACTTCACATTTTACTCTTTTCACATTTCACACTCCTTGGTTCATAGTTGTATCCACCCCTTCCCCACTCCCTCATCCCCCCATCCAAAACCATTGAGAATAAGTTGAGTTCTTACATTGAACCAACATAACATTCCTTTTTTTGTAGGCAGATCTCCCTTGTGGGATGACTAGTGTTATGTCAACTTGATACAAGTTCAAGCCATCTGAACAAAGGGAACCCTAAATGAAAGAAAACTGCATCCATAAGTTTGGACTGCATGCAAGTCTGTAGAGCATTTTCTTAACTAGTAGTTGGTCAGGGAAGTGCCCAGCTCATTGTAGGTGGGGATACCCCTAGACAAGTAGTCCAGGGTTCTGTAATAAAGAAAGCTGAGCAAGCTATGAGTAGCAAGCCAATAAGCAGCAGTCCTCCCTGGTCTCTACATCAGCTTTTGCCTCCAGGTTCCTGCCCTATTTGAGTTCCTGCCCTGACTTCCTTCAGTGATAGACTATTATCTGGAAGTATAAGCTAAATAAATCCTTTCCTCCATAATGTGCTTTTGTTCATGGGGCTCATCATAAGAATAGTAGCTCTAACTAAGACACTATGCTTCCATATTCTATTCAGAATAATATTCCTGGTTACCCTGGGTTCACACAGTATTAAGGAGTATCTCCAGTGTCAGAACGTGTAGTCAAGCCAATGTTGATTTTACTATGAAGATAATGTTTATGGTTTCTTGGAGTTAGATGTAGATGTTCTAGAAATCATTGTCTTGAATTGCAAAGCTCTTAAGCCCAAACTGAAATATGAATAAAGCAAAACCTGTGAAGAGATGGGGAATTGCTATGTGCAGGCTCTGTTTAAAAACATAGTAAGACTTAAAAGGTTGTCAGTGTGACTATCTGGTGGGAAAGTTACAGACAGCAAAACCATGTAATTTCAATACTTTAATTTACTAAGCAACTAGTGCATGAGTGCATAGTGAGACCAGTTCTGGAATTCAGCAATGACATTTCCAATGCTAATTTCACCTTTCTCATATGTTTTCAAAATAGTTCTTATGCTCCTAGAAACCAAGACCTATCTTGGTTTAGGTTATCATAGATCCTGATGTAACAGTTTGAGCATTAGCCATTAATTAAGGGAGTCAGACATTATTTTGTGAGGCAGCAAGTAACACAAGAGGAAGACTACGTATTTTATATACACATATACCAGTGAAATATTGAGTAACAGTTTTTTTTCTGGATGAAAGCTGGGAAGAGCCATAAGTAAACAAGACCCAATAGGCATCAGCTACCAAGAGATGTAGTTTGCAGGATGCTTCTTGAGACTGTTGATACTGTAGTGCTTAAAGCTTTCTGTGGATGCAGCAGAGGCCAATGGTACATCTCCTTCAAGCTCTGAAGAAGGGCCCTTCAAGCATAGGCACATAGAGGTATATGGGATTAGTTAAACAAGTCAGGGTTCTGCATAAGGCCATCAACAGCGTTGCTGACCTAGTTTCTTTCTGCATCTTATTTATCTAAAAATAGAAAAAAAGTTCGATGCAAAAGTTCCTGGTGGAATTTGACTAACATTCTCAGTACTATTGATTTGGTGCCAAAGACAAAGGACATCTAGCTTGGGGCAGGGTGTGCTCCAGCACACTAGCTTGAGGCCCAGACAATAGGATCAGGAATCCTCTCACTATGGAAGACATGAGACTCCTGATCTGTGACAGTCTCAGAAAATCCTAATGTTTAAGAGAGTCTAGTTACCTAATGTAATAACTTTGCCAGCACAGCCCACTATATATATACATATATATATTACAACGAAATGCGGATAATCTTTGTGGTGTATTGAACTCCAAATGGAACTTTCAGTGCTTTCTGAAAGTCATTGTTGATTTCTTGATTTTATTTTTAAATAAAGATGACCTTAAATTGTCTTATTTATCACAGGTTAAAATTAATTCATTTTTATAAATAAATTGGTAAAACAGCAACACTTTCTGAATAGCCCAACATCAATCGCTCTACACTTGTATTTATGGAATGTATCAAAGTGTGTTTATGATTCTTCTTTCCTTTTTTCCCAAACTTCTTTCTCGGTAATTTCTTTTATAGTCTTATTCTAAGTTGAGTTTTATCTTCCTCTGTATAGTTATTGAAGTATAGCCTGGAATAATTCTGAGCCATCTATTTTCTTATAAGCATGACTTTATTGCACAGTTGTGAAATAAAGTTCACTATAGGAGGCAAAATGTGTAAAAATGTATTTAATAGTAGGATCATAAGAGCGTTAGGAAGAGCTTAAACCTACCAATTTCAGTGATACCAAGTTTGTCAGAGTATAAATTTATCAGAATACATTGTTTCTAATTAGTGCTGATTTTTATGACAACTATAAAATATTGTTCACTAACATGGTAATCATTGTTAAAAAGAGACTTATTTGAATTGTTCCATCCATTACATTGCATGAGGCTCTTTTTCTGTGACAGATGAGATTTTTGTGTGGTGAAAAGCAGTAGTCTTGTTTTCACTTCCATTTTCCTTTTTTTATATTTTTTTATATTGACTGTATAGTAATCTTTTAAGCAATTTAGATCATGCCACAGAAACTTAAAATGACAAGAAGACAACTAAATGTTGTAGTGAACCCGGTGACTAGCTACCTCATGCTCCTGCCATTATGACTTCCCTGATGGAGTGTACCCTCTAACTGTGAGCCAAAGTAAATCCTTCCTTTCTTATGTTGCCTTTCCAAGGCATTGTGGCACTGCAATGAGAAAAGTAACTGAGATAGAAAATTATTAAAAATAAGTAGAACTCCTGGTGTGATGAACATAACACATGGTTCTTGAGCCCTTAGAACTGGTTTATGGGAGGAATTTGGATAAGTATGACACTTTGGGCTAATGAACTCCTAGCTTAGTAAGTAATTCTTACAAGAGTTTGGACCACCAAAATAATGAGAAAAATACAGACAGTAGAGACCTGGCCCATGAAGTTCCAGATGCAGCAAGTACTGTACCATGAACCAGGCTAGAAGTCCATCATGTGATACTTTATCAAATAATCTGACTATATTCTGCTAGTGTTCTGATAACTTGAATGAGACTGAATGCTTGAATAATGTACTAATCTGATATTAGTTTTTGCAGGCATGAAAGATGAGGAGTTCATGAAGCTTGCATGGTTCTAAAAACCAGAGGTCAGCCAATGTGTTGCAAAACCAGATCTTAAGATATTATTGTGCCAAAGATGTGGAAATGAATTCTACACTGCAATGGAGATATGAAGACAATTGAGATACCAGGTCTGTGGGATGTCAGTCAATGAAATCTGCATTGCACAGAGTGGAGTCAGTCCCCAAGAGTGGCTACTGTTTTCTGGTCTTTCTTTCTTCACTTGGTATTTCTTTGTTATATTTTCATTACTTTCCTTGGAAATAGAACTGCTTATTCTGCAATACTGTATATTGAAAGTATATATCTTGTTTAAAAGTTTTTCATTTTAGGAACTTAAAGTCTAAAGACAGCCTTGAGTCTCAGAAAGAACTGGATTTTGGAATCTTGAAGTGTTGGGGCCATTAAAGACTATGAGGACTTTTAGAAATGAATTAAATGTCCTTTGCATTGTGTGATAAAAATGAGACCGTAGGTACCAAAGTGGAATGCTATGATTTAAAGTGATGTATTTTGGTGTTAAATTGGAAAGATGTAAAGATGTGGTTGATCTTTGTCAATTTTACAAGATTTAGAATCACCATGGAACTACATACTGTATATATGTCAATGTGTATGCACCAGAAAGTTCTATCCTGAATGCCATCAGCACCGTCTCATGGACTGGGAGCCTAGAGTGATCAAAAGGAGCTCAGCAACAGCATCCATTTCTCTATACTCTGTGATTCCTGATATAATGTGACTTCTCCCACGTTTCTGAAATCACGACATCCTTCTGTGGTATAGCAAATCTTGAAACTGTGATCCAAATTATCACATCCTTCTCTAAGCAATGTTAATACTCATGGACCAGAATGGGATTGCATTATTAGTTGCCAGCTTCTCAGACTGTCATCTCCTGTGGTTTTTTTTTTTAATTTTTATTTTTTTAAGATATCAGTAGATTTTTATTTTTTTTATTTTTTATTTTTTTAAATTTTTCATTGGGTATATTCTTTATTTACATTTCAAACGATTTCCCTCTTACTGGTTCCCCCCTCCCCAAAAGTCCCATATGCCCTCTTCCCTCCCCATGCTCCCCAACCAACCCACTCTCACCTCCCCTTCCTGGTATTCCCCTACACTGCCACATTGAGCCCTTCCAGGACCAGGCACCTCTCCTTCCTTCTTCTTGGTATCCTTTGATATGTGAATTGTTCCTTGGGTATTCCAAGCTTCTGGGCTAATATCCGCTTATCAGTGAGTGCATATCACTTGTGATTTTTTTGTGAATGTGTCACCTCACTCAGGATGACATTCTCCAGTTCCACCCACTTGCCTAAGAATTTCATGAATTCATTGTTTTTAATAGCTGAGTAGTATTCCATAGTGTAAATATACCACATTTTCTGTATCCATTCCTCCATTGAGAAACATCTGGGTTCTTCCCAGCTTCTGGTTATTATAAATAAAGCTACTATGAACATAGTGGGGCATGTGTTTTTATTGCATGTTGGAGAGTCCTCTGGGTATATACCCAGGAGTGGTATAGCTGGGTCATCCAGTAGTATTATGCTGAATTTTCTGAGGAACCGCCAAACAGATTTCCAGAGTGGTTTTACCAGCTTGCAATTCCATCAGCAGTGGAGGAGTGTTCCTCTTTCTCCACATCCTCACCAGCACCAGCTGTTTCATGAGTTTTTGATCTTAGCCATTCTGATTGGTGTGAGGTGAAATATCAGTGTTGTTTTGATTTGCATTTCCCTGATGACTAAGGATGTTGAACATTTCTTTAGGTGTTTCTCAGGCATTTGATATTCCTCAGGTGAAAATTCTTTGTTTAGTTCTGTACCCCATTTTTTTTAAATTTTATATTATTTTCTAAGTTTTTTTATTTACATTCAAAATCATTTCCCCTTTCCCATTTCCTCCCTCCCCGAAAGTCCCATAAGCCCCCTTCCCTCCCTCTTTTCCCCATTCAACCCCCTCTCGCTTCTCTGTCCTGGCATTCCCCTACATCCAGTCTTTCCAGGACCAGGGGTCTCTCCTGCCATCTTCTTGGAAATCTATTGATATGCGAATTGTGTCTAGGGTATTCCGAGATTCTGGGTTAATATCCCCTTATCAGTGACTGCATACCATGTGTGTTCTTTTGTGATTGGGTTACCTCACTAAGGATGATATTTTCAAGTTCTGACCATTAGCCTAGGAACTTCGTGAACTCATTGTTTTTAATTGCAGAGTAGTATTCCATTGTGTAAATATACCACATCTTCTGAATCCATTCCTCCACTGAGGGACATCTGGGTTCTTTCCAGCTTCTGGCTATTATAAATAAGGCTGCTATGAACATAGTGGAGCATGTGTCCTTATTGCATGCAGGTAAAGCCTCTGGGTATATGCCCAAGAGTGGTATAGCCGGATCCTCCGGATCCTACTACAAAAGCCTGTATTCAACACAACTAGAAAATCTCGAGGAAATGGACAATTTCCTTGACAAATAGCAAATACCAAAATTAAATCAGGATAAAATAGACCATCTAAACTGTCCTATAACCCCTGAAGAAATAGAAGTCTTCATTGGAAGTCTTCCAACCAAAAAAAGCACAGGTCCAGATGGTTTTAGTGCCGAATTCTATCAGACCTTCAAAGAAGACCTAACACCAATACTCTTCAAACTATTCCACAAAATAGAAACAGAAGGAACACTACCCAACTCGTTCTATGAAGCCACAATTACACTAATACCAAAAGCACACAAAGATCTGACAAAGAAAGAGAATCTCAGGCCAATCTCTCTTATGAATACCGATGCAAAAATACTCAATAAAATTCTTGCCAACCGAATCCAAGAACACATCAAAACGATCATTCACCACGATCAAGTAGGCTTCATCCCAGGGATGCAGGGATGGTTCAATATAAGGAAATCCATCGATGTAATCCACTATATAAACAATCTCAAAGAAAAAAACCACATGGTCATCTCATTAGATGCTGAGAAAGCATTTGACAAAATTCAGCATCCTTTCATGCTAAAGGTCTTGGAAAGATCAGGAATTCGAGGCCCATATCTAAATATAGTAAAAGCAATTTACAGCAAACCAGTAACCAACATCAATCTAAATGGAGAGAAACTTGAAGCAATCCCACTAAAATCAGGGACTAGACAAGGCTGCTCTCTCTCTCCATATCTTTTCAATATAGTACTTGAATTTCTAGCTAGAGCAATTAGACAACAAAAAGAGGTCAAAGGGATACAAATTGGAAAGGAGGAAGTCAAACTATCACTATTTGCAGACTATATGATAGTATACTTAAGCGACCCAAAGAACTCCACCAGAGAACTCCTACAGCTGATAAACAACTTCAGCAAAGTGGCCGGATATAAAATCAACTCAAGCAAGTCAGTAGCCTTCCTATACTCAAAGGATAAGTAGGCTGAGAAAGAAATAAGAGAAATGATACCCTTCACGATAGCCACAAACCATATAAAGTATCTTGGCGTGACTCTAACCAAACAAGTGAAAGATCTGTATGACAAGAATTTCAAGTCTCTGAAGAAAGAAATTGAAGAAGACCTCAGAAGATGGAAAAATCTGCCATGCTCATGGATTGGCAGGATTAATATAGTAAAAATGAGCATCTTACCAAAAGTAATATACAGATTCAATGCAATCCCCATCAAAATCCCAACTCAATTCTTCATAGAGTTAGAAAGAGCAATTCAAAAATTCATCTGGAATAACAGAAAACCCAGGATAGCTAAAACTATTCTCAAGAGTAGAAGAACCTCTGGGGGAATCAGTATCCCGGACCTCAAGCTGTACTACAGAGCAATAGTGTTAAAAACTGCATGGTAGCCGGATCCTCCGGGAGTGTCATGCCCAGTTTTCTGAGGAACCGCGAGACTGCTTTCCAGAGTGGTTGTACCAGCTTGCCATTCCACCAGCAGTGGAGGAGTGTTCCTCTTTCTCCACATCCTCGCCAACAACTGCTGTCTCCTGTGTTTTTGATCTTAGCCATCCTGACTGGTGTGAGATGGAATCTCAGGGTTGTTTTGATTTGCATTTCCCTAATGACTAAGGATGATGAACATCTCTTTAGGTGCTTCTCAGCCATTAGATCCGGCTATACCACTCCTGGGCATATACCCAGAGACTTTACCTGCATGCAATAAGGACACATGCTCCACTATGTTCATAGCAGCCTTATTTGTAATAGCCAGAAGCTGGAAAGAACCCAGATGTCCCTCAACGGAGGAATGGATTCAGAAGATGTGGTATATATACACAATGGAATACTACTCTGCAATTAAAAACAATGAATTCACGAAATTCCTAGGCAAATGGTCAGAACTTGAAAATATCATCCTTAGTGAGGTAACCCAATCACAAAAGAACACACATGGTATGCAGTCACTGATAAGGGGATATTGACCCAGAATCTCGGAATACCCTAGACACAATCCGCATATCAATAGATTTCTAAAAAGATGGAAGGAGAGACCCCTGGTCCTGGAAAGACTGGATGTAGGGGAACGCCAGGACAGAGTAATGAGAGTGGGTTGAATGGAGAAAAGAGGGAGGGAAGGGGGCTTATGGGACTTTCGGGGAGGGAGGAAACGGGAAAGGGGAAGTGATTTGGAATATAAATTAAAAAAATAAAATAAAATAAAATAAAAGAAAAAAAAACCTGCATGGTATTGGTACAGTGACAGGCATGTAGATCAATGGAACAGAATTGAAGACCCAGAAATGAATGCACACTCCTATGGTCACTTGATCTTTGACAAAGGAGCTAAAACCATCCAGTGGAAAAAAGATAGCCTTTTCATCAAATGGCGCTGGCTCAGCTGGAGGTCAACATGCAGAAGAATGCAAATTGACCCATTCTTATCTCCTTGCACTAAGCTCAATTCCAAGTGGATCAAGGATCTCCACATAAAACCAGACGCACTGAAACTAATAGAAGGGAAACTAGGGAAGAACCTTGAACATATGGGCACAGGGGAGAATTTCCTGAACAGAACTCCAATAGCTTATGCTCTAAGATCAAGAATAGACAAATGGGACCTCATTAAATTACAAAGTTTTTGCAAGGCAAAAGACACCGTCAAAAAGACAAAGCGGCAACCAACTAACTGGGAAATGATCTTTACCAACCCTACATCCGACAGAGGGCTAATATCCAATATATACAAAGAACTCAAGAAGTTAAACTCCAGAGAGGCAAGTAACCCTATTAAAAAATGGGGTACAGAGCTAAACAAAGAGTTCTCACCTGAAGAATATCTAATGGCTGAGGAGCACCTAAAGAGATGTTCATCATTCTTAGTCATTAGGGAAATGCAAATCAAAACAACCCTGAGATTCCATCTCACACCAGTCAGGATGGCTAAGATCAAAGACACAGGAGACAGCAGTTGTTGGCGAGGATGTGGAGAAAGAGGAACACTCCTCCACCGCTGGTGGAATTGCAAGCTGGTACAACCACTCTGGAAAGCAGTCTGGCGGTTCCTCAGAAAACTGGGCATGACACTCCCGGAGGATCCGGCTATACCACTCCTGGGCATATACCCAGAGGCCTTACCTGCATGCAATAAGGACACATGCTCCACTATGTTCATAGCAGCCTTATTTATAATAGCCAGAAGCTGGAAAGAACCCAGATGTCCCTCAACGGAGGAATGGATTCAGAAGATGTGGTATATCTACACAATGGGATACTACTCTGCAATTAAAAACAATGAATTCACGAAATTCCTAGGCAAATGGTCAGAACTTGAAAATATCATCCTTAGTGAGGTAACCCAATCACAAAAGAACACACATGGTATGCAGTCACTGATAAGGGGATATTAACCCAGAATCTCGGAATACCCTAGACACAATTCGCATAGCAATAGATTTCTAAGAAGATGGAAGGAGAGACCCCTGGTCCTGGAAAGACTGGATGTAGGGGAATGCCGGGACAGAGAAGCGAGAGTGGGTTGAATGGAGAAAAGAGGG
The DNA here is from genome assembly GCA_036184795.1 of Tokudaia tokunoshimensis. NCBI lineage: Eukaryota > Metazoa > Chordata > Mammalia > Rodentia > Muridae > Tokudaia > Tokudaia tokunoshimensis. The sequence goes on from BTHU01000003.1 coordinate 25,825,879, forward strand.
AGGGAAGGGGGCTTATGGGACTTTCGGGGAGGGAGGAAACGGGAAAGGGGAAATGATTTGGAATGTAAATTAAAAAACAAACAAACAAACAAAAAAACCAAAAAACAAAAACCGCATGGTATTGGTACAGTGACAGGAATGTAGATCAATGGAACAGATTTGAAGACCCAGAAATGAATCCACACTCCTACCCCATTTTTAATAGGGCTATTTGGCTCTCTGGAATCTTTCTTGAGTTCTTTGTATACCTTGGATATTAGCCCTCTGTCGGAAGAAGGGTTGGTAAAGATCTTTTCCCAGTTTGTTGACTGCCAATTTGTCCTTTTGACGTTGTCCTTTGCCTTACAGAAACTTTGTAAGTTTTTGAGGTCCCGTTTGTCCATTCTTGATCTTAGAGCATAAGCTATTGGTGTTCTGTTCAGGAAAATTTCCCCTGTGCCCATGTGCTCAAGGCATTTCCCCAGTTTCTTTTCTGTTAGTTTCAGTGTTTCTGGTTTTATGTGGAGGTCCTAGATCCACTTTGTCTTTAACTTAGTACAAGGATATAAGAATGGATCGATTTGCATTCTTCTGCATGCTGACCTCCAGTTGAACCAGCACCATCTATTGAAAAGGCTATCTTTTTTCCACCGGGTGGTTGTAGCTCCCTTGTCAAAGATCAAGTGACCACATGAATGTGGATTCATTTCTGGGTCTTCAATTCTGTTCCATTGATCTACCTGCCTGTCACTGTACCAATACCATGCAGTTTTTAACACTATCGCTCTGTAGTACTGCTTGAGGTCCGGGATACTGATTCCTCCAGAAGCTCTTTTACTATTGAGAATAGTTTTAGGTATCCTGGGTGTTTTGTTATTCCAGATGAATTTGATAATTGCTCTTTCTAACTATATGAAGAATGGAGTTGGGATTTTGAGCAGGATTGCATTGAATCTGTATATTGCATTTGGCAGTATAGCCATTTTTACTATATTAATCCTGCCAATTCATGAGCATGGAAGATCTTTCCATCTTCTGAGGTTGTCTTCTATTTTCTTCTTCAGAGACTTGAAGTTCTTGTCATACAGATCTTTCACTTGTTTGGTTAGAGTCACACCAAGATACTTTATATTGTTTGTGGCTATTGTGAAGGGTGTCATTTCCCTAATTTCTTTCTCAGACTGTTTATCCTTTGAGTATAGGGAGGCTACTGATTTGCTTGAGTTAATTTTATATCTGGCCACTTTGCTGAAGTTGTTTATCAGCTGTAGGAGTTCTCTGGTGGAGTTTTTGGGGTCGCTTTACTATACTATCATATCATCTGCAAATAGTGATAGTTTGACTTCTTCCTTTCCAATTCATATCCCTTTGACCTCCTTTTGTTGTCTAATTGCTCTAGTTAGAACTTCAAGTACTATATTGAATAAATATGGAGAGAGAGGGCAGCCTTGTCTAGTCCCTGATTTTAGTGGGATTGTTTCAAGTTTCTCTCCATTAAGTTTGATGTGGCTACTGATTTGCTGTATATTGCTTTTACTATGTTTAGGTACGGGCCTTGCATTCCTGTTCTTTCCTAGACCTTTAATATGAAAGGATGCTGAATTTTGTCAAATGCTTTTTCAGCATCTAATGAAATGACCATGTGGTTTTTTTCTTTGAGTTTGTTTATGTAGTGGATTACATTGATAGATTTCCTTATATTGTATTATCCCTGCATTCCTGGGACGAAGCCTACTTGATCTTAGTGAATGATCATTTTGATATGTTCTCGGGTTCGGTTGGTAAGAATTTTATTGAGTATTTTTGCATCTATATTCATAAGGGAAATTGGTCTGAATTTCTCTTTCTTTGTTGGATCTTTGTGTGGTTTTGGTATCAGTGAAATTGAGGTTTCATAGAACGAGTGGTATAGTATTCCCTTTGTTTCTATTTTGTGGAATAGTTTGACGAGTACTAGTGTTAGGTCTTCTTTGAAGGTCTGATATAATTCTACACTAAAACCATCTGGTCTTGTGGTTTTTTTGGTTGGAAGACTTTCAATGACCACTTCTATTTCTTTAGAGGTTATTGGACCATTTAGATAGTCTATCTGATCCTGAATAAACTTTGATAGTTGTTATCTGTCTAGGAAATTGTCCATTTCCTCCAGATTTTCCAGTTGTGTTGAGTATAGGCTTTTGTAGTAGGATCTGATGATTTTCTGAATTTCCTCAGTTTCTGTTGTTATTTCTCCCTTTTCATTTCTGATTTTGTTAATTTGGATACTGTCTCTGTGCCCTCTGGTTAGTCTGGCTAAACGTTTATCTATCTTGTTGGTTTTCTCAAAGAACCGACTCCTGGTTTTGTTGATTCTTTGAATAGTACTTTTTGTTTCTACTTGGTTAATTTCAACCCTAAGTTTGATGATTTCTTGCCTTCTGCTTCTCTTGGGTGTATTAGCTTCTTTCTGTTCTAGAGCTTTCAGGTGTGATGTTAATCAGCTAGTGTATGCTCTCTCCAGCTTCTTTTGGAGGCACTCAGAGCTATGAGTCTTCCTCTTAGCACTGCTTTCAATGTGTCCCATAAATTTGGGTATGTTGTGCCTTCATTTTCATTAAACTCTAGAACAGTTTTGATTTCTTTCCTTATTTCTTCCTTGACAAGGTATCATTGAGCAGAACATTGTTCAGCTTCCGTGTTTATGTGGGCTTTCTGCTATTTTTGTTGCTGTTGAAAACCACCCTTACTCCATAGTGATCTGATAGGAAGCATGGAATTAGTTCGATTATTTTGTATCTGTTGAGGTCTGTTTTGTGACCAATTATATGGTCAATTTTGGAGAAGGTACCATGAGGTGCTGAGAAGAAGGTATATTCTGTTGATTTAGGATGAAATGTTCTATAGATATCTATTAAATCCATTTGGTCCAAAACTTCTGTTAGTTTTACTGTGTCTCTGTTTAGTTTTTGTTTCCCTGATCTGTCCATTAAGGAGAGTGGGGTGTTGAAGTCACCCACAATTATTGTGTGGGGTGTGATGTGTGCTTTCAGCTTTAGTAAGGTTTCTTTTACCAATGATGCTACCCTTGTATTTGGAGCATAGATGTTCAGAATTGGGAGTTCTTCCTGCTAGATTTTCCCTTTGATGTGTATAAAGTGTCCTTACATGTCTTTTTTTGATGACTCTTGGTTGAAAGTCTATTTTATCAGATATTAGAATGGCTACTCCAGCTTGTTTCTTGGGACCATTTGCTGGGAAAACTGTTTTCCAGCCCTTTACTCTGAGGTAGTGTTTGTCTTCGACACTGAGATGCGTTTCCTGTAAGCAGCAAAATGTTGGGTCTTGTTTACGTATCCAGTCTTTTAGTCTATGTCTTTTTATTGGTGGAATTGAGCCCATTGATGTTAAAAGATATTAAGAAAAAGTGATTGATGCTTCCTGCTATTTTTGATATGATTTTTATGTTTGTGTGGTTATCCTTTTTGGGTTTGCTGGAATAGGATTAATTTCTTGCTTTTTTCTAGTGTATAGTTTCTCTCCCTTTGTTGGTGTTTTCCATTCATTATCCTTTGAAGGACTGGATTTGTGGAAAGATACTGTGTAAATTTGTTTTTGTCATGAAATACCTTGGTTTCTCCACCTATGGTAACTGAGAGATTTGCTTGTTATAGCATTCTGGGTTTGCATTTGTGTTCTCTTAGGGTCTGTATGACATCTGCACAGGCTCTTCTGGCTTTCATAGTCTCTGGTGAGAAGTCTGGTGTAATTCTGATAGGTCTACCATTATATGTTACTTGATCTTGTTCTCTTATTGCTTTTAATATTCTTTCTTTGTTTAGTACATTTGGTGCTTTAACTATTATGTAATTGGAAGAATTTCTTTTCTGGTCAAGTCTATTTGGAGTTCTGTAGGCTTCCTGTATGTTCATGGGCATCTCTTTCTTTTGGTTAGGGAAGTTTTCTTCTATAATTTTGTTGAAGACATTTACTGGCCCCTTAAGTTGGAAATCTATACTCTCTTCTATACCTATAATCCTTAGGTTTGGTCTTCTCATTTTGTCCTGGATTTCCTGGATGTTTTGAGTCTGGAGTTTTTTTCATTTTTCATTTTCTTTGACTGTTGTATCAATGCTTTCTATGGTATCTTCTGCATCTGAGATTCTCTCTTCTATCTCTTGTATTCTGTTGTTGATGCTTGGATCCATAATTCCAGACTTCTTTCCTAGGTTTTCTATGTCCAGAGTTGTTTCCCTTTGCCATTTCTTTATTGTTTCTACCTCCATCTTTAGATCTTGGATGGCTTTGTTCAATTCCTTCACCTGTTTTGTTGTGTTTCCCTTAGTTCTTCAAGGGCTTCTCCCTGTTTAGTTGTGGTCTCCTGTATTTCTTTAAGGGAGTTATTTATGTCCTTCTTGAAACCCTCCATCAGCATCATGAGCTGTGCTTTTAAATCCAGTTCTTGCTTTTCTGGTGTGTTGGGGTATCCAGGACTTGCTGTTGTTGGAGAACTTGGTTCTGATGGAGTCATGTGGCCTTGATTTCTATTGGTGGTGTTCTTGCATTTGCCTTTCACCATTTGGTTATCTCTGGTGTTAGTTGGTGTTGCTGTCTCTGACTGTGATTTCTCTGTGCTCCTGGGAGACCTGTTCTCTCTGTGTACACTGATATCTAAGTACTTCTGCAAAACCCACTCTCTTATAGTTGTATTTTGGTATGTATCTCTGTGGCCCAGATCAACTCTGGGTGTAGGTGGTAATCAGAAGACTCCTGTCCCAGTCTGTTCCTAGGCTCTTGTGTCCTCTGGCTTTCAGGCTGTTTCCTCTTAGCAGCAGGGGTGGTTCTATTGTACAACTGTGCCTCTCTGCATTTCTGAGTGGTTAGATACCTCCTTGTATCCCTTGGATATGGTACCCAGTGGCAGAAGATGGCTACTCTGCTCTGCAATGCAGGTCTCTCCTGTGCTACCTGACTTCTCCACACAGCTGGGTAGATGGCTGGCTTCCTGCGCCACTTGGTGATGGTGCGCTGGTGTCCCGGTCTGGTGTATCACCAGAGTAAAGATGGCAGAGGCTGCTGCACTCCCTCCAGGCGCGGGCCACTCTGCAGGGCAGATGTCTCACAGCAAAGCTGGCACCCAGATGACCACAGAGCTGCCCCACTCTAGGGCACAGGTGGAACCCTAGTTTGGGAAGTTTCTGTTTACTTGGAGTCCCTCTCTGGTCTAGCACCGAACAAAGATGGCAGAGGTCCTGTGGGTTTTTTTTTCTGGCTTTCTCGTATATAAACAGAGGAATTTGGACTATCCAGCCACTAATTGTATAATCCAATCTATCAAGTTTAACATATAATCTATAATTTTATATCTATGAATGTATTATCTAATATCTCTCTGCAGATATTCCATTGGGTTTTGTCTTATAGAAATTGCTGAGCAATACAAATTTAGGGACTGAGCGTTTTTCTAGGGAACTTTCATTATAAGAATGCACTTACTAATTTGACTTTGTGATTTCTGGAGTTGTTTCTCTAATTTGATTAAATTGCACGTTGCCAGAAACTCTTCTTGTAATATTAAACTGGGCATTGGTAATCCATGTCATGAACTGCTTAAATAAAAGAACTAACAAAAAATGCATTTAGTACATTTAGTCACAACTCATGAGGATCAGGGGATTTAAAGACTTTTTACATGGTTCTTTTTCTCATTTTCAGAAAAGTGAGGAATTTAGCAATGTTGATGGATAGCTGACAGCACCTCTGAGCAAAGTAATAAAGGAGAATAATGAGCTTAGAGATACAGTTTCACAGCTTCACATGCTCACAAACAATCCCGTTATCTAATTAGTCCCTAAAGGAGAATGTTCTTTCCCATAGCTTTAGGGTGGAAGTGGTTGAAAAACCAAGCACAAACTCTCATGTAAGATTGGCTGAATTTCAATGCTAGTAACTCAGTCTTAAAAGTTATCTACATTAAATGAAAACACTTCTTAGAAGAGAATGAGTTCCTGAAAATTGCATACAGATGTGTAGTAGTACCTTCCGGAGGATGGGTACATTGAATTCCTAAATTCTGATGTGTTCACTTTGCAGAGGAAATGTTCTCATTACTCTCATTGGTAGTAGCATCCCTACTCTTATGTCCTATGGTCTTGGCCTCTCTACCTCTGCCTGAGGGAATGAACCCTGTATTGCCTCATAAACAGAATACTATGATAAATTAGTTGGCTGAGGAAAAAAGACTGGGGCCTAGTTTAGAGATGATTTTGAATTTCATATGGTTGCCATCTCAAACTGGAAAACTGTGGTATTAAACCTCTTCCTTTATATATCTTTATAGGACAATGGTGGTAGAAACCTTTCTGGAAGTAGAGATTTGTACTTGGGAGGAAATTGATAAGTTATACAACTAAATAATGATTAATGGAATGTAGTCAATCTTTAGCAATGGTTAGAGATTTGCCAGTAGTATAGTTAGAAAACATGAACATGTATGTGAATAGACTTCTCTAAGATGACCAAAGATTGAAGATAATTTTCATCATGCAACATTCTACAAAGAAACTGTAGTAGAATTCAACTTAAATAATAAAGTAGATATAATGGCCTGTTCTGGATAGTTAAAATCTTCCTTCAGATAGCATTGCCATAGCAAAATGGCCTCATGAAATAAGTGATTATGGTAGCAAGGATGGAAGTTAGCATAGGCTTGGTCACATGACCTGCTCACAGCAGCTTCACTTGGCTTTAGCTACTGTTGAATGCCTGATTAGTCAGCCGCAGAGAACAACTCTTAGCCCTTCTAATGACTCTATTTCCAAGTGGAACCAGCTAGAAACCTAGAATCTGGCTGAGTACATTGGGTCACTTCCATCATGGGAGATATAGAAGGGGGTGAAGATTTACAACTTAAAAGGCCAGTAAATATCTTCAACAAAATTATAGAAGAAAACTTCCCTAACCTAAACCTACAAGAAGCCTACAGAAATCTAAACAGACTGGACCACAACAGAAATACCTCCTGTCACATAATAATCAAAACAACAAATGTACTAAACAAAGAAAGAATATCAAAATCATTAAGAGGAAAAGGCCAAATAATGTATAAAGGAAGACCTATCAGAATTACACCAGACTTCTAACCAGAGACCATGAAAGCAAGAATCCTGGGCAAATCTCATACAGACACTAAGAGAACACAAATGCCAGCAAAACTCTCAATCACCAAGATGGAGAAACCAAGATATTCCTTGATAAAACCAAATTTTCACAATATCGTTCCACAAATCCAGCCCTACAAAGGATAATAGATGGAAAATACCAATATAAAGAGGGCAACTACACCCTAGAAAAGGCAAGATAGTAATCTTCTTTCAACAAACCCAAAAGAAGATAACCACTCAAACATAAAAATAACATCAAAAATAACAAGAAGCAACAATCACTATTCCTTAATATTTCTTAATATCAATGGACTCAATTCCCCAATAAAAAGGCATAGACTAACAGACTGGATACATAAACAGGAGCCAGCATTTTGCTGCATACAGGAAATGCACCTCAGAGTCAAAAACAAACACTACCTCAGGGTAAAAGGCTGGAAAACAATTTTATAAGCAAATGGTCCCAGGAAACAAGCTGGAGTAGCCATTCTAATATCGAATAAAATTGACTTTCACTGCCTGGTGGAGGGACCCCGCGCAGGGAGGGAGCCTGCCAGCTTCCCTTCCGCGACCTCTGTTCCCGCGGACTGCGCTGGAGAGACCGGTACCCAGGCTCTCCCCCCAATATAACATCACTTGGGACACGGCCTGTTGGGGCTTCCTTCTGTGCCCGAGGGCGGGTTGGCGCTGTGGTCGTCTGGGTGCCAGATCGGCGGGCCATCGTGACCACAGGGTGAGCAGCGCCACGGAGAGTGCCCTCCGCCATCTTTGCTCCAGTGACCAGGTAGTTGGGACCACCAGGCTCAGAGACAGACAGGCATAATATCGCTTCGGGTTCAGGCAGCTTGTGTGTAACCTGCTCCCAGGTGCTGGGCTGATCTGCAGTGACCAGCGCGCCAGATCTGCTGTGGGACTTCTGCCTGGCAGAGGGACGCCCCCTCCCCCCCCAGGAGAGATCACACACCCCTGCACAGGGCAGGAGCCTGCCAGCCTCCCTTTGGCGACCTCTGCTCCAGGAATCCACTAGGCTGAGCCTTTAGATGTGCAAGGCCTCCCCAATATAAGATCACTTGGGGCAAAGCACATTAGGGCTCCAAAGTCACTCAGGAGCAGGCAGGCCCCAGAAATCGGTGCCAGGGGAATCCTGGTAATCCAGGGGGGGCAGAAATAGCTTTGCAGGCTCACAGGAGGTCCAACCAACAGCCAGTGGCAGCAGGACCAACTAACACCAGAGGTATCCAGATGGCAAAAGGCAAACGTAGGAATGTTACTAACAGTAATCAAAGTAATGTGGGACCATCCGAACCCAACTCTCCAACAGCAGCAAGTCCTGGATACCCCACCACACCCGAAAGACAAGATCTGGATTTAAAATCACTTCTCATGATGCTATTAGAGGATCACAAGAAGGACACAAATAAATCTCATAAAGAGTTACAGGAGACCATGAATCAACGGTTAGAAGCACTTACAAAGGAAACACAAAAATCGCTTAGAGAAATGCGGGAGAACATGGATCAAAAGATGGAGGCGCACAAGGAGACAACACAAAAATCGCTTAACGAGATGAATCAACGGGTAGATGCACTCACAAAGGAATCACAAAATTTGCATAAAGAAATGCAGAAGAATATGGGTCAACAGACGGATGCCCATAAGGAGGCAACACAAAAATTGCTTAAAGAAATGAATCAACGGTTAGATGCCCTTACAAAGGAAACACGAGAACTGCTTAAAGAAATGCAGGAGACGATGGATCAACAGATGGAATCCCATGAGGAGGAAACACAAAAATCGCTCAGAGAAATGCAGGAGAACGTGGGTCATCAGGAAGAAATCCTGAAAGAGGTAATGCAAAAATACCTTAAAGAAATACAGGAAAATACAAACAAACAAGTGAAGGATCTCAACAAATCCATCCAGGAACTAAAAAAGGAAGTAGAAACAACTAAGAAATCACAAAGGGAGACAACTTTGGAGATAGAAAACCTTGGGAAGAAATCAAGAGTCATAGATGCAAACATCAACAATAGAATACAAGAGATGGAAGAAAGAATCTCAGGTGCTGAAGATTCCATAGAAAGCATCGACTCAACAGTCAAAGAAAATGCAAAATGCAAAAAACGCGTAACCCAAAACATCCAGGAAATCCAGGACACAATGAGAAGACCAAACCTAAGGATTATAGGTATAGATGAGAGTGAAGATTTGCAACTTAAAGGGCCAGAAAACATCTTCAACAAAATTAAGGAGGAAAACTTCCCTAACTTAAAGAGAGAGATGCCGATGAACATACAAGAAGCCTACAGAACTCCAAACAGACTGGACCAGAACAGAAATACCTCCCGTCACATAATAATCAAAACACCGAATGTTCTAAACAAAGAAAGAATACTAAATGCAATAAGAGAAAAGGGCCAAGTAACATACAAAGGAAGACCTATCCGAATCACATCAGACTTCTCACCAGAGACTATGAAAGCCAGAAGATCCTGGGCAGATCTCATGCAGACACTAAGAGAGCACAAATGCCAGCCTAGACTACTATACCCAGCAAAACTCTCAATCACCATAGATGGAGAGACCAAGATATTCCATGATAAAACCAAATTTTCACAATATCTTTCCACAAATCCAGCCCTGCAACGGATAATAGGTGGAAACCTCCAATACAGGGAGAGAAACAACACCCTGGAAAAAATGAGATAATAACCTTCTTGAATCAAACCCAAAAGTAGATAACCACTCAAACATAAAGATAGCGTCAAGAATGGCAGATGGCAATAATCACTATGCCTTAATCTCTCTTAATATCAATGGTCTCAATTCCCCAATTAAAAGACATAGACTAGCAGACTGGATACGTAAACAGGACCCAGCATTTTGCTGCATGCAGGAAACGCACCTCAGTGTCAAAGACAAACACTACCTCAGAGTAAAAGGCTGGAAAACAATTTTACAAGCAAATGGCCCCAAGAAACGAGGTGGAGTAGCCATCCTAATATCGGATAAAATTGATTTTCAACCCAAAGTCATCAAAAAAGACACAGAAGGACACTACATACTGATCAAGGGAAAAATCCACCATCAAGAACTCTCAATCCTGAATATCTATGCTCCAAATGCAAGGGCACCCTCATTCGTAAAAGAAACTTTACTAAAACTCAAAGCACACATCGCACCGCACACAATAATAGTGGGTGACTTCAACACCCCTGCTCTCTGAAATGGATCGTTCAGGAAAGCAGAAACTAAACAGGGACACAGTGAATCTAATTGAAGCCTTGGACCAAATGGAACTAACTGATATATATAGAACATTTCATCCTAGAGCTAAAGAATACACCTTCTTCTCAGCTCCTCATGGTACCTTCTCCAAAATTGACCATATAATTGGTCACAAATCAGACCTCAACAGATACAAGAAGATAGAAATAATCCCATGCCTCCTATCAGATCACTATGGAATAAGGGTGGTCTTCAATGGCAACAAAAACAAAAGAAAACCCACGTACACATGGAGGCTGAACAATGCTCTACTCAATGATAACTTGGTCAAGGTGGAAATAAAGAAAGAAATCAAAGACTTTTTGAAAGTTAATGAAAATGAAGGCACAACATACCCTAACTTATGGGACACAATGAAAGCAGTGCTAAGAGGAAAATTCATAGCCCTGAGTGCCGCCAAAAAGAAACGGGAGACAGCATACACTAACAGCTTAATGGCACACCTGAAAGCCCTGGAACAAAAAGAAGCAAATACACCAAAGAGGAGTAGAAGGCAGGAAATCATCAAACTCAGGGCTGAAATCAATCAAGTAGAAACAAATAAAACCATACAAAGAATCAACAAAACGAGGAGTTGGTTCTTTGAGAAAATCAACAAGATAGATAAGCCCTTAGCCAGACTAACCAGAGGGCACAGAGATAGTATCCAAATTAATAAAATCAGAAACGAAAAGGGAGAGATAACAACAGAAACTGAGGAAATTCAAAAAATCATCAGATCCTACTACAAAAACCTGTATTCAACACAACTAGAAAATCTTGAGGAAATGGACAATTTCCTTGACAGATACCAAGTACCAAAATTAAATCAGGATCAAATAGACCATCTAAACCGTCCTATAACCCCTGAAGAAATAGAAGTTGTCATTGGAAGTCTTCCAACCAAAAAAAGCACAGGTCCAGATGGTTTTAGTGCAGAATTCTATCAGACCTTCAAAGAAGACCTAACACCAATACTCTTCAAACTGTTCCACAAAATAGAAACAGAAGGAACACTACCCAACTCGTTCTATGAAGCCACAATTACACTAATACCAAAAGCACACAAAGATCCGACAAAGAAAGAGAATCTCAGGCCAATCTCTCTTATGAATATCGATGCAAAAATACTCAATAAAATTCTTGCCAACCGAATCCAAGAACACATCAAAACGATCATTCACCACGATCAAGTAGGCTTCATCCCAGGGATGCAGGGATGGTTCAATATAAGGAAATCCATCAATGTAATCCACTACATAAACAATCTCAAAGAAAAAAACCACATGGTCATCTCATTAGATGCTGAGAAAGCATTTGACAAAATTCAGCATCCTTTCATGCTAAAGGTCTTGGAAAGATCAGGAATTCAAGGCCCATATCTAAACATAGTAAAAGCAATTTACAGCAAACCAGTAGCCAGCATCAATCTAAACGGAGAGAAACTTGAAGCAATCCCACTAAAATCAGGGACTAGACAAGGCTGCCCTCTCTCTCCATATCTTTTCAATATAGTACTTGAAGTTCTAGCTAGAGCAATTAGACAAGAAAAAGAGGTCAAAGGGATACAAATTGGAAAGGAAGAAGTCAAACTATCACTATTTGCAGACGATATGATAGTATACATAAGCGACCCAAAGAACTCCACCAGAGAACTCCTACAGCTGATAAACGACTTCAGCAAAGTGGCCGGATATAAAATCAACTCAAGCAAGTCAGAAGCCTTCCTATACTCAAAGGATAAGCAGGCTGAGAAAGAAGTAAGAGAAATAATACCCTTTAAGATAGCCACAAACCATATTAAGTATCTTGGCGTGACGCTAACCAAACAAGTGAAAGATCTGTATGACAAGAACTTCAAGTCTCTGAAGAAAGAAATTGAAGAAGACCTCGGAAGATGGAAAAATCTGCCATGCTCATGGATTGGCAGGATTAATATAGTAAAAATGAGCATCTTACCAAAAGTAATACACAGATTCAATGCAATCCCCATCAAAATCCCAACTCAATTCTTCATAGAGTTAGAAAGAGCAATTCAAAAATTCATCTGGAATAACAGAAAACCCAGAATAGCTAAAACTATTCTCAAGAGTAAAAGAACCTCTGGGGGAATCAGTATCCCGGACCTCAAGCTGTACTACAGAGCAATAGTGTTAAAAACTGCATGGTATTGGTACAGTAACAGACATGTAGATCAATGGAACAGAATTGAAGACCCAGAAATGAATCCACACTCCTATGGTCACTTGATCTTTGACAAAGGAGCTAAAACCATCCAGTTGAAAAAAGATAGCCTTTTCAACAAATGGTGCTGGCTCAGCTGGAGGTCAACATGCAGAAGAATGCAAATTGACCCATCCTTATCTCCTTGCACTAAGCTCAATTCTAAGTGGATCAAAGATCTCCACATAAAACCAGACACACTGAAACTAATAGAAGGGAAACTAGGGAAGAACCTTGAACATATGGGCACAGGGGAGAATTTCCTGAACAGAACTCCAATAGCTTATACTCTAAGATCAAGAATAGACAAATGGGACCTCATTAAATTACAAAGTTTTTGCAAGGCAAAAGACACCGTCAAAAAGACAAAGCGGCAACCAACTAACTGGGAAATGATCTTTACCAACCTTACATCCGACAGAGGGCTAATATCCAAGATATACAAAGAACTCAAGAAGTTAAACTCCAGAGAGGCAAGTAACCCTATTAAAAAATGGGGTACAGAGCTCCACAAAGAGTTCTCACCTGAAGAATATCTAATGGCTGAGAAGCACCTAAAGAGATGTTCATCATCCTTAGTCATTAGGGAAATGCAAATCAAAACAACCCTGAGATTCCATCTCACACCAGTCAGGATGGCTAAGATCAAAAACACAGGAGACAGCAGTTGTTGGCAAGGATGTGGAGAAAGAGGAACACTCCTCCACTGCTGGTGGAATTGCAGGCTGGTACAACCACTCTGGAAAGCAGTCTGGCAGCTCCTCAGAAAACTGGGCATGACACTTCCGGAGGATCCGGCTATACCACTCCTGGGCATATACCCAGAGACTTTACCTGCATGCAATAAGGACACATGCTCCACTATATTCATAGCAGCCTTATTTATAATAGCCAGAAGCTGGAAAGAACCCAGATGTCCCTCAACGGAGGAATGGATTCAGAAGATGTGGTATATTTACACAATGGAATACTACTCTGCAATTAAAAACAATGAATTCACGAAATTCCTAGGCAAATGGTCAGAACTTGAAAATATCATCCTTAGTGAGGTAACCCAATCACAAAAGAACACACATGGTATGCAGTCACTGATAAGGGGATATTGACCCAGAATCTCGGAATACCCTAGACACAATCCGCATATCAATAGATTTCTAAAAAGATGGAAGGAGAGACCCCTGGTCCTGGAAAGACTGGATGTAGGGGAACGCCAGGACAGAGTAATGAGAGGGGGTTGAACGGAGAAAAGAGGGAGGGAAGGGGGCTTATGGGACTTTCAGGGAGGGAGGAAACGGGAAAGGGGAAGTGATTTGGAATGTAAATTAAAAAAATAAAATAAAATTAAATTAAAAAAAAAATTGACTTTCAACCAAAAGTCATCAAAAAAAAAGACACTGAAAGACACTTCATCCTCATCAAAGGAAAATTCTACCAAGAAGAACTCCCAATTCTGAATATCTATGCTCCAAATGCCCAATAATTGACAGAGTTCAGGGACTCTTAGGGAAGAGTTGGGGAAAGGATTGAGGGCTCTGAAGGGCATGGGAACCCCAGAGGAAGACCAACAGAGTCAGATATCTTGGTCCCTTGTGGACTCTCAGAGATGGAACAACCAACCAACCAGAGCATACATGGATTGGACTGAGGCCCCTGACATACATGCAGCAGTTATACAGCTCAGTCTTCTTGTGGGTCCCCTATAACTTGAGTGGGGGCTATACCTAAAACTGTTGCCTGTCTGTAGAATCAGTTCCTTTAACTGCTTTGCTTTGTCTGGCCTCAGTGGGAGAGGATGCATCTAGCCCTGCAGAGACTTGACATACCAGGGTGGAAGGGAATATCAGGGGGTCCCCACCCTCCCAGAGGAGAAGGGGAGGTAGGACAGACTCTGTGAGGGAGAGGACCGACCAGGAGGGGTTAGCAATTGGGATGTAAAATGGATAAATAGATGAATTAATGGAAAAATAAAGTTAATGTTTGAAAATCAAATGCACATGTGTTGTAGATAAGTTCTGTTCACTTTTTTCATTTTTTTTAACATCTCTATTGAGGCCTCTTCAGATCTCATTATAGAAAATGATAGAATTAAACTGGTCCTATGTGTCTCATTAGCAATTTTGTTTCTGTTTCTAAAAGTTAGTAGGAATTATCTATTTACTTACAATTGTAGAACTCAGAGAATTTTTGTTATCCAATTATCTAGGATCCAACTGTATATTCTTAGGGAAAATTAATAAGAATAATGATGTGGTGATTTAAAGGAGAATGATCCTGTCTTGGTTAAGGTTTAATTGCTGTGAAGAGATATCATGACTAAGACAATTTGTATAAAGGAAAATAATTAACTGTGGTTGGTTTGCAGTTTCATAGGTTTAGTCTCTCATCATCATGGCAGGAAGCATGGCAGTGTGACAGCAGACACGGTGCTTGAGAAGGAGCTGAGAGTTCTACATCTTTATCTGAAGGCAGCAGGAGGAAGACTGTGTACTACACTGGACCTAGCTTGAAGATAGAAGACCTCAAAGCCCCACCTCCGCAGTGGCATACTTCCTTCAACAAAGATCATACCTCCTAATAGTTCCACTCTCTGTGGACCCAGCATTCAAACTCATGAATCTATGGGGGTCATTCCTATTCAAACCACCATAGGTGCCCCCATAGGCCCATATAATTGAATTCTTGGCCCTATTTGGTGGAACTGTTTTGGGAAGGATCAAAAAGCATTGCCTTGTTGGAGTACATGTGTCACTAGTACATGAATTTTGAGGTTTCAAAAGCTCAAGCCAGGCCCTGTCTCTGACTCTCTGCCTCTAACTTTCAGAAAAGATGTAAAGCTCTCAACCACTGCTTCAGCACCTGCCTACCTGTCTACTGCCACACTCCCCACTATGACAGTTATGGACTAACCCTCTGGAACTGCAAGCAAGCACCCAAGCTGAATTATTTTTCTTAATAAGTTGCCTTGGTCATGGTGTCTCTCCACAACAATAGAAAAGTAACTAGGACTAATAAGAATTATTACAGCTCTTAAAATTTTTTTTGTTAATTATTTTTATTTTCTATATTCTTTATTTACATTCCTAATGATTTCCCCTTTCCTGGTTCCCCCTCCCAGAAAGTCCCATAAGCCCTCTTCCCTCCCCCTGTTCCCCATTTGCCTAAGAATTTCATGAATTCATTGTTTTTAATTGCTGAGTAGTATTCCATTATGTAAATATACATGGAAAATATCTCTGATAAAATTGAAGAAATATATAGAAAAACACTTTAAGATTGACTATTTCATGGAAAAACCATATAGACAAAATGGTAGGCATAAAAATATTCCTAAGTTGATTGAAAGTGGAACTATAAACACTCTCTGATAAAATTAATAATCCACAAGGAAAACATTTCTGATAAAACTCAAGAAATATATAGAAAAACATGTTAAAACTATTTCATGAAAAATTATACAGATAAGATGGAAGGCATAAAAATATTCCTAAATTGACCGAAAGTAGAAGTAAAAACATTTTCTGATAAAATTGAAGATCCACATGGAAAATATCTCTGACAAAATTGAAGAAATTTATACAGATAAATTGGTAGGAATAAAAATATTCCTAAGTTGACTGAAAGTAGAACTGTAAACATTTTCTGATAAAATTGAAGACACCAATCTCATTCTAAACTGCTTGTAGGTGTGTTTTGTCTCTTAATAACTCTATCACACCTGGGATGTAAGCATTAGATAGTATGGAAGAGTACATATATATATATTGAGAATGAGAGAAATAGCAAGAGGAATATGACCTGGGTTCACAAAGAGTGATGTTTAGCACAAAAATAAATACATTTTTAGTGGAAGATTTCTTGGGAAGACTTTTGTTGGGGTTGTTCAAAGACTATTTCCATCTACAAGCACATTCATAGTGATTGAAAGTTTATATTATGGGTAGGCAATATATGGGAGAACATATTTTCATAGGGAATATTCATTTATTAAAACTCAAATTCAGGGCTGGAGAAATGGCTCAGCACTTAAGAGCACTGACTGCTCTTCTGAAGGTCCAGAGTTCAAATCTCAGCAACCACAGGGTGGCTCACAACCATCCGTAATAAGATCTGATGCCCTCTTCTGGTGTGTCTGAAGACAGCTACAGTGTAATTGCATATAATAAATAAATAAATCTAAAACACACTCAAAAATTCTTTAAAAAGAAAACTCAAATTTAAATTTTTTAGTACAAAAATAAGTCAACTTTACCGAGGTCCCATGAGTGATTTTGCTTGGCTAAGCATAAAACTATTTGAATAGTGTAGATTCTTTTTTGTTTCGTTGAGACAGGGTTTCTCTGTGTAACCTTGGCTATCTTGGAATTCACTCTGTAGTGTGTAGGCATCAGTCTGTCTCCTCAAACTCAGAGATCCACCTGTCTGTGCTTCCCAAGTGCTGGGAGTAAAGGTGTACGCCACTACTGCCTGGTGATCAATTTTTTTTAAATGGGTGAGCTGATATGTATATTAGGTGTGAAAGCATGTTTCACTTGCCATACATTCAAACCTCTGGCCTGCTAACAGATATGAGGTTGACTTAACAACAGAGCAAACAATGTTTATTCGTAACATGGAGTTAGGCGAACTTAGACACAGGATACATACCAGGGGAAATTGTTTGAAGTCAGGAGATAGCTGTACTTATATAGCCAGATATACAGTCAGTTACAGTACCAATGTAGTTAATTCTGGTAACATTTACTACAGATTCGACTAGACTTCCAAATAAACATTTTGAGAGGTTATGTATGTGGATTATTTTTACAATTAGAAATGTTACTTCATGCTTCAATATATTATAGCATCTGCTTTGTATAGCATTATTACTTGCTTTTATTCCCACAAAATAATTTAGAGTTCTCATTAGGTGTTAAGTCAGGTCATACCAGGAATTTCAGAACACTTTGATATTTGTTTCTGTTATGTGAAACTTTACAAATTTTGTTTCTCATTTAATTCTTTATTTCCTTCTTTTGAAGCAAGTCTTTATCTATCTATATCTATATCTATATCTATACCTATACATATATATATATATATATATATATATATATACAGTTCTGGCCTAGAACTCACAGAGATTCATCTGTCTCTGCCTTCAGGATGCTGGGATTAAAAATGTGCATCACCACACCTGGCATTTTTAAAATTCTAACATACTTGTTATAAATAGCAGAATTTCTTATAAATTAAATTATGAAAAATTACTATTCTATAAGCAATTAATTAAAGAATTATTATTAATATAAAACATTAATTATAAATAGCATCAATTAAAAGTCCTAATATTTAACTCAGAAGAAATAATTAAATATATATATATATGTGTGTGTGTGTGTGTGTGTGTGTGTGTGTTTCTATCTATATACACACACACATATTATATATGAACATTCAAGTGAAAGTCTTCCAAATGATTATTTATGTATATAATTATGTATGATAATTATGTAAAATAGTTATATATATGTATGTGTATGTATATGTATATGTGTGTATCTAACAAAACAAATTATACACTATTTAGAAAGAGTGATAAACTGCCTTATATTTACTCAAGGGCTCTATCTATGTAAGACATTTGAAAAATTGTAAATGAGTTAGTTAAGGCATCAAAAAGACCTAGTAGTCAGCACCAAAATTCACTCATGTCACATTGAGGGATATGAACTTTGTGGATTAGTTTGACCAAGATCAAGCTCAAATATGAATTATCTACTGCTCTTGCTGTGTCTTCTATCTGTGGTTGCCTCTGTGTGTGTGTGTGTGTGTGTGTGTGTGTGTGTGTGTGTGTGTATGTGTATACTAGTACAATATATAATTATATATAATTATATGCATATATAATCATTTGGAAAACTTTCATTTGAGTACTCATATATACATACATATATTATATGCATATATAAAACATATATATATATATTCAGATTTTTTTCTCCTTTCATGTCTGTAGTCTGTCTGCTGTGTGTCTGATCTGTTTGTCCCCTTTTCTATGTTTTGTGTCTCTGTCTGTTTGTGCTGATGCCTGTGCCTAACAAAGGGCTATTCTCTGTATTTACTGAGTAGCACAGAAAGCGTGAGCATTTTATGTGGAAGAAATAAGTTTTTTCTTTGGTTAGAGAAATCTCCTGCTTACCGAAACTGACTCATAACAGCTCAAACACTCCTGCAGATCAACTTGCATCCACATGTTGCGTCCAACATTTATTGTGGATATTTGTTTTGTTTGAAGCATCTTTCAACCTGTTGCTTTCAGAAAATGATCACCACAGAACACACACACACACACACACACACACATACACACACACAACCATACAATTATTGGATTATGGGTCAGGGCAATGGGAAAATACATACCTTAAGACTGATGCAGTGGTGTACTTGGCTTATGTGGTAAGAGCTGTTTGCATGGGCAATCCAAGACATGGTAAAGTTGGTTTCATTGCTCCCTTTCAGCACAGTTAAAGTTAAGTAGGCTGAGTACACAGTAGGACAGCAGGTTATGTATAGAATTTAAAATGATATCAAGACATATTAGCTGCAAGGTCTGTCAAAACTTCATTCTTTTCAAAGGCAAGAGATGTTTTCAAAAAAAAATGTGCCATCACACATAAATAGGAAGATACTAATAATGTTTTGATACTTGTCAGAGATGAAATGAAGATCCCAAATGCTATCATTTGCTATCATTTCAGTGAAACAATTACCTACATAGCAGATTTAAAATTGGCTATTCTGTTTTTGTGTTGCTATAGCTGATAAGAGGGCTAGTATTTGTACTTTGGTTTCAAAATGAAGTCAAACTATCGAAATGACTGAGATCCTTGTGTGCATAAAAGTTTTCATGCTTGAAAAATATTAATATCACTCGATTTCTATTTTCCTTACTTTCTTTTTAAGATATCCCCTTGTCCTCCTCTTAGGAGAGTTAGACTACTGCCTCCATCACTTTCTGGAGTCTCTGCTTAATGTGCCTGTATTTCTTCAGTGCTCTCTAAATTATTAGTGTGTGTGTGCGCGCGTGCGCACGTGCATGTGTGAGCACGAGCACATGCAAGTGTACATGCACATTTGTGTATGTGAATATGGACACACACATTCCATGGTCCATGAGTATCAGTTCTCATTTTCAAGCTACTTGGATGCAGGATCACTTTGTGGTCAGTGGCAGCTTCTTCCAGGTTCGTGGGCTCATAAGCTGTCAGAGATTCTTCTGTCTCTATATCTCACTTTGATACAGTGGTTCCAGTTGTACACTATTGACTTCATGTGGAATTTGGGGTGTTGAACTCAGATGCCGACACTTACACATCAAGTGTTTTAGCCATCGAGCCATCTCCCCAGTCCTAATTTTTTTCTCGACACTTTTAATTACTCACTCTTTTATAATTCCTCTCTTTTCTTGCCTATTTACTATATTTGTTCTTATCATTCATGATTTTACTTGCCTTTGAGAAAATCCATCATAATTAAACAAATTCAAGTATTTCTTTTAAATGTATTTTGCTAAAAGAATGGGAAAGACCTGAAGGGACAGCTCGAAGTGTCCAACACATACTGACTTACTCAGGACCACGGTTCAGTTTCCAGCATCCATATGAGGTGACTACCAATCTCTTGTAACTCCAGTGCCAGCGGATCTGACACACTCTAGCACATTCCACATATTTGGAACTTACAACCTCACACGTGCACACACGCACACACACACACACACACACACACACACACACACACACAAATAATTAGAAGTAAATTAATCTTAGAAAGGAGGAAATAATTATTCTTTCGTGTTGAGTTTAGACCAGTGGCATTAACACAAGTGGTAACTATCATCATTAGAAAGAGTTATGGTGAGAAAAGGCACTCAGGGATGCCCAAGGATTCTGAATCATGGATTGGACAATGTGTTATGGGCCTATGGAATGACGGTATTCCTCTACTGAAAGCTGTGAATGAAGAAAATGAGGAGGTAGTATCATGTTATAATAATTGCAAGCCAAACAACCTACAAACTTAATGAAACCCCAGTTACCACTTTATAGGAAACTGTTTGCTATCTTAGAAACTTTGTCATTAAATTTAATTAACACAGAGCTATTAAAATAATGGTTTCTACTTATAAACATCAAATATAGTTTAAACAATCACCACATTTTGGCAATGGTAGTTTTCTAAATGCTAGATTATTTTTCTGATTGTTAGGACAACAGCAAGCACAGAATAGTCAGAACAAGAAGGATAATCATGTGAGAATCAGTTTTGTCCAATTGTCTTGGTTCAACATGAGTCTCACACTGCATTCACACATTGAAAAAGGCGAATCTTTCAGACTTGAGGATACGGCCATGAACAGAAAAAGAAATGTTCCATTCTTTAAAAAAAAATGGAATATGTCAGGCAAGTAGGTGTTTACACTTCTGAAGATTGTCAGTGTTTCCGCACAGTCAGGTGGTCATGAAGGATGCACCTTGGGATGCTACATATCTTGATTTTAGGGGTATTTTCTAAAAATTTCAAAGTAAAATCTTTTTTTTTTGAGATGGAGTATCTTAAGTTACTTTCCTATTTCTATGACAAAGCATCATTATCAATATAACTCATAAAAGAGAGAATATAATTGAGGATTTGCTTACAGTTTCAGAGAGTGAGTCTATGGACATCATGTCAGGAAGCTTGTAGGCAGGGAAGCATAGGCTTGAGCAGGAGCTGAGAGCTTAACTTTTGATTTTCAAGCACAAGGGAGAGAAGGTAGATGGAGAGGGGGAATTGGAAATGGTGTAAAAGTAATTTTTGTTTGACAGATAAAGGGTTGAGATGAGAGCCCAAAACACAGCCTTGGCTGAACCCAGAGTGTTTCTCAGTTCCAACTATACCTAGGCCTAGACCTGGAAATTTCTGTACTCTTCCAACCTCTGTCTGCTAACCTAGGGTTAAAATGTTTTAGCCTCTGAGACTTACTGCTGAATAAGCTCACCCACCCTTTCTAGTTCTTTCTGAACACTGTTGGCTGGTTCAACTCAGTTGTTCTGGCTCAAGTTCCTCTCCAAGCTGATTGATTCAATGTGGCTTCTCTGGGCTTTTCAATGGATTGCTCTGTTTGGCCTCAAATTATCTCTAGCAATTTGCTCTAATCATCTGGTTCCTTCTTACTAGCTGGCAACAACTGTCTCTGTACTAACTCCACTCTGTTCCAATGCACTCACTGCACTGACACCCAACTGACTGCACAGAGCTCAGTTCCACTCAACTGAACCTAGTGAACTGATTTTCTCTCCGTGCATGGCTCTTAAGTAGTTTTTTTTTCCTGAGAATTGAGCATATCTTATCTCTGACTCATTTTGCCAAGGCTTTCTCTGATTTATCACATTTTGCCCCTTAATTAGATGCCATGTTTGGGATTAAAGGGTTGTACTAAGAGCATGTTTGCATTCCAGCTGGATCACACAGACTTAGATGATCTTTGGATATAATCAGAGCAGCCATGTTGCTGGATTAAAATTCCTGTACAAAATGGCACAGCAATGGCTTTTGAAATCTTAAAAGTCAAAGGATTAAAGGAACTGAAGAGGTTTACAACAGGAAAGGGGATAATATTTGAAATGTAAATAAAGAAAATATCCAATAAAAGAAAAAAAGAAAAAGAAACAGAAGGAACATTGCCAAACTCATTCTATGAGGCCATAGTCATTCTGATGCCTAAACTAAGCAAAGATTCAACAAAGAAAGAGAATTATAGACCAATTTCCCTCATGAAAATTGATGCAAAAATACTCAATAAAATATTCACACACAAAAAAATGAAATCTCAAAAGCCACCCCCAGTGACATATCTTCTCCAACAACAAGGTCACATCTCCTAATCCTTCCCAAACATTTCTACCAACTGTGGACAAAGCATTCAAATATATGAGCCCATGGGCAGCATGAGGTGGTTTCTCATTTAAACCACCACATTTCAGTAGTGTCAGGATAACAAATACAGATTAGCATTGGTGGCACAATCCAGCAGAAACCACCAGGCCCCTGCCAGCCAATTCAGCAGGAGCAACCAGAATCAAATGAGAAGTTCTCTGCCATGTCTCTCTCAACAAAAAGACCAGACAATGAAGATGAAAGACCAACAAAGTGTTGCCAAGGTAGCTATGCAAGCACACCACCACTGTCCAGCGAGTCCTATTTATACTCTCTCCAAACATCACATTTTCTCCTATGAGTTTTGCCTCAGCAAAACACCATGAGTCTGTATCACATGACATATTGAAACTTCCACTTTAGGCAACAACTGCCTCAGATTGTATCTTCTATTCTAGTTAGTAGTGGATATTTGGAGAATTTTAAGAAGTAGAAAAGCAATGTCATTAATAAATTTATTTTTAGAAGAACTGATTAAGGCAAGGTTAGCTGTAAACATAAGTTGGCTGGCAAGAGCACTAAACAGAGGAGAAAGTGATTAAGATAACCTATACAAATAAAATTATCAGTTAATTTGGACTACCCAAATTCAGATGAAAGAAAAGTGACAGAGATATAGGTAGAAAATGGTTTAAGAAAAATAACAATTTCATAATTTATATGAAATATTTAACATGTTAACATTACCAAGATTAGTGTTGTTAACCTTGGTTGTCACCTTGACCAGATGGAAAATGCACCTGGAAAACACACATTATTTGTGTTTGTGGGGAGTGGTGAGCAGAGGTCATTAGCATATGGATCAGGCAACTGAGGGGAAAGACTCCCTTAAGTGGCCCGCCCTGTTTAAGGTTCTGTGAAGTGACATAGAGTGGGAGAAGCAGGAGACTGACAGACATCGCTTGCTTGGGTCTTGAGTGGTGCACATTTTGCGGTTGTCATTAACAGGGGGATCTGGCAATAGGTGTTTCAACCTTCTGTGGATGGCCACTGTGTGACTACCCAGCTTATCTAATACATCCCTTGTTAAATTACCCTTGTTAAATTATATATCCTTTCTATTGCTTTTAAATACAAACACTTTAAATTCTTTTAAAGTACTTTGTTGTTGGGGGTAATTTTTTTCTACTTTTTTTTATTAGATATTTTCTTTACATTTCAAATGCTATCACCTGTCCTGGTTTCCCTTCCAAAAACCTCCTATCCTATCTCCCTTCCCCCTGCTTCTATGAGGGTGTTTCCCCACCCACCGACCCACCTACCCAGTCCCCGATTCCTCATCCTGGCATTCCCCTACACTGGTGCATCCAGTCTTCACAGGAGCAAGGGTCTCTCCTCCCATTGACATCTGACAAGGCCATCCTCTACTACATATGTGGCTAGAGCAATGATGGGTGTAATTTTAAACACATGCTTCCTCCTTTGTCAGGGAGCGTGGCCCGAGCTAACTCCAAGATTGGCTGCCAATCTCCAACACAGGAAAGCCAGGAGCTGCTGTCCACATCCCACCCAAGCTTCTTCTCAGCTTTTCTTTTGTTCCTCCCAGCTAGCTTGGCCAAGCTGCCAGCTACCACCCTACCTTCCCTCTTCCTCTGTCCAACTTTGCTCCTCGGAAGATAAACATTGGCAGTTTTATTATCTTAGGACTTGCCAGATAACACAATTGTTGGGTGCAGAATCTCCAGCCCTAATCTTATCAGCCAACAGCTAGCTCCCACCAACCTCCTTGGTCTCAAATCACAGTCTGCAGACCTTTGGTGCTCCAAGGCCTTATATGGTTACTTTTTTCTTCTTCTTTTACTGCTTGACTGCAAAAGCCCCCTTTTCCTTCATCTTCTTTCTTCCTCCTGAGAGTCAGAAGTCCCACCTTTACCCTTCACACAGAAATTGGCTCTTGTCTTTTTTATCAACATAATCAAGAACCAATTAGGGAATCAGCATCTTCCCCTACACTTTATTAATCAAGATTTTATTTTTATCCTTTGAAAATTTTGTATTTTGCTGCAAGATTATAGAATTAAATATTCACCTCATTGTATGGTGTGGCAGTTTGAATGGAAATGGCCCCATAGGCTCACATATTTAAATACTTGGTTCTCAGCAGGTGGCACTGCTTGTGAAGGATTAGGAGATATGCCCTTGACCAAGGAGGTGTGTGAGTAGGTGTGGGCTTTGAAATTTCAAAAGCACATGCCATGCCATTCCCACTTAGCTCCTTCCCACTTCCAAGATTCCTGCTATGGATCAGATGTTCTCAGCTACCGTTCCAGTATCATACCTGTCTGCCTGCTTCCTTGTTCTCTGCCATAATAGTCATGGACTTACCTTCTGAAACTATAAACTCCAATGAACATTTTCTTTTATAAGCTGCCTTGGTCATGGTATTTTCACAACAATAGAAAAGCAATTAAGACATGGTATCTCAATAATGAAGATTACTTGATTATTAACTGAAGTTATGAACACACACATCCTATAATAATTTGTATACCTTTAAGAATAATGTGTTCTTACTACTTGAGAAGTTTACATTACAAATGTTGTTATAAGTATGAACTATTTCCTATAGACATCATTGTCTAATGATTTGCTTACAGGCGGAAGGTTCTAGAAATTTTTGGAGGTAGAACATAGTTGGAGGGAGTAGTTTCTAGAAGATATAACCATGTATCTTTACCTGATCTCCATTTCTTCCTTTGCTCTCTGCTTCCTATATACAATGAGACAAGGGGTCCCTCCAGTCAGTCCTACTACTGAAATGTTTACTCAAGTAGTAGGGCCTCTATGAAACTGGGATCTAAATTGATTCTTCCTTCCCTTACGTTGTTTGGCTCATGAAGTGTGTCAACACAGCAATACAAATGACTAATATGATTATGGACAAAATTAATATGAATCAACATCTGACCTTGTTCTGTGATGTGTACTATTTTAGGATATGAGAGGGTTCTTTGGAAACAGAAAGAAATAAATTTAAAACAGGCTTGGAATTGGAATCCTTTCCTGAGAATATAATCTTGAGAAAAACAAGTATTAATCAGGACAAGGTTTGGGATGCAATGGATGGCAGGAGGAACAATCACATGAATTTATGAAATGGGTGGTTTCTACTAGAGAGAGAGAACTAAGCTTTAAATTATTAGGACCTAAAGGAAAGAATGGATGGACAGGATCACCGAAAAGTGTGCTGAACTAAGAAAACAGAAATAGAAAATTGCTGGAGGCTGTAAAGAACTGTGTGGTGATGAAATCCTAGAGGCTCAGTAGAGAACAGATACTTCAGAGGGGCCTTTGTTTCAAAGCTCAGTACTCACAGGTGAAGAGTAAACATATACCATGGTCTGAAATGCCTAATTTTCTTGTGTCACAAGCCCAAAGGGAATCTGATGAGCACTTTGCACTCTGGCCTCTCACAGAGGATATATTTGCAGTAAGATAGAAAATGCTATTCTACATACTGTGGATGTGACTTTTGAAAAACAAAAGAGATCATGGCACACATTTATGGAGCTTGTGGAGTGCTGTACAGGTTGTGAGAAGTGTGTATGAGTTTATATGAATGACATGACACAAGAGAATGTATAGAGAATGAAATTACTTATGTTTAGGTAAAGTTTAAATTTGACATAGGAAAGCATAAAATGTAAATCATTTTAAATGACTAAAC
This sequence comes from Tokudaia tokunoshimensis, assembly GCA_036184795.1. Classification (NCBI taxonomy): domain Eukaryota; kingdom Metazoa; phylum Chordata; class Mammalia; order Rodentia; family Muridae; genus Tokudaia; species Tokudaia tokunoshimensis. The sequence goes on from BTHU01000003.1 coordinate 25,852,114, forward strand.
CTTGGCTTTAAGAAAAGGTGAATTACCAACTACTTTGAAAATTTAAAATGTAAACAAAACTATTAGATATCCAACTGTTTCTCTCTTTCTTAAAATTAGCTTTCTCAGAATGCTTTTCCAAATATTTCTATGAAAACATTAAAAACTGAGAGCAAAAAAAGAGGTAAATTAAATGTCGAGAAAGCAAAGAAAAAGATGACAATCTTCCACATATTTTCATGTAAGAAATATTCATACAACAGACTGACAATAATAATTCAAGAGATTACAGATCAGTCTCTATATCAATACTGATATGAAAATGCATAAAATATCTTACAACAGAATCCAGTATTTATTTAGGAAGGTGATTCCATTAATTTTAATATAAGTGTATCTAAAGAGAGGAAATGCACAATCATGTATATGTATGTCTGTGTTAATAAAATCCATTTTCAAAGACTTATTAAGTGAAATCTTTAATATAAAATAGTGTACATCCCAACCTTAAGGGCATTATGATTAAAATGTACAGCAGCACCGATGGAGATGGGTGCTTATTCCAGAAAGGGTGAATATGTTATCTCATTAAGAAGATAATTTCCTTTCAACAACACTTAGTACGGCAGCTTTTGAGGGGTGGTCTCATAATTGACAAGTCCAGCTGGATTAACCCCATGGGAGGAGACAATAATATATGAGCTATGGATAGGTCAGAATGCTATGATTCTTTCTTTTTTATTTTTTTTATTGAATATAATCTTCATTTATATCTCAAATGCTAAAACCTTTCCAGTTTCCCCCTCCCAGAAAACCCCCAACCCCTCCTCCCAACCCCTCCCTCCAAGTATATACCCCTCCAACCAACCCATTCCAACTCCGTGCCCTCCTCGATTTCCCTTTGTTGGGGCATCTATTGAGCCTTCATCGGACCAAGGACCACTCCTCCCACTGATGCCCAACAAGGCATTCCTCTGCCACATTTTTGGCTGGAACCATGTGTACCCCTTGGTTGATGGTTTAGTCCCTTGGATTCCTGGGGCGTCTGGGTAGTCGACATCCTTGTTCTTCCCATGGGGCTGTAAACCCCTTCAGCTCCTACGGACTGCCCTCCAACTCCTCCACTGGGGACCCCACATCCAGTCCAATGGTTGGCTGCTAGCATTTGCCTCTGTATGTGTTAGGCTCTGGCAGGGCCCCTTTGGAGACTCCTTTTGGTATTCACTTCTTGTTGTCCATAATAGTGTTGGGGTTTGGTGACTGTTTATAGGATGAATCCCCACAGATCACAGGAAGCTCAAGAAGAAGGAAGACTGAAGCGGGGGTGCTTTGGTTCCTCTGAGAAAGGGAACAAAATACTCACAGGAGCAATAAAGGAGACAAAATTTGGAGCAGAGACTGAAGGAAAGGTCACCTAGAGATTGCCCTACCTTGGGAATGCTATGTTTCTACAGGGGCCAAGTAGATTTCTTTCTTTTGACAAGGAGGAAATAACTTTTCCTTAATTGACATGGGCAGGGTTCTCATATCCTCTCTCAGTGGCCTCCAGGACTATATTCTAACTACTACTAACATCTTTTTAACATTTCCTAACAAGTCATTTAGGAGATGGCTTGAGAGAGGGGAATAGACATAGCACATTACATCGTGACAATCTAGATCTCCAATTCTAAAGGTGTTCATCACAAGGGGTCAGTGTCTGGACTGGAGTCTCAGCCAGACCTTCAAGGACAACTTCCAGGTAGAATTTCGGAAAAAGAGATGGGGACAGAGAGTCCTTTTTAAATTACTGGTAGGAGAACCAAGGACATTTGTGAACCTGTTGTCTGGGTTCCCGCCCAAGATGTCTAACCATTTTCTGTCTCCTGTCTTCATCACTCTCTCAAAAGAGATGTAGTTTACTTTTTATTTTAAAATGCAACTTCTCCAGCAATGAAGATACAGTGGGGGAAATAAATTTCTCAGCAATATAGATTATATTGAATTTCTCCTATGAGCATCTTTAATATTAAATTCTATTAATAGAATTTTGTCTTATTGAACCTTTTGATAGAAAACAGTATGTTTGAAATGCGGGAAGCACAAAAATGTTACATATCTGCAAAAACTGAAAGTTTCAAAACTTCAGGGTTGTCTTAATTACATTTCTATTGCTTTAGTAAAACATCATGACCAAAAGCAACTTGAGGAAGGAAGGGTTTTTTTCAGCTTACAGTTGAAAAATATCAACAATGGAATTCAGGGCAGGAACTCAAAGCAGAAACTGAGACAGAGACCATAGAGGAACACTGCTATGGATTGTTCTTCCTGGATTGTTTACCTGGATTTCTTATACTACTCAGGACCAACTTCCCAGTGATGGTACAACTCCGAGAGGTCTGGGTCCCTCTCTAACACTTAACAATCAGAAAAATGCCCCAGAGACTATCTACAGACAATCTGATGGAGGCATTTTCTCAGGGGAGGTTCATCTTCTCAGTTGTAGCTTGTGTCAAGTTAACAACAAAAACAACAAAATTAAAACAAAATAGGATAATTACAACAGCAGCAGCAACAACAACAAACAAACAAACAAACAAAGCTGCTGCGACAAGATACTCCAACCAGTGAGTGTCATGAGGAGAGTTTTGGATGGTTGTTCTGCCTGACTTTGTGTAGAAAGCCCCAGGATTGCAGCTTTTCAGTGTTGTGGTGAGATTTTCAGTCATGTGACTGCTCTTTGGTTATCATGACTCTAGTAAGTAATCCCTTATGCATACCCCTACTATTAGTAACCCCATTAAAAACAATCTGAACATTTGTCCTTATTCCCACAGATAAGAGTAGGCTTAAGTGCGCATCAAAGGAATTTCTTTGCAACAGAAAGAGAGAATTATGGGAAACCAAACCAATCAAAAAGCAGAGATTCTATAATCCAGCCCTGGTAGACACATCTGTAAAACACTACAGCACCTTAGCAGGGAACACTGTGGATAAGGGGACGAAGAGTCAATCAGGAAGATTGCTGTGAGATGGGGTCTTCTAGTAATGTTAGAAGCTACACCCATGAAATCTCACCAACGAGACTCACAAATAATGAGATGAACAAGAATGACACAAGTACACATGCAGAAGGACAAAAGAAATCTCAAGAGGCCTCAACCCTAAACAAAGAACTATAGGCAACTAAGGAATGTTGAGAGTGGGAGAAACGGTCTTCTCCAGGAAAGAGTATGCCAACTGGTAATCCAATACCAAACAGTCCTGAAAACATGTACACACAAGATACATTATACAGACTGAGCAGGTTATACTTAGGAAAAGAATATATGTGATATATATCTATATCTATATATCTACATATATCACATATATTATATATAATGCATATAATAATAATTTAAGAAATGTCAACAAATTTGCAAAAGAACAAGGAGGGGGTGATGTGGGAGGGTTTGGAGGGAGAAAAGGAATGGAGAAGTTGTTTATCAGCCATAGGAGTTCTCTGGTAGAGTTCTTTGGGTCACTTAAGTATACTATCATATCGTCTGCAAATAGTGATAGTTTGACTTCTTCCTTTCCAATTTGTATCCCTTTGACGTCCTTTAGTTGTCTAATTGCTCTAGCTAGAACTTCAAGTACTATATTGAAAAGATATGGAGAGAGAGAGCAGCCTTGTCTAGTCCCTGATTTTAGTGGGATTGCTTCAAGTTTCTCTCCATTTAGATTGATGTTGGCTACCGGTTTGCTGTAAATTGCTTTTACTATATTTAGATATGGGCCTCGAATTTCTGATGTTTCCAAGACCTTTAACATGAAAGGATGCTGAATTTTGTCAAATGCTTTCTCAACATCTAATGAAATGACCATGTGGTTTTTTCCTTTGAGATTGTTTATGTAGTGGATTACATTGATGGACTTCCTTATATTGAACCATCAACTGCATCCCTGGGATGAAGCCTACTTGATCATGGTGAATGATCATTTTGATGTGTTCTAGGATTCAGTTGACAAGAATTTTATTGAGTATTTTTGCATCGATATTCATAAGAGAAAATGTTCTGAGATTCTCTTTTTTTGTAGGATCTTCGTGTGATTTTGGTATCAGCGTAATTGTGGCTTCATAGAACGAGGTAGGTAGTGTTCCTTCTGTTTCTATTTTGTGGGATAGTTTGAAGAGTATTGGTGTTAGGTCTTCTTTGAAGGTCTGATAGAATTCTGCAATAAAACCATCTGGACCTGTGCTTTTTTTGGTTGGAAGACTTCCAATGAGCAACTTCAGCAAAGTGGCCGGATATAAAATCAACTCAAGCAAGTCTGTAGGCTTCCTATACTCAAAGGATAAGCAAGCTGAGAAAGAAATAAGAGAAATGATACCCTTCACGATAACCACAAACAATATAAAGCATCTTGGTGTAACTCTGACCAAAAAAGTGAAAGATCTGTATGGCAAGAACTTCAAGTCTCTGAAGAAAGAAATTGAAGAAGACCTCAGAAGATGGAAAAATCTGCCATGCTCATGGATTGGCAGGATTAATATAGTAAAAATGACCATCTTGCAAAAAGCAATATACAGATTCAATGCAATCCCCATCAAAATCCCAACTCAATTCTTTATAGAGTTAGAAAGAGCAATTCAAAAATTCATCTGGAATAACAGAAAACCCAGGATAGCAAAAACTATTCTCAACAGTAAAAGAACTTCTGGGGGAATCAGTATCCCTGACCTCAAGCTGTACTACAGAACAATAATATTAAAAACTGCATGGTATTGGTACAGTGACAGGCATGTAGATCAATGGAACAGAATTGAAGACCCAGGAATGAACCCACACTCTTATGGTCACTTGATCTTTGACAAAGGAGCTAAAATCATCCAGTGGAAAAAAGATAGCCTTTTCACCAAATGGTGCTGGTTCAACTGGAGGTCAGCATGCAGAAGAATGCAAATCGATCCATTCTTATCTCCTTGTACTTAGCTCAATTCCAAGTGGATCAAGGACCTCCACGTAAAACCAGACACACTGAAACAAATAGAAAGGAAACTAGGGAAGAACCTTGAACATATGGGGACAGGGGAAAATTTCCTGAACAGAACAGCAATAGTTTATGCTCTAAGGTCAAGAATTGACAAATGGGACCTCATAAAATTGCAAAGTTTCTGTAAGGAAAAGGACATTGTCAAAAGGACAAGGTGGCAGCCAGCAAACTGGGAAAAGATCTTTACCAACCTTACATCTGACAGACGGCTAATATCCAATATATACAAAGAGCTCAAGAAGTTAGACTCCAGAGAGCCAAATACCCTATTAAAAAATGGAGTACAGAGCTAAACAAAGAGTTCTCACCTGAAGAATATCTAATGGCTGAGAAGCACCTAAAGAAATGTTCAACATCCTTAGTCATTAGGGAAATGCAAATCAAAACAACCCTGAGAATCCATCTCACACCAGTCAGAATGACTAAGATTAAAAACACAGGAGACCCCTTCCAAGACCTCTGTTCCGGTAGACTGCACTGAAGAGACAGGTACCCAGGCTCTTCCCAATATAACATCGCTTGGGACACGGCCTGTTGGGGCTTCCGCCTGCGCCCAAGAATGGGACAGCGAGGTGGTCTTCTGGGTGCCAGATCTGCAGGCCATCGCCTCTGCAGGGTGACCAGCACCACGGAGAGAGTGCAGAGTGCACTCCGCCATCTTGCTCCAGTGGCCGCGAAGTTGGGACTGCCAGGCTCTAAGACAGACAGGCATAATACTGCTTGGGTCTCGGGCGGATTGTGTGTACGTGGCTCCCAAGAGCTGGGCAGATCTGCAGTAACCAGCGTGCTAGCTCTGCTGTGGGACTTCTGCCTGGCAGAGGGATGCCCCCTCCCCCCCCACTCTAAGAGAGATCACACACCCCTGCACAGGGCAGGAGCCAACCAGCCCCCCTTTGGCGACCTCTGCAAGGACTCCTCAATATAACATCACTTGGGGCAAGGCACATCAAGGCTCCAAAGTCACTCAGGAGCAGGGAAGGCCCCAGAAATCGGTGCCAGGGGAATCCTGGTAAACCAGGGGGGGCAGAAATAGCTTTGCAGGCTCACAGAAGGTCCAACCAACAGCCAGTGACAGCAGGACCAACTAACATCAGAGGTATCCAGATGGCAAAAGGCAAACGTAGGAACGTTACTAACAGAAATCAAAGTAATATGGCACCATCCGAACCCAACTCTCCAACAGCAGCAAGTCCTGGATACCCCACCACACCCGAAAGACAAGATCTGGATTTAAAATCACTTCTCATGATGCTATTAGAGGATCACAAGAAGGACACAAATAAATCTAATAAAGAATTACAGGAGACCATGAATCAACAGATAGAAGCCCTTACAAAGGAAACACAAAAATCGTTTAGAGAAATGCAGGAGAACATGGATAAAAAGATGGAGGTGCACAAGGAGACAACACAAAAATCGCTTAACGAGATGAATCAAAGGGTAGATTCACTCACAAAGGAATCATAAAAATTGCATAAAGAAATGCAGAAGAATATGGGTCAACACGAGAACTGCTTAAAGAAATGCAGGAGACGATGGATCAACAGATGGATTCCCATGAGGAGGAAACACAAAAATCGCTCAGAGAAATGCAGGAGAACGTGGGTCAACAGGCAGAAATCCTGAAAGAGGTAATGCAAAAATACCTTAAAGAAATACAGGAAAATACAAGCAAACAAGTGAAGGATCTCAGCAAATCCATCGAGGAACTAAAAGAGGAAGTAGAAACAACTAAGAAATCACAAAGGGAGACAACTTTGGAGATAGAAAACCTTGGGAAGAAATCAGGAGTCATAGATGCAAACATCAACAATAGAATACAAGAGATGGAAGAAAGAATCTCAGGTGCTGAAGATACCATAGAAAGCACCGACTCAACAGTAAAAGAAAATGCAAAATGCAAAAAACGTGTAACCCAAAACATCCAGGAAATCCAGGACACAATGAGAAGACCAAACCTAAGGATTATAGGTATAGATGAGAGTGAAGATTTGCAACTTAAAACTTCCCTAACCTAAAGAGAGAGATGCCGATGAACGTACAAGAAGCCTACAGAACTCCAAACAGACTGGAACAGAACAGAAATACCTCCCGTCACATAATAATCAAAACACCAAATGTACTAAACAAAGACAGAATATTAAAAGCAGTAAGAGAAAAGGGCCAAGTAACATACAAAGAAAGACCTATCCGAATCACATCAGACTTCTCACCAGAAACTTTGAAAGCCAGAAGATCCTGGGCAGATCTCATGCAGACACTAAGAGAGCACAAATGCCTGCCTAGACTACTATACCCAGCAAAACTCTCAATCACCATAGATGGAGAGACCAAGATATTCCATGATAAAACCAAATTTTCACAATATCTTTCCACAAATCCAGCCCTGCAATGGATAACAGGTGGAAACCTTCAATACAGGGAGAGAAACAACACCCTGGAAAAAATGAGATAATAACCTTCTTGAATCAAACCCAAAAGTAGATAACCACTCAAACATAAAGATAGCGTCAAGAATGGCAGATGGCAATAATCACTATGCCTTAATCTCTCTAAATATCAATGGTCTCAATTCCCCAATTAAAAGACATAGACTAGCAGACTGGATACGTAAACTGTACCCAGGATTTTGCTGCATGCAGGAAACGCACCTCAGCGTCAAAGACAAACACTACCTCAGAGTAAAAGGCTGGAAAATAATTTTACAAGCAAATAGCCCCAAGAAACGAGGTGGAGTAGCCATCCTAATATCAGATAAAATTGATTTTCAACCTAAAGTCATCAAAAAAGACACAGAAGGACACTACATACTGATCAAGGGAAAAATCCACCATTAAGAACTCTCAATTCTGAATATCTATGCTCCAAATGCAAGGGCACCCTCATTTGTAAAAGAAACTTTACTAAAACTCAAAGCGCACATCGCACCGCACACAATAATAGTGGGTGACTTCAACACCCCGCTCTCTGAAATGGATCGTTCAGGAAAGCAGAAACTAAACAGGGACACAGTGAATCTAATTGAAGCCTTGGACCAAATGGAACTAACAGATATATATAGAACATTTCTTCCTAGAGCTAAAGAATACACCTTCTTCTCAGCACCTCATGGTACCTTCTCCAAAATTGACCATATAATTGGTCACAAATCAGACCTCAACAGATATAAGAAGATAGAACTAATCCCATGCCTCCTATCAGATCACTATGGAATAAGGGTGGTCTTCAATGGCAACAAAAACAAAAGAAAACCCACGTACACATGGAGGCTGAACAATGCTCTACTCAATGATAACTTGGTCAAGGTGGAAATAAAGAAAGAAATCAAAGAGTTTTTGAAAGTTAATGCAAATGAGGGCACAACATACCCTAATTTATGGGACACAATGAAAGCAGTGCTAAGAGGAAAATTCATAGCCCTGAGTGCCGCCAAAAAGAAACGGGAGACAGCATACACTAACAGCTTAATGGCACACCTGAAAGCCCTGGAACAAAAAGAAGCAAATACACCAAAGAGGAGTAGAAGGCAGGAAATCATCAAACTCAGGGCTGAAATCAATCAAGTAGAAACAAATAAAACCATACAAAGAATCAACAAAACGAGGAGTTGGTTCTTTGAGAAAATCAACAAAATAGATAAGCCCTTAGCCAGACTAACCAGAGAGCACAGAGATAGTATCCAAATTAATAAAATCAGAAAAGAAAAGGGAGAGATAACAACAGAAACTGAGGAAATTCAAAAAATCATCAGATCCTACTACAAAAACCTGTATTCAACACAACTAGAAAATCTTGAGGAAATGGACAATTTCCTTGACAGATACCAAATACCAAAATTAAATCAGGATCAACTAGACCATCTAAACCGTCCTATAAGCCCTGAAGAAATAGAAGTTGTCATTGGAAGTCTTCCAACCAAAAAAAGCACGGGTCCAGATGGTTTTAGTGCAGAATTCTATCAGACCTTCAAAGAAGACCTAACACCAATACTCTTCAAACTGTTTCACAAAATAGAAACAGAAGGAACAGTACCCAAATCAAATCGTTCTATGAAGCCACAATTACACTAATACCAAAAGCACTCAAAGATCCAACAAAGAAAGAGAATCTCAGGCCAATCTCTCTTATGAATATCGATGCAAAAATACTCAATAAAATTCTTGCCAACCGAATCCGAGAACACATCAAAACGATCATTCACCACGATCAAGTAGGCTTCATCCCAGGGATGCAGGGATGGTTCAATATAAGGAAATCCATCAATGTAATCCACTATATAAACAATCTCAAAGAAAAAAACCACATGGTCATCTCATTAGATGCTGAGAAAGCATTTGACAAAATTCAGCATCCTTTCATGCCAAAGGTCTTGGAAAGATCAGGAATTCAAGGCCCATATCTAAACATAGTAAAAGCAATTTACAGCAAACCGGTAGCCAGCATCAATCTAAATGGAGAGAAACTTGAAGCAATCCCACTAATATCAGGGACTAGACAAGGCTGCCCTCTCTCTCCATGTCTTTTCAATATAGTACTTGAAGTTGTAGCTAGAGCAATTAGACAACAAAAAGAGGTCAAAGGGATACAAATTAGAAAGGAAGAAGTCAAATTATCACTATTTGCAGACTATATGATAGTATACTTAAGCGACCCAAAGAACTCCACCAGAGAACTCCTACAGCTGATAAACGACTTCAGCAAAGTGGCCAGATATAAAATCAACTCAAGCAAGTCAGAAGCTTTCCTATACTCAAAGGATAAGCAGGCTGAGGAAGAAGTAAGAGAAATGATTCCCTTCACGATAGCCACAAACCATATAAAGTATCTTGGCGTGACTCTAACCAAACAAGTGAAAGATCTGTATGACAAGAACTTCAAGTCTCTGAAGAAAGAAATTGAGGAAGACCTCAGAAGATGGAAAAATCTGCCATGCTCATGGATTGGCAGGATTAATATAGTAAAAATGTGCATCTTACCAAAAGTAATATACAGATTCAATGCAATCCCCATCAAAATCCCAACTCAATTCTTCATAGAGTTAGAAAGAGCAATTCAAAAATTCATCTGGAATAACAGAAAACCCAGAATAGCTAAAACTATTCTCAAGAGTAAAAGAACCTCTGGGGGAATCAGTATCCCGGACCTCAAGCTGTACTACAGAGCAATAGTGTTAAAAACCGCATGGTATTGGTACAGTGACAGGCATGTAGATCAATGGAACAGAATTGAAGACCCAGAAATGAATCCACACTCCTATGGTCACTTGATCTTTGACAAAGGAGCTAAAACCATCCAGTGGAAAAAAGATAGCCTGTTCAACAAATGGTGCTGGCTCAGCTGGAGGTCAACATGCAGAAGAATGCAAATTGACCCATTCTTATCTCCTTGCACTAAGCTCAATTCTAAGTGGATCAAGGATCTCCACATAGAACCAGACACACTGAAACTAATAGAAGGAAAACTAGGGAAGAACCTTGAACATATGGGCACATGGGAGAATTTCCTGAACAGAACTCCAATAGCTTATGCTCTAAGATCAAGAATAGCCAAATGGGACCTCATTAAATTACAAAGTTTTTGCAAGGCAAAAGACACTGTCAAAAAGACCAATCGGCAACCAACTAACTGGGAAATGATCTTTACCAACCCTACATCCGACCGAGGGCTAATATCCAATATATACAAAGAACTCAAGAAGTTAAACTCCAGAGAGGCAAGTAACCCTATTAAAAATGGGGTACAGAGCTAAGCAAAGGGTTCTTACCTGAAGAATATCTAATGGCTGAGAAGCACCTAAAGAGATGTTCATCATCCTTAGTCATTAGGGAAATGCAAATCAAAACAACCCTGAGATTCCATCTCACACCAGTCAGGATGGCTAAGATCAAAAACACAGGAGACAGCAGTTGTTGGTGAGGATGTGGAGAAAGAGAAACACTCCTCCCCTGCTGGTGGGATTGCAAGCTGGTATAGCCACTCTGGAAAGCAGTCTAGAGGTTCCTCAGAAAACTGGGCATGACACTCCTAGAGGATCCTGTTATATCACTCCTGGGCATATACCCAGAGACTTTACCTGCATGCAATAAGGACACATGCTCCACTATGTTCATAGCAGCCTTATTTATAATGGGCAGAAGCTGGAAAGAATCCAGATGTCCCTCAATGGAGGAATGGATTCAGAAGATGTGGTATATTTACACAGTGGAATACTACTCTGCAATTAAAAACAATGAATTCACGAAATTCTTAGGCAAATGGTCAGGACTAGAAAATATCATCCTTAGTGAGGTAACCCAATCACAAAAGACTACACATGGTATGCAGTCACTGATAAGGTGATATTAACCCAGAATCTCGGAATACCTAAGACACAATTCACATATCAATAGATTTCCAAGAAGATGGAAAGACTGGTCCTGGAAAGACTGGATGTAGGGGAATACCAGGACAGAGAAGGGAGAGGGGGTTGACTGGGGAACAGGGTGAGGGAAGAGGGCTTATGGGATTTTCAGGGAGGGAGGAACAGGGAAAGGGAAAATCATTCAGAATGTAAATAAAAAAATATAGAAAATTTAAAAAAAAGACATGAAGAAATAATGCAATTCTTTTATGATCTTAAAAATTTTCATCAAGGTAGACTTCAATGCAATTGTTACTTTGGTCTGTGGTTGGTTCCTGTTTCAGGACCATATGCTGGGTCTCTCCAGGAAAAGTCTCTCACACAACATGTATTCATATATCCACACAGACATATACATACATAACTATATATGAATAACTTGCAACTTAAAGAAAAAATTAAATTTTATGTGGATTTTTTTGTGCAAAATGCATTTTCAAGAGTCTTTTGTGGTAAATTCCATGTGCTTACATTGCTGAGTTATATGCTCAACACAGAGGGTTTATTTTTGTCAGAAACCATCACCCTTCCTTCCAGAGTTCTTGAGCTAGTTTGCATTCTCACAAGCCATGAATGAGCCCTCATTTTGTGACACTTCCTTATCAGGATTTGATGTTACTGATGCTAGATTTTGACTCTTAGTAGGTGAGGAGCAGCTCCATATAATTTGTACTATTTCTTATATGTTTACTTCCCATCTGTATTTATTTTTTCTTAATTTAATCAACATATAACAAGTATATATGTCTGTGGAGTACAGAATGATAATTCAATATATACATACAGAGAACAATAATCAAATAAATTTTTCTTTAAAATTAAAAAATTTAATTGAAATTTTTATTTTATTAATTTTGAGACAGGACACCATTATATAATTGAGGAACTGATCAGCTGTTTTATAATAGATAGCCAAAGTAATTAAAATTCTGAAGGTATTTTTCTTTTTGTTCCTTTGAAATTGACTATTTAATTTTTTATTGTTTTTAATTTTTGACATAATAATATAATCACACTTCTCCCTTCCTTTTTCTTTCTCCAAATCCTCCCATGTATTCTTCCGTGTTCACTTCCAAATTCATGGCCTCTCTTTTCATTAACTTTTGCTGTATACATGTGTGTAGAGGTATATACACAAACATTTCTTATCACAGTCTACTCAGCCTCTATAATTACTTACATGTATGTTTTCAGGGCTGACCATTTGGCATTGGTTAACCACAGAAAACCACAGACAATCAAAATGTAGAATTATGGGAAATGGCTATTTTTTTTTAATACAGGTATCATGGCACAAACCTTTTGTGTGGCAAAAACAAGGGTATTACCTATCAGTTTCAAGACATCTTGAACTATAGAGTATGACTTTTAAAAACATGGTATGTTCTTTCTTTTTAAGCAGCTGAAATATTCTATATACCTTCTGACTAGATACAGTAGGATAATAGAATGAGGTTAGTTATTATGTATATTTGTACATTTTTTATTGTGTTTCTGAATACAGAGTATCTGTTTTCAATCTGAAGATACATGGCTTCCATAATATTTATTTCCCATAATTCTGAAGTATCTATAATTTGTATGTGTTTTGTTTCCTGAGCAGATCCAGACATCTATTATTTTCCTCATATTCTTGTGTATCATTATTATGCTATTCATCTTAAATTTTATGGGTAGAGCATCATATTGGGGATTGGAGAGATGGTTTGGTGGTTAAAAGTGCTTGCTGCTGTATGTAGTAGAGGAAATGGGTTCGATTTCCATCACCAACATGTAGGCTCACAACAACCTGCTAACTACAGTTTTAGAGTTTGAACATGATCTTCTGGCCTCCTTGGCACTGCATACATGCAGAGCAGCACAAATAAACTTGGAGGCAAAAATGGCCCGAGATGCTGCTAGTGTAGTATTCCAAGTTGTTTAGTGTTTTCTTCCTTTCAATCTCCATAATAGAGAAACAAAACCTAGAGTACGATTCAAAAATTCTAAATATTATGACAACCTTCCAGATAAGGAGAAAATGTTAACCTTATCAATGAGCTTAGGTGACAGAGAACCTTAAAATTATAGGCAGTGTCATAGTTTCCTCTCACAGAGGAACTTCCAGAGTGCATTTGTTTCTTTCCTATAACAAGGACCTTTCCATTTCATGTTCTACCATTCTGTGTTCAGTGATCTGGTTATCCTATGGCTATAGAGACATTTTAACCCCATTTATGAAGAAAAGGTACCTTAAATCTGGGTTGCTCCCTATAATATAATTACATTTTCATTGTAAAGTATATGGCTTTCCTACTGGAATTCTTCCTTGTATCAAAGTATGCCATATAGACAACCTAAATTTGACAAAGTCTAACAAAAAGATTTTAGTTTTTCTAGGCATGGAGAAGAGAAAAGCATGGGAGAAAGCATCCTGTAATTTTGAGCAGTTACCTTATATGTGCAGTCAAATAAATCTGAGAGGAAATGACTATAAAAATAAGTTCATTGACTTATGATTCATTATCACAAATGCCATGCATTTTTACTATTTTAAATGTACCCATAAATTCTTAGTAAGTCAAATATGCTCTCACAGAGGAACTTTGTGACATTTAAAAAAGAATCATAGATAAATAAAAACTTTAAGTAGAAGCAATAGAGAACATCATGAATCATGTATTAGTAAGTGATTTCAACAATTTGTTTTTTCAGTTATGATTCATTACTAAAGCTTGGAAATATTTCTATCTATTAGGCTTAAACTGAATTATTTGAGAGAGAATATTCAAAGCATATACATAGAAGGACAGTATGAGAGTATTGTAATACAGAAAGATAACAATGGAATTTGAAACAAATATTCAAAGCGTTTGTTCTTCAGAGGCAGTGTCTTAGACACAGGAGAATCCTTAGCTACGTAGGTATGGTCTCTGCTTATCCATAGTTGTTTATCATTCACAAAACAAATAGGAAATTGACTGAAGTTTTATGTGCAAAATGATGAAGGCATTATTAACTTTCCCTTTCTTTCTTTCTTTCTTTCTTTCTTTCTTTCTTTCTTTCTTTCTTTCTTTCTTTCTTTCTTTCTTTCTTTCTTTCTTTCTTCCTTCCTTCCTTCCTTCCTTCCTTCCTTCCTTTTCTTCCTTCTTTCTTTTTTCTGAAACAACAAGGCTCATGTAGCATAATAAATCACCCAATCACCCAGATAAATAGCACAGAGTTCAGACAAGATCAAGTTCTAGTTTAATAAATTTAAGCCCTAATCTGGTACCCACACCACTACTAGTGCTATCAGTATTAAGTGATACATGATTTAAGATTTAGCAATAAAATAATACTGCCCGATCACAATGTGGTACATTGTCAACCAGAAGAAGGACTTATGACTTACATTCTTCACCTGCTGAATTTTTCATTTGTAAAATGGGTTATTTGGGCTTGAGAAATGGCTCTATGGCTGAGATCACTTGTTGCTTGCTCTAGCACCTACTTGTCCGCACAGCGGCCGACAACACTGTATAACTCCAATTCCAGAGGGTTGACTGCTGTCTTCTGATCTCAGCATTGCATGTATGTGGTGTATTTACATACACGCTGGCAAAGCACTCTCACAACATAAATATTTTAAAAAACAGATGATACATTCCCATGAAATCACTGAAAGATTTCCATGAAGAATGTGTGCATTCGCTTCATCATAGTCTCTTTTTTTTTATTTTTATTTTTTTTTTTATTTTCTAAGTTTTTTTTATTTACATTCCAAATCATTTCCCCTTTCCCGTTTCCTCCCTCCCCGAAAGTCCCATAAGTCCCCTTCCCTCCCTCTTTTCTCCATTCAACCCCCTCTCATTTCTCTGTCCTGGCGTTCCCCTACATCCAGTCTTTCCAGGACCAGGGGTCTCTCCTTCCATCTTCTTAGAAATCTATTGATATGCGAATTGTGTCTAGGGTATTCTGAGATTCTGGGTTAATATCCACTTATCAGTGACTGCATACCATGTGTGTTCTTTTGTGATTGGGTTACCTCACTAAGGATGATATTTTCAAGATCTGACCATTTGCCTAGGAATTTCATGAATTCATTGTTTTTAATTGCAGAGTAGTATTCCATTGTGTAGATATACCACATCTTCTGAATCCATTCCTCCGTTGAGGGACATCTGGGTTCTTTCCAGCTTCTGGCTATTATAAATAAGGCTGCTATGAACATAGTGGAGCATGTGTCCTTATTGCATGCAGGTAAAGCCTCTGGGTATATGCCCAGGAGTGGTATAGCCGGATCCTCCGGGAGTGTCATGCCCAGTTTTCTGAGGAACCACCAGACTGCTTTCCAGAGTGGTTGTACCAGCATGGGTTTATTAGCGAGTCTTGTATCACAGTAAGATTATAAATTCTATAAAGATAGGTTCTAGTTATTAGTTTTGTCAGTATGACTCCTTGATACACATATAATTTTATTATATTTGAAGACAAAATAAATTTATATGCTGAAATGAATGTGTTTAGTTCTTTTCATAGAAGGAATTTAGTTGAGACTAGATTGCAATATAGAGTATTTTTTGAGAATTTTATTATTATTTTTATATTTAATTACATTCCAGCCATACCACTCCTGGGCACAAACCCAAAGATACTCCAACATATAACAAGGACACATGCTCCACTATGTTCATAGACACCTTATTTATAATAGCTAGAAGCTGGAAAGAACCCAGATGTCCTTCAACAGAGGAATGGGTACAGAAAATGTGGTACATTTACACAATGGACTACTACTCAGCTATTAAAAACAATGACTTCATGAAATTCTTAGGCAAATGGATGGAACTAGAAAATAATCATCCTGAATGAGGTAACCTAATCACAAAAGAACACACATGGAATGCACTCACTGATAAGTGGATATTAGCCCAAAAGCTAGGAATACACAAGATACACAAGATACAATTCACAGACCAAATGAAGTTCAAGAAGAAGGAAAACTAAAGTGTGGATGCTCCAGTCCTTCTTAGAAGAGGGAACAAAATACTCAAGGGAGGAAATATGGAGACAAAATGTGGAGAAGAGACTGAAGGAAAGGCTATCCAGAGACTGCCCCACCTGGGGATTCATCCCATATACAGTCACCAAACCCAAACACTATTGCAGATGCCAAGAAGTGCGGGTTGACAGGAGCCTGATATAACTTCTCCTGAGAGGCCCTATCAGTGCCTGACAAATACAGAGGTGGATGCTCACAGCCAACCATTGCACTGAGCTCGGGTCCCCAATGTAGGAGTTAAAGAAAGGACTGAAGGAGCTGAAGGGGTTTGCAACCCCATAGGAGGAACAACAATATGAACCAACCAGACCCCCAGAGCTCCCAGGGACAAAACCACCAACCAAAGTGTACACATAGAGGGACCCATGTCTCCAGCTGCATATATAGCAGAGAATGGCCTTGTTGGATATAAATGGGAGGAGAGGCCCTTGGTCCTGAAAAGGCTCGATGCCCCAGTGTAGGGGAATGCCAGGGCAGAGAGGCAGGAGTTGGTGGCTGAGGGAGCAGAGCACCCTCATAGAAGCAGGACAAGGGGGGATGGGATAGGGTGTTTCTGGAGGGAAAACTGGGAATAACATTTCAAATGTAAAAAAATAAAATATCTAATAAAAAGAAAAGACTCTAGTGGACAACTGAAATAGCACTCAAACCAAACATTCCATCATAATATAATCCAAAGATATATTAACTTGATACATGCTGAGGAATGATATTAAGAGTCCTAATTTTCAATAATTAAAACATTTAGTTCTTTTAAGAGAAGAAAATTGTATACACATGATAAAATACTGTGATTCATTGGATAGAATAGTCTCAGATCTGAGCTAAGCTGTTTAAATTCATCTTTAGCTAGCTTTGAGTAGCATGCACTCATACTCGGGGTTTCAGAAAAATCATACTGTGCAACACAGGTGAATTCTGACAGAAGCATTTTGTCTTCTTTACACAATTGATTTTGAGTTAATTTTTGGTTATTTCATGTTCATGAAACTTATGTGATTATCAAAATTTCCATAAACCATCACCTACATAAACTCTCACTTCTTTAAGTTCCCTTTGGTCATGTTATATTATCACAGGAATGGAAACTAACCAATACAAACAAATAACACATAAGTAATACATTGCTATTTTACTGCTTTTTAAACTTTATTTTTATACTACAGTTGGTTTACCTTGGATTCTTGGAATCCTGATAGTCTGACATCAAAAGAAACTGTTTCGGAACTTCTGAACCTCATATTATGAAATAGCTTTCTAAAAATTTATAATTTAGATAAATTGTTTCAGTCTCGAAGAGGGATGGACAGTCTTTATTTTGATTGTTTTGTAAAATTTTTAATGCTAAAACCCCCAAACTAGGAAAAGAATGGTCTTATGATATTAAAATTTTAACACATTATATTCTAGGAGATACAGACAGAATTAAAACATCTTGACATTTTTAAACTTTATTAAATTTACTATCAGTCAGAACATCCTTTAGAACAGAACATTTTCATTGAGTCTATGGTGAACTATTTTGGTTTGGCATTTAGGACTCAATAACTTCGGAAGGACATTGGTCCACAGAAGTGGATTGATTCTTTCATATTCTGTGTTCAGACATATAGTGGATTAAAAGAAGAAACTCCAAAAAAAGAAAAACTCTTTGATGCTTTTTAAAATAAATGTCCCTTCTTATTAAACATATTTCTGAAACAATGACTTCCCTGAGATTACTTTTTAACCTAGAAAGATAGCAGATACTGATGTAATTAATTAAGAGTCAATTAGTGGCATCGTGGGGACTCTTAGTATCCATTAAGCCTTAGGTAACATTCAAGCATACTTTCTAAGATAATTAGTCACTTGGTTCCATATGCTCTATTTGTAATTAACTTAGCTAAATTATGATTTCCATGGCAAGAATTTAAACTGGTGGAAACAGGATTAAGACAAGGCACTTAATATAGGGAGAGAACATCTCCTTTGAGCAAGTCATTAGACTTTTGAGCAGGTTGCTGTTCACTGAGCAGTACAGCCTTAGGATTTTAATTTTCCATACAGGCAGTCCAAATTTTTTATGATGACTTTTTGGTGTTGTTGTTAGAAATGAGTAATAACTTCATGTAAACCAAGTTTTATAGAGAAACAGAGATGATGTCCAAAAAACACTAAAATAGATGTTTCTCATTTTTTTCCTTTCCTGTGTTGTGTCTATTCCTGCTTTTCACTGACCTTCACAGGGTCACCTCTGAGTGCCACTTGATATACACCTGTCTAAATATACTGTGCCTCTGACCCTGGCCTCCCCTGGAGGTCCACACTGACTCATGGGAGACCTGAGAATGTGCTGTCTGTTTTATCTGCCTTTTTACTTCCTTGACTATACTTGATATATTCATCACTCTCTATGCTATTGCTTATGAAAGAACTTTTTTTAAATTTCTCAGTGTCAAATTAAGACATTTTCATGAATTGTGCTTCACAGACTAGTTGGAGATTCCTTCTGGTGATTTTTTTCTCTTTTTCTACTACACTCAATAAAACAGTTTAGATCACAAAAGAAGCAAATTACATTGAAATACATTGTATAAGAAGTAATGAAAATGTTTATATATGTTAATTATGGACCTGTTTACAAATTATTAATTAAGTACAGGAAAAGGTGTACCATTTAGAATTTTAATAATAGTGAATAAGTAGTGTTTTGTGATATCTATAACTATTGATGCATGTTGAGAAAGTTATATGGTTATGATTGATGATCAAGTCATAGGTGATGTTAGTATTTAAACACTATACAGAAAAGTGATATTAAATAAGTTATTAATCTTACCCATATCTCAGTGTTCTCAGATGTAAAATGGGAATCATAGTATTAATTAGTAATAGAGAATAATTTTGAACTTAAAACACATATAAAGAGTATTATTTTATCATATTAGCTAAAAATAACTAGAAGTAATATTGGTGCTTTTCATTGTTTTACTTTAAATTACTTCTTTAAATCCTTAAAACCATTAGGACCCTCCAAATATTTGTGTCCAACTGATTCCACACCAAACGGTATGCTTGGAGAATTTCCTTTCTATAAGCAGTTACATATTATCCCATTTCTCTTGACTTTGGAAATGTGCATGCTGACATTGTCACCTTAGACCGGGTCATATTTCCAACGATTGGTTCTAATACTTTTGTCATTGCTTATTCTAAGTGATGTTTTACCTGTTTTCTCAGTAACCTCTCCCATTTACATACACGTGTTAAAAAATCTTTATTAACGGGCTGGAGAAATGGTTAAATGTTTAAGAGCACGTGCTGCTCTTGCAAATGTGCAAGGATCAATTCTCAGGATGCACATTGTGATTCACAACTGCCTCCAACACTAATTCCAGGAGATCTGGTGCCATCTAGTGACCTCCACAAGATCCTGCATGCCCATGCATATACGCACAAAATAAAATAAAGATTTATTTATTCTTTTCTTTCTTTTTTTATTAAATTATCTATTTATTTACATTTCAAATGATGCTCCCTTTTTGGTTTCCTCTTGCTGAGTTCTTCATACCATCCCCTCTATCCTTTGCCTCTGAGAGGGTGCTCCCCAACTGAAACAAATAATTTAAAAATCTTTACCTGGAGTTCCTCGGTCATTGGTTGACACCTATTTGAGAGCCTTCTTTTTTTGGTGTTTCATTTTCTGGAATAATTATTGTCTACTCTAGAAACATTTCATTCCATTCTGTCTTGTAAGCAATCACAAAATTGAAATGTTACTTTAGAGACTCAGTTTTGTAGTTGTTTCATGAGCTCTTTTATGGTGCTAAAGTAAGTCAGAGAAACTATCCAAAATGAGGGGCCCAGCTTTTGACTTTCTGATGGTGTGCATGGGTGTATTTCTACAATCTCGTGAAGACCAAACTGTAACCTGATGACAAATTCATTCTTTCAGTGGCATTTCTGCCTGCAATGTATTTCTTCTTGCCTAATATGAGACTTGCAAACATACAAATAATAGTTATTTGTACGTATCACATAATAAGCAATGTAACCAATAGCTTTCAATGTATATTCAGGCTTTTCACAATCAGCATGCCTTAGATGGCTTAACCTCTTCTCTTCTTTATGACAGTCAGGCCTATAGATCATTCATGTATGGGCACCTGTTATTGTGACACACTGTTGGGGTCCTGTAAGTGTCATGGCTCACAATGAAATCATTTGTGTGAGGTAAGAAAGAAACTTGGTTCAGCGTGACTTAGTCAGGCTGCTTCAAACTTTTGGAGTCCTGTTTATTTTAAACATACTTAATTCCAGGACAATTTTAGAAAAAGGTTTTCTGGTCACAATTATCCTAATCCTATGTGCACAATGGAGCTATGACATGACCACATGGAAATTCTTTTGCAAAGTATTTTTGACCTCTAGCATGAAGATGGGTTTTATAGTTTAGGGGCCTAGGATCTGGTGTGGTCTCTGACTGAGATATCACATAGATCAGCAGGCTATAAAGTATGTGTGACATCTTTCTGAAGGATAGGAGAGCTAAACAAAGAATTTTCACCTGAGGAATATCGAATGGCTGAGAAGCACCTAAAGAATTGATCAACATCCTTAGTCATTAGGGAAATGCAAATCAAAACAACCCTGAGATTTCACCTCACATCAGTCAGAATGGCTAAGATCAAAAACTCAGGAGACAGCAGGTGCTGGAGAGGATATGGAGAAAGAGGAACACTCCTCCTCTGCTGGTGGGATGGCAAGCTGGTACAACCACTCTGGAAAGCAGTCTGGTGGTTCCTCAGAAAACTGGGCATGATACTTCTGGAGGACCCTGTTATACTACTCCTGGGCATAAACCCAGAGGACTCCCTGGCATGCAATAAGGACACATGCTCCACTATGTTCATACCAGCCCTATTTATAATAGCCAGAATCTAGAAAGAACCCAGATGTCCCTCATCAAAGGAATGGATACAGAAAATGTATATTTACACGATGGAATACTACTCAGCAATTAAAAACAATGAATTCATAAAATTCTTAGGCAAATGGTTGGAACTGGAAAATATCATCCTAAGTGAGGTAATCCAATCACAAAAGAACACACATGGTATGCACTCACTGATAAGTGGATATTAGCCCAGAAGCTCGGAATACCCAAGACAAGATTCACATATCAATTGATTCCCAAGAAGTAAGGAGAGGCCTCTGATCCTGGAAAGGCTCAATGCAGCAGTGTAGGGGAATACCAGGACAGAGAAGCTGGAGGGGGTTGACTGGGGAACAGGGGGAGGGAAGAGGGCTTATGGGACTTTCGGGGAGGGGGAAACCAGGAAAGGGGAAATCATTTGAAATATAATTAAAGAATATATCTAAAAAAAATATCTAGGGAGGGAGAATCTGGAAGATTTAGGTTCACTCTGGCTGTACAGAAAGCAAAGGTTACAGTTTTTGGTTTTCTTTTTTTTTCTTAACAACATCCAGACCTGGCCTTCTGGGTGGAAAACAGGTATACATTTCCTCCACTGAGGAGACAATCCCTGAGTGATTAACACTCCTGACTTAATTTGGTTCCTCTCCAACATGGATTATCGTTACCATCTACATTGTGAATGTGGAGGACGACATAGTCTTAGACCAGTGGCACACTTTTGTCTACCAATTTTTATCTTTCTTTTTAACACAAGATTATTTCAAAGGAGCAGTTACATAGTAAATATTGTTTGAATACCCTATGTACTGAGCACTTTTCCAAACCTTAGAATTGATAAGAGGTAACAGTTACCTACCTAAGCTGCCATTTTGTGCTCTTATTAATGTCATAAGGAAACTTTCACATTAGCTGTTACTGGCATTGCTAGGGTGTTCTGCGCTTTTGTGTTCTTCAAAACAAAACACAGCAGAAGTCAGAACTTCTTTGTATAGTTAGCCTTAATAAGCTTGGATGCAAACCGACACCCAGCAGCACTTTCAGCTCCTATGTACGAACTTTTATGGTATTTGTCTTTGTAAGCTATCCCTGAGATGGACCCCAACATAAGAGAGACATGCACATACTTAGAATAAGTCTTCCATTTTGAGTAGGGTGGTCAAATAAAAGTTTGTTTCCAAGACTTTGCTGAAAACTGACAAGTTAAGACATGAATGTTATACAAGGCAAGTCCTCTGCCACAGTCGAATACTCCGGTCAATGGGAGGAGGATAAGTGTGCAACGAAGACACGTTCCTAAGGAAATCTTCCTGTCCTCAAATCCTGATTGGTGGAATAGCTTGGCACAGATGTTTATAGATCTCAGGCTTAAAAAGCTCTGTAGGATCTTAATTCAATGTCACAGTTCATCTCTCAAGCCTGGATTGGGGCTCTGATCGATCAGTTTAGGGCATATGCTCAATAAATTTCCTCTGTTTGACAGAGATCTGTGTACATGTGCTTTGTGAGGTGACTCTGGACACTGACACTCCCTCTCAGAATTATTTACCTGCATATAGCTCCTTATGTGGGGATGAGGACTCCTGAACTTTCTCTTGTCTATGTTAACATGTCTGTTCTTGTTTTCCTTGCTCAGCCCATGTTCAGAAAATCATGTTGGTGAGACTTTATGGGTATAGCTTCTGATATTTTTAGGAGACACAATCTTACAGCGAACTCTCCGTTCCTCTGTCTCTTGCAATATTTCAGCTCCTGCTTCCACAATGTTCCCTGAACCTTAAGTGCAGGATTTGTCTTCTAGATGTATTCACTGAGACAAGGGTCCACAAATGTGGATTTTGATTGGTTCTCGTCTTCTGCAATGGTCTCCATCTGTTTCAAAGAGAGTATATGCCTATATATGAGGATATATGTCTTATTGCATCTTGCTTTGCCGAGTTTGGTTGATATCACTGGCAGGCCTACTCTTTTCTCAAGGGAAATGGAGAAGCAGTGGATCTGGGGGACAGGGAATGAGGGACTGGGAAGGGAGGCTGCAGTTGGGATATATTGTGTGAAAAAATAATAGAATAAATTCCTTTTTAAAAGGTACCAGAAGAATTTTGGATCTTATCCTGAGAGATGGAAAAATCACTGGGAGGTAGAGAATAGTGGCTTATAGTCTATCTTCATACTAGATAGACACTAGGATTTTAAAGAAACATGCGTGGCAAACAGGAAGAAGAGATTGTTGAGGTCATAAGAGTTTATGTGTGAAAATGGCTTCTTAGAAACTGCCATTAGACCTCCAGAAGTGGCAAGCATAGCTAAATTAAGAATGCAATTTAAAAGAGAGCTCAGAGTAGAAATAAGAATTTACCAATTGTTTGGAATGTAACAGATAGACTCAATTAAATAGGAAATTTAGTGTAGTGTCAAAGAGGTCTGGTGACTAATTCACGAGGACACCACACATATTTTAAATGTTTGTGTCATAGTTTTGTTAAATAGTACTTGTTGATACATAATAATTGCTAGTTTCTTACATTGGAAAGTCATATTTGAGAATAGCATTTAATGAGGTAGCAAAAATATATTACTTGATTCTCATAATACAAATTATAGAGTAAAAACAAGAGCTATTTGAGTTGGATGTTTTCATTATGCATAAGCATAAGAAAGGTCCTTTAAATAAAATATTTGATACATATCATGGAGTTTGGGGAATGAGGGAGTACTAAATCTGGCTACTCTTAAAGTTAATCAAATGAAACTGAACTGCTCCTGATGTCAGCTTTGAGTCTGAAGCTCATTGGACAAGGGATGTGTAGGTTACAAAGACCAGACATGGTCCAGGAGAACAAGGGTGTGGTCATATGGTCTTTAACATCCCCCACTTCTTGCTAGAGTGCTGACTGGTTTGCTCTTGGACAGCAACTAGTCATGTCTAGAAGACACTGTTGTCCCCAGTTGTCCACAGAGCCTCTGGCTCCTTGAAATCTTGCTGCAATGTTCCCTGAGCCTTCAAAGGAGGAGTGTGATATAGATGTCCCATTTCTGGCTGGGCACTCCAAAGACACGTATTCTGTGCAATTTAGCCAGCTGAAAGTTCCAGCGTTAGAAATCACTGAGGTTTTAGTTTTGTAGTTGGTTGTTTTATTTTCTACACTAAAAAATAAATAAATGCAGAAAATTAAAGAAAGGAAGATGTAGTTTGTGGAGGAGGCTTAAAGGTCATACAGGACATACAGGATAGGATAGAAGGGATATAACTGTAATTTTTATATTATATTATTAAAAGGTGGCTCAGTACCTGGTGTTTCTAGTTATTTTGCCTCTCTATGGCTCAATTTTTTTTCATCTGCAAAATTGAACTCTAGTCGTAGAACCTGCAGAAGAATATTATACAATAGAAATGAATTCATAAACATACGGTGCTTCCAATAGTATTAAACACAAAATGGTGGTTCAATGTGTGATATTACCTGGAATGCCCAGTGCTATGGGACACCTATCTTTCCAACTATATCTGTTGAGTTTCTGTTCTGTCACAAATGGCTATATTCGGCAGGCATTAGGGATGCATGTGCTCACACACATGGAATGGAAAGGAAAGAAAAAAGCCCATTGCCTTATTTTTGCTTTTGACGATCTCAACAGTTAGGGTGTAAAAGAAAATATCCCTTACAGTCTCAAAAACACAAGACAGTGTGCTACACCAATCCTACATGAGCTCAAAGGGGTAAGGAGAAACGACAGCAGATTGTTAAGAAGCTGAGAAATTCACAGAACTGGAACTTTATGTAAGCAAGCTTTTTGACAGACAAGTGTGAAAAATAAGCTTAATAACTGAAAATTCGAAAGCAAATTGGTAATCCAAGGGACCTATTGCTGTTCCCAGTAGAAAGGACGCTGCAATAAAACAACATTGAGTGAAAAATTCAAGAAACATTGCTTCAGAAAAACCAAGAATTGATTTATTAATCTGTGTTTAATAGTATTAGCACTTAAGACACATCTCTATGTTCTTTAAATTAATTCCTTTTTTTCTGTGTAAAAAAATTGTTTCAAAATTCAGTGACTTCATTCTGCAAACATCAATCCACTCTTGCTGTGAGTCAGGAGCTGGGCACTACTTCTGTGAGAGACTCCAGGTATCTTGGGAGCCTCAACTGTGTTTTGCTGGAGGAGTCAGCATCTTGTTTCAGAAGTGATACTGTATAACAGTCATGTTATTCTACCTGCTGAAGTGGACCCTTCTGCCATCCCAGAGAAGACACGATACAGTGGACTCAAGAACAAAAGACAGGGACCTGATGATTAGGAGCTAGATAGATGCTACATACATATTTTATCTTTTAGGTTGCCATGGAGGTCCACTACACTGTCTTCTGGGTTTTGCTTGGCTGATCTCCTGACAGAGGATTGATACTGAGATGAGTGAATGATGATGTAAAACAGAATTGCAACTAGGTTGCAATTAATTATGCAGAATAGACTATTGGTCAGCCACTCAGATCCTTGTGTGTAATCTATACTCTTTTCCAGGTAATAACCTGTAAAAAAAACAGTCAAAGATGTGCCAAATGTTTTTTTATACAGAAATAAGGGGTAATACACTCATTTATAATGTTAGAAATTTATAAATGTAGAAAACCAGTTTCAAGTCTTACATTTCCCATTAAAAACATGAAAATATTAGGTTTAAATCTTGATACTATGTTTTAATCCATCTAGAGAGTAAATTCAGTTAGCTGTAAAACAGATTTTTGTATATAAAACCAGCTGAAATGGTCTAAAAATTATTTTTTAGGAAAAAAGTTCTTTACAAAATAACAGTTTTACCTTTTGTTGATACCCACTTCAATTTAGATAAATTTAGGTCATTATAACAACTAAAGGGAAGTTGAGAAATGTAGGCAGTCACATGATGTGAGCTGACTCATTACTCTAGAGATGGGGCAAAAGGCAGCATATTAAAGTGGGGGAGACTGATATTTAATATTGTAGGTGTCTCTTTCATTCCTCTCAGTATTAGGTAGAAAAATATAATTTTTCAGATAAATTTTAGCAATTTATAATTCTACATTGGAAGGAAGAATATTTGTGGAAAGGATATACATGTTAGCAACTTCTGAAATATCATGGGTTTTGTTGTTTCTGTTTTTTGGTTTTTTTTTTTTTTTGAGACAGAATTTCTCTATATAGCCCTGGTTGTCATGGAACTCAATCAGTAGACTATGGGGCCTCGAACTCAGAAATCCACCTGCCTCTGCCTCCCAAGTGCTGGGATTAAAGGCATGGGCAACTACTGCCCAGCTAAATATCATGTTTTGATTAAATTCCTAAAACATTGATTCAGATAGTCACCAGAAACCCTGTCTTAAAAAATGCTTACATTTCATCATATTAACCAATTTTAAAGTTTATATTAATTCAACACAAAGTTACAAAGATAACAGCTACTAACTAGTATTTCACTAATCATGTTTCTCTAAGGCATCATACATGTACCTTTATTAAAAATATTCTTTTTATAAGACAGTCTAGTAGTCACATTACTACTAGTAATCCAGTAATTTAGAAGATAAATATTTAAAATGACAGTTCTTGACAAAGGCTAAAGAGAAGCATAAAAATATGTTTTCTTAGGAAGCAGTGTATTAAATAAATTGTGAGCATTGGTTTCATCATAAGTCAGGAATTTCAGAACTCATGCTATATATGAGAATTAATTAAAACCTCAGCGGAACAGGATTTTATCTTATCTAAAACTTCAGAAAATACACCATAATGAAATGAACAGTCAACCAAATCATACTTTATCACACTTCCAGACAACTATCTACTAAACCCAAGAATATTTGTAGATGATGGTCTTAGATGAAGCATTATGTTTAATCTCACCAGTTACAATAATATGTAAAGGAACCATCTGAGTAGCACATCTGTATGCAGCACATAAAGACTCTTCCCGAATTTGCTCACTGTTGTTGGTTTCTGTGTTAGTTTCTCTAGATGTAAAGATGAGCACAGAGAAACTTCAAGAAGCTAATGAAAATACAGTCAATAGTCATTTACTATTTGTAAGGTAAACAATTCAAATAAAGAGATAGATGAAATTATGCTAAGAAAATGATAAAACAAATATTCTTTTCTGTTTTTGAAATTTTAAAGGTATACTAATTTTGGGGGTAAATTTTTGTTTTAACTTATTTTATATAAAAATATAGCACAAATACACATACATATTAGCTTCAGGAGAGATTTCTCTGATTTAAATTATAGGTAGAGGGGCTGGAGAGATGGATCCATGGTTAACAGTGCTTATTAATTTTACAGAAGACTTGAGTTTGGTTCCAAGCTCCAACTTGGAAACATAAATCTGCACAGAATTTATGCTACAGGGGATCTAGTACCATCTTCCAGCATTCATTGGCACCCATATGCACACACACACACACACACACACACACACACACAAATAATAAAATGTATATATGCAGCTATTCTTTAAGTTGAATAAATATCTAGTACTTCTAAGGAAGATTGCTAAGCCCTTCAAATCTTTTGGGTATAATCCGATTTCATCTCATGTTGTCTCTTCCTTCTTCTGGAGATCTACTGAGTATTTTCCATATTTCACATATTCTTTGACTAGAACATATTTCCACTGGAAGAAAAAGAAAATCACTCGTATGTTGACACTTTCATTTTTTCCTTAAGTGTTTTTAAAGATGGTGCTTTCTTCAAGATTGTCATCTTGCTGGGTCCATGTAAGGCTGTGGTTTGCCACACCTCTACCCTTTAGAGTATTTTCTCTCCCTAGCTGCATTAGTTAATTTTTTTTCATTATGTTAATAATATACCCTAGAAGAGCAACTTAATAGAAGCAGGATTTTCCTAGCTCATGGGAGGCAAGGCATGGGGGGGAAATGATTCTATTACATGAACTGTCAGGAAGCAAAGAAGGTTTGGACAGGAGGGTTAAGCAATAACCCTCAATTTCTGTCTTTCAGTGGTCCACTTCCATCTATACCTCTTTCCCTATATAGCTGTCTCCTGAGAGGCTCTGCCAGTGCCTGACAAATAGAGGGGGGTGTTCTCAGTCAACCACTAGACTGAGCACAGGGACCCCAATGGAGGAGCTAGAGATAGGACTCATGGAGCTGAAGGGGTTTACAGACCCATAGGAGGAACAATATGAACCAACCAGTACCCCCAGAGCTCCTAGGGAATAAACCAAAAACCAAAGAGTACACATAGAGGGACCAATGACTCCAGCTACATGTGTAGCAGAGGATGACCTTGTCAGACATCAATGAGAGGAGAGGTTCTTGGTCCTGTGAAGGCTTGTTGCCCCAGTGTAGGGGAATGCCAGGACAGGGATGTGGGAGTAGGTGGGTTGGTGAGCAGGGGGAGGGGGATGGGATAGGGTTTTTTTGGAGGGGAAACAAGGAAAGGGGATAGCATTTGAAATGTAAATAAAGAAAATATCTAATAAAAAAGAAGAAAAGTCACAATTGCAATTGCATTTGTTATTACTAAATATAGTTTTTAAACTGTATTCCAAGGCTGGAATGAATAACCACAAGGTCAACAGGCCATTATTTATATATAGTATTAAAATGCTAACTTCATAAATAAAAAATGTATTGGTATGCTTGTAGAGAAAAACAACAAACAAACAAACAAAAATACCCAGCACCACCAGCAGGAGACCAAGTGTTCAAATACACGAGTGTGTGGGATGTGTGTGTTCACACCCTAGCACCTTGTTCTAGTTTCTTATTCATGACTCTGACCTTGTAAATACCATTCAATTCACTTAACACCTGTTTTCATTCTCTTATGGCATTTCAGGCTCTACAGGGGTAGAGGTTTGGAACTTTTTCAAGATTTTTCTATCTTGTTCATTGGTATATTCAAACTGCACAGCTCTCCAATCCGTAATAACTGAGCTGAGTATCCTGAAATGGTGCTCAGAAGACTAAGCTTTGACGATTACCATGTTCAAGGCTAGCCTGATCTGTCTTATCAATTCTAAGTCATCAAGTGAGACCATATCTGAAAATGATGACAACAAAAAAATTGTAAATGCCATTCATTCATTCATTCATTCATTCATTCATTCATTCATTCACTGACTCACCCATCAGTGAGCAACCAGAGTTCTTTTCTCAGAGTTATGAAGACAGAAGTCTATGACCAGGGTTCGAACTTACTTCCTTGACTAGTAGATGGCCAATTGTTATATCTGTAGATGGGGTACTTTGCCATAGAACATTTCTGTCAGAGATTTCTACTAAAATTATTCTAAAATATAATATCTATTACTTCTGATCCTTCTCATTCAATTATTATAGTTGTATCACCTCAGGCCTCTGAATTATTGACATTTATTTTCCTAGCTAGCATATAGTCTATCTTGCTGATTGTACTAAGTTCATATTAAAGACTATAAATTTTTATTGATGCATTAAAATATGTATTATGTCTGTAATTACTTATGACTATGATGAAATAGACCCTGTTAATTTATAACTTTGTTTACCTAAAACAATGACATGTAGTCTACAACTTTCTTGTACTTTTCTATTTTTATAATACACATTGCTTTCCCATTTTGCCTTTACATTTAAAGTATAATTATGTTAGATTACATATAGAAGAATTTTTAACCCATTATTTCTTTGAAGCCAATAATTTTTTCTCTTTTAAATACATTTTAACTTAAATTAAGTATAATTTTATCATTTGTCCTTTACCATTTTTTCTCCAACTTCTCCCATGCTCTTGAATTGATAGATTAGATTTTACTTTATTGTTACACACACACACACACACAAACAAACACACACACACATAATACATACACTTGTGTGCAATGTGTGAATTTAACTTTCTGACTCCATTTTTGTTATTTGTGTGTATATGATTTCAAGGCTGACCACGTTGTATTGGGTTGCCAATTAGGGAACTCGTTCCTTGGAGAGGATAATTTGCACCCATTTAGCAGACATTATTGCCTGTTGTTCTATGTCTAGGGTTCTACGGGTTCTATGTCTAGCACTCACATCCATTTCTATCCATTGGCACACTCCATCTGTATGTAAGCATCCATAGCTCATAACCAACCATAGGCACACACAAGGAGCACATACATGCACACAAGTAAAATACTTAGACATGTAAAAATTGACTAAATATAAGCAAACAAGCAAACAAACAACCCCAGAAGACAGTGAGCACACCCATTACCCAGAATTGTTTACTCTGGTTCTTTCTATGTTTCTGTGCTTCTCAGCCCCAAATCCGATCTGCTTTCTATCGTTATTGAGGAATTGGTTTCTACATTTGTTTCAGATTTTATAAAATTCCATATTTTAGCTGTGTTTGGCTTCTCTCCCATGGAATCTTCAGCCTCTACCCTGTATGTCTCTGAGGAGTTCTTTGGGTTTTTCCAGGAGGACTCCCATTTCCAATTACTCAGGTCACTCGCAGGTCAAATGCCAATGGTGAAGAAGGAGACTTCCCTGAATAGCATGGCCTTTGTTGAGGTGAGTGATGGAGTGGCAGGTTTAAGTATGCAAACACAAAAGAAAATAATCTAATTTTTCTATAGTTATTTTTGACTGATCTCCCATCTGTGAGGATGAATGAAATATTTTCACTGTGTCTCTGTTCAGTTTTTGTTTCAATGACCTGTCCATTGGAGAGAGTGGGGCATTGAAGTCTTCTACTCTTATTGTGTGAGTTTTAATGTGTGTTTCGGTTTTAGTAAAGTTTGTTTTATGAGTGTGGGTGCCCTTGCATTTATTTGGTGCATAGATGTTCAAAATTGAAAGTTCATCTTAATGGACTTTTCCTTCGATGAATATGAAGTATCCTTGTCAATATGATTTGATAACTTTTGATTGAAAGTCTATTTTATTGGATATTAGAATTGCAACTTCTGCTTGCTTCTTGGGACCATTTGCTTGGAAGACCTTTTTCCAGCCTTTTATTCTGAGGTAGTGTCCATTTTTATCACTGCAGTGTGTTTCTTGTATACAGCAAAATGCTGGATATTGCTTGAGTATCCAATTTGTTAGGTTATGTTTTTTTTTTTTTTTTGAGGAATTGAGTCTGTTGATGTTGAGAG
Source organism: Tokudaia tokunoshimensis (assembly GCA_036184795.1). NCBI lineage: Eukaryota > Metazoa > Chordata > Mammalia > Rodentia > Muridae > Tokudaia > Tokudaia tokunoshimensis. The sequence goes on from BTHU01000003.1 coordinate 25,883,576, forward strand.
ATATTAAAGATCAATGATTGTTAGTTCTTGTTATGTTTGTTGTTAGAGGTAGTATTATGTCTCTCTCTCTCTCTCTCTCTCTCTCTGTGTGTGTGTATATGTGTGTGTGTGTGTGTGTGTGTGCGTGCGTGCGTGTTTGAGATTGTCTCCTTTTGGATTTGTTGTGAGATGATTAATTTCTTGTTTATTTCTTTGGTGTAGATACCCTCCTGTGTTGGAGTTTTCCATCTGAATTTCTCTGTATGGCTGAAGTTGCAGATATATATTGTTTAAACTTTGTTTTGTCATGAAATATTTTGGTTTCTTCATCTATTATGATTGAGAACTTTTGCAGGGTATAGTAGCCTGGGCTAGCATTTGTGTTCTCTTAGGGTCTGTGTGATATCTATCCAGGATCTTCTGGCTTTTAGAGTCTCTATTGAGAAGTCTGGTATAATTCTGATAGGTCTGCCTTTATATGATATTTGGTCTTTTTCACTTACTGCTTTTTAATATTTTTTCTTTGTTCTGTGCATTTAGTATTTTGATTATTATGCAATGGTAAGATTTTTTTCTGGTCCAATCTACTTGGTGTTCAGTAGGATTCTTGTACATTCATGGTCATCTCTTTCTGTAGGTTTGGGAGATCTCTTCTATGAATTTGTTGAAGATGATTTCTGGTCTTTTGAGCTTGGAATCTTCACTCTCATCTTTTCCTATTATTCTTAGGTTTGGTCTTTTCAGTGTGTCCTGGATTTCCTGGATGTTTTGGGTTAGGAGCTTTTTATGATTTGTGTTTTCTTTGATCATTGGGTCAATATCTTCTATCATATCTTCTATGCTTGAGATTCTTTCTTCTATCTCTTGTGTTCTCTTAGTGATGCTTGCATCTGTATCTCTGGTTCTCTTTCCTAGGTTTTCCATTTCCAGGGTTGCCTTCATTTGTGATTTCTTTATTGTTTTGACTTCTATTTTTAGGTCTTTGACTGCTTTGTTAAATCCCTTCACCTTTTACGTTGTGTTTTCCTGTATTTTTTCAGGGATTTATTTGTTTCCTTTTTAAGGGTTTCTACCTATTAAACTGTGTTTCACTGTCCCTCAACGGAGGAATGGATTCAGAAGATGTGGTATATTTACACAATGGAATACTACTCTGCAATTAAAAACAATGAATTCACGAAATTCCTAGGCAAATGGTCAGAACTTGAAAATATCATCCTTAGTGAGGTAACCCAATCACAAAAGAACACACATGGTATGCAGTCACTGATAAGGGGATATTAACCCAGAATCTCGGAATACCCTAGACACATTTCGCATATCAATAGATTTCTAAGAAGATGGAAGGAGAGACCTCTGGTCCTGGAAAGACTGGATGTAGGGGAACGCCAGGACAGAGAAAGGAGAGGGGGTTGAATGGGGAAAAGAGGGAGGGAAGGGGGCTTATGGGACTTTCGGGGAGGGAGGAAACGGGAAAGGGGAAATGATTTGGAATGTAAATAAAAAAAACTTAGAAAATAAAATTTAAAAAAAAAGCTGTGTTTCACTGTATTTGTTTAGATGAGTTTTTCATATATCCTTCATAAATGTCTCTATTATCTTCATGAGATAGAATTTTAGGTCAACATCATGCTTTTCAGGTGTGTTGGGGTATCCAGGTCTTGCAGTGGTGGGAGAACTGGGTTCTGATGGGACCAAAGTATATTTTCTGCTTTTGCTTATGATATTGCACTTGCCTCTTGCCATCTGGTTATCTCTTGTGTGGCCTCAGTATCGCTGTCTGGCACCTGCTTCCTGTGTCCCTGGTTGTAGCAGATCCCCTGGGAGACCTGTGGCTCTGACTCCCAAAGTTCTCCTGAGAGACCTGCAGACTGTGCTGTGTTGAAACAGCAGACACGCCTATCAGCCCTAGTGAAGGTGCAGACTGGAAGGGATCAGTTACAATTCTTTAGAATACTGACTTGTTCCTGTAAAGATTACAATATGCATAGTTGAAATTTCCTAGCGTTCTTGGCACCATCCCTTACCATTCTCTCAAGTATAGCATCTTGGTAATCATACAGATTTTTCATTCTTCCACTTCCCTTTGTTCAATAATTGTCATAAATATTATGTTAGTGTATGTTATAAAATTATGAAAGTGTAATGTTTGTTTTTTATATTTAATGGATATAATGCATTTTGGTTTATAAGCATATACAAATTTCATGTTTCTGTTGTGTTTCCTTCTCTTACTTCTTTTGTTCTTTTCACTCTAAAATAAATCTATTAGATACTTTGATTGAACTCAGTAATCTAGGTCATGTGATGACACACCAATATTGTTTAACTTCAATGTGTTTTTATGTCATTGTCAATACCAAACACTATTTTCACTGATATAAAAGTCTTTGTCCAGTATATTTTCTTTTCTCAGCATTTAAAATACTATGCTCACCTGGAACAGCAGATAATCTTTCAGGGACAGGGTCCTAAGTGGGATATAAGGAGGTAAGATAAAAAAGATAGGAAATATGTGGTTTGGAGGTCTTATGCAAGCTATAGTTTATGCCAATCAAGCTTACTAAAAAGTACAACAACTTATACTATACACAGGTGGTTTTTGGGTTTTTTTGAGAAAAATGGAACAAAGTTAAGGAAACCTATTATACAGTGGCAATGGGACAAAGTCAGCAGGAAGTTAATCAAGCAATATTGCATAAGGAGAAGTAAGAATATCTCAAGAATGTCCAAGGATAGAGCAGCCTTGGCTCTTTAGTCTCTTCAAAGGGAAAAGCCAAGTTCTTGGGAAACAAAGCCTTAACTACTCTGAGACTCTGCCACCAGCATACAACTGAACCAAGACAAATCCGCTCCTGAACAAGTACATAGAACTAGGTTTCTTTGGTTCTTTCATCTGGTCTCTAGGAAAGCCTTAGGTGAGTCTGGTTCTCAACAGTGGCATCACCTCCTGACTTTCACCATTTTATGTGTGTGTGTGTGTGTGTGTGTGTGTGTGCACGCGCGCCAGGGAGCAAGATGGATAAAAGACAGTGGTGTTTTCTGAGAAAGTGAATACTGGAGACTAAATACAGGAAAGGAACTTGTTGTCTTGCCAGGCCTGAGGGCAAAGAATTCCACAGACAAGGACATACAACTATTTTTTTTTAGAGGAAACTTTATGCAACTGTACTTTCTATTAGCCATGTAACTCAGCATTGTTCTTTCTGGAAAGAGAGTCCCTGCTTCATGTTTGTTTTAGTCACTATCTTTTTGGTATTTTGTAAGTCCACAGTCTATGATCCTGGCCACAACTTTGTTCCTAAATCCCAGACCATCTTCAGGTCTCAACATATGATTTTCTTATATTTGATTTATGGGAAAATATTCCTAACTAAACTACTATATTCCTAAATGATCTAGATCCTGAGTTTTCTATATTCCTAAATTATACTCACACTTATCAAGTCACTGTATGTAAGTTCATTGTTCTTCTCATCAAATCTATCCAAAATTTCTGCTTAGATTTTTGGTTGTTTGCAGTCGTGTTTGTCTGTGTAGCTCCAGAAGATACTTTGCCAAGATTCTCTGTTGTTATGAATTGTGGGTCCCTTTCTTGAAATTTGTGGACTCCATGTTCAAATTATTTTGGGGGTTTCATACTTTCCACTGATTTTAATATGGCAAAAATCATTTTAAGTGTGTGTTTGGGAAGCAGTAGAAGCAAATAGGGAGAAACAAAAAGAAATGGTCCATTATTAATTGTCCAAACCAAATTTATGCTTTACTTTCTAGTGCATTGTACAGAATATAAGAAACTTATATGTTTAATGTCAGTCAGAAACATCTTCATAAAAATGGAGTAAGATTTTTAAATACCATTGTCTCAAAATGGCCACAGTCTTCCCACTGTATTCAGTCATGAAAGAGACTCGCTTCTGGAGTCTAGGACTTATTGTCTTATGGAGAAGAGGAAACTTACAAATATATCAAATCCAATGTCTTGTATGAAATGACAAAGAAAATGCATGGTGGGAGAGAGAAGCTGAGATCACAAAACTAGGTGAGATTAGCACACCATGTTTGCTCCACTATGTTCATAGCAGCCTTATTTATAATAGCCAGAAGCTGGAAAGGACCCAGATGTCCCTCAACGGAGGAACGGATTCAGAAGATGTGGTATATTTACACAATGGAATACTACTCTGCAGTTAAAAACAATGAATTCATGAAATTCCTAGGCAAATGGTCAGAACTGGAAAATATCATCCTTAGTGAGATAACCCAATCACAAAAGAACACACATGGTATGCAGTCACTGATAAGGGGATATTAACCCAGAATCTCAGAATACCCAAGACACAATTCGCATATCAATAGATTTCCAAGAAATGGAAGGAGAGATCCCTGGTCCTGGGAAGACTGGATGTAGGGGAATACCAGGACAGAGAAGCGAGAGGGGGTTGAATGGGGAACAGAGGGAGGGAAGGGGGCTTATGGGACTTTCGGGGAGAGAGGAACCGGGAAAGGGGAAATCATTTGGAATGTAAATAAAAAAAACTTAGAAAATAAAAAAAAATAAACTGATATATTCGATTTCCAATTGAATTTGACTTGTTTCTACCATGGTTATAAGGATTCCTTGACACTTAATAGCTCTGCTGGAAGATAGATGTTTTCAATCCTTTCCCCCCCCCCAATAGAGTAATGTTATACTTGTATTTTGTTCCAATTAAAATATAGACTCACAGATTAGATAATAAAAATCTGTCTTTGGAATCAATATCTTGAGGGCTCAAGTTGACACTTTATTAATATCATATATTTGGGTTTATGTTTCCTCATTTCTAAAATGAGGATGGGTCAATGATCAGCATATGCACTTGGGAAGAAAGCATGAGTTGTTGATGTAAGGTAAGCCACTATGCATTTATAGGGTGTGTAAATCAACAAGAACCTTGCCTTACTATAGAAAGGGTATTCTATAAGAACTGAAGGAGCAGTTTTATGTTTTGATAGTATTCATTGTGTGCAGATTCATGGCTATTCCATTAGAATAGATGTACCGAAATATGCCTGTTTTAGATGATCTCTAATTTTAAGTAAAATGAAAAATGCTTGTGTATGTGCACACATGCATTGTGTAAAAATGTCTTGCCTTTAAATATCCTGGCATTGTTCATCTTTAACAATAAAATAGCCCAGCAGTAGTCTTTCAAATGCAAATGCTTAATATATTTCATAGGACAGAGAAAAAGATGATAGAAAGAGATAGCTGTTACTCTGACATTGGGTTTGCATTATTGTCCTAAAGGCAAAATATTTTGCAGTGTTGTGCTTTATAGGCAATGTGGAAGCCAGTAGACATTATGATCATGGTACATTTGATGTATGGCCGGGTTGCTCTCCAGCTCTAGGGTTCACTTGCCTGTTCCACGGGTTAGCAGTATCCAGTCTAGCTGGATATGACTCACAGCAGCTTTTATTTAGACATTTCCAAAAGTGATTGTATTTATTCACTTGATGCAAATCCTGGGGTGATGTAGGAGACAGGGATCATTTATCAGGACTCTCTCAACATAATGAAAAGTCGTGAATTTTGTTCAGCAGGATAGAGTCTACTTTTCTTTTCTCTTCTTTTTTGCAGCTTTATCTCAATTCTGTTGTGTATGAAAGTATCTTGAATACTTCATGAAATCTCTTTGATCCCCAAATATACATGTGGCATTGATGACTTAAGCTGAGTTATTTAGGAGCTGCAGTGATATTTCAAGGAATAAGGTTAAGGAGAGACCAAGCAAACAAACAAACGAACCTTAATTCTACAGCTTTTCCTTGAGTAACCCCTCTTTCTTCTCTTTGATTGCATGAGACAAATGATTTTAGATTCAGATGTAAATCACATGTGAGATGATATCAAAATGTGTCCTTGGCAACCAGACTTTTGTAGCTTGCCACAACATTCTCAGGTTGTATATGATGTCATGATTTTTCTTTTTACAAATGTGGTGAAATACTTCATAGTGAATTATACTACATTTATTTCATTCATTGATCTGTTAATAGTCATTTTTAGTCACTGTGAATATTGCTGAAATAAACATTAAGTCTAGATCTCCTTTGTACACACATATTATAATTCCTTTCTATAAACTGCTGCATTGTAGAAATTGTCTTCTGAGTCTTTAAGGAATCTCCAGATGATTTTACACCATAGGTATATGAACTTATATTTTCATCTTAAGTGCTGCCCTATTCCCATCTCTATCAACATTTTCTTCATATTGGGTATTTTTTAATAGCCACTCTAATAGATAAGGTGTACTCTCATTCTGGTTTTAACTAGCATGCACACTGCCAATGATCAGGAGTAATGGATATTTGATATTTTTCTCTGTGTCAGTCATCCAGGTCTCTCTTTCAGAAAGAAATATCTTTTCAGATCTTTGTCCTCTTTTTCACCTGAATGGTTTTCTTGCTGTTGAGTTGAATTCCATGCATATTTTGATTATTAGTTCATCATTGTGTGTGTTTAGTTTGTTCATGTTTATTTCTAAGTTATGGATTATCATGGTTTGCAACACACTGGCACTTATAAGAGGGGAGCAAGCAGGTACCTCATGAAAGAAGAAAGCTCCCAAATGCACAACTTACTGTTGTACTACAATGGACTTGAAAAAGAAGAGATAATAAGCAGAGGGAAAGACCGTTAGCAGAACTGAAATTAATGAAACAAAAGCAAGAAATAAAATTTTAAAAAGTCTGTGAAGGTGACGGTTTTTAACAATGAGTAAAATTGATGACACTAGCTAGATCCACAAAGAAGAAATAAAGACACTTGAAGTCAGAAGTGAAAGAGATGTTACAAATAACACAAAAAAAGCACAGGTAATCCTGAAATTACTATGAACATCAGGAAATCATTCCCTTGGGTACTCTAGAAAAAAATGTAGAAATCCCTAGGAATGGCAACCTAAAGACAAAAAGATACGAGAAAGCTGAGCAGATCAGGAAGTCAAGAATGAGTTGGCAAGAAGAATGGCTCCTAGCTTAGTTAAGGGAACAGGATCTGTAGGCAGGCAACAGAGTCAAGGATAGGCTCTGTTCCAGTGTTGGGGAACCCACATGAAAACCAAGATGCACATCTGCTACGCATGTGCCAGGTGCCAAGGTCCAGTCCATGCATCCTCTTTGTTTGGTGGTTCAGTCCATGGGAACCCCCAAGGGTCTAGGTTAGAGGACTCTGTTGGTTTTCCTGTAGAATTCCTATCACTTCTAGGTCCCTCAATGTTTCTCCCAACTCTTCCACAAGACTCCCTAAGATTTTGGCTTTGGATCTCAGGAACTATTTCAGTCCGCTGATGGGTGGGCCCTCTCAGAGGACACAACTGTCCTCTTAGGCCTTTGTCTGCAAGTATAACAGATTATCCTGACACAGAGAAAAATATCAAATATCCATTACTCCTGATCATTGGCAGTGTGCATGCTAGTTAAAACCAGAATGAGAGTACACCTTATCTATTAGAGTGGCTATTAAAAAATACCCAATATGAAGAAAATGTTGAGGTGGGGGAGGGGCTTGCAGAAGGGTGGGAGGAGGGGGCTGTGATTGGGATGTAATGTTAATAAATAAATTAATTAATGAAAAAAAAGAAATGCTCCCTGTATTCTGTCAGTTGAAGGATTCACTAATTAATCCCATAAACCTCAAAAGAAAGTGTCATAGCATTTTGATTTTTTAATTGACAAAGAGAATAGAGTGGTGTGACTTGAGACTACTAATTGATAGCTAAAGCTCTGCTATTCTGTTTATATTCTTTAATTGTTGGTTTACTTATACATGCAAGTATGCTTGGAAATGTCTCTTACATACACTGATTTAAGTGAGCAGTATTTTTGGACTTATTAATATTGGTCAGGGCATTAATAATTAATTTGTATGGATTAGTCAACCACAACACAGTTAATGAAGAATAAGCAAAAGTAGAAGTGGAAGCAGAAGTGGAGGAGGAGAAGGAGGAGGAAGAAGAAGAACAGAAGGAGGAGGAGGAGGAGGAGGAGGAGGAGGAGGAGGAGGAGGAGGAGAAGAAGAAGAAGAAGAAGAAGAAGAAGAAGAAGAAGAAGAAGAAGAAGAAGAAGAAGAAGAAGAAGAAGAACAAGAACAAGAAGAACAAGAAGAAGAAGAAGAAGAACAAGAACAAGAAGAACAAGAAGAAGAAGAAGAAGAAGAAGAGATTGAGAAAATATATAGAAAGTTGCATGTGGATGCTGATGTGGGTAAAGAGGAAGAGGAGGAGGAGAAAGAGGAGAGGGATACTCATTCCTACACATTATGCATCATCAAGGATTATAGTTATTAGAATTAATCCATGGAGAGGAATACAATCAGAAACGCTCAAATACTCTCACTGTTTAAGAGTTGCTAAGGTTGAATGGAGAAAAGAGGGAGGGAAGGGGGCTTATGGGACTTTCGGGGAGGGAGGAAACGGGAAAGGGGAAGTGATTTGGAATGTAAATTAAAAAAATAAAATAAAAAAAAAAAGAAGGAGGGGGAGGGAGGATTAGATAGGGGCTATCTGGGAGGGGGAAACTGGGAAAGGGATAACATTTGAAATGTAAATAAAGAATATATTCAATAATAAAAAGAAAAAAAAAGAGATGCTAAGGTGATTTTGGTATCTGAGAGGAAGAAATCAACATCCACAGAGATAATGAGAGTTTATGTCTCTTGTTTTTATTAAAAGTGTTCACTGTACAAAACAGAAGAGGCAATGACTATTTTCTAGAAATGTTTTATACCTATTTAATAAATGGTACTATTCAGTAATTATTCATAGTCTTTATGAAATGAAATTATTCATAGCCTCAAATATTTCATTTATTTTTAATTATATTATTAAACTATTATTAATTGTGTTTAACCTCAAGTAAAATGTGATTTTCTTTAAAGGAGACGGAATTCTTTGCATCTAAATAGATCCACATTGATTTTTACCGTGTCACAATTACTTTGTAGAAGTTTCCAGGATTTGCATTCTTTGTCTATTTCTTTGCTAAACTTTAATCACAGGAACTTGAAGATTATCTGTATTTTTATTCCATACATATAGTAGTGTCTAGAAATCATATATAATAAATACATCTTTGCCAAGTTAATATGTGTATATTTACATAACCTTTGAAAGGTAAGGGAAAATTGCAACTACTAGAAATTTGATTTCGTTTTCCATGGAAAACATGCAGGAAATAGAAAGAGAATGACCTTGTTAACATTGACCTGACACACAGAACTCAACCCAATTTATTTCTCTCAGAAAAGAGCCTTGGCAAAGACCTAGAATAATCAAATATAATTCATTGCAAATATCAGAACCTCTTCAAAGTTCAGTTGGTGTGGGTTGTTATGGTAATGTCCTATCACTGGACAAGGGTTATGGAAAACATTTTGTGTGTAGAAAAATAGGCCTGAGGGGGAAAACACAAAATTATTACTTCTATTTTGTGTATCATCTCCAATAAATAGGTGTGATGCTAAAAATATGTAAATTTGAATGGGGAGAGTATGCACCAGTTAATTACCAGTTATTCTAAGTGCTTGTGGGAGGCTGTTCTCACTCCTATTTTGTTTCTTATTTTATTACTATATATTGATTGTGCAGAATAGTGGTTCCATTGTGACACACTCATACATGGATAAAAATTGCTTTTCTCAAGCTTCTTTTCTATCCTTCTCCTCTGTCCTGGCTCCTAATTTCCTTAAATCTGTTCTTTTTTCTAATACTTCTCCATCTACTTTGTTGCTATCTCTGCCCACAGCCTGCAAATTCCCATATACGTCAAGCATCCAATACTTATCTCCCTGAGTCTGTATTATTTCACAAAACACAATGATTTCAAGTTCTGCCCATTTTCTTTCATTTGAAAGGTTTGCATTCTGCTTTATGGCTAGGTGGAATTCTGATGTATAATTCAGATATGAAAAAGGTAATGTTAGAACTAATACAATATAAGCACAAATAATAATAAAATTATTGTGAATAGACCATTGAGTTCTGAGGACTCTGAACACTCCTCTAAACTTCCTAAATCACAGGATCTGGTCTGTTACTGCAACACCCTAGGACTGCAATATCCCCAAACACAGCTGGTTTTTATAAGGGCTCTCTAGAGGAAGAGAACTGATATATATTTAGCTATTTAATTGATGTCACAATTTGCATATCTTATTTATATATTACTATATATTGAAAATATACTTTATCTTATATTTTATTAAAAATTTAAGATAATAATAGACTTATCCTGGGTGATTTCTTTTTTTAGATACAAAGCCCAAAACATAGACAATAGCAGCAAAAATAAGCATACAAGATGATACTAAACTTGAGAGTTTCTGTATGACAAAGGAAACATTCAACAGAATAAAGAGGCATCCTACAAAGTTTGAGAAAATATATATAAACTACATATGAAGAAGTATTAATATGAAATAGACATAAATAACTGAAATAGGCCAATATTAAAATAAGTAAATAAAAATAAATGAATCAATGCCACAATTAAAATCTTACCTTAAGAAAATGGCTCTAAAATAATATTTCCTCAGTTTGAAGTCAAGTTCACCTATTAATTTAATCATTTTCTTCAAATTTCAGACGTTTTTATGTGTTGTGGAAGTCACACATTCTTTACTTTTATGAAATAAAATTGAACATTGCCTACCTGCTCTGGTCATCACGTCACTTCTGCTTAGCATTTCACTTAGGAAGACAAGCATGATTTTACTGAAAATGATGTATATTTTTGGAAAAGTATATGCAATTAAATAATTTTTATATTATGTTTATTTAAATTAATCTATATTAATTTAAATTAAGCAAGTATTGATAATTTTTCTTTGTTTTCTTACTTTTTCACAAGACTGATCTCTGTGATGGACTCTTATCTCTCCCAGGCTTGCCTTCAGCTTTTGAGCCTGCTACCTCCACATTGCAAATGCTGAGATTATAGTCACATGCCCACATGTGATTTATGTTGTGCTGAGGACAGAACCAGAGTCCTTTACATGCTAGACATTCTACCAGCTAATCTATACCCTAGCCCTTTATTAGAAGATTTGCTACTTAGCCTTTCACCCACAATGCCCTGTTGGCCTTCTAAATAACAGCGAACTATTTCCTATTTCCTTGTGTTTATGCCAGATAACTTTAGAAAACCAAGTGTGCTTAGCATCAGTGTAACAGAGACCATGGGTATTGAACGGTTTTACTCTGACTGGAAGACAACCTGAGCAATGAGTTTCTCCTACTTGTATCTTCATGTTGTTTGTAAGTTTCAGTAGATGAAATCACCATAAAGTTGTTTTTGCAGGTACCTAAAAGCATTTGCAAATAATGCTGTGTTTTAATCTATTAGGAGCTATCCCCTCTGCCTTCTCCCCCTAACTATCAATAAACATAGTAAAAACAATTGTTTCTTATCATGTGTATATATATTCAGATGCCAGCATTGTCAAAGCACATGATAAAATGTTCACTTTTAAAATGTTACTCTTGGACTGGTGAACAGGTTCAATAGGATAAGACAGACCAACTGAATTTAATCCCCACAACACATATAAATATGGAAAGAGAGAACCAACTCCACAATATTGTCTTTTGGCTTCCAAATATGCTCCATGACATGCACACACACACACACACACACACACACACACTAATGAATAAAATGAGTTTGAAAGTCACTCTTCAATTCTAATCTGATAATTGTTTTCAGGAAAAGTTCATACAAATACATAGAGCCTTCTTTAATCAATAGCATCATCTCATTCTGTTGACTTAATGAGCCTTTGCATGAAATCATTATAGCTGAAATGATACGTAAATAAAATGGATTTTAACTTGTAATGGATAGCAGAGTAGTTGTTGAATAATTTTGTATCTCTTGATAAGTCAAAATATTCATTTTTTTTGCCTCAAAGGAACATATTGTGGTAACGAAAATGTAGTTTCTTGTCTTAATGAGCAACAATCACTGATAGTATTTGATAACTAATATTAACCAAAAGTCATCCAGTACTGAAAAGCCAGTGGTTCAGGTAGCCTTACATGCCAATATTACATGTAAATAGGAATTTCTAATCTGATTGCTTCACCATTAAAAATGGCTTTAGAAAATCATATTTTTTATGCAAAGCAGGTACTGTGGAAAGAATAAACATGAAGTGAAACTGTTTTAAAGGTCATTGCAATGTTTACTCTTGCTAGCTAGCTTTTATTTTTCTACTATTTGAAACAAGTCTTCTATTTGAAGAATTCATTTTCAGGATAAAAAAAAAGCAGATGAAGAGGTTTTCTACTGTGAGCTAGTATCCTTAGTTAAACAAGTGAAAAATGCTATCCTCCAGTGTTAAGATGAAGCAAGAAGCCTGGAAGTTGAGCGATGTACAAGGAAAAAACTCAGCTCAGAATGCTGTTAGCATCTTGTTTAAGTATAGCTGAAGCTCTGAACAGCCCTAATGCTCAACTTCACCTGGTGAACAAAAAAAAAAAAACCAAATAAACAAAACAACAAGCAAACAAAAGTTATCAAGCCATTCTCCAAGAAGTTCTATTAGCATGGCATCTTTCATCATCCATAGCCATTCCAAAGTGCAAATCCTGCTTTCTTGGGACCGAGAATAAGAAGCATTAAATAAATCTATCCATTGACTACATGTAGTACATTTTAGTTCATGAAAATGAACTCTCTATAAGGTTAGACTTGCAAACACTTTATTATTTTTGTGGTTGTTTCCTCTCGATACTTAACTAATTCAGAGTACAGATAGAAGTGTTCCCATTATTAATAGCATAGTTCTAGAAGCAGCCATTTCAAATGCCATAGACATACAAATTAACATTTCTTCCCATTTCATAATTACTTAATTTTTACCAATTAAGAGCATGACATGAGCATATGGTGGCGTCCCATCTGCTAATTTCTTCTCCTCAATTAATTATTGCCATTAATATAGTTGATGGTGACAGTGTTTGGCTAAATTAAACTAATTAGTAACAGTCTACTGGGAGGAAACGTTTCTGCATTACATGCAGAATCTGCAGCTGCCGACTCCCCTAGCTAGGCAGGCTTGAGTAGAATACTTAGGAGAACTATAAACATTTTGATGAACCATATTTGAAGTTCTTTCCCTTTTCATTTCATTTTTGCCTATTACTAAACATAGATTCTTAACTTACACAGTATAATATGAATTTAGTATCACTCTAGTGCCTCCCATCTCCTTTCCTATTCAGATCTACTCCCTTTCTGTTTCTCATTAGAAAAAAAAAAACATGTGTCCTTATCGCATGCAGGGGAGGACTCTGGGTATATGCCCAGGAGTGGTATAGCAGGATCCTGGGGAGTGTCATGCCCAGTTTTCGGAGGAACCGCCAGACTGCTTTCCAGAGTGGTTGTACCAACTTGCAATCCCACCAGCAGTGGAGGAATGTTCCTCTTTCTCCACATCCACGCCAACAACTGCTGTCTCCTGTGTTTTTGATCTTAGTCATTCTGACTGGTGTGAGATGGAATCTCAGGGTTGTTTTGATTTGCATTTCCCTAATGACTAAGGATGATGAAGATTTCTTTAGGTGCTTCTCAGCCCTTAGATATTCTTCAGGTGAGAACTCTTTGTTTAGTTAGCTCTGTACCCCATTTTTTAATAGGGTTACTTGCCTCTCTGGAGTCTAACTTCTTGAGTTCTTTGCATATATTGGATATTAGCCCTCTGTCGGATGTAGGGTTGGTAAAGATCATTTCCCAGTTTGTTGGTTGCTGCTTTGTCCTTTTGATAGTGTCTTTGCCTTACAGAAACTTTGTAATTTTATGAGGTCCCATTTGTCAATTCTTGATCTTAGAGCATAAGCTACTGGTATTCTGTTCAGGAAATTCTCCCCTGTGCTCATATGTTCAAGGTTCTTCCCTAGTTTCCTTTCTATTAGTTTCAGTGTGTCTGGTTTTATGTGGAGGTCCTTGATCCACTTGGAATTGAGCTTATGTTCATAGCAGCTTTATTTATAATAGCCAGAAGCTGGAAAGAACCCAGATGTCCCTCAATGGAGGAATGGATTCAGTGGATGTGGTATATTTACACAATGGAATACTACTCTGCAATTAAAAACAATGAATTCACAAAATTCCTAGGCAAATGGTCAGAACTGGAAAATATCATCTTTAGTGAGGTAACCCAATCACAAAAGAACACACATGGTATGCAGTCACTGATAAGGGGATATTAACCCAGAATCTCAGAATACCCAAGACACAATTCACATATCAATAGATTTCCAAGACGATGGAAGGAGAGACCCCCGGTTTTGGAAAGACTTGGTGTAGGGGAATACCAGGACAGAGAAGTGAGAGGGGGTTGAATGGGGAACAGAGGAAGGGAAGTGAGCTTATGGGACTTTCGGAGAGGGAGGAAATGGGAAAGGGGAAATCATTTGGAATGTAAATAAAAAAAAACTTAGAAAATAATTAAAAAAAAGAAAAAAAACAGGCCTCTAATAGATAACAACAAGACATGGCAAAATAAGATAAAGTAAAACAAAAAATCATATGAAAGTTGGACAACACATGCCAACAGAAAAAAAAAAAGCCCAACGAGAAGACACATGAGCCAGAAATTTGCTCACTCACACAGACAGGTGTCCCATAATATCATTAAACTTATAGAATATATTCAGCAGAACTAGTTCAGACATATGTAGGTCCTGTGCATGCTGCTTCAATCTTTGTGCATTTCTATAGGCTTTGCTTAACTGTTTTTATAGCGACTTGTTCTCCTGGTGTCCTTTGTCCAATCTGTCTTCCCAATTCTTTCTTCTGCGGGATTCCCTCAGCTCTCAGGGGAAGGATTTGATGGAGACTTCCCATTTAGAGCTGTGTGATTCAAGATCTCTCTCTCTCTCTCTCTCTCTCTCTCCCTCCCTCCATCCCTTCCTCCCTTTTTCTCTCTCCCTCCCTCCCCTCTCTTTCTCTCTCTCTCCCTTCTTCCCTCCTCCCCTCTCTCCCTCCCTCCTTCTTACCCTCCCTCATTCCCTCCATCCCTCCATCCCTCCCCACCTCTTTCTTCATAATGCCTTGTTTTGAGCCTCTATATTTGTTCCCAGAGAGAAGTTTTATTTTGATGATGGCTGAATAAGTGTTGGGCATGGGATTGATTTTGTGGAGTGAGCCTTAAATCAAGTTGGATATTGGTTGGTTACTCCCATAGGTTTTGTGCTACATATTTTACAGTCAGAACAGATCAAAGATTTTTTGTCTGGGTTGGTGTTTACATTTTTCTTTTGGTCACCTGCAGAATACCTTCCCATACCAAAGACACTAGAACACAGGAGTGAAGGTTCCGTGTAGGCACCAGGTGGACCTCTCCATTAGTTATGTGGGTGTTGTCTTCAGCAATGGGTCTTTGCTACTATTAGTCTATAGAGAGTAACCTATTGTCTTGGCAACTACCTGGGATATTTGGGGATTTCCGTGGTACACTTCTTGCCAACAATTTAATTGGATGGAACGTAGTCCCAGTACTGGAAGCTTCATTTGGTGACAAGAGGTGACCAATTGCAGTTCTGTCTCTATCATTGTTTGGAGATTTCATTAGTATGATCTTTATAAATTATAGGAAGTTCCCACTGACTAGGTTTCCATACAATCCCTCAAAGGCATTTCATTTCTAGTTCTCTCTCCCTCCATTCCCTCCCTCAATTCCCTCTTCCTTCCCCCTTCCCACCTGGTTTTCCCATTCTTACTCCTCCCCTAAGTCTCCAGTCCACCTATAAAATCTATTCTTTTTCTCCTTTCAGGGAGATTTATATGTTCCTGCCTTCTAGTCCTTCTGTTTGTGCCTTACCTCTCTGGGTCTATGGATTGTACGTTGATTATTACTTATTTAATGACTAATATCCAGATATAAGTGAATACATACATCATTTATCTTTCTGTGTCTGGATTACCTCATTCAGATGTTTTTTCCCCTAGTTCCATCCATTTGCATATAAACTTCATGATGTTATTCTTTTAACAGCTGGGTAATACTGCATTGCATAAATGTAACACTTTATCTTATCCATTTTTCTCTGTTGAAAGACAACTAGACTGCTTTCAATTTCTGGATATTATAAATAGAGCAGCAATGAACATAGTTGAGCAAGAATCACTGTGGCTGTACAAAATGACCTTTGGGTATATGCCCAACATTTTATAGTTCTGTTTGTAGGTAGATTGATTCCCATCTTTCTGAGGAACTACCACACTGATTCCACAGAGGCTGTACACTCCTCTAGCAATGGAAGAGTGTTCCCCTTGCTTTACACCCTTGCCAGCATGAGACATCACTTGTATTATTGATCTTAGCTTTTCTGACATGTGTAAGATGAAATTTCAAGATAGTCTTGATTTTTCAGTTCCTTGGTGGCTAAGGATATTGAACATTTAAGTGTTTCTAAGCCGTTTGAGTTTTCTCTATTGAGAATTCTCTATTTGGATCTGCACTCTGTTTTTAGATTTGTGTCATGTGGGTTTTTCATATAAAGCTTCTTGAACTCTTTACATAGTTTGGATATTAGCCCTCTATTGGATGTGGAGTGGGTAAAGATTTATTCCTACTCTGCATGCTGTCACTTTGTTCAAATAATGGTGTCTTTTTCTATGCAGAAGCTTTTCAGTTTTATGAGCTGCTATTTATTAATTGTTGATCTCCATGCCCATGTTAATGGTTTTCTGTTCAGGAAGTCTATGATACATATAGTAACCAAAACAACTTGGGAAGAAAAGGGCTTACTTCATCTTAGAGCTTATAGAGCTTACAGCAACACACACACACACACACACACACACACACACACACACACACACACACACACACACACATCACTGAGGGAAGTCAGGGCAAGAACATGGCATAAACCATAAACTTTGAGGCAGGAACTAAAATGTGGGCCATGGACGAATGCTTTTTACTGGCTTGCTTTCTCTGGTTTGATCTGCCAGCCTTCCTGTACAATTAAGGACCACTTTTCTAGGGGTGGCACTTTCCATGAGGAGTCCCGTGAGCTTCCTCACCAACTGTCAATCAATAAAATGTCCCCATAGACCAGGACATGGGCAAACTGGTTGTAGGCAATGTCTCAGTAGAGATTCCTTCTTCTAGAAGGCTCTAGCCTGCTTTAAGCCTACTGGAGCTAATCATGAAAATTTAAGCACAGACATTGGTTCTGCTTATACTGTATGATGATGAAAGTTTGCATATTGTGTTTGTTTCTGCTAATACTTTCTTAATTCTAATTCATTAATTGGGAAATTCATCAAGGCAGTCCTAATTATATCCCTCATGTTTTCCTTGTCCACACATTTCTTTCAGAGCAAACATAACTGCCAATCTCTGACCACTAGTAAGACTTCCAAGCTCTATCACTGAAAATGGCAATGCATTTTCCATGGTGCTGATTTGTACAATTGAAAACTTTAACTTACTCCAAAATAGAAAACCAGCAAAATTAATCAGTAAATCAACCAATTAAAGAAAAACAAAAACCACTGCCCAACCAACTAAACGCAACAGCAAACCAAAAAGTAAGGCAAGTTGGCTCTTAAAGGAATTCATCCTTTCTGCTTGTTAAAGTTCTTAAATTCTGTGGATTTTATTCTAGGTATTCTGTACTTTTCGACTAATATCCACTTATTAGTATGTTCATACCATGCATGTCCTTTTGGGTCTGGGTTACCTCACTTAGGATTATATTTTTTAGTTGCATCCATTTGCCTGCAAAACTAATGATATCCTTGCTCTTAATAGTTGAGTAATATTCCATTGTGTAAATGTCCCATGTTTTCTGTATCTCTTCTTTTGGTGTGGGTCATCTTGGTTATTTCCAGTTTCTGGCTATTGAGACTTCTATGAACATTCTAGAGCATATATCTCTCTGGTATAGTAGGGCATCTTTTGAAAGCCCAAGAGTGGGTCTTCAGGTAGGACAAGTGATGATGCTTCAATCCCACTTAGTAGAGGAAAAAAATAATTAAGGGATGTAAAGGGAGAGAGGGATTTGGGTGGGAGAGCAGAGGGGGAGGGAAAAAGGGGAAAAGGATAAGATACAGGGAGGGGAACAGGAGAGAAGCTCCAGAGGGCCAGGAGAATGAATGGAAATATGCAGGCTCAGAAGGTGGGAGGTGGGGAGACTCTCTAGGACGTACAAGAAACCTGGGAGGTGAGAGACTCTCAGGACTCAAGGAGTGACCTTAGATGAAATGCCCAAAAGGAGAGTGAGAGAGTGGAGAGAGGGAATTCGAAGAGCCTACCTCCAGTAGAGAGACAGGGCCTCAAGATGAGGGATGGTGTTACCAACCCACACTCAAAATTTCTGACCCAGAAGTGTTCCTGTCTAAAAGAACTGCAGGAACAAAAATGGAGCAGAGTCTGAGGGAAAGATGGTCCAGTGACCGGTCCAACTGGGAATCCACCTAATGGGAAAACATCAAGGCCTGACACTATTACGGATGCTGTGATGTACTTACAGACAGGAACCTAGCATGTCTGTCCTCTGAGAGACCCAACCATCTCTGAGAGCTGACTGAGACAGAGGCAGATACTTACACCCAACCATTGGATTAAAGTCAGGGACCTCTATGGTTGAATTAGGGGAAGGATGGAAGAAGCAGAAAAGGAGGGTGATCTCCTAAGGAGACTAGCAGTCTCAACTAATCTGAACCCATGGGAGCCCCCAGACACTGAAACACCAACTAGGCAGCATACAGGAGCTGATCCTAGGCCCCAGAACCATATATAACAAAAGACTACCTGATCTGGCCTCAGTGGGAGATTGAGGCCTTAGGGTGGGGGTAGTCCTGGTGATGATGGACCATTCTCTTGGAGAGAAGGGGGAGGAGGAATGGCATGAAGAACTGTGGGAGGGGAGACTGGGAAGGGGGCAACAGCTGGATTGTAAACAACAACAAAAAAATTCATCCATATGGATAAAGATCTTATATTTCAATTCTCTGTGCTCTTTCTCCCCATTCTGTAGGACCACTGAGTAGACTTTTCTCCACAGGGTGCTTGTCTGTAATCTACTGTTGTGTATGGAGGACCACTCTTCTGTGACCACTGTTGTGTATGGAAGACTACTCCACCCAGTTCTGGACTATAACATTTAAATGCCATTGAAGCCACAACTTTCTCACTAGTGAAGGTGACATTTTTATCTACTGATTGACTTTCATTATTGAAAATTGGGTCAGAGTTTATAGCAAAAAATCGGTCTAACAGGCATCTGTCCCATATAAAAGACATATATCTACACACAAATTAGGTGCAAATATTAATATTTATCAATAGTGATAATACATATGGCCAGTGCAGTGTGAGTAGAAAAAGATATGATTCATACATGTAAAAGAATATCATTCAGAAATAACAGTGTGGTAATGTCTGATGGGTACAGTGTGAATGAATCTCCAAAAAGTTTATGCTATCTAAACAAAAGTGCCTATTCTATGATTTGGTGTATTCTAGAGAAGCTAAAACCATCTCTGAGCACTGTCAGAAGTTATATCCATAAAGTTGTATCAGTGTGACTGCCTGACATGAGCTGAAGAAGGGCAACAGAAATGGATATACCAGAGTGGACAGGAGGAAGTCCGCGAGGCCGCAACTCTACACAAAACTGTAGACAACTAAGGTATGCAGAGAATGGGAGAAACAGGCTTTTCCATGGAAGAGTTCACTGATTTCTTATCCAATAACAAGGATGAGCCCTGAAAACATCAACAAAAGTAATATTATATAGGCTTAGCAGGTTATATTTATGCGTTAGGAATATATATAACAACAATTAATGGGAAAAAGGCCAGAAGTTTGAAAGAGAATAAGGTGGGTTATAAAGGAAAGTTTGGAGGGTGGAAAGGAAAGAAGAAAATGAGATATAATTATATCATTACCTTAAAAATAAAAGAAATAATATTTCATTTAAATATTAAAAGTACATCATAGTCATCTGGAGAAACATTGTAAAAAGTGGAAGGAACATTTTGGGTGATGCAAGTGTTCAAAAGCTCATAATTGCACGCCCATATGAGTCAGCAGAGCTATGAAGTTAATAACCCCCTCTGAAATATGCTAATATCACTGAATATGAATAATGCAAAAGACAGTTCCTGGTTTTAATGGAGAAAGAATGGAGACTGACAAAGAATGGAGAAGAAAAAGGTGAAAAGCAAAATAACTAAGTAATACAGATAATGTTTGGAACACCGGCTCAACACTATGAAAATAGTCAAGTTAGACATTGCTATTTTATTTCCAATATCCCATTGTTGAATATCTTTAAAACATTATTTTAAAAACATGTACATTTAAATACTGTTTGTTAATGAGAATCAAGTGAATGTTGGTAATATTGTAGACTAATGAGGAACCCAGGTTTGGGTTCATTTCTAGAAGGTAAAAACAATATCTCAAATGTAACATTTTGTGTTGAAATAAATGAGTATCTTAGGAATACTGACATTTGATTTCAGACTCCATTGCTAAAGCAAATGCACAGTAACACAAGTCACAATTTTTATTTTCCATGAAAGTCATACTTAGACTGTACTATAGTCAACAAAATCATCAATGGCACTGTAGCTGTATATAGTATGCACTTTAATTTAAAATACTTTATTGCCAAAAATGTCAGTCTTCTTGACCCTCAGATACTCTTAAGAACACTTTCACTCCTGGAGGACCCTGACATGAGTTTGCTCAGTGATGACAGGATAAGTGTTAGCAAATTTGGGGCACCTTGGCAGTTCCTTAAAGTAAGAACATGATTGAGTGATTTTCTTTCATGACTAATTCTGTGCAGCATGATGATGCTGTCTGGGTGCATTAGCCCACAGCGTGTGTGTGTGTGTGTGTGTGTGTGTGTGTGTGTGTGTGTGGTCTTTCAACAGAGATGTCAATCCTCTCAAAGCTTTCTGCTGCGTTAAAATCCCAGCGTATCTCATATTGCATTTATTGTCATTTTGACAATGCTGATAGCATCTTTCCCTGCAGTCAGCTCTGTATCAAAAACCAACCAATGCAAAGCAAGCATATAAAAAGGAAAAAACAATACTTCCTTCGCTTGTTCACAAGAAGCAATGTCTCATTTGTCTCCCCCGTTTTTTAAAATCATGTCAACAACTGAGTCACCGCTCTAAGCTCTACACAGGATCTATGGCCTTAAAACATCCCACAGCATCTTTGCGCTTGGCTAATGTCAATGACTGCTGCCCAGGTGACTATTCTGACCTCCTTACATGAATGTTCTCAAGCCATCTGTAATCATGAGTCATCTCTGAAGGGGTTACATTTAGCTTGCTCACATTCATCAGGGGAAATAACTCTGTGACAACCATCATTTTAGAAAATATATGTCTTTAGTAAAAAGACACAAAAAATTATGGCTACTTTTAGGTCCCTGAGCTGTGGAAAGGCTGCCATGTTGCAACCCATGAAGATAATGGCAATCTCCTGGCAATATCAATCTCTTCGATGAGATAAATTAAGTAAACAGGGGTATTGCCAATGAGCAGTAATATTTTGAAAGGAATTGTTTTTTCTTAGCAGTCACTGCAGCAGCAAGCATAAAACATTTAGTAGACTCTGTTGCAAACCAATGTGTCCTCATCACCTGCACTCTGTTGTTCCATTTATGTAAAATGTGGAGGGTAGATTTAGGATAGTTCTCACAGGCCCCTGAATATTTAGAAAATGAAGACTGACTTCAATTTAAACTCATCAAAACCTAACAGAGGGTATTTGTACTTTGAAGCCAGCTTAAGTTCTCTCTAATTATGAAAACCTAGTCGATATCTTTTTCTAGTTTCATGGCATCAAAATAGTCACCACCTTCATTGATGCTCTTAGAAAGATTCTCTAGATAACGTGCTACATCTTCTCCATTGGCTGTGTCACTTCATATTTTGTGTTAAGTTGAATGAATCAACCTACGCTAAAGTCAAGCTTTTCCTTCAGTAGCTTCTTGGCCTGCCTCAGTCTTCATATCATTTAAGAAAGTTTGGTCCTCATTCTGGTTTCTCTGGGTACTTTGATCTCTCTTCCATGCTACCCTTCCTCTATTTCTAATATGACCAGCATTTCACTGCTGATGTATATACTTGAGTAATGCTGGCTTATTCTTTGACACAAGAGGTATAGTTTGGGGATATTTTTAGTTGTGGCATGATTTCCTACGAAAATAGATCACTACTATATCTTGAATTAGAGATAGGGGTATGACTCTTGGTTTGCCTTCAAAAATTAGGGGCCACTTTAGGATGGGCAGGTAGCTTAATTTCAATTTGCTGTGCACAATGTGTGAGTTGGGAAGCTTAATAAGGAAGGAATAGGGAAAACTTGTCTGGAGTAACCAGAACACACACATTTATATACTATATTTGCCATATTACATGCCACATTGGTGATGTGCCCAAATCATTAGAAAAGTAGTATGAAAGATCATGAATCTCTGATAACTTTGCTGGAAATAATAATGATAATGATGATGATGACGATGAGAATAATAATAATAATATTGAAAATAGAATTATCAAAAATATGAAGCCAACTGATACTCCTGAAAACTTAGCTGGTGTACATTTATCACAATCCTTTAGTTTGAAGGAAAAAAAGTTACCTATAAAATGCAATAAGACAGGTAACAGTGTATTTGCAATAGTTAGCAGCTGAGACATGTTGATGACAAGTACATAATTAAGAACTGATTATTAAAACTCATCCTAAGCGACACAGAAACATTCAATACCAATAACATTGTGGAATAATACTCAATAATAATACTATATAGATTTAATGAAAATCTAAATCTAATATCCAAGAAGAAAACCCCATCCATTCTTTTATATGGAACTTGGTATCTTGAGCTACAAATGCATTCTAGCATTCCATAAGTTTATTCAATATTTCAAAGAAGTGGCTTCACAGCTGCTAAGATTTCTAGCTAAATTCTTTGTATGAAATTTAATTTTGTTTGGCTATATGTTTTGTTTTTTAAATTTCATCATTCTGGTGTTTAGATCTCAGGGTCACTTATTTAAAATCTTTTATCTTCTATCTTACATTTCTTTGACCACCTTTTAGTCAAGGGCGATATTCCTTAATTTAAATAAATAATGTTGGCCAAAGAAAACATGGAGTTTATTAAAGTGACATAATTCAATAAAATAATTTGACACTGAATACATGACTTTTGAGTAGAATATTGACTCGTTTTAGAGACTTGGGCATGGAATATTTTGTTCATTTATAGAAAAGAAATTAACAATATGAGAACATACATTATTTACATTAAAATGGTCATATTCTTCCTGTTTATGTAACTTCAAACTTAATAGATATTAATGTAGATTTTCCTCATTAAAAATAAATTTAGTTAACTCATTCAATAAATAACACTGACTATATACAATTCTTAATCCAGATCTTAGTTTTCCATACATATTAAATTTAGCTGCCGCTCTGCCGAATTCACTCCCACACATGCTGCATTTCAGACTATTTTGAAAGACCAGAGTAACTTTTAAGCACTAGTTGGATCTTTCATCTATTTATCATTAGTAATAGCAGTTGTGTGAGACTATACTGATGCTCTTTGTACTATGAGCTCCCTGCTTGGTGCACAAAACTATAGCCCAGGAATCCAGGTCTCACTGAATGCTGTTACTCTGTCAAGTTAGGACGACAGCATTTCCCAATAGACACCTAATTTGCTTAGTGTCTTTCAAACACAATCAGAAATTTGGATTAGATTAGCATGGGGATTAGTTTGGAAACCATCACTAAGCCAGCAACACATCTTCTGTTTAGGAGAAATAAATGAATTTGAAAATTGTCAGACAAAGAGCATTAAAGCTTGTAAATGTATACAAAGCTCTTTTTAAAAATTACATCCATAGGACACATCCTTGTCTTGTTACAGGAATATTTATGTGTGTTTTACTGTATGAACCAGTATTTTGCTTTGATACTTTTGTTGAGAATACAGAAAAATATTAGCTTATAAGTGACTTTATTCTGTGGTGCTGATTATTCACTGAAGTCATCTGGGCATCTCACCATGATATATCCCATTGTGGTAATAACAACTAATTAAACCAGTGCTCATTAATCCAGTGTGTATGAAAAATAACATTCCACAGCCTTTTCCATATGACATAATTTTTATGCTATTATATAATGATTCTAATTATTTTGCTTCTTCCCGATATTTTTATCCTGACATAAACTGAAGATATTGATTATAGGTATTGAAATTGAAGGAGCCATAAAACAAATGTCCACAAGTACCAGTTATCAAACTTTTGAACAAATTTTAGCCTAGAGAGATGGTTCTTTCAGTGGAACACTTGCTTTATATGCATTAGGTTCTGAGTTTGGATACCAGCATTAAAATAAAAAAAAACTCTGTATGGTCATGCATGCCTGTGATTCTAACAGAGTGGGGAAGCATAGGGATGGATGGAGGGGGACGGGAGGTAAGAAGATTCCTGGAGGTTTCATTTCTCTAGTCTGGTCTAGGAGTGATCACTGGTTTTTGTGAGAGTCATTGTTTCAAAATAAAGTGGAGAGTCTTGATGTTAGACTCTGGTTTGCTTCTGGTAACTATAATAAACTATGAACTGTAAATTGTTTAAAATTTTGTTAGCATTTTGCACAAGATTGATCTTTGTTAAAACTTGTGTAACTAACATTATATATATGTATATATATATATATATATATACATATATATATATATATACATATTTCAAAAATTAAACCAGACAGTTGAGAAATTTTGCTTTGGCAACGACCAATTCCTAGTGGTTATTTTAAAAGTGATTTTTAAAAATGTGAAGATTTGTTTCACTTCTAATCACTTGTTTGTGTGTAGGATGTGGGGGAGAGGGTCATGTCCTCATGACTGTAGGTGCCTGGGGCAGCAGGAGACATCCGTCACATTCCCCTGGAGTGAGCTATAGACAGTTGAGAGCTGCCCAATGTAGGTGTTAAAAGCCAACTCAGGTGCTCTGCAGAAGCAATAAGCCCTTTGTAACCACCATATCATCTCTGCAGGCCCAGTTCCTGGTGGTTTTGTCTGACAAAAGATTCTTCATCTTTTGAAACTGTGACATCATAAAGGGCATTTCCTATAATGAAGCAGTTTAACACTTGACCCTGTTGGTAGAAAACTGATTTATATTAGAGTCAATCTCTGAGTAAAATACTGATAATTTGGGTTTATTCTTCAGGGTAGACATTATGATAATATAATTGGAGCCAGGAGTTTTAGAAATAAAAATATAATATATCATCAAAAGGATAATTATTCCACCTTTCTCAAAGTGTGGCTTAAAGTAAGCTGCCCTGTTGGGAGTGGCACCGTGGCCAGGTGATTGAGCTTCCAAACTGGACTATTAAGTCACACTTGCAAGAGCTACTTACTGATTTTTACAAGGAGTCAGCTATAAGTTTCAGTTTCCTTAAAACTTCATGAGCTTTTCAAAATTATATATTTGTTCAGCTAATATTTCTGATACAGTGAAACTCGAGAGCTCTACCTATCCACTCAGTAAATTATTTTTCTATTTTCAATTGGTGCTAAAGAGTTATTTTCAGTAATACTAATCAATTTCCTCTCAAATGCTCAATGCCCTTCCTTGGCTGATTCTGTAGCCTTTCTTTTGTTTTATATGCAGTTGCTATAGGGTTTTGTCTCAGTAATCTGTGCTCCCCTCTACTGTGGAGTTTTCACCTATCTCGTTTTCCTGCTGTCGATTCAGTTCATTCTCAAGCAAGGTTTGTTTTCCTATGCACTCATTGACCCTGGGCTGACCATTTCAAAACCCATTTGTAGAGGATCTGCCCAGGCATGTCTGCTGTTCTCCTAAAGGCATTCAGAATTGAGAACTGTTTTAAAACAATTTTATGGATGGAGCCTCATGAATGTGCCTGAGGACACAATCACAGCCTGTGGGTGGCTTCCTTGGGGCTTTTTCTTCAACTGTGAGTGTATACCTTTTGATTTCTTATTTAGGGACACATTGCTTCTTCAGTTTGGATTAGGATGAGTGTTCCTTTTTATCTTGGAAGGTCATCAGAACCAGAGTTTATATCTAATGAGTTTACAAATGTCTCTTAGGAAAAAAAGTTTAGGTTGAGTTTTGGTGTATCTGAGTTCCACTTCCTCTTCAGTTAGGCCTTTAATATATTTTGATTTCATTATATATGTCAGGCTTTGGGGCTAAGAGTTCTTAAGACACTATATCCAGTATACATAACTCATTGGCCATAAAAAGTCTGTTAAACTAATTAAGAAACTATTAGCAAATAGATTCTAAGAGTCTAGGTTTTAGCTGAGAACTCTAGCTTAGCTTCTGGAATTTCTTTCTTCTAGTCTTCTAGATTATGATCACTACATTTATCAAAAGAAATAGTTAATTTCAACATTGTTTCTTCTGCTTTTCTTTTCTCTACTATTTCCCATATTACATAATAGGCACCTATGTACATAAATAGGATTTGCTCTTGAAGTGTGAACTTGATTTCTATGCACTCTGTATGTGTGTCCTTCTAGGTAGATTATTATTATGCCCATCAGTTCTTGTCAATCTTACAGAAATTTAGACATAGCTAGGAAAAGGGAAGCATAATTGAGAAAATGTCTCTCTAAGATTGGTCTGTAAGAAACTCTCTGGGGTATTGTCTTTATCAATCACTGATACTGGAGTGTCCAGCCCACTGAGGGTGGTGTTATTCTGGGCAGGTGGTCCTGGGTTCTATAAGAAAGGGAGCTGAGAAAGCCATTGGAGCAGGCCAGGAAGTAGCACTCCTCCATGGCCGCTATCTTGCTTGAGTTCCTGGCTTAGTTTCCCTTCATGATGTACTGTGATTTTGATACATAAGTCAAATAAGCTCTTTCCTCCCCATGATACTTTTATTCACGGTACTTATTACATCCAGAGAACCATAACTAGGACATTTATCAATCTTTAGCATTTTAATATATATTTGGTAAACATTTTATAGTTGTGTCAAAAATTGCTTAACTGTGTCACATGCTAAATCTTTTTTTTAAATTTCAGAAATAACTGGAAAATTCATTTTTTAGTCCATTTGTTTAATGAAGGTGTCAGAAATCTGCTTATACAGAGTATGCACATGGAATTTCCTGCTGCACAAAGGAACAAACAGCAAATAAAAGTTTCTTGTCTGACAGAATAAATTTATCAATTTTTAATTTCTTTTTTATTAGATATATTCTTTATTTACATTCCAGACAATTTTCCCTTTCCTGGTTCCCCCATCTCCGAGAGTCTCATAAGCCCTCTCCCCTCCCCCTGTTCTATAATCAAACCCCTCCTTCTTCCCTGCCCTCTTATTCCCCTACACTGCTGCATCGAGCCTTTCCAGGTCCAGGGGCCTCTCCTTCCTTCTTCTTGGACATCATTTGATATGGGAATTATGTCTTGGGTATTCCGAGATTCTGGGCTAATATCCGCTTATCAGTGAGTGAATACCATGTGTGTTCTTTTGTGATTGGGTCACCTCACTCAGGATGACATTCTCCAGTTCCACCAACTTGCCTAAGAATTTCATGAATTCATTGTTTTTAATAGCTGAGTAGTATTCCATAGTGTAAATATACCATATTTTCTGTATCCATTCTTCCGTTGAGGGACATATGGGTTGTTACCAGCTTCTGGCTATTATAAATAGGGCTGCTATGAACATAGTGGAGCTTGTGTCCTTATTACATTCTGGAGAATCCTCTGGGTATATGCCCAGGAGTGGTATAATGGGGTCCTCCAGTAATATCATGCCCAGTTTTCTGAGGAACCGCCAGACTGCTTTCCAGAGTGGTTGTACCAGCTTGCAATCCCACCAGCAGTGGAGGAGTATTCCTCTTTCTCCACATCCTCGCCAACAACTGCTGTCTCCTGAGTTTTTGATCTTAGCCATTCTGACAGGTGTGAGGTGAAATCTCAGGGTTATTTTAATTTGCATTTCCCTAATGACTAAAGATGTTGAACATTTTTAGGTGCTTCTCAGACATTTGATATTCCTCAGGTGAAAATTCTTTGTTTAGCTCTGTACCCCATTTTTAATAGGGCTATTTGGCTCTCTGGAATCTAATTTCTTGAGTTCTTTGTATGTCATGGATATTAGTCCTCTGTCAGATGTAGGATTGGTAAAAATCTTTTCCCAATTTGTTGGTTGCCATTTTTTTCTGATTGACGTGACCTCTGCCTTAGAGAAACTTTGTAATTTTATGAGGTCCCACTTGTCAATTCTTGATCTTAGAGCATAAGCTATTGGTGTTCTGCTCTGGAAATTTTCCCTTGTGCCCATGAGCTCAAGGCTCTTCCCCAGTATCTCTTCTATTAGTTTCAGTGTGTCTGGTTTTATGTGGAGGTCCTTGTTCCACTTGGACTTGAGCTTAGTACAAGAAGATAAGAATGGATCGATTTTCATTCTTCTGCATGCTGACCTCCAGTTGAACTAGCACCCTTTGTTGAAAAGGTTATCTTTTTTTTTGACTGGGTGGTTTTAGCTCTTTTGTCAACGATGAAGTGACCATAGGTGTGTGGGTTCATTTCTGGGTCTTCAATTCTATTCCATTGATCTACCTACCTGTCACTGTACCAACACCATGCAATTTTTAACACTCTTGCTCTGTAATACTGCTTGAGGTCCAGAATATTGATTCTCCCAGAATTTTTTTTTTTACTGTTGAGGATAGTTTTAGCTATCTTTGGTTTTTTTGTTATTCCAGATGAATTTGAGAATTGCTCTTTCTAACTCTATGAAGAACTGAATTGGGATTTTGATGGGGGATTGCATTGACTCTGTGGATTGCTTTTGGCAAGATGGCCATTTTTACTATATTAATCCTGCCAATCCACGAGCATCGAAAATTTTTCCATTTTCTGAGGTCTTCTTCGATTTCTTTCATCAGAGACTTGAAGTTCTTGTCATAAAGATCTTTCACTTGTTTGGTTAGAGTCACTCCAAGTTACTTTATAGTGTTTGTGGCTATTTTGAAGGGTGTCATTTCCCTAATTTCTTTCTCAGCCTGTTTATCCTTTGAGTATAGAAAGGAGACTGATTTACTTGAGTGAATTTCATATCTGGCCACTTTGCTGAAGTTATCAGCTGTAGTTCTCTGGTGGAGTGTTTTAGGTCACTTAAGTATACTATCATATCATCTGCAAATAGTGATAGTGCGACTTCTTCCTTTCCAATTTGTATCCCTTTGACTTCCCTATGTTATCTAATTGCTCTAGCTAGAACTTCGAGTACTATATTGTAAAGATATGGAGAGAGAGGGCAGCCTTTTCTAGTCCCTGATTTTAGTGGGATTGCTTCAAGTTTCTCTCAATTTAGTTTGATGTTGGCTACCAGTTTGCTGTATATTACTTTAACTATGTTTAGATATGTGCCTTGAATTCCAGCTCTTTCCAAGACTTATAGCATGAAAGGATGCTGAATTTTGTCAAGTGCTTTTTCAGCATCTAATGAAACCATCATGTTTTTTTTTTCTTTCAGTTTGTCTATGTAGTGGATTACATTGATGGATTTCCTTATATTGAACCATCCCTGCAACCTTGGGATGAGGGCTACTTGATCATGGTGCATCATCATTTTGATGTATTCTTGAATTCGTTTGGCAAGAATTTTATTGAATATTTTTGCATTGATATTCATAAGGGAAATTGGTCTGAAGTTCTCTTTCTTTGTTGGATCTTTGTGTGGTTTTGGTATCAGCGAAATTGTGGCTTCATAGAATGAGATGGGCAGTGTTCCTTCTGTTTTTATTTTGTGAAATAGTTTGAAGAGTATTGGTGTTAGGTCTTCTTTGAAGGTCTGATAGAATTCTGCACTAAAACCATCTGGTCCTGTGCTTCTTTTGGTTGGAAGAATTTCAGTGACCACTTCTATTTCTTTAGGGGTTATGGGACTATTTAGATGATCTATTGATCCTGATTTAATTTTGGTATTTGGTATCTGCCTAGCAAAGTGTCCATTTCCTCCTGATTTTCCAGGTATGTTGAGCATAGGCTTTTGTAGTAGGATCCGATGACTTTTTGAAGTTCCTCAGTTTCTGTTGTTATATCTCCCTTTTCATTTCTGATTTTGTTAATTTGGATATTGTCTCTGTGCTCTCTGGTTAGTCTGTCTAAGGGTTTATCTATCTTGTTGATTTTCTCAAAGAACCAGATCCTGGTTTTGCTGGTATTTTATATGGTTCTTTTTGTTTCTACTTGGTTGATTTCAGCCCCAAGTTTGATGATTTCCTACCTTCTACTCCTCTTGGATATATTAGCCTCTTTTTGTTAGAGAGCTTTCAGGTGTGCTGTTAAGCTGCTAGTGTATGCTCTCTCTAGTTTCTTTTTGGAGGCACTCAGGGCTATGAGCTTTCCTTTTAGCACTACTTTCATTGTGTCCCATAAGTTTGGGTATGTTGTGCCTTCATTTTCATTAAATTCTAAAAAGTCTTTGATTTCTTTCCTTATTTCTTCCTTGACCAAGGCATCATTGTGTTGAGCATTGTTAAGTTTCCATGAGTATGTGGGCTTTCTGTTGTTTTTGTTGCTATTGAGGACCACCCTTACTCCACAGTAATATGATAGGAGGCATGGGATTATTTCAATCTTCTTATATCTGTTGAGGTCTGTTTGGTGATCAATTATATCGTCGATTTTGGAGAAGGTACCATGAGGTGCTGAGAAGAAGGTATATTATTTGATTTAGGATGAAATGTATGTGTATATAATATACATATATATATATATACATATATATATATATATATATATATATATATATATATATATATATATATGTTAAATCCATTTGGTCCAAAACTTCAATTAGTTTCAATCTGTCTCTGTTTATTTCCTGTTTCCCTGATCGGTCCAGCGAGGAGCGTGGAGTGTTGAAGTCACCCACAATTATTGTGTGAGGTGCAATGTGTGCTTTGAGCTTCAGTAAAGTTTCTTTTATGAATGATGGTGCCCTTGCATTTGGAGCATAGATGTTCAGAATTGAGAGTTCTTCTTGGTGGATTTTTCCTTTGACCAGTATGAAGCGTCTTTCTGTGTATTTTTGATGAATTTATGTTGAAAGTCAATTTTGTCTGATATTAGAATGGCTATTCCAGCTTGTTTCCTGGGACCATTTCCTTGTAAAATTGTTTTCCCGCCTTTTACTCTGAGGAAGTGTTTGTCTTTGACAGTGAGGTATGTTTCCTGTACACAGCAAAATTCCGGGTCCTGTTTATGTATCCAGTCTATTAGTCTATGTCCTTTTATTGAGGAATTGAGTCCATTGATGTTGAGATATTAAGAAATAGTGATTGTTGCTTCCTGTAATTTTTGATGTTCTTTTTATGTTTGATTGGTTATTTTCTTTTGGGTTTGTTGAAAGAAGATTACTATCTTACTTTTTCTAGGGTGTAGTTGCCCTCCTTGTATTGGCGTTTTCCATCTATTACCCTTTGTAGGGCTGGATATGTGGATGGATATTGTGTAAATTTGGTTTTATCATGGAATATCTTGGTTTCTCCATCTATGGTGATTGACAGTTTGCTGGGTATAGTAGTCTGGGCTGGCATTTGTGTTCTCTTAGACTCTGTTTGAAATCTGCCCAGGGTCTTCTAGCTTTCATGGTCTCTGGTGAGAAGTCTGGTGTAATTCTGATAGGTCTTCCTTTATATGTTATTTGCCCTTTTTCCAATACTGCTTTTAATATTCATTCTTTGTTTAGTGTGCTTGATGCTTTGATTATTATGTGACAGGATATTTCTGTCCTGATCCAGTCTGTTTGAAGTTCTGTAGGCTTCTTGTATGTACATGGGCATCTCTCTCTTTAGGTTAGGGAAGTTTTCTTGTATAATTTTGTTGAGGATATTTACTGGCTCTTTAAGTTGGAAATCTTAGCCCTCTTCTATACCTATAATCCTTAGGTTTGGTCTTCTCATTGTGTCCTGGATTTCCTGAATTTTTTGGGTTACAAGCTTTTTGCATTTTGCATTTTCTTTGACAATTGTGTCAATGGTTTCTATGGTATCTTCAGCACCTGACATTCTTTTTTCTATCTCTTGTATTCTGTTGTTGATGTTTGTATCTATGACTCCTTATTTCTTTCCAAGGTTTTCTATATCCAAAGTTGTCTCCTTTTGTCATTTTTTAGTTGTTTCTACTTCAGTTTTTAGATCCTGGCTGGTTTTGCTTAGTTCCTTCAGTTGTTTGTTTGTGTTTTCCCATAATTCTTTAAGAGATTTTTATGTTTCCTCTTTCAGGACTTCTGCCTATTGACCTATGTTCTCCTGTATTTCTTTAATTGATTTTTGGGTTTCCTCTTTATGGGCTTCTATCTGTTGATCCATGTTCTCCTGAATTTCTTTAAGTGATTTTTTTGTTTCCTTTGTAAGGGCTTCTACCTGATGACTCATGTTCTCCTATACTTCTTTAAGAGAGTAATTTATGTCCTTTTTGAAATCCTCTAACAGCATATGAGATTTGATTTTAAATCCAAATCTTGCCCTTCTGGTCTATTGGGGTATCCATGACTTGCTGTTTTGGGAGAATTGGGTTCAGATGGTACCATATTGCCTTGATTTCTTTTAGTAACTTTTCTACATTTGCCTTTTGCCATCTGGTTATTTCTGGTGTTAGTTTATCCTCTTGTCACTGGTTGGTGCTTGAACCTCCTGTGTGCCTGCAAACCTATCTCAGCACCCTTGGGTGACCAGGTTTCCCCTGGCACAGATTGCTGTGGGGCTGCCCACCTCCTGAGTGCAGATCGGGCCCTGGTGAACCGAGTCCCAAGTTACCTTACACTTGGGTATTCCCTGTGTACCTGTCTGCACCTGTCTGCTCAGTCACAGGCGCAAAGATGCTGGCCTCACCTCTAAACGTGGAACTCCCTCTAATTGCTGGACTCCTTGCAGGGTAGATGTCCCCTGGCACGTAGGTCCTGGGTGCAGGTGGAGCCCTGGCAGGTTGTGTCCCAAGTGATGATTTACTTGGGTGATCTCTGTGTTGTACCTGGCTGCGCCTTTCTGCCTCGAAAATTCATAATATGTATTTGAAAGAAGTTATTTATTTGCATATGTGAATGTATACACACACACACATTTGTGTGTGTTTATGTATATATGTATGTATGGTGCATGCAGGTGGCATATACACACATGTATGAGCATGTAGAGACTAGAGACCATAGAACAAGTTATTACATTTCTTCTGCTATTACTCTCCACTTCTTTGCCGTAACATAGGATTCCTTACTGAACTGGAAGCCATGGGGTTCTCAGGATTGGTTTTTTTGTGCCCCAAATTCTGGGGTCACAGGCACATGTAAGCATGCCTGACTGTTTTGTGAGAGCTATGGATTTAACTCTGGTTCTCAAGGTTGTATTCTTACCCACTGAATGCACTCCCTGGCCCTAAAATTAGGACTTTTATATTAGGGAAGAAAGTTTTATAATGCTGAGTTCCAAACAGTGTGTATGTTTTTGTACATTTGTGTGTGTGTTCCAGTAGCATCTAGCTTTATTTTAGCTAGTTTTTACATGACCATTGTCCAATAGAACACAGTTTGGAAATAATAATAATAATGATAATAATAATAATAATAATAATATACATACTATGGGCAAAATTTTCAGTTCTTTGGTATGTATATTTATGGTTATGAATTTTCCATGTGTACAAAATACTGTGAAGTTGCTGAATCATTTATGATAGGCAAAACTTTAGTAGGTCATCCTTATTTCCCAATGCAGATGAATAAACATCAGTCTTCACCAGGTTTAAAAGAATCTAGCTGCTTAGTATTTTACTAGCATTTGCTATCTTCTCTCTTTGCTGATGTAACTTCGCTGATGAGCAGGTAATTGTCTGTGTTTTAATCTATATTTAAACATATTTCATATGCTTATTTCTAATCTGAGTGAAACCTCTAATGAAGAAATTTAAAAACTGTTACTTGACATTTTGATATTGTCTTTATTAATTTTTCATATATATCATGAAACATTTGTTATACACACACTCACACATTTCACTTTGCAAATATTTTTACTCCCTTCAAATCATTTAAACAGATCATATATAACAGCCACATTCTGTTTACCTTAATCAGTTAAAATTTTGAGCTAAAATTTCAAGATTATTTATCCCAAGATCACAATCACCTATTTTCTTCTAAAAGCATCATTTGTTGTACCTTTCATAGCTACTTATAAGTTGATGTTTCCCATCACCTTAAATACTAAATTTTCCTGCCACTGTTTTCTGAATAGACGTCATTTTCTCACCATTGTAAAGCAGAAGAAGGTATATATGAATGTCTTTCTTTAGTCTCCATTCTGGTGTGTTTATTCTTAATAATTGTCTTGGTGTGAATTTTAGAATCCACTCATATTTGGCTACAACGTGTCAGAAATTTGACTGAAAACGTGTTAAGTTTATCTGTTACTCTGATTTGAATGTGTTCCCTAAAATCTTCATTTGGAAACCCAGCCCCGTTACAACGAAGAAGGAAGTTGGAGCCTTTTGGGTGAGACCTCACAAGTGGATCAAAGCTTGTGCTGGCTGGTTTTGTGTTAACTTGACACAAGCTAGAGCCACCAGAAAGGAAGGAGCTTCAGTTGAGAAATGTGTGTGAGATCCATCTGCAAGCCAATTATAGGTGGTACCATGCCTGGGATGGTAGTCCTGGGTGCCATAAGAAAGCAGGTTGAGCAAGCCAGGGGAAGAAAGTCAGTAAGCAGCACTCCTCCATAGCATCTGTGTCAACTCCTACCTCTAGGAACCTTCCCTGTTTGGATTTCTGTCCCTACTTCCTTTGCTGATGAACAGCAATGTGGAAGTATGGGCCAAACAATCCTTTTCTCCTCACCTTGCTTTTGGGTCATGGTGTTTTGTCACAGCATTAGAACCCCTAACTAAGACGATGATTGTGAGATCGCCTGATGCAGTGAGTTAAGTTCCTTTTCTGTGTCTTCTTGTTCTTGGCCATGTTGAGACATAGTGTTTGTTCTGTGTAGCAGATGCAGCAAAATATCATATGGAAGCATCCTGCCAACCTCTTAACATTAACATCTCAACAACCTGACACTATGTATTTTATACCTTCATGTATTTTCTATAGCTTCATACATAAAGACATTAATCAATTTGAGAAAATTAAAAGTTTTGTGATATGTTTCACTATCCTTAAAGGTACAACATATTAAATAGTTGTTGTCCTTTAAATTACATATTATGTTACATTTTAGTATAGAACTCACTTGGAGATGTTTTGTAAAAGTTGTTTTTTTTAAACATTTTATGATTAAGACAGTATCTATTTTCCTTTTTAATAACTTTTGCTCTCTTATACTCATATTTAAAAGTATAACATCATTTTGCATACAGTGGTACAAATATATTATTTACTAAAGAACAGTAAATTGTAAATTCTGTTGGGGTTTTCTGTGGGTGTACTAACATTGTCCACTAATAATGATAACATTGTTACTTTCTTTCAAAAATATCTCACACATCTATCTTTATCTGTCTTCTTATTGATTTATTCATTCACTCACTTGACTTTACTCCACTGAGTTGTAGTAGTATAATACTATACAGAAATGAAGACTTTGGGCATTTTTTATTCCTAATCTCTATGCAACATATTTCAGTAATTTCCATTAATTATGATGTCAGCAAAACAAGTAACAAATATCATTCCTGAAGGAAAAGAATCGTGGTGATCTGTATCATTAAAAATGTCTAATAATTACTCAGTATGTTTTTCATCTTTGACTCTAAAAATTATTGTCATATATAACATAGTTATTTAATATTGTCTACTCATTATAAAGCTCTGTAGGCCTGGGTCAATTCAGACCAATTGACTTGCATCTTCAATTTAGCATAGTCTTAGTTAGGGTTTCTATTGTTTTGATATCTCATTATGCCTAAAAGCAGTTTCAGGAAGAAAGGGTTTATTTTTGGACACTTCCACAGCCCTGAAGGAAGTCAGGGCAGTACCTTAAATCAGGAAGTGGGATTCAGGGACTGAAACAGAAGCAATGGAGGGATGCTGCTTATTAACTTGCTTCCCATGGCTTTCTCAGCCTGTTTTCTTAAACCAACCAGGACCACCTGCCCAGAGGTAGCACTTTCCATGATGAGCTGGACTCCAACAATAGTCATTAATTAGAAAGTACTTTTGAATAGAAAAACATACATGATGCTCCTGCTTGGCATTAGTTAAGTGTTGTTTTCTCTAATAAATTGTGTAGGTGGTTCCTGCATTGCTTTTACTTTTGGACTTTACAGTGGTCCCAAAACAATGTACACACAGTAGAAACTTCACTTTGAGCCTCCCTTTTTCTCAGTTGCAGTTGTCAAACTCAGGACTTCAAGCATACTAATTGTAGGACATACCACTGAGCTACAACCCAAGTCCTTGCTGGAACATTGGTGTTTTCCCAGGTTATGATATTTTTAGTTTATTGAGCAACCTTTGAGCTGATTTAAAAGGGCTACACTACTTTATATGCCTACCAACAGTGTTTTAAATAACTCCCCACCATATCTGCCTTCACTTACTGTGTTAGTGTTTTCTTGTTAGCCACTGTGAATAGGATGAGATAGTATCCCAGTATAGTTTTGATTTGCATTCCTCTGAAAGCTTAATTTGTTGATCATTTTTCATTTAGCTGCTCCTCATTTGCATCTCTTTAACATTTTTTATATTTATTAGTGTTTATTAACTGTACAACATAATTGGTTTCATTATGGCATTTTTTGCATGTATGTGCAAAAAATCATTGATCATCTTAAATCCCCTATAACCATACTCTTTTCTCTCTCCACTCTTCTTTCCTCTATCTCTAAACTCTATTCCTGGTTTAATGCATCATCTCTACTATTCTCTCTGTTATTTTCTTTTTTAAAAGTATCATTGTTGCACATATACATGCACATAAATACAACCTGCGAGTCCACTTAGTGTCATTGGTATGCAATGATCTTAGGGCTGACCACTTGGCATTGGATAACAAATTGGGTTCATACTTGAACCAAGACTGATTCCCTTTCTCACAGCAATCATTGATTGGCTATAGTTCCTCATATAGGGTGTGGCCTTGTGTGGCATATCAACTGGTGTTCAGGTCTTGGTTATCAGGACATACTGGTGAGATTCAGTTCATGTGGCTTATTTGTTATATCTGGAGATACAATCTCACAGTAGACTTTCAGGCCTTCTGGCTTTTACAATCTTTCTGTGCCCTCTTCTGCCATGGTCCTTAAACTTTATGTGCAAGAGTTGTATTATAGATATATCAATTGGGGTTGGGCACCTTAAGGTCAGTAGCATTCAGCATTTTGAATGGTTGTACCTTTCTTTAGTGGTCTCCTTCTCATCTGTAATGGGACCAATCCTTCCAGGAGGCTCCCCAGGACAAAATTTGCCTGTTATAGTGACCTTGGCAATCAGATTGACTATGGTTGCTAAGTGAGGATTTTTAAAGTATCTCTTTTATTAGTGAATAATGGTCCTAAATGCTAGAAATTAAAATTCACTAAAAGAAACCGTTAAGAGTGTATAACACTTATTATAAGTTTTATAATTATAAGTGAATGGTATTGAGGGGACAAATGACATTAAAACATTAATCCCAGATTACTAGTGATATATAAAAAATCAAAATCAGTGGCCTGCAGGACCACTGCAAACTGCTAATGATTTTTTTTAAATATTTTACCCTGGATGCAATGTTACAGGAATTAAAATGCCTTCTGTAAACACATTCTCTATCTTATTACTATCCCTTTCATTGCCTTCCAGCATTAACAAACCATATTTTGTTTGATAGCCATTTAATTGCAATCATACTCTGACATAATAACTAGGCTCAGGAGTATGGAAACATCACTGTGCTCTAAAGTAAATATTCACAAACCAAAGTCAACTAAAAGACAAAATGAAAATACTTTAAATATTTATAATAAATGTCAACTTTAAAGTTGGGGCAAGAAATTCTAAGTCTTAATTCTCAGAGAAATGAATGGAGTAACTAAGAAAATGTATCATAACTCCTGAGACTAGTGAATGCCTGTACTGACTGGATAGGCACTTAATCAAAGGGAAAAAGGCCACAGGAATTTAAGTCAGAGAATTCTGTAATACATTAATCCACCTTACTTCCTACTGCCTAGCTCTGAGGTCATCTTGAAGACCATAGGCAAAATTCTCACTAAGGCTGTTTAATATCAATATGGCAAACCAGACTGCAATGTCAACGCATTGTTATTGCTTCTTTAGGGCTGTTGGAGAGTCGTTGAAGCTTCAATTGAAAAATCTTTGCCTTAATTCCATCCAACTTGCACATCTACCAATGATGCGGCAACTAGTGGAAGGTACTTCCAAAAGATGACTAAAGGAGAGTTGCATTATGTATAGCTGCTTGTGTCAAGAAAAAAAAAATCAGAACAAAACAGAAGAAACAAAAGGATGGAGAGTCAGGCGCTTTGAGGAAAGCTTGTCTTGAAGTCTTACATATAACCTGAGCAATTAAAAGCCCATGATGGGTGACTATTCAAATGAAAATCTTTGAAGAATCTGTAACTCCATGTGTGGCTCACCTTCAGGTTGCATATGAGCAAGAAATGAAGGCTGAGAGGAAACTACACTCTCACCAGCAATGGAGGAGTGTTGTCCTTGCTCCACATCTTTGCCAGTATGTGCTGTAACCTGAGGTTGGTTTGTTTGTTTGTTTTTGACCTTAGCCATTCTGATTGGTATAAGATGGAATCTCAGAGTAATTTTGATTTATGATTCCATGATGACTAAGGATAGGGGGAGAGAATGGAAATCAGTAGGGGGCATCTCTGGGACAAGCCAGAGACCTGGGTTAGGGGAAGCTACCAGGAGTCAATTGGCAGTAACCCTAACTGAGAGACTTATAACAGTAGGGGATATAGAGACTGAAGTGGCCACCTCCTTTAGCCAGGCAGGACCTCCAGTGAGGGAGGGTGATATCAAAAATTTTGACTCAAAATTTTTCCTGCTACAAGATGCACAGAGATTGAGGGAACAGCCAACCAATGACTGGGTCAATTTGAGAACTATCCTATGGGAGAGAGCCAACTTTTGGCACTATTGATGATATTAAGCTATGCTTGCAGAAAGGAGCCTAGCATAACTGTTTCCTGAGAGGCTTTATCCAACAGTTGATGGAAACAGAGGCAGAGATCAACAGCCAAACATCAGGCAGAGCTTGTGAAGTTTTGTGAGAGTATAGAATTGAGCAGGCCCAAATAGTCAAGGCCATCATGAGAAGACCTAGAGAGTCAACTAACTTAGGCCCAAACAGGCTCACAGAGACTGAACAGTCAATTAAAGAGCATGCAGGTGCTAGATCTAGGACCTCTACACAGTAGCAGATGTACAGTTTGATTTTCATGTGTGTCCCCTAAAAATTAGAGCAGGGAATGTCTCTGACTTTGTTTTCTACCATTGGATCCCCTTCCCCTAGTTGGATTGCCTGGTTGGGCCTCTTGATAGGGGATGCACTTAATACTGCTGTGATTAGTGATGACTTGATGTTCCAAGGCAGGATAGATGCCTTGGGGGATTCCCCTTCTCTGAGAAGAATTGGAGGGATAATATGGGAAGGGATTTGTAAGGGTGGGCTGGGAGGAGAGAAGGGGATCCTGCAACTAAAGTGAATAAATGAATGAATTAAAAAATACATGCCTTACTAGTGGATCTTATAGAGGCCTTCTCTTAACTGAGGTTCCCTCCTTTTGGATAACTCTAACTTGTATCAAGTTGACATAGAACTAGGCATGATACCAAGTTTCAACAAAAAGTTGAAAAACAAACAAAAATCTATTCACAAAAGAAAGAAGAATGACAACAAGCAAACTGTATCAAGAAACACTTGTGCATGGAAATGAAAATGCAGCAGAACTTGTCCAACCAAACTTAGAATATCAATCAAGATTTCATACATTGAAGTTACAGAAAAAAATCTAGCAAAGCAGATACAAATGGAAACTCTGAAGCATAAAAGTAAAATCAAGTAAGGCTTTTTGTTAAAGGAATACAGCAGCATATCTGAAGAGGCAAAAGAATAATCGAGCGAACCTAAAAAGTACTTATGTTGTCTTATCCTGAGGAATGGAGAGAGAAGAAAGGAATAGACTGAAGTTTGTGGGGTGCTGTCAGATGTGTGTGTGTGTGGGGGGGTGCAGAGCAGCAGAAGAGAAAGGGACAGAATGACAGTCTAAGAAACAGAACCTGCAAGGTGACTTTGTGTGGACATGGACAAAGGTAGTCCATGGTTTGTCAATAGAATGGCCTCAGAGATTCGTATTGACCTGTCACCATTCTATTAAAGAGACACAACAAGAACCTTTAATAGCAAGGAAGGGAATCAGCAATCTACAGAGAAGGAATCATACATAAGTTTGACTCACCCAAAATAGCAAACGCCAGATGCAGTGGGGTGTGAGGTTAAAGGAACAATTTGACTATGTTGTACTATAACCAGTGAGTTTTCCACTGATAAGTGCCTTTTTTAAAGGCAGATTTTGGTTTTTGTTTGTGTATTTTCCTTTTTTACCTTTTTTAGCACTTTGAATATTTTACTTTACTTTTTTCATATCTACAGGTTTCTTCTGAACAACCCATTGATATTCTTGTAAAATTTGTCTTGTATGAGATATGTTGCTCTCAAAAATCTCCCTTTGTCTTTGCTTTCTGGTAGCTTTATTGTAATGTAGTGCTGTAAATACATCTTTGTGTTGAATATGTGAGGATATGTGAGCTCTTTGTCTCTCCCCAGCCACAATTATTATTTCCTTAGTCAGGATTTCTGTCCCTTCCTCTCGTGTCTGTTAAAAGTCCTGAAATTGGTCTATTTAGGTGACTGGTCTCTTCTTGTTTTTACTTTGGTAGTTTGGGTGAATGAAAAATAAATACCTGTTTTTAAATTTTACAGTTTTACGGAGTATAGTCTTTTAAACATAATCTCTTATTTTCAATTTCTTTGGTGTCTGTTGTAACGTTTCTCTGTTCATTTCAGATTCTGTTAATTTGGGTCCTCTTTTCCTTTCATTGGTTAGTTGGTCCAAGGGTTTGTCAATCTTCCTTATCTTCCCAAAGAACCTGGTCTAAGACTCATTAATTTTCTCATTATTTTTCTATTTTCTACTCCATTAATCTATGTGTTAGCTATTTTTTTTTTCTGTCTGACAGGTTTTGTTTTGGCTTGTACTGTTTTTTTTTTTCATTCAACTGGAGGAAAATCATGCCTGGTACTGAAGACTTACCCAGCTCTCCCAGGTTAGTGAGGTCCTGGACCTTAGAAAAGAATTCCTGTCAACACTTTGCCAGACAAATATGATTTCTTCCTACATTCTAATTTTTATCTATATATCTAAAATAAGTGTAGCTATCATCCTTTATCAAAAAAAGAGCTATCTTTGCAATAAATGGAAACCATCACAGAAAGCCACAATTGTAACAGTGCAGAGATCAACAGATTCTGGGGTGCCTAGACCAACAGAAACATCTATAGCACAGTAACTGCATCTGTGGCCCAAGGACTATTAAGGAAAGGTAGTGAAGTATGAAAAGATATAAAATCCAGAATACCAGGAAGTCTCTTGTAAAACAGTTTTTCCTAGAAACTGCTGCAAAAAATACAAGATAGATAGATAGATAGATACATAGATGGATGAATGGATGGATGGATGGGTGGATGGATGGATGGATGGATGGATGGACGGATGGATGGGTGGACGGACAGATGGAAGGACAGACAGACAGATCGACCAAATAATGTCAATATCAATGGACATGTTTATAGGGAAGAGATTTTCTTGGCCTTCCACCCCTAGACAAATAACTTCACTGACATAATGACCTCTTGGAAAAGAGAATTAGTTCCTTCCCTGCCCCAGAATGAGCCCTGACTAATTCAGAGTAGTCAGACCTGAACACACACACACACACACACACACACACACACACACACACACACACACACTGAGAGAGAGAAAGAGAACAAAAATGTACTCAGTATGTTGTATGTGTGTGTGTGAGTGTGTGTGTGCATGCTCATGTGCATGTGTGTAACAATAGTAATCAATGAAAAAGGCTATCACCTTTTGAGAGGAAGTAAGGGAGGGTTTTCAAGGACAGTCACTAGCAAGGGATGGAGGAAGTAAAGCGAAGGGGAATGTGATATAATTCTATTTCTATTATAAACATATTTTTAAGTTTATGTCCTATAATGTACACAGAATTGCTCTTGTCAGGGTTCAACAGTTTTCAAAGCTTGTCTTCATTCCTTTCCACCTATATCTTTTTATTCTCTGACAACAAAATTTCAAGTGACCCATCCTCAGTTTTAAATGTTCTTTACTCTCATTAGGCAACTGTAGTACGGACATTTCCTACTGCGGCTTTCATCTTTTCCTTGCATTTTTTTTTCACCTTCGCCTTTGTTCAATCCTGTTTACACTGCTTTAATCTCCTTATATGACTTCTTTAGGGCATGTATTATCTTCCTAATTTTTGTTGCCTCTTTTTGCCACTCAAAACTACTTAAAATTGTTTTGTATTTATTTGGAAGCTCAGAGATTTCTATTTCATGAACTCTCCAAACTGAAAATTGTATTCCTTTGGTAGTGCCATGCTTCTTGATGTGTGTGTGTGTGTGTGTGTGTGTGTGTGTGTGTATGTCTTGTACTTTGCATTGATATCTGAGCATTTGATGGAATAGTTACAGTTTCCATATTTACAGACTGGTTTTGGTACCTTTATCTGTAGGTGACAGTAAAGGCATGAAGGTAGATAAAGTATGACGTTTAATCTAAGTTTATAGTGGAGCTCAGTAGAGCAATCTCTACCACTCTATTATCAGTGTCTTAAACAGCCACGGCCTATAAGCATCCATATCAGTGTTCTCCAGCCACAATGCTCTAAAACTCCTGAGCACTTGGCCTTTAGAAGATACTGTGGCCGGGATGTCCCATTTAGTGATGGATTAAACTCATGGGTGACGCAAGGGTGGGAGTAGAACTTATTTCTGCTGCACAGGCACCCCGTAGCCATTGGGGTGGAGCTGCTGTGGAATGACATAGATTTCAAGATCTAGAATGCTGGATAGCTGCCTCTGCTTCTGCAGATTTTGTCACAGTCAGTCTGAATGGTCACAGAGCTAGGGACCAAACTGTGTGTATGACAAGACAGGGAGTGTGCTCAGGGTCCAGGTGTGATTAATTTACCTTAGTGGCAGATCTAATACTAAAGCATCAACTCATGTGGCTAGCCCAAAGGACTGTTGGGCTACTGATACTGGCTCCACTGTACACATGCTGGCTAGCCCATACACAAGATGGCACCAGCAACTGAAACACGGATGTACAAAGTGATTGATGAGCCACCATTAGTAAGAAACATTTGCACAGATGGGTTATAGCCTTGAGGTTTGGAACAGTACAGCATAGGGCATTACCAGCTACATTTTTGGATGGTAGAATAACAGCTTTGGTGGGGGAGTAGTCTCAGCATGCTGCATGGCTACTGGATGAGCTCTCTAGTGTGAGACACAGGCTCCCTCCTGTGGTTTTTGGATGCCATTTTACTACTTAGGAAATCCATAAGCCATTCTGAAGACTGATATATGAGACATTTGTAGGAGTAAAGAAAATCATTTTTTTTGAAAGATAAAGCAAACATTGTCGAAATAATAGCAAAATTTGTTTGAATCTACTTTTGTTTACTTCTAAGGAAAAAATGACCTTAAAATTGGTTGGGTATATAATTTTTTTTTTATCACTGATACCAAAAAGTACATAAATTCATCTTAAACCACAATGTTAAAAAAAAAGACTCTGCTATATTATTCTTTTTTTAGGTTGAATAAGTTGTCATTTTTATAAATATTCAGTTTTTGTTTTCTCTAATTCTAACAAAATATTTAAAATACACAAAGCAGCCCTTCTCAGTCATAAGATCATTCCTCCTTCTTCATGACATATAATAGCCACAACCCAAACGAAGAAAATATTGTCTTAGAGATATACCAATACATTGAAAGTTGGCAGCTATTTAGTGTAGAAAAGGAAAAGCTTGTTACTAACTCTAGATTTGATCTCATTAAAATGAAACTTGTGTTTTGGGAGCAAAATTCAGGAAGAAACATCTAAGAGCTTTGTGATTGGCCGACACGGGTAGTCCTCTACTCTGGGGTGCCTTCTCTTAGTCTGTGACCCCAAGAATCTTCTGTGAAAACCTGCTCTGGAGACCCCATCAGTTAGTCTGGATCCTGAGCCGTGAG
Organism: Tokudaia tokunoshimensis; assembly: GCA_036184795.1. NCBI lineage: Eukaryota > Metazoa > Chordata > Mammalia > Rodentia > Muridae > Tokudaia > Tokudaia tokunoshimensis. Next base: position 25,927,960 of record BTHU01000003.1, read on the forward strand.
GAATGCATAGACACCTCCCTCTAGCTGTGGAAATCTGCATGCCCACTGCTTGCCCCTTGACTTTTGTGTCTTCTTACTCTGCCCTCTATAATGAACTTACCTCACCCAGATCATAATGTCAATGTAATGCTTAGTGAGGACAGGTCACAGTGCCTAATTTGGTTTGAAGTGCTCTGAACACTATAGGGTTTGTCACTATGGGTTCAGGCTCCTAGTAGATGCTATGGAATTCTTAATACTCTCTGATAGCAGAACACAACTACAGTATGTATGTGGATTTTCAACTTCTTGTAAGTGGGATAGGTGTGCCTTTGTTCAGTATGGCTTCTGCTCTCTAAATCATGACTCTGCGAACATAAAAATTTAATGCACATAAATGTTATTTCATTTTACCTCTAGTTAATATTACTATAAAAGGACTATCTTTCTGTATAGTTCCCATTTATCTTTTTTTAAAGTGCCTTCAGCTCTTTGGTCTCACTTATTTTGTGCCCTTAAATCCTAGTTAGCAGGAGAATATGGCAGTAGGTATTTAGAGCTGATTAATAAATGATCATGATAAGATCTACTTACTATCTTAGAAGCCCCTAGGGTCTTCCATATAGATGACTTAATCTTTACCCTTAGCAAACCTAAGCTTGGGTATTCTGAATTCTTGCAATAGGAAGACAATATTTGTATTTCCCCATGCACAATTATTTATAAGTCACAGGCTAGATTCTCATGACTTTTAACTATATAAGTGGATGATAAAGTACCATTAGCTTTTTTTTTCTGATTGGAAATTATTATAGTATTTAGTCATAATAGTGAATTCACAATCAATATGTACTTACAATATAGTCATGGAATATATTCATTGTGTATTGGCTGGTATTGTATGGTCAACTTGACACAACTAAAGTCATCAGAGAAACAAGAGTCTCAGTTGAGGAAAAACCTCCATGTGATACAGCTGTAAGACATTTTCTCAATTAGTGTTCAATGGGGGAGGACCCAAGCCATTGTGGGTGGTGCCATCACTGGGCTGTTGATCCTGGGTTCTATAAGAAAGCAAGGTGAGCAAGCCATGGGAAGCAAGCCAGTAAGTAGCACCCCTCCATGGCCTCTTGCATCAGTTCCTGCCTTGAGGATCCTGCCGAGCTTTAGTTCCTGTCTTGACTTTTTTCCAGTGATGATCTGGAAATCTAAGCCAAATAAACCCTTTCCTATCCAATTTGCTTTCTGGTCATTGTGATTTTTGTCACAGCAATAAAAACCCCAAGACACTCACTAATACTGGATAATGAGAAATGTCTAACTAGAATTCAAATATTGAACACTTCTTCCGAGTTATTTTCACAGATGAATTCTTACTAGATTAAGATTGTTTAGACACTCTTTGAGGCCCTGGCTTTAATCACCAGTACCATATAAAAAAGAGGAAGATTAAATATTTCATTATTTTCACCTTAGCTTCATTCCTAAAGTAATGTGGTGGTTTGAATAAGAATGACCCTATAGACCCATAGGGAAAGGGATTATTAGGAGGTGTGGTCTTGTTGGAAGAAGTGTGACATTGGGCATGGGCTTTGAGGTTTCAGATTTTCAAGCAAGGCCCAGTGTCTCCCTCTCTTCTTGCTCATCAGGATGTAGAACTCTCAGCTATCCAGCACCACGTCTGCCCATGTGACACCATACTTCCTGCCATGTTGACAATAGACTAAAGTTCCGAACTGCAAGCCACCCCCAATTAAATGCTTTCTTTTATAAGAGTTGCCATGGTCACAGTGTCTCTTCACAGCAATAGAATCCTAAGATAAGTAATATTCAAACACACTAATTTCCTAGCAATACTATGTAAACTGAAGAAATGTGTTTAAATTGGAATCATATATATCTCACTGGGCAATACATCCATAGCAGAACACCAGAGTGACCACTATGACTGTCATAGTAGAAACTACAACTCACCACCAAGTGACCACAACAGTGACTACTATGTTTACCACATCAATGACCACCACAGTGAACATTATGATAGATTATTACCATGGTAATGACAACTGACCACCACAGTGAACAGTTTGGCTGACCATTCCAGTGGGCACTACACATGTAACTTGACAGTGACCACTACAACTAATTACATCAGTGACCACCACAAATGACCACTATGGCTGACCACAGTGTACACTACATCTGACCACCATAGTGACAGCTATGACTGACCACCTTAGTGGACACTACAACTGACAAGTAGTGAATTCTAAATATGGCCATCACAGTGGACACTGTAATTAACTACCACTGTGAGCCTAAAGACTATCCATCACATTAAGCACAGCTGACCACACTGATGACCACATAATGATTACTTTGATTGACTACCACAGTGAATGTTAACAACTGAGCATAGTGAACTTGGGGAGCACTACAGATGATCATCTCAATGACCACTACAGTGGCCACAATGAGTGAACTTTACAGAGAAAGTTACAGTTTATAACACAGTAACCACTACAACTGACCTTAAAACCAAAAAACATAATCAACTACTAGAGTGACCATGATAGTGATTCTTACTGCTGACCACAACAATGACCATTACAGTGTCCACTACAACTGACCACCCAAGGGACCTGATCATCATAGTTGATACTACAACTGTTTATAGAGTGACCACTATGACTGACCATCACAGTGAACACTACAATAAATCACCACAGTGACCTCTACAAGGATCACTATGACTTCACTATCATAGTCAACACTACAAGTGATCACCACAGTGACCAATATGACTGACCATAATTGTGGATTCTAGAACAGACCACCAGAGGATACCATAACTTATGACCCTAGTGACCACCATTACTATCACAGTGATGACTACCACTACAGCTGACCATCACAGTTATAGATACAACTGACCACAGTGACCACTAGGACTGACAATAACATTTAACACTATGATTTACCCCCACAATGAACACAACTGACCACCACAGTGACCACTACAACTGCCCACCACAGCGACCACTATAAATAGCCACCACAGTGACCTCTATGACTGACTACCATGGTGGAAAATACAACTGATGACCAGTGTCCACTAAAACTGTTCACCAGAGTGACAAATACAATTGACCACCCCTTAGGCACTATGACTGACCATAAGTGAAAACTACAAATAACTACCACAATGAGCAGAATTGCTGACCATAGAAGTGCCTAATCAGAGAAATTGGCACATGTAGAGAATAAGGCAGCTCAATTAAAACATGTCAGTTTAATAATCTCACAAGGCCTTGATGGGACCAGTTTTTCTCTGGAATGGTATATGTCTTAGTTAAGGTTTTGTTGCTGTGAAGAGACACCATCGTCACAACATTTATGAAGGAAAACATTTAATAGAGACCAGTTTATAGTTTAGAGGTCTAGTCTGTTGTCATCATGGCAGAAAGCATGGTGTCACACAGGCAGACATGGCATTAAAGAAGGAGCACAGATTTCAACATCTGGATTAGAAAGCAGCAGGAAGATCAAATGACACCAGATCTGGTTTGAGCATCTGAAACCTCAAAGCCCACCCCTTGTGACATACTTCCTCCAACAAGATCACACTTAGTCCAACGAGGCCATACCTTTTAACAGCGTGGCCTTCTGGTCCTGTGGGGGCCATCTTAATTCAAACTACCACAATACATATGTTGGACAAAACTATTATGACTGTTGGTAAACTACTTTTTGCTATGCTACACTGCACTGAACTATTTGGCTACTAATATATTATTAGTGAGGGGCAGTCTTGTCTTCAGCTGTACATACAGGTACACTAATCTCCAATGGAGAGTTCCCAGTCAATGGTCACACAGAGGCCTTGGTTAAAGTCGGAGGGGCACAACATTGAATGTGTGTGTGTGTGTGTGTGTGTGTGTGTGTGTGTGTGTGTGTGTGCAAAAGAGAAAAATGGCTTAGACATCGACCAGTATGGGAAGGAGATGAGAGACTCCCAGGATGAGAACACACAGAATATATTGAGCATATGTACAAGTTTGTCAATAGACAAATGTAATAGAAGTAAAAATGAAAAGAAAAACAGAAGTCCAAAGCACTTTGTTTTGTCAGCAAGGAATGACACTCCCTTTCCTTATTTCTAGTCAAACACTGCTATCTAGTGGTCAACTTATTGTTTACATTACAAATGACAGCATTTTCCTTGCACCTTTACTCCATTACTTACAGATTTATACCGGTTATTTTCCTCTTAGGTGGATTTCCTAGACAGCTGTGTATGCTCACATGCATCTGTCTCTCTGGGTCATGATTTGGTTTTACTTATTAAGTACCTAGGAAAAACTGGGAATAAAGGATGCCATATATCAAAAAGTTTAAATTTTTCTCCTAAGGGTACAGAAGATGGTGAGCTACTGGCCCTCAGTAACCATTAACACATGACCTTTCTCTGTCAAGGTGGTTATCACAGGCAAGCACTGAAGTTTCAATAGTGTCTTAGTCTTACTATTGCTATGACAAACTACCATGACCGAAAAGCAACTTGGGGAGAAAAGGGTTCGTTTAGTGTACACTTTCGCATTGCTATCCATCCTCAATAAGTCAGGACAGGAACTCAAACAGGGCAGGCATCTGGAGGTAGCAGCTGATGCAGAGGCCATGGAGGGGTGCTGCTTACTGGCTTGCCCAACCCGCTTTCTTAGAGAACCCAGGATCACCAGCCTAGGGATGGCACCACCCACAGTGGGCAGGCCCCTTTCCCATCAATCACTAATAAAGAAAATGCCTTCGAGTCAGATCTTATGGAGGCATTTTTCTCAATTAAGGTTTGCTCCTTTCAGATAACTCTAGCCTGAGTGTCAAGCTGACTTAAGACCATTCAGCACATGTAGCAAACAGAAGAAACTTACTTAAAATGGAGAGACTTGTAGTGTGAGACCAGGAAGAGGGAAAGAAGACACCAGCACACACAATTCACAGCAGCGGAATGGTGATAGGGGATGAGGTGAAAGAAACAGTGAAGAATAGCGAATTTAGTACCAAGAATAACTGATGTCCAAACACAGGAATTCTGAGTCGGTACCACCTTCCAGCTTGGTTACAGTCTCCGCTCCTGGCTTTTGGTTGTGGTGCAGTGGTGAGGAATCATTTTGAGTGGTTTCCATCTCAGACAACAGCCTTAGCAACCAAAGGTTCCTGCTTCGTTCTTCAGTGGGAACTCTCAGCAAAAGTCACACATGCTGATACACATGCTGGTCCCCAGGGAAAGTTTGATTCTGAGATGACAAGAGTTTCCTATCACAGGAATATGGGCAGAGCCAAGGCAAGTTATGATGGGTGCTCACCTCCAATCTTAAAGGTGCTCTGGGAAGATGGTTGTACTTAAGAACTGTGGTGTTTTGAATGAAAATGACCCCCAGGGGCTCATAGGGAGTGGCACTGTTAAGACTTTTTTGGAATAAGGGTGGCTTTGTTGGAGGAAGTGTGTCATAGGGGATTTAGATGCTCAAGCCAGGCCCAGTGTCACTCTCTCTTTCTGCTGCCTACCAATCCAGATGTAAAACTCTCAGCTCCTTCTCCAGCACTTTTTCTGCCTGCACTCTGACATGCCTCTTGCCATGACAAGTATGTACTAAAGCCTTTGAACTGTAAGCCAGCCCTAATTAAATGTTTCCATTTATAGGAGTTGCCTTTTGGGATGCTGTCTCTTCACAGCAATAAAACCCTGACCAAGACAGGAACTAAGTAGGGAAACTAAGAACCCTCTACTGTGGAGTACACAGCTGTGGTATGCTGATTCGGAAGTCTATTTGGCTTCTTCACCCAACACTTGAAGAAATGAGAGATCTAGGAGTGTTAGAAGAATGCTTGTGGCTTGTCCCTCCTGCCTCTTAGAATTGCAGTTATAAGTAATGACAGCCCAGCTTTGCTCAGGAAATATCCATTTGATTACTAGGTAAACACACGGTATATACTCACTGATAAGTGGATATTAGCCCTTAAGCTTGGAATACCCAAGATACAATTCAAAGACCAAAGAAGCTCAAGAAGAAGGAAGACCAAAGTATGGATACTTTGGTCCTTCTTAGAAGGAGGAACAAAATACCCATGGGAGGAGATACAGAGACAAATTGTGGAGCAGAGACTGAAGGAAAGACCATCCAGAGACTGCCCCACCTGGGGATCCATTCCATATACAGTCACCAAACCCAGACACTATTGTGGATGCCAACAAGTACTTGCTGACAGGAGCCTGATGTAGCTGTCGCCTGAAAGGCTCTGCCAGTACCTGACAAATACAGAGGTGGGTGATCTCAGCCAACCAATGGACTGAGCACAAGGTCCCCAGTGGAGGAGCTAGAGAAAGGACCCAAGGAGCTTGTAGCCCTATAGGAGGAACAATATGAACCAACCAGTACCCCCAGACTAAAATCATCAACCAAAGAGTTGATGGAGGGACCCATGGCTCCAGCTGCATATGTAGCAGAGGATGGCCTTGTTTAACATCAAAGGGAGGAGAGTCCCTTGGCCCTGAGAAGGCTTGATGCCCCAGTGTAGGGGAATGTGAGGACAGGGAAGCGGGAGTGGGTGGGTTGGTGAGCAGGGGGGAGGGGGATGGGATGGGGGTTTTTGTATGGGAAACCTGGAAAGAGGATAACATTTGAATTGTAAATAAAGAAAATATCTAATAAAAAAGGGAGAAAAACCAGTATTAAGGTATAAACAGCATCCACGCCCTGGCCACACCAGCTGGCACCTAATGAAGAGGCCACAGTAAGATGATGGTGAGTGAAGACACTACTGTTGCTCACATGGCTATCACTCAGAATTAGAGAGCTGTTTTTTTTTTTAAATTCTTTTAGCCTTCATTTTTACTTTATTGATATGGGTGTTTTGTCTGTTTGCATGTCTGGGTACCACACAAATGCTGTGCTTGAGGAAGCCAGAAGAGGGTGTTAGATGCCAGGAACTGGAGTTAGAGGTGGCTTTGAGCTGTCATGTGGGTGCTGGGAATTGAACCCAGATCCTCTGGAAGAGCAGCCAGGACTCTTAACCATTGAGCTATCTCTCCAGCTCATGGAGAGGTTGTTATTTAAAGTATTTCTTTTGAAAGTTGTACTTTTTGTTGTTACTGTTGTTCTTTTTCTTTCCTTTTTATTTATCTTTCCATTGCTAAAGCAATTAGTTTAAAATTTTGTATATGGCATTTCTTTTATATATTACTTATTTTCTTCTTTTTAATTACCATCTCTCTTTTTCCTCTCTTTCTATATCTAATTTGCTTGTCCTTTTCTAGTTTTAGTTAGCTGGTTTTGTTTTCAATGTGTTCTTGGGCAAGAGGAATGGCTCAGTGGGTCAGTGCACTGGCTGCTCTTGCAGAGGACCCAGGTTCAATCCCCAGCATCCACATGATGCTCACAGCCTCCTATAAATCCGGTTACGGTGACTCTTACATCTTCCTCTGGCCTGGATTTAAATGGTGCACAGGAATACAACAGACAAAATACCCGTAGACGTAAAAATAAAGAAATAAGTTTTAAAAAACAATATGTTATTGCTATAGGATACAGAAGACCCAGACAGGCTGTTGTTTACTGGCCTCATCCCCTGATTTCCAAGATGGCACTGTAGGTGTGAATCTGCTTTTAGTCTTTATTTTAATCCTTCATTCTTTCGTCTTCTTCCTCCTTTACTACATTTTTACTATTTTTCTTTTTAAAATTGTATCATGTTTTTCCTGCAATTTCCTTTTGTCTCATTTGTGTCGTGGGATATTATTAAAATATAGTACTGCCCCACCAGGCCTCAGCTCCAAGTCCCAGTGGGTCTCTCTCTACTGCCTAGCACCCACTCCTTCCATGTATCCAGTAAAGCATGACCCTTAAACTTGAATACTTAACCAAATATATTTGGTTTCTTATGTATAAGAAACTCCCAATTTCATAAAGCCAATTTACAATGATAAGATCTTCCCCTAATATTTCTAACCTCTCCAAAACACCAGAAATGTGTCTGAAGTCATTTGGATATCCGCATCTCCTTCCCTGCTCTGCTTGTCTTCTCCACTGAACTTCTCTGTCTCTCCTCCCCTTCCTCTCTTAGCTCCTCCTCCTCTCTCCCCTCCAATCACTGGCCTCTCACTGCCTCAATGTGAATGGATAGGAAATATCTTGCAACAGAGAATATCTTGTGTGCTGCATGGATGAATTGTCAATTAAATGGATTGCCTGTCAATTAAAAAGCCTATGGCATACGACTTAGGCAGGAAATGGGAGGTGGGACATCCGGAAGGCAGAAAGAATCCTGTGATAGTGCCAGGCAGGAACGATTCACCCAGGAGGTTGTGCTGAGACAGATGCATGGTACCTGACTGAGCACAGGTAACCAGCCGCATGGCAGAATGTAGGTTAAAATAATTGGGTTAATTTAGTTATGATCTAGTCAGAGTAAAACCTAGCTGTATGGGGAAAGTATTTGTAAATATATTTTGAGTCTAGGTCTTATTTCTAGGAGCATGGGGCTGGAAGGAAGAATTAGATGTAACCTTTACCAATTCCCTTTTCTGTTTGTTGTCTTTATTTATTGTTGTTACTCCTTTTTTATGTGTACTTAGATCTTCCCCATCTCTTCCTGTCCCTTTTACAATTTTCACTCCCTGTTAAAAATTTTGCTCTCTCTCTCTCTCTCTCTCTCTCTCTCTCTCTCTCTCTCTCATATTCTTCTATTATTTTCAAATACGAGTTTTGTTTTGTCTATTCCTATCCTTCTTAATATCTTACCAATGTATTTAGTATTATTTTTGCTTAATTTTCTAACGTTATTGGACTTGTGTTAGTGTTTTCCTCAGGTTGTGCTGAGGAACAAAACCAAAGGTGTGAGATTTTACACACACACACACACACACACACACACACATACACACACACATTAAATAAGCCTTAAAATAGCAATGATAGCCAAATCACACCTCAGCTGCCAAGAATCCAGTACTCGGTCTTTGAAGCAGGTATCTCAATAATCAGAGTAGTCATTGAATAATTATCGCTCCCTGTAGGGTAAGATGGCTGTAGACATTCAGTTCACAAGGCAGGGTGCCTCAGTAGTCCCAAACTGGCATCAGAAGCCTAGAAAGTTCCTGGAGAGCTGGTTGTTCCTGCTCCATGATGAAAACTTGGAAATGTTGATTCTGCTCTCAGCAAAGGAATCAGCAACAGCAACAACAACAGGGGAAATCTCCTTTGCCACCAGAGGAAATCCTAACCAAGCCAAGGGCAGAATATGCTTCCTTCTGAAGTACCCTTCCCTTTTTTGTTTAAATCTGAGCTGTTACCTGAAGGTGGCACTGCAATGGGTGTGTGCCTTCTCACATCAGTTAAGGCAACCAGAACAATTCTTTAGGAGAGTTGTTTATAGCCTTATTTTGGAAAATGTTTTATTTAATCTTAAGAAAAACTGGATATAATGGATATGGATATAATGAAAAGCCCCTAGAAGTTAGCTTAATATTATGCCTATCTAGCAAAATTAATTGTATCAGGACACCAGACTTGCTTTAGAGTTTTGAGTTCCAATATGTTGGACCACAGTACTGATGCCCACATTGAGCAGTACAGACAGATTCTGACTCTGGACCTATCCCAGAAGAGGATTCTCAATACTACACTGTTCCCCTGTATCTTCCTGTAAAGTCCTGGTAAATTCCTGGACAAAAATGAGCACTCCCCTCGTGCTCTATCTGGAGGCTTTGCTGTTTAGCACAGTTCTTGGTTCAGACTAAGCCATAATCCCAGAAATAGAATATATGAGCCAGGCCTTGCTGATGGTAGATACAGCAGACTCTTGTGTTGTTTCCAGGGCTTCTTGTGCTATAAGCATAAATTATACTTGTAAGCTAAACTTCCTATTCAGATATCTGTGTGTGGATCAAAAGAGTTTAACATGTATGTGATGTCTATTTGTTATTTTGAGATGCTCTAATTTCTGGTGGGATTTCATAAGGAAATAAAAACTTATTAGAAATGAGTTGTTGGAAAATGTGAAAAGATTGAAACTAAAAAGAATTATGTTGGTGGTTCAAAGTATAAATTATAATTTGAATATATGCTAATAATAATTCAGAGAATCTAGAGAAATAAGAAAAATGTGTTTGGAAATGTTTTTATTATCATAAATAGGAAGTAAAATTAAGCTTAGATGACTAATGGGCGTAAAATTAGGGTTTCTAAAGTCAGTCCAGCTTCTCTACTCGATGAGATATCCAAACATAAGGATGAATTTTACTGAGACTGACAGACTTCTTCTGGCAGCATCTAAGCATTCAGAGTTCTGCAATTGCAAACCAAGTGAGAAAGTCATTTGATAAATGAGGGAGGATTAAAAATGTCATGAAGAAAATGATAATAAGAAGGAAATTAGCAATAAATCTTACAAATGTCTGTCTACAAGTGAGAAGAAGAGACAGTGAGCTTGCTGGGATGCCTTGGGAGAAAATGATGGCTTAGGATGTGGTACAGAAATGAAATAAGATAACTTACAGTTTAAATTATATAATCAAATTGTTAATAATAATAAATATTACTGCTTTTGCTGAGGTAGATGAAATATAAGACAAGGTGGTAATACATGTTTTAAAATATTAATGTGAATCATCTTTGAGATCTACATAACCAAAGTATGATATTTTGGAGAACAATTAATCAAGCTTCATAGTTTCCCTCCAGATATAGTGGTCATGTTTATTTCACACAATGGGCATATTTATAGTTCCCTATTCAAAGAGTTTACAAGAGTAAACCTAATAATTAATTTTTGATTCTTTAGCACCTAAGGATATAATGTGGAAAATAGATAGGAATGCAGTAAAGGTACATTTTTTTTAAAACGACTAATTCTTTACATTGTAAAGGGTAAGACTAAATACTTAACAATGTCCTTGTGAAAAATGCAAAAGATTTTATATAGAATAAAGACAAGGTAGAAATTTGGATTCATATACTATAACCAAGAATACTTTGTATCTTGGCTCAGAAAACTTTAATTACTGAATACTTACTGCAAAAAGGTCCTTCTTATTCTCAATATGCTTTTAAGAAATGGATTTTACACTTCTGTACATAAGTGCATAAACATATGTACTATGGATATGCATACTATAGTATATAGTTTTGAAGATTTTCTTTTATCCTGGGTGTAAAATATTAATGAATATGAAAACTCAATTTATACAAACTTCATCCATGTCAATAAATATTGTGCCTAAGCACTTGGATATTATGATCTATTACAAATAATTGTGGTATTCCATTTTGATAAAGAAACTTGAAGTATATAACTAGGTAAGAGATACACTCCCAAGATCTAATACAATATTGTTATTTGCATCATAGAAGTTGTGCAAAACAAATGTAAGAGTAGAGGAAGAAAAGGAGTGAGTGAAATCTTGTCTCCTGGACATAATATAGATACTGAATTCATCAACTTACAGCTTCTAGGATTACCAGCATAATACAAAATCAAGGCAGCCAAAGTTCTGGCATATATGGGATAGAGTAGGGAATAGTGTATTAGGGCTGTCTAGAGTAACAGAAGTTATAGAATGAATATCTATCTATCTATCTATCTATCTATCTATCTATCTATCTATCATCTATCTATCTATTATTTATCTATCTACATATCAGGACAATCATTTAGGTAAGGTCTTTATGGTCTTATTTTGTTATATCTAGGAAAGTGTTCTATCTAATCAAGAAAAATTGATATATATATATGTATATATATGTGATTTATATATATATATATATATATGATTTATAGGCTGTGGTGCAGGTAATCAAATAATGGATGTCTGGCTAGTCCAAGAATCTAGTAAATGCTCAGACCATAAGGTTGGAAGTTTCACCTGGTCTTCAGTACACAATGGAAGAAGTAGGCTTTAATGCCAGTGAAATAATAGACTTGCTAGTATGGTGATAGTAAGCAGGCAAAGAGCAGAAGCTTCCTTCTTCCATGTTCTTCCATAGGCTTCCAGCAGAAAGTATGGTCCATAGTCCATATTAGTGGTAGATTTTCCAGGTTCAAGTGATCTTGATTAAAGTTATATTTTCCTACCTCAAAGGTCTGGCTCAGAAGCAGATCTTCCTATTTCAAATGAATCTAAAATCCTTCATAGGTGGTAGGCATAAACACCATGTAACATTTATCTCATGTCTTGTTTCAATCTGGACATGACATTGTAAATTTTATACCAAGAATCTTCTGTCTCAGTTTTGTGTAAACAGTTCTCTTACCATTTATCCTCTGCCTTGTCAATAAATGTTGCTCATCCAATGGCTGGGCAGAATAGAGAATAGGGCAGGATGTCAGCTAATCAGAGGAAGGAGAGAGGGAGGATTTGGAGCCATGAGGAAGAGGTCTGGAGAGAGATCATGGAAAAACACCTGAAGCCTAAAGAACCAGGTCAATAATAATATGAAAGTATCATGGGATCATAGACCTGAGAGGTAGCCAGATTACCACAGAAGGCTAAGGTAGATCATTTCAAGACTCACCTAGAGGTGCAGTTTAAAATAATAGTGTTTCTCTGTGTGGGTACTGGGGACTAACATAAGGTAAAGAAATACAATTATCAGATTTATTTACTGCTACATTTATATTAAAGAAACTTCATTTACAATAGGCGTTTCCTCAATTCCAGATGTAGTCAAGATTGTAGAGGAATTTTAATCCAGTACCTTGACTGCTCTGGCAAAACATATCTAAAGAACTTCTAGGTCTTTATGATGCTGCTGGAATGCAGACATGCCCTGGATTATAGTATGATTTGGTTGGCATACAAACATACCCTTAATATACATTTTAATTCCTAACAATGAAGGTAAGGTTAGTTTGTAGAAGGAAGCAGCATATTTGAAAGCGATGTCTAATTGAGGGGCAGACAAAGTGAATGAATGAGAGAAATATTTGATAGAATGAGTCAGTCAGGATATGTCCAAGTCACATCAGAACAGAACAGGAAACAGAAGTGATTTAAGAGCAAAAGGGGGTGGTAGTGGTGTGTGGTGTGTGGTGTGTGGTGTGTGGTGTGTGGTGTGTGGTATGTGGTGTGTTTGTATGGCAGCTTTACCAGAGACAGTTCTGCAGAGACAGTTTTACCAGAGAGTTTGGCAGAGATGGGTTGCAGAAAGAACAAGCCAGATACAGGTGAAGAGTGAAGGAGCCAGAGAATGAGAAGGAGCCAGAAGATTAGACTATATTGCTAAGATAGTAGGATACAGGCAAAGCAATTCAGTCTGAAGCTGAGAGAAGCTGGATTGAATCAGTCAGCTTAGAAGATTAGATTTTAGGGAGATTAGAAACTTCCAGGCCTACTCCTAGAGATAGTTATAACAGAGAGGGAAATATTCTGGGCTCAGCCCAAGCTGTGCGTTCACATAGCTTTGTTACAGCTCTCATCCCTTCACTACTTCTGAGGAAATAAAAGTGACATTTATACAAGATGACAACCAATAATAGGGGTCACTGGTAGACTCTACACCTTACTGAGCAGTTACTGGAAGTTTGTAATTTCTCAAGGACTGGGAATCACCCTGTGTGGGACATGGTCACGAACAGAATGCCTATGTTCCAATGATGGCCCCACATTTATGCACAAATACATGACAGGAATTCGTGGGTTATAAAAAATAAAATAAAATAAAAAGTTGGGAGGGGGCATGTTGATGGAGATATAAGGGGAGCTGGGAAGAAGAAGAGAGAGTAGACATGTTCAAATTTGATTGAATATGTGTATAAAATTCTGAAGACTAAAGAGAAAAAAATTAAAGACATAATAAAGATCATATCCCACCATGGCATTCAGAAAACTAGCTTGAACTTCTTATCAGTACTGAAGAATCTGCTGAATCAACTTATTTATTTACTCTTTCATGATCATAGACATATCTGTCCCAGCGAAATGGGCATCAAACATCCCTTATGTCCTGCCCAATTTCCCCAGTAATGATGGTCTTCCTTTACTGACTTCCAGTTCCTGATTTGTATTAAGACATTAGTCAGTGATAACAAATGGTGCTAATATATCAAGGATTGATTTCTGTAGCATTGCCTTAGACTGAATGACCTTTGTCTCAAGGAAACTTGAGCAGTTTATATTATGGTTCCAATTTCTACTGCCACAGGGCTCGGGGATTCCTTTCACACTCATGCTCTGAAGCACTTTTAAATCCCGTTTTTCCAGTTGTAAATTTTTGTTTGTTTGTTTTACAAAAGGTGGTATCTTTTAATTATTTTTAATAGTCTCCAAGTTCAAGCAGTGTGGCCTCATATAATAATATGTATCAGTTTCCTACACTTGGCCATTATTAAAGCCTCATTGGTACTTTGAGTTATACAGTTTCCCCTTCCTCTGTAATTAAGATCAGAGTTGAGGGGTAATGAAGTGAGGCAAGGATATCTGGGTCTGAGACCGATATGCACACAAGATATATGTTTTGTAGATGCTTTCTTTGTTACAAACCAGAATTTAAGCCTCTCCAAAGCCCATGGAAGAACCCAAAATGAACACAACAGCCTCAAATAGTCTGAGTTGATATTGGCTCATCAATAATCCCAGTAAAAATATATAGAACTCACTATTAACAAAATGATTGACATAAAGGCTTGGGTGGAGCATGTTGTGGTGCTGGCTTCAAAGGACACCTATAGCTTTTCACAATAGGTATTTGGTCTATTGTTCTTAGCTAGCACTGGATTGTTCTGGAAGTTGGCCAAGATGATTGAATCCAATGAGAAGGAGAAAAGGAAGAACCAAAACTTCAAGAAAATACTGCAAAAGATAAACAACTAAAAAGAGATTGAACAATGATGAGCTTCTGCAAACAGAAAAAAAAGTCATCTGGAACATTCCATAGCTTCAAAAGGAGTCTCTGGTTTCACTCCATTTCATGACAGTTCTAGTAAATTAAATCCGACCGTATAAAGAATCGTGTTCTGATCTCAGCACTGCAGTACCTTCTAAGGTTGAAAATAGAGTTTGTTGTTATTTACTGAAAGGTGTTATAAACACCTTTATCCTTAGGTGGAACACACCTACCTTGAACATTCAAAGCTCAAAATGCTGCAAAACCCAACCCCTGTGCTTTGACAGGACACCAAAAGTAGAAAAGTCCACAACTGATCTTGTAATGGGTTGCAATAAAAATACAGGTGCTCTAAAAATATATAAAATTACATTCAATTTTGAGAAGTTTAAATGAATCTTGTGTTCAGATTTGGATCCCATTTTCAAGGTATTACGAAATACTCCAAAATGTGAAGCAAATTAAAACATTACTGGTTCTAAGCATTTTTGTATGTTCAACCTGTAGTAAACAGCTTAATTTTTGGTAATTTGCCGTTTTGAAGCTCAGGTACTCAAGTGAAAAACAACTTGTGGAGAAAAACAGCTGCACGTTAGTAATTTTATTTTTATGTTAGTTTAAAGGGGTGGGAGTTAATGCTGGATAGAGGATATAGGGGGTGCAAAGGAATTACCATCTAAGGTCAAAAGTTTTCTTTGATGTGAAAGAGTTATAGTCTATTGATTGTGAACTTTAGGTCATTGTGGAATGGAAGCATTGCTTACTTTCTCAAAGGGAAATTACATGAGTGAGCGTGTCCATTTAGATTTTTCCTACTTCCATCTTTTGACAATTAGTAGTTATCAAGACCTTGTGTATTTTAAAATCACATTTTGTAAAGGGTTCTCATTATCTTGACCATGTTGAACACATACTAAATGCTGCCATTTTTAAAACGAGTGGCTAAGAAGAGTAACATGATTTAAACCCAGCAATGCTGCCTGCTGTTTCTACTTTGAGTTCAGTCCCAAGTCATCATGTCCATGTCCAACTGCACTGCCCCCACACCCCTTCCCCTCATCCCCCACTCCTCCCCTCCCTCCTGAGGTCACTGTCCTTACTAGAACTGTGACATAATTAAATGTCATCAGATAATTTGTTGATGACTCAAATACTGCTCATGTATTTACTCCATCTGTTTGTAACTAATAAGGTCATAGTGTTCTGTTATATTTTATCCCTACAGGTGATAAAAGCTTACATTTGGAAAGAAATCCATAAATACAGTAGTGATTGAAGCTCCTGGATGAAATTGCAGTTAGAAGGATGGAGCTAGGGACCTGTCAGTGGTAAATCAGACTTCAGAACCTCAAACACACCTTTTAAATAAAGACTCAGTAACTTTGTTCATGACAGTATTTAATGGCTTATTAATGTTTCCCACACTGCTGGTAATCAATTTTTAGTAAATGTCAAATAGTCTTAATATTAAAAATGAAAATAAATTTTGAAATAAAGTTGGTATTTTTTCGAAGGAATAATTAAAAGAATTGGGCCAGCCTTAACATAAAGGATTCCAGTTCTAACCCTTGACATATAAGAGGGGTTTATGTGAGAAAGATCTAGTCTAAAATATTTCATTTGGTGTTAAGCACGATGACACAAGCTTGTAATCCCAGTTCCCTTACAGGGAAAGACTGGAGAACTGCTGTGAATTTGAGGCCAGCCTTAGGTACATGGTGATTCCCAGGTGTGTTAGAACTACTCATTGAGAGTCTGTCTCAAAAATAAATTAATAAATACGTAATTACAAAAACAAATTACTTCCTCTGCCACTCATTAGACACTTATGACCAATGACAAAATATTGCATTTAAGATTATTTTTTAAGAAGGAAAAGTATGATAAGCTGAAACTGCTGTTTTAAAGATTGAGTACAGTAACCAAGTATCTAAGGGTGTCTCTGGAGTGCGTCTGGCTTTTTGTAAGCATGGTGGTGGAATTCTTGCAATTATTTCTGGGGTCACTTTCCATTCTCTCCACACACGATGGAAACAAGGTTCCCACTAACTTTTTTAGAAAAGGAAATAAATATTTGATTAAGCTAATATTGTGAACCATCACATCAGAAGAAGACCAAAGTGATTCAGGATATTGATTTACTGCCTTTATTTTTATTTCTGAAACTATCACATCCCCTCAAGGTAGCCTGTTATGAGGACTCTTATAGGTGACGAGTGCATTGGGTTGCTTCACTCTTCTTGTGATCCATTGTTTTATTTACATTGTTAATATATTTTCTGGTATATGTTTCTTTTTTCTTTATACTACCACTTATCTTAGACCTCATAGTTTTTGATAACACCAACTAATGCTCAATTTACACATATTTGCTCATTCATATTTCAAACTACATATCTGTATATATGCACATATAATCCTTAACCTACCTCCATTACCTTTATTTGTATTTGTGCATGTTTATATCTAGAGAAAAAAAGAAACTTCCCATAAAAGTGTTTTTTTTTCTATTTTTATTATATATATTCTTTATTTACTTTCAAATGCTGTCCCCTTCTCTGGTTCCTTCCTCCCCTGAAAATCCCATAAGCCATCTTCCCTTCCCCAATCAACCCTCCCCTGCTTCCCTGTCCTGGTATTCCTCTACACTAGGGCATCAAGTCTTTCCAGACCAAGGGCTTCTCCTCCCTTTGGTGTCTAACAAGACCATCCTTTGCTGCCTTTGTGTCTGGAGCCATGGGTAACTCCATGTGTACTCTTTCGTTGATGGTTTTGTCCCTGGGAGTTCTGGGAGTACTGGGTGACTCATATTGCTGTTCCTCCTGTGGCACTGCAAACCCCTTCAGCTCCTAGGGTCTTTTCTTTATCTCCCCCATTGGGGACTCTGTGCTCAGTTCAATAGCTGGCTGAGAGTGTCCCCCTCTGTATTTGTCATGCACTAGGAGAGTCTCCCAGTTGATATCTACATCCAGTTCTGGTCAGCCAGCACTTGTGGGCATCCACAATAGTGTCTGGGTTTTGTAACTGTATATAGGATGGATCCCTGAGTGGGGTAGTCTCTGGATGGTCTTTCCCTCAGACTCTGCTCCACCTTTTGTCTCTGTATCGCCTTCTGTGGGTATTTTTCCCCTTTCTACAAAGAACCCAAGGATCCATACTTTGTTCTTCCTCCTTCTTGGGCATCATTTGATATGTGAAATGTGTCTTGGGTATTGCAAGCTTCTGGGCTAATATCCACTTATCAGTGAGTGCATGCCAGGTGTGTTCTTTTGTGATTGGGTTACCTCACTCAGGATGATATTTTCCAGTTCTATCCATTTGTCTAAGAATTTCATGAATTCATTGTTTTTAATGGCTGAATAGTACTCCATTGTGTATATATAACACGTTTTCTGTATCCATTCCTCTATTGACGAACATCTGGGTTCTTTCCAGCTTCTGGCTATTATAAATATGGCTGCTATGATCATAGTGGGACATGTGTCCTTATTACATGCTGGAGAATACTCTGGGTATATGCCCGGGAGTAGTATAGCAGGGTCCTCTGTTAGTATTATGCCCAGTTTTCTGAGAAACCACCAAACTGATTTCCAGAGTGGTTGTATCAGCTTGCAATCCCACCAGCAGTGGAGGAGTGTTCCTCTTTCTCCACATCTTCGCCAACAACTGCTGTCTCCTGTGTTTTTGATTTTAGCCATTCTGACTGGTGTGAGGTGAAATCTCAGGGTTGTTTTGATTTGCATTTCCCTAATGACTAAGGACATTTCTTTAGGTGCTTCTCAGCCATTAGATATTCTTCAGGTGAGAACTCTTTTTTAGGTCTGTACCCCATTTTTAATAGAGTTATTTGGTTCCCTAAAGTCTAACTTCTTGAGTTCTTTGTATATATTGGATATTAGCCCTTTGTCAGATGTAGGGTTGGTAAAGATCTTTTCCCAATTTGTTGGTTGCTGTTTTGTCCTATTGACAGTGTCCTTTGCCGTACAGAAGGTTTTTAAAATCTTTCTTCAGTCAAATTTTATATCATGGCAGTAAGTTTGGTAAAAAAAAAAATTACCTTTTTTTCTTAAAATATATATACACAGAAAAATAAGTTTTAATTTCTATTTCCGTATGAACTGTAAAGTGCTGACTATATTTTAATTGGTTTAATGTCTTTAGCCTCCCTTAAACTAAATAAAAATGTACTCATATATTTTAATTTTTGTTTAGTGTTTCTAAAGTATCTTCAGTTCCTAACTCATCATTCAAGTTTTCTGGAGATGTCTGTGACAAACAATGTGTCAGAAACAAGTTCCTTGCATTCTTTCTTTGGAAGGAGTGCGTATCTTGGGAATGGTTGCTACTTTCTGTCATTTAAAGTGGGTGATGCACTCCCTCTTCTGGCTCTGTAGTAAGATTTCTAGTCCCTGTAAGCTGCTTTTACTGAGTCCCTTTTTCTATGACATTAGTTACTCTCAGCTGACAGAAATATTTTATTTACTTATTTGTGCATTGATCAGTCACACCCTTTGCCACATTAACACCGCGGATGCTCATTTCCTCTAATAATTTCCACTTGGTTTTAATCTTGAGAATGTTTCTCAGAGGTGTGAGATGAAAGATTTTCTGCAATGGTTTTATTAGTTGAAATAGAACAACATTTAAAAACACTTGCTTCTAAGCAATGGTGGAACATTTTAAAAACTATATTTTAAATAAAGGGTAGAGAAGGAATATTATAAAGGAAGAGATTACTAATGACTCCACCCAAACTGTATTTGAATAAGGTCATAAAAAGAAGTCTAGAACACAGCCTTTTCCCATGTTACGTACACACACAGGCACATGTATACACTTGTGTACATGTGTGCGCAGCACGCACACACACACACACACACATACACACACACACAAAACAGACACACACAGGTACATACACACAAGCACACAGACATTCACACACAGAGATGCACACAGATATACACACAGATACAGACACACAGATCTTCACAGAGAGAGAGACATACATTACACAGAGAGACACACACCGAAAGACACACAGACATATACACACAGGCACCCACATCCACACCCACACACCTATTAACAGTTCTGAAAAAGCTTAAATTTTACTAATAATTCGATTTGCTCATATTTTTTTCTTTGTGTATTTTGTCCATACTTGTTTTTCTCCTCTTCCCCACCTTTTGGCTTCTCACAGTATTTTATTATTTTGTACTGCATTTTCACAATATGGCTGAACACAGTGGGGGATAACAAGGTAACAGTTGACTTGTTCTCAGCCCTAGTGCACAGATGGCCCATTGTCACTCTGGGTTAAGTTATAGACATTCAATCAGGCCTGGGAAGTAGGATCTTTCTCTGAGGAGAGGGGAGAGTCTGCATAGCTGGAGTGGGAGAAGGAGGGAGAGTTGACAGTAAGCCCCTTTGTGGAAGATGTGGACAATCTTGGGAATCTAACAGGAAGGCATGGATGCTGGGGCAATGGACAGAATCGGTGGTCAAATGATGTGCTTTGGAGTTGCCTTACATGCTGTATTTGATTTCTTTTGTTCAGAGTTAGAGTACCATTTTAAGCACTATTTAATGTTTGGATGGCCAAAAGGTACAAGGTGATTAGTTTTTATTCTTAAAAGCAGGTTTTTAGAAGCAAGAAGGGGTTGAATAGGGAACAGGGGGAGGGAAGAGGGCTTATGGGACTTTTGGGGAGGGAGGAAACGGGAAAGGGGAAATCATTTGGGATGTAAATGAAAAAAATATAGAAAATAATAACAACAAAACAAAACAAACAAAAAAAGCAGGTTTTATGATTAGCAACAACAATTTCAATATTGGGGTGTTAGGGATTTAGCTCAATGACAGAGTAGTTGTCTAACAATCTCAAGACCCTGAATTTGGTCCTCAGTTTAAAACAACATCAACAACAACAACAACAAAAAACCCCACAAATTTTAACATTGCACATGAAGTACTTTCTTTGGAATATATCTTTATAGCTTAACTTTCCAAGCTTTAGAAAATTTAGTATTCTTGTGTAAAATTCTCAAGAATCACACCAACTTTGGGTTATTGTTTTTAATGTGGTAACCATTTATTCTATGGTGTAGAAGTTATTCTTGTCCCTTCATATTCCATTCCTTAGACTGCTTATTGTTTGTATTTACCATTGTCAGATAATTCAACAATTTCTCATGCATTGGTCTGATTTCACATCTCTCTTCTGAGATCACTTTGGTATGTTTTTAATTATATTTTTTATTATTTAAAATAAGCTTAATTTAAATATATTTTGATCATACTGTTTCTCTTCCCCAAATCCCTCCAGATCCTTTACCCCTCCCTACCCTCCCAACTTTTAATTCTTTCTCAAAAAACAAACTAAAACCTAATACTACAAGAAAATCACCCCCAAATCAATGAAACAACGGCCATGAGGGAAAACAAAACAAAACACCAAACTGTAACCAAATTAAAGCACACACGTAAAAGCCTGTAAAGTCCTTGTATGTTTGTCACCTGCTCCTGAACAGAAAGCCTACCGTGGGGTGGCTGATATGTCTAATCCAGTGTTGCGCCTTTGGAGAACACTGATTTTTCTTCTCTGAGCAGCCATAAGTGAGAGTTCTGTTGTTAATCTTTACCGTAGTGGTTAGGTTTTCATTCATGCACCCATGCATCCATCCTTGCATCCATTCATACATCCATCTATGCATCCATCCATCCATCTATGCATCCATCCATCCATCAATCCATCCATTTTAAAAATATATAAAAAAAGAAAATATAAAATTTAAAAAAAAACCTTATGACACCAAATTTGGACAAGACAAACCAGCAGAAATAAAAGATCTCAAGAGAAGGCAAAAGAATCAGAGACCTACTTGTTTCATATGTAGGAATCCCATAAAAACACTAAACTGGAAACCATGGTACAAGGGCAGAGGACCTGGTGAAGACCCTGCCCATACTGCCTCAGGCTCTGTAAGTACATATGGTCTTTGCTCAGGTTGATTTAGAAGGCCTTGTTTTCTTGGCCTCTTCCATTCCCTCTGACTCTGATACTCTTTCTGTCTTCTCTTTCTCTGAGCTCTGAGGGGAGGGATTTGATGGAGACAACCTCTTTAGGGCAGAGCGTTCCAAGGTTTCTTACTCTATCCTTAGTATGTAGTTGTGGTTCTTTTATCTTTGCTCCCATCTCCTGCAGAGAGATGCTTCTCTGACAATAGCTGAACAAGGCACTGGATTATGAATATACCAGAATATAATTAGGAGTTATTTTATCAGTAAATAGTTTCTTTTCTTATTCTTTTTTATTATTATTTTCTATATTTTTTTATTTACATTCCAAATGATTTCCCCTTTTCCATTTGCTCCCTCCCCGAAAGTCCCATAAGCCCCCTTGTCTCCCTTTGTTCCCCATTCAACACCCTCTCGCTTCTCAGTCCTGGTATTCCCCTACATCCAGTCTTTCCAAGACCAGGGGTCTCTCCATCCATCTTCTTGGAAATCTATTGATATGTGAATTGCGTCTTAGGTATTTCAAGATTCTGGGTTAATATCCCCTTATCAGTGACTGCATACCATGTGTGTTCTTTTGTGATTGGGTTACCTCACTAAGGATGATATTTTCCAGTTCTGACCATTTGCCTAGGAATTTTGTGAATTCATTGTTTTTAATTGCAAAATAGCATTCCATTGTGTAAATATACCATACCTTCTGAATCCATTCCTCCATTGAGGGACCTATGGGTCCTTTCCAGCTTCTGGCTATTATAAATAAGGCTGCTATGAACATAGTGGAGCATGTGCCCTTATTGCATGCAGGGGAGGCCTCTGGGTATATGCCCAGGAGTGGTATAGCAGGATCCTCTGGGAGTGTCATGCCCAGTTTTCTGAGGAACCAACCGCCAGACTGCTTTTCAGAGTGGTTATACCAGCTTGCAATCCCACCAGCAGTGGAGGAATGTTCCTCTTTCTCCACATCTTCGCCAACAACTGCTGTCTCCTGTGTTTTTGATTTTAGCCGTTCTGACTGGTGCGAGGTAAAATCTCAGGGTTGTTTTGATTTGCATTACCCTAATGACTAAGGATGTTCAACATTTCTTTAGGTGCTTCTCAGCCATTCCATATTCTTCAGGTGAGAACTCTTTGCTTAGCTCTCTACCCCATTTTTTAGTAGAGTTATTTGTCTCTGTGGAGTCTAACTTCTTGAGTTCTTTGTCTCTATTGGATATTAGCCCTCTGTCAGATATAGGGTTGGTAAAGATCATTTCCCAGTTTGTTGGTTGGTGCTTTGCCCTTTTGACAGTGTCCTTGGCCTTACAGAAAGTTTGTAATTTTATTAGGTCCCATTTGTCAATTCTTGTTCTTAGAGAATAAGCTATTGGTGTTCTGTTCAGGAAATTTTCCCCAGTGCCCATATGTTCAAGGTTCTTCCCTAGTTTCCTCTCTATTAGTTTCAGTGTGTCTGGTTTTACGTGGAGGTCCTTGATCCACTTGGAATTGAGCTTAGTACAAGGAGATTAGAATGGGTCGATTTGCATTCTTCTGCATGCTGACCTCCAGTTAAACCAGCACCATTTGGTGAAAAGGCTATCTTTTTCCACTGGAAGGTTTTAGCTCCTTTGTCAAAGATCAAGTGACCATAGGAGTGTGGATTCCTTTCTGGGTCTTCAATTCTGTTCCATTGATCTACATGCCTGTCACTGTACCAATACCATGCAGTTTTTAACACTATTGCTCTGTAGTACAGCTTGAGGTCAGGGATACTGATTCCCCTAGAAGTTCTTTTACTCTTGAGAATAGTTTTAGCTATCCTGGGTTTTCTGTTATTCCAGATGAATTTTTGAATTGCTCTTTCTAACTCTATGAAGAAATGAGTTGGGACTTTGATGGGGATTGCATTGAATCTGTATATTGCTTTTGGCAAGATGGTCATTTTTACTATATT
Organism: Tokudaia tokunoshimensis; assembly: GCA_036184795.1. Classification (NCBI taxonomy): domain Eukaryota; kingdom Metazoa; phylum Chordata; class Mammalia; order Rodentia; family Muridae; genus Tokudaia; species Tokudaia tokunoshimensis. The sequence continues at coordinate 25,951,771 of BTHU01000003.1, forward strand.
AATCCTGCCAATCGATGGGCATGGAAGATTTTTCCATCTTCTGAGGTCTTCTTCAATTTCTTTCTTCAGAGACTTGAAGTTCTTGTCATACAGATCTTTCACTTGTTTGGTTAGAGTCACACCAAGATATTTTACATTGTTTGTGACTATCATGAAGGGTATCATTTCTCTTATTTCTTTCTCAACCTGCTTATCCTTTGAGTATAGGAAGGTTATTGATTTGCTTGAGTTGATTTTATATCCAGCCACTTTGCTCAAGTTGTTTATCAGCTGTAGGAGTTCTCTGGTGGAATTCTTTGGGTCGCTTAAGTATACTATCATATCATCTGCAAATAGTGATAGTTTGACTTCTTCCTTTCCAATTTGCATCCCTTTGACCTGCTTTTGTTGTCTAATTGCTCCAGCTAGAACTTCAAGTACTATATTGAAAAGATATGGAGAGAGAGGGTAGCCTTGTCTAGCTCCTAATTTTAGTGGTATTGCTTCAAATTTCTCTCCATTTAGATTGATGTTCACTACCAGTTTGCTTTAAATTGCTTTTACTATATTTAGATATGGGCCTCGAATTCCTGATCTTTCCAAGACCTTTAACATGAAAGGATGCTGAATTTTGTCAAATGCTTTTTCAGCATCTAATGAAATGACCTTGTGGTTTTTTTTCTTTGAGATTGTTTATGTAGTGGATTACATTGATGGACTTCCTTATATTGAACCATCCCTGCGACACTGAGATGAAGCCTACTTGATCGTAGTGAATGATCCTTTTGATGTGTTCTTGGATTCGGTTGGCAAGAATTTTATTGAGTATTTTTGCATCGATATTCATAAGAGAAATTGGCCTGAGATTCTCTTTCTTTGTCGGATCTTTGTGTGATTTCGGTATCAGCGTAATTGTGGCTTCATAGAACGAGTTGGGTAGTGTTCCTTCTGTTTCTATTTTGTGGAATAGTTTGAAGAGCATTGTTGTTAGGTCTTCTTTGAAGGTCTGATAGAATTCTGCACTAAAACCATCTGGACCTGTGTTTTTTTGGTTCAAGACTTCCAATGACCACTTCTATTTCTTCCAGGGTTATAGGATGGTTTAGATGGTCTATTTGATCCTGATTTAATTTTGGTATTTGATATCTGTCAAGGAAATTGTCCATTTCCTCCAGAATTTCTAGTTGTGTTGAATACAGGCTTTTGTAGTAGGATCTGATGTTTTTTTTGAATTTCCTCAGTTTCTGTTGTTATCTCTCCCTTTTCGTTTCTGATTTTGTTAATTTGGATACTGTGTCTTTGCCCTCTGGCTAGTCTGGCTAAGGGCTTATCTATCTTGTTGATTTTCTCAAAGAACCAACTCCTCGTTTTGTTGATTCTTTGTATGGTTTTATTTGTTTCTATTTGATTGATTTCAGCCCTTAGTTTGATGATTTCCTGCCTTCTACTCCTCTTGGGTGTATTTGATTCTTTTTGTTCCTGGGCTTTCAGGTATGCCATTAAGCTGCTAGTGTATGCTGTCTCCCGTTTCTTTTTGGCGGCACTCAGGGCTATGAATTTTCCTCTTAGCACTGCTTTCATTGTGTCCCGTAAATTAGGGTATGTTGTGCCTTCATTTTCATTAACTTTCAAAAAGTCTTTGATTTCTTTCTTTATTTCCACCTTGACCAAGTTATCGTTGAGTAGAGCATTGTTCAACCTCCATGTGTATGTGGGTTTTCTTTTGCTTTGTTGCCATTGAAGACCACCCTTATTCCATAGTGATCTGATAGGAGGCATGGGATTATTTCTCTCTTCTTGTGTCTGTTGAGGTCTGTTTTGTGACCAATCATATGGTTGATTTTGGAGAAGGTACCATGAGGTGCTAAGAAGAAGGTATATTCTTTTGCTTTAGGATGAAATGTTCTATATATATATCTGTTAGTTCCATTTGGTCCAAGGCTTCAATTAGTTTCACTGTGTCCCTGTTTAGTTTCTGCTTTCCTGATCAGTCCATTTCAGAGAGCGGGGTGTTGAAGTCACCCACCATTATTGTGTGAGGTGCAATGTGCGCTTTGAGCTTTAGAAAAGTTTCTTTTACGAAAGAGGGTGTCCTTGCATTTGGAGCAAAAATGTTCAGAATTGAGAGTTCTTCTTGGTGGATTTTTCCTTTGACCAGTATGTAGTGTCCTTTTGTGTCTTTTTTGATGACTTTAGGTTGAGAGTCATTTTTATCTGATATTAGGATGGCTACTCCAGCTTGTTTCCTGGGACCATTTGCTTGTAAAATTGTTTTCCAGCCTTTTACTCTGAGGTAGTGTTTGTCTTTGACACTGAGGTGCATTTCCTGCATGCAGCAAAATGTTGCGTCCTGTTTACATATCCACTCTGTTAGTTTATGCCTTTTTATTGGGGATTTGAGACCATTGATAGTTAAGAGAGATTAAGGAATAGTGATTATTGCCACCTGCTATTCTTGACGCTATCTTTATGTTTGAGTGGTTATCTACTTTTGGGTTTGATTCAAGAAGGTTACTATCTCGTTTTTTCCAAGGTGTAGTTTCTCTCCTTGTATTGGCGGTTTCCACCTATCATCCTTTGCAGGGCTGGGTTTGTGGAAAGATATTGTGTAAATTTGGTTTTATAATGGAATGTCTTGGTCTCTACATCTATGGTGATTGAGAGTTTCTCTGGGTATAGTACTCTAGGCTGGCATTTCTGTTCTCTTAGAGTCTGTATGAGATCTGCCCAGGATCTTCTGGCTTTCATAGTCTCTGGTGAGAAGTCTGATGTGATTCGGATAGGTCTTCCTTTATATGTTACTTGGCCTTTTTCTCTTACTGCTTTTAATATTCTTTCTTTGTTTAGTACATTTGGTGTTTTGATTATTATGTGATGGGAGGTATTTCTGTTCTGGTCCAGTCTGTTTGGAGTTCTGTAGGCTTCATGTAAGTTCATCGGCATCTCTCTCTTTAGGTTAGGGAAGTTTTCCTCCATAATTTTGTTGAAGATGTTTACTGGCCCTTTAAGTTGCAAATCTTCACTCTCATCTATACCTATAATCCTTAGGTTTGGTCTTCTCATTGTGTCCTGGATTTCCTGGATGTTTTGGGTTACACGTTTTTTGCATTTTGCATTTTCTTTGACTGTTGAGTCGATGCTTTCAATGGTATCTTCAGCACCTGAGATTCTTTCTTCCATCTCTTGTATTCTATTGTTGATGTTTGCATTTATGACTCCCGATTTCTTCCCAAGGTTTTCTATCTCCAAAATTGTCTCCCTTTGTGATTTCTTAGTTGTTTCTACTTCCTTTTTTAGATCCTGAATGGATTTGCTGAGATCCTTCACTTGTTTGTTTGTATTTTCCTGTATTTCTTTAAGATATTTTTGCATTTCCTCTTTCAGGATTTCTGCCTGTTGATCCAAGTTCTCCTGTATTTCTCTAAGCAATTTTTGTGTTTCCTCCTCATGGGCTTCCATCTGTTGGTCCATATTCTCCTGCATTTCTCCAAGCAATTTTTGTGTTTTCTTTGTAAGGGCTTTTACCCGTTGATTCATGTTCTCCTGTATTTCTTTATGAGATTTTTTTGTGTCCTTCTTGAAATCCTCTAATAGCATCATGAGAAGTGATTTTAAATCCTGATCTTGCCTTTCTGGTGTGATGGGGTATCCAGGACTTGCTGCTGTTGGAGAGTTGGGTTCGGATGGTGCCATATCGCCTTGATTTCTGTTAGTAACGTTCTTAAGTTTGCCTTTTGCCATCTGGTTACTTTTGGTGTTAGTTGGTCCTGCTGTCACTGGCTGTTGGTTGGACCTCCTGTGAGCCTGCAAGGCTATTTCTGCCCCCCACCCCCGGAATTACCGGGATTCCCCTGGCTCTGATTGTTGAGGGACTACCCTGCTCCTGAGTGACTTTGGAGCCCTGATGTGCCTTGCCCCAAGTGATGTTATATTGGGGAATTCCTAAACCTCTGAAGGCTCAGCATAGTCAATCCCCAGAGCAGAGGTCACCAAGGGGCAGCTGGTGTGCTCCCTCCCTTTGCGGGTGTGCTCTCTCCCAGTGCAGGTCCCTCTGCAGGGCAGATGTCCCACAGCAGAGCTGGCATGTAGGTGACCACAGAACTGCCCCTCTTTTCTTAGTCTTTAGACCAGTTATTATTTAGTTCTGCTATAGGTTCCCAGTTACCTAAGCAGTGTTGAGTATGGGTTCTATCTCATGGAGTGAACCTTAAGACAAACCAAATATTGGTTTATTCCCAAGCTTTGTGTCACCATTGCCCTAACATAACATGTAGATAGTACACCATTGTAGATAAAGGGTACGTGGTTGGCTTGTTGTTTACATTTTTCTTCTGATAGTGTGATGAATACCTTCTTGTACCAAAGACACCAGAACATAGGGATGATGGCTCTGTGTAGGCACTAGCTGGACATCTTCATGTTGAATGAGTTCTATTGGTGTTGTCTTTAGCAATTGGGCCTTACTGTCAGTTTGTAGATAGCAACTTATTGTTTTGGCAACAGCCTCATTTTTGATGATTCCCATAGTGGGGGCGGGACATGTTACTTTGGCCAACAACTCAGTTATATGTAACCAAATCTTGGTATCAAAAGTTTCTTTTGGTGAAAAAAGATGTCCAGCTGGGATTTTGTGTCCCCCATTATGCTTTCTAATTCAGTAAAATTTCTTACATTTATGGAACATACACACAGAGCCCTGTGTGTGTGTGTGTGTATGTGTGTGTGTGTCTGTGTGTCTGTGTGTGTCTATGTGTATGTCCTTGACTGTGTGTGTGTGTGAGAGAGAGAAAACAAAATTAGTTTCTTAAAGAATATTTTTAAGGAAATGATAAGTTTTTATCAATTTTAGAATACTACATATTCATTTTTTCTTTACTTCTTCTTCTATCTTTCTTTTTTTCAGTTGATCCATCACGAATCAGAGCCAGTTTTGACAGGATGAAATGTTCTGTCAAAATACTGCCAATCAGGACTCAAGTGTTACCACTTTTGCAAAGTATCATTCAACACTTGCATTTCACACAGAAGCTTTACTTTGTTTAATGTTTAACTAGCACGTTAAACCAAAATTTTACATCCTGCTTGTAGACCCTGGAATTTGAATTTATAAGTTGGAGATCTTGTAGCTGTGGAAGTGCCATTATCTTTGTAACTCAGCATAGATAATGCTGTGAAACTAAGGTGGAGTTAAGTTTCTCAGGCATTATTAACATCTACAACAATTAGAGGCAGGGAGAAGGCTTCGTGGGAAAGTGACAAGAGTGGGCAGTGCTGGCCACACACACATGACCACCCCCCACCGACATCTATCCTGGCATAGTGACACATTCATGAAAAAGTCAGCACCAAGAAGGCTGGAACAAAAGCATCCTTTGGTTTTGTTGGCCAGCCACCCTTGTCTTTCCATGAGATCCAGGTTTAGTGAACTCTAGCTTCCATTAAACACACACAAACACACACACACACACACGCACGCACAGTGTATGTGAACACCACACACTCATAGACATACACATACCACATATAATACTCTCACACATAACATACACATACATCATATGACACACCACAGATACCATACATGTTACATACCACACATACCACATACCTTATAACACCTATACATATACTACAAATAACATGTAACACATTCATACACACTTCGAATACACATACCACACATATACACACCGTATAATACATATACCTATACCACAAATAACACATGTAACGCAAAACACACAAAACACATACCACACCATGTACTCCACCCCCCAGGTAACACATACACATACTCTGCATTCACACATCACACAGGCACAGCACACATGTCTTGTACTCCCTATACGCCCCCACACACAGATTGACCGCATTCAAAGGCTGTTTATTTTCACTTTTCTCTTCTCATGAGCAAAGTGACGGTCACAGCAAAACTTACTCAGATGGAAGGAAAAGAGATTCCCTACAAGAGGTTTGCAAGCTGCAGGGTTAAAATCACATTTTCATAGAAAAGCAAACCAACCAACAAGAGTTTTTCACATTTCTCATCCGTGCTATTAGATGGTTGGGTAGATCTAGTATTGAAGAAATCATTAAATATTACTTGATTCTGTCAAATTAGAGAAGATAGCTATTTTTATAGATCAAACTATATTTTTTAAATCAAAGAAATAGCTTTTATTTTCTTGAGTTTTTGGTAGTGATTTGATTTTTTTTTAAAACATTCGTGAGATTATGATAATTACGTCATTTCCCTGTCTGCCTAAACATGATCTGAGCACTGACAACAGAAATAGACACCCTATGTGGAAGGAATAGACACTCTAAGCTCAGAAGCCTCAACCCGAGACAAAGAACTACCAGCAACCACGGAATGCTGACAGCAGGAGAACCAGCGTTCCCTGGGGAAGAGCTCAGAAATTTAAAAAGCAACTTTTCAGAAAACAAACTTAGGAATATCTTGCCTGGGTTCCCTTTCAAACTTCCATTATACCCGAGTATCGTTCCTTCATTTTCTTATTTGCAGACATTATTATTGAGAAGCATTCCATATGGAATAAAGATTGAGTGGCTCTCAGTCTCGTAAGGCAAAAACATCTGGAATTACTTAGCCGTTAATAAAAATCGCCAGTGCAGTTCAGAAATAAAAGCAGCACTAGGTGGCACTGGAAGATCATGTCTCAGTGGCACTACCCGCTCTTCATTTTCTCCTATAATTCTCCAGGGTCCACGCAAGGGGAAGGAGGGAAGCTATGGGGGTGGAGGTGGGGTGGATCATGCTACAGAGGTAAATATTAATTCCTTCGCCCGCTTTTCGTGGAAGCCATTCCAGAATGTGTTCGTGAAAGCAAATGGCCAATTTACTAGAAGCTTCCGCACAAGGCCCATTAACCATCCCGTTTAGATATAATCAAAGACAGATAAAGGGATTTGCACCCTGGCTTCTGTGGGGGCTTCAGCTGTTCCATTTGCTGAGAATGATGGCTGGAGCATGCTGTTTAGATACAGCTCAAGTAATGACTTGCTATAAAGATACGGATGGCTTTGCTCATAGGTAAATAATCAGTCGTCACTTAGGAGATACACAATTTCCTGTCTTTTTTTCTAGCAGAGCAAACACAAAGGATTGTTTCTCTCTCTCTCTCTCTCTCTCTCTCTCTCTCTCTCTCTCTCTCTCTCTCTCTCTCTCTCTCTCTCTCTCTCTCGATCTCTCTCTCTCCCCCTCCCTGAAACGGCACACATTCTATGTAAATAGAGTTATTTATTTTTCATTTTGCAATTCCTTGAACCTGAGGGTCAGCTTGACTAATGCGCAGCCATGACTCATCTTTTATAGTTGAGGCGTTTGAACGCAAGTCCAGCCCTGCTTTTCCCCACACCCACCCGAATCTTCTTTCACACGACCATGAAGTCAGCCTTTAAATCCAGCAGAAGATGTTTCTGTCATGCTCTCAAGCTATAAAATCCATTTCCAGGTCTGGGAGATGGGAATGATATGTGGATATTTGTTTTTTAAAAAAAGTCGCGGCTTCTCGTTTGCCCTCCTAGCTAGGTAATGTAAAAGGTCTTTAAATTCAAAATATTTCTAAACAAATATCATTTATTCAATGTCTTCTTCTCAATGGTAAGACGTTATTTTAAAATTGTCACTTTCTGAATAGTTTTGGTTGAATATGGACACAGAATTCATTTTATCTTTCAGAAATCAGAATGCAGACTATTTTGATCATATTCTTTACCATCCCCCAACTCTTCCCAGATTCCCCACCATCATACAACTTTATGGCATATTTCCTTTCTTAAAAAACAAACAGAAAATAATACAAAGTGCATGCACACGCGCGCGTGCACACACACACACACACACACACACACATACACACACGGGCGGGGGGCTTGTCCATCTTGTATTGAAAACCTTTTAGAAGAATTTTTAAAATGTATTTCTTGAAATTCTCACTGATGTGTATACAATGGATTTGATAGCGCCAACTGTCTCCCCCTCCTTTTGATTTTAAATATTTGATGACTCATAGAAATCGTATGGAGTATTTCAGCTTTCTTTTGTCAGTCACAGGATCCATTTCTCTCCTCATATTTTATTCTTTCCTTTAAAGGAGACCTGGAATGGAGCAGGCCTCTTTAAACATGGGATTTGATCACAAGTGGTGCTCTGGACAAGGGAATTATCCTAAGCTCGTCAGCAGAGGTCCAGTATGTGAATGGGAAGCATAATTTTATCTCTTTAGATTTTTCCCCTTCCTCCTCCTTCATTTCTTCTCTCCCTCTCCTTCCTTTCATTTTGCCTCTCCTCTATTCTTGCCCTCCTTATATACCTTTGAAATTAAATTTGGGATTAACACTCTCTTAAGAGTTCCCTACACATCATTTCTTCCAGTACTCTGGCTAATGGTAAACGTTATTGATATATAACAAAGAAAATTACTATTGGATAACAGATCACAGTATTCCATGTTTGAGAAAAGACAAATTAAGATGTTTCTTTTGTTTCCTCCCCACCTTATTCCTCCAAGTTGGTTTAAGATCAAGGGCAGTATTACAGAATGATAACAGAGAGACAGTTTCTCCTTAGTACACAATGTAATCAATTCGGAATAAGTCAAGAAACTGAACAAAACAGAAAAAGAAGAAAAGATAAATAAAGAAGGAAGGATAGAAGAGGAGAGGGGAGAAGGAGAGAAAGAGAGAGAGAGAGAGAGAGAGAGAGAGAGAGAGAGAGAGAGAGAGAGAGAGAGAGAGAGAGAGAGGCCATCATTTCTGCCGCATTTTGTGTTTTGGTTTGAATTCGGTCTCAAGATTTTCATTGCGCTTAGTCACATTACCGGAGACACTTACCAGAGATGGATGCTGACACAAAAGTTTCCTTCATAGTATTTTTTTTTTTGTCTATTGACTACAGAAGCTAATGTCTGCAAGTGCAGGTTTTCATATAACTCAATGCTGCGGACTATAGACTGTGTAAGATTTGAACTAGAAGACATAGTGAGATATCCAAAATGGCCCCGTGTTAGGCTTCATTAAAGACAAAATAGAAAGGGTATGACAGTCCCTTTTCTCACCCAAAATAATATTCTGACAGTTTCATCTCTCATGTTACTCCAGGAAAATAACATATTTTAATAGAAGTAGCCAGAATCTTGAATCTTGAAGAGAAGTTTCCAGGGTTTGAGCTCAGTCATAACCTCCCTGTAAAAATATCTACTCTCTGAAGGAATTTCATTTAATTTTTAAATTGGTCCAACCCACTGACTGAAGAAATAGAGTGACTCTTAATAATATTTATGGGACAAGAGTCCAAATAATTAAAGAAAATGGGATAAAAAATATTATATCCAATGACAGATTCAGTGGAAAACAATAATTGCCAAGGTATTATCCTCACTCCTTATAAAGCATGTGTCTGGGGGAGACTGTGGGTTCCACATGCCTCATTTTAGTCATTCCTGTGTGCACCATAGTTACCTGTCACTGTGGGCCTCTCCCTGTCATTGAAAAGGTACAGCACATCCATCAAGAAGATGTGTCTCAGTCTCAATGTTGATTCTGTAATTAGTTTGGCATAGATGAAGATATTTTGGTGACCCTTGTTTCTTCCAGTCAATCAGACTGTTGAAACAATGGATGCCAAAGCAATGGGAATTTCCCAGGAATCTTATGTTGGGAAAAGAGATAGGTTCTGGGATGGGAAAACATGGGCATTTCCTCCTCAAACAGATTTCACAGCTCTAATTTGTCAGACCACCCTGAAACTGTGGCCAGAAAATAAAGGTTGGAGTCACACTGTGATCAGAAATAACTAGATACACTTATCTTTGGCCCTCTATTTAAACCAGTTTCACTTCAGGATCCAAAGACAACTTGGGTGTTAGTGGGTATCCGTTTCTATTTACCATGTAGCCACATATGAGGCAATTTTTTTTTCTTTTTTGTACTATTACCTTGACTCTTTTAATTGACTTGAGAATGGGTGGCCAACTCTGACTTGAGGCACAGGCTGTGACCTCTGGGTTCTATAATGATTCTGCTTTTCTTTAGTTACCAAACACACACCCTTTATTATAGCACATTGAAAATCAAAACCAAAAAGTAAGTATTGAGTATAAATATAGTATGCAGTTCTGAATGCAATTGCTTGAATTGGCAAGGAAGTGTTACATTGTGGAAAATTGTTAGGAATTAAAAAAAAAAAGAAAAAACAAGAAAAGAAACAAGATGGCACAAGGTATAGTGGCAAAGTGGAATCAGATTTTAGGATTATAGCCAGAGAGAAGAGGAGTACACAGGAACAGGTAGGGCAGGAGTGGTCTGAGATGTGTAGTTTATGTATTTATTAGCCTATTTTAATTATAAAGAATTGCAAATATCATTGTGATTTCTTTCTACATGAATATTACGTTTTTTGATTATAGTCACCCAGATTCCTAACCCTTCCTCTAGCCCCTTCTCCTTTCCAAATTGTTCTCCCTCTGTCTTAGTTAGGATTATCATTTCTGTGATAAAACACCATAAAACAAAAGCAAGTTGGGGAGAAAAGGACTATTCAGCTTACACTTCCAGCTCATAGTCTATCATGGAGGGGAAGTCAGGACAGAAACTCAAGCAGATTGAGAGGAGGCGGGAGCTGATACTGCTTACCAGCTTGCTCCCCATGGTTGGTCATCCTGCTTTCTTGTAGACACCAATCCAGGGATGGCACCCCCTACAATGGGCTAGCTTCCCCCAATCAATTACTAATTAAGAAAATGCCCCATAATAGGACCTAATGGAGGCATTTTCCCAATTGATATTTGCTCCTTTCGAATAACTCTAGCTCGTGTCAAGTTGACAAAGGAGCAGCCAGCACAACCTACTTCCTTGTCAATTTGACACATAAACACATCACTATTAAGCCACAACCCTTCCTTTCTTATTCATCCCCAAAATATCGCATTAAAAAGTTAACTTTAAAAGCTCCACAGTATTTACAAATTCAAACACAATAAAATTTTAGTCCCTTTTAAGTAGTCCATCTCTTTTAAAAATCCAGAGTCTTTTAAAATTCAGTCTTTCAACTGTGGGCTGTAGTTAAAACAAAATTAAGATAAATTCTTTACTTCAAGAAGAAAGAACCAGGTTATAGTTACAATCAGTTTGAAGCAAAATCAAGCTCCAATACTTTAAATAACTCAGCGTTCAATTATCTGGGACTCATCATATTCTCCAGCTCTGCCCTCTACAGCACAAACAACATGACTTCTAAACTCCAGCAAGCTCGACTCCACTGTTGATGCTGTTCCTGATATTCATACCATAGCACTGGCATCTCTAAAATTGTTGGGGTCCCTTGCTGTAACTGGGGCTATACTGTCACCTACAGGGCTCTCTTCAGGAATTCCCGTCTTACCTACAGTGCCAAGTCTCAGCTGCTCCCCACGCTCTACATTACTTCAAACCCAGCACCAGGATCCCTATTCTTATTTCTAAAACAGAGGAAATCGGCCTCAGAGTTTCAGGCCTTCGTATTAGTAGAGACAGTCCTCATGAGGCCTATGATCCTGTCTGCTCTTTAGTGCTGGTCTGTTGTTATATAGATTATTTGTTTTTAACTACAATATTTGAGAAGGAAGATTATTTCCAGTCTAGTTGTAAATTCCAAGAAAATCTAAGCAAATGTCTCAAAATCTATTTCATATTCTTCTGTTATAAAATCTTCTCTCACAGAACTTCACCTTTTTATTTTATTCTTTTAAAGTTTCAACTTTTAATGTGAAGTTCATGAGTGCTGGTGGTCACCTATTTGGCAATTGCAAGAGGATAATAGGTTACCTCTCATCATGCCCTAAACAATACGTAAAATTAAAACAAACAAAATTATTCAAAATGGAAGCTGAGTATGTAACATCCCATAATAGTTGCGAATCCATTTTTCATCATATTCTTCATAGTGCTTTATGAAGCTGACAACACTAGCAATTTTTAAAATGACCTTTAGTCTTCAAAAATAAAATGCCTCTGAAATTACTAAACACGTTTGCATGCCATGCAATACAAATAAAAACATTATCAGTGAGTTTACCGTGCTTCCATATCTGCACTTACAGTTGGGAGATATCTTTCCATGATTTCCCACATTTTTGAATATTTTATTGGGCATATTTATGGAACATCCTATAGTGAACAGTATTAGAAGCTAGGTCAGAGGACAGAACTTGGCTTCTTTCTTATGAAACAGAGATAGAACTTATCATCCACCCAATGCAATTAAAGTAATGTCCATCATGGAAAAAATAAGCAGGATTTTATTTTTGAACTTCAGAGCTCTCTATGAATGACAGGGGCTTTGTAAGTTTGTGATGTCTTAGCTGGATCAATGCACAAAGTGCATGGAATCTAATTAAAGTGTTCTATATTACTTTTTTTAAGAACTGGGGGAAATAAAGAGAACAAAACTGAAACTCACTCTGCTTGCTATTTTGTAATGAAGTCCATTGTAAAGTATCTATTTATTTTCTATGTATCTATCATCTATGCATCCATGTACACACACACACACAATCTACCATCTATATCTGTCTGTCTTCTATCTATCTATCTATCTATCTATCTATCTATCTATCTATCTATCTATCTATCTATCTATCTTTTATCATGTATCTCTCCATATATCATCTACAATCTCTCAATCTATCATCTTTCTTCTATCATCTATTTCTATATGTTACTATCTAGCTATCATCTATATATCTATCATCTATCTATCATCTATCTCTACTTATTTATTTATTTATTTATTTATTTATTTATTTATTTATTTATTTGTGTATTTATTTTTCAATTAGGTCTCACTAGATAACACTGATCTGAAACCTGATATGCATACCAGCTTGTCTAGAAATCACAGAGATCTACATGTCTTTGCCTCTCAAGTCCTAAGATTAAAGATGCATACTAACATCTCCAGATAATGATTTTACTTTTATAGTTTGTTGTATATATGTGTTTGTGTGAGGGTATGTTGAACATAAATGCCTGTGCATCATTGAAACATCCGTGGGGCTGGAGGAAAGGGCATTTGTGAACTGGCCAACATAGGTGCTGGAATCTGAACTCGAGTCCTCTGCAAAGGTAGTATGTTTTCTAAGAACCAAGTTCAGCTCTAGCCATTTGTTTCATAACCCAGTAGTCTCATGTCCTATTCCAGAATCTATGAAAATGCAGCAGGCTAACTGATAAGTTTATAAGGCGAATAAAATCCTGAACCCGTCAAAGTGAAGAAGTCATCGACCATGTATCTGTGCATGAATGCTGCTGAAACAGCTTTATGGAGGCACAGTGACTGCCACTCACTGAGTCATCCATTGTCTCTCTCAGTGTCTTCCATGATGTGTCTGTCTCAACTAATTGTCTGAGTTTGCTTAAGGAGCCTAATTCATTAATCTTTGATTTTAATTATTAAAATGGCTATCTCATGCTTTACCTGCTTGTATAACTATGTATGATATACAACTATCCTCTCCTAAAGACAGTGAAGACATTGCTGTTAAATTTTTGGATAGGGATGGCAAACTGTAGGTTCCAAAATGTCACAGGCAGAGCAAAAGCATTCGTCTAATGGACAGAAGTAAGAAGATCTGCTGTTGGGATCTACTTCTTGAGTGTGTACCACCTCCTTCTAATACCAAGACGGAGACAAAACCTTTATTACATGGCTACTGGGACAATGATATATCCAACTTACCTCGTGTAGTCAACCTTCCTGGCTGCACTGAGCATATATATATATGCAGGCTATTGTAGATTTGATTTTCACTAATTTATTCTTTGTTTATATTTTAGTTTTTATTCTACTTATTATCTGGTTAACATACTGTTTAAAAAAGGTCCTATTTCCTATTTGAAGTTTAAAATACACTCTAATTACCACTTAGGATTTAAAGTATTAATATTATGTTCTATTCACATTTTATAGAGTTATGGACAGGAAAGAGAACAAATTCAGAGGAATTTTGGCCAGTTAAATATTGAGATGAACTACTTGAGGGATAGAAAGCACAAGATGGAATTGTAGGAGACCCATGAGTAGAATCACAGAGTTTTGTATACCACGATAAAGGGCTTTGAGTTTCGTCGTATAAAAAATGGGAAATATTGAAGTTGTTCAAGTCACATGACTAATTTAGTTTTTGTAAAAGTAAGGAAAAATAAGAGGTAACTAGGCGATGAATAATAATAATCAGTTAACACAATAGCAGTAGATCAGGAAGGCATAGTCATTGAAAATGTAGATGGTTTACAGAGGAAGGGTTAGTAACCACTTATAACTCTAAAATGATGAGCGGGAGAAGCTAGAGTGTCTTTTAATATTCCTACAACAGGACATTATGGCGCAGAGTTTAAAGACAACATTGCCTATACTCTATTTATACACGTGCATAAGAGAGGCTTGTTTGCTTGTGACTGACTGAATGAAATACAGCTTGAACTCTGCTAATACCAATGGCCGTATAGTGTCGTAAATGGCTCTAACATGTTAATAGGAGTCTGAGTTCTAACTTGTAACTTTGGCACTAGTTGATTTCTATAATTCTGAATAAACTATTATATTGATTAGAGTTCATAATTTCTTACAAAGTGGAAGGACCTTGACTGGAGCATTGTCTACAGGCTTTGGTAAAGTCATTCCACTTCATGTCCACCTGGATACAGATTGTCTTTGTGACAAGGTTAGATGGGGCATCTTCAAGATCTTCCCCCTCTCCCAGTCTTTTGTAGCATGAGCTGTGACCATCAGCTGTTCAATTACTACATTACTTTAGCAGGCAACCTTCCTTGGAAAACTTTACAGAAGAGTATAAGAGGTCTGTCAATCTATTTCTTGCTTGCTACTCTCGCAACCTCTACAGTACTTGTCTTAGGGGTCAGCACTTACCAGAAGCTCATATGACCAATGCATGAGCAAGATCTTGTCATAAGAAATAATTACTCCTCAAACAAATATCTTTTCCACTCATGTTTCTTTTTCTTATATAATTTAAGAGAGCAAAGGTCTTGAAATGATAATAATTTACATATGGATGCAAAATAGGAAATGTAGTGGCCATTTTTATGTAGCCAGGGTTATACACATTTGCTCAAATTTCCAAATGTAAGTATCAGAAGTTGAACTCAATATTTCTTCCTTGTCTTATTCCTTTTCCTCCTCATCTCCTCCACAACTCTCTCAAGTTCTTGTCATGGTAAAGCACCTCAGAAGACTTGGACTATTAGTCAAACCTGAAAAACAATTCTAAATTTCATTTTTAACATCTTTGTCTACCCTACACCAACCCCAACTCTTTGTGTAATTGTTCATTCATTCAATTTTTAAAATATCCTTGCCATATTACTGTACAATACCTACCAATGCTCAGCTTAGGTTTGTATAAGACATGTTTCTTTATCAGACTCTTGTCTGAGTGCTTAATCCTATTATTTTAAAACTACAGAGGCTTTGGGAGGTGTGGCTTTGGGTGGTGGATGTAGTGTCTGAGGGGAAGTCCTTTGAAGGCCACATCTATTTCTGTTTCTGGCTGACCTTCTCTTGTACAGGAATTAGCTATTAGAAAGAAGGCCCTATACTCCGTACCTAGACAATGGGAAAGGTACCTTGAGGGCAGAAATTACCCACTGAGTGCTCAAGAGTGTTTTTATTATTATTATTATTATTATTATGATTATTATTTAGGAAATTTAATGAATCCTTGATGTAGATAATGTAAACTATTTTTTTTATTTTCTATATTCTTTATTTACATTCCAAATGATTTCCCCTTTCCTGGTTCACCCTTCCCAAAAGTCCCATAAGCCCTCTTCCCTCCCCCTGTTCCCCAATCAACCCCCTCCCTATTCTCTGACCTGGTATTCCCCTATACTGCTGCATCCAGTCTTTCCAGGACCAGAGACCTCTCCTTCCTTCTTCTTGGGAATCAACTGATATGTGAATTGTGTCTTGAGTATTCCGAGCTTCTGGGCTAATATCCACTTATCAGTGACTGCGTACCATGTGTGTTCTTTTGTGATTGGGTTACCTCACTTAGAATGATATTTTCCAGTTCCGACCATTTGCCTATGAATTTCATGAATTCATTGTTTTTAATTGCAGAGTAGTATTCCATTGTGTAAATATACCACATTTTCTGTATGCATTCCTCCATTAAGGAACATCTGGGTTCTTTCCAGTTTCTGGCTATTATAAATAAAGCTGCTATGAACATAGTGGAGCATGTGTTCTTATTACATGCCGGGGAGTCCTCTGGGTATATGCCCAGGAGTGGTATAACAGGGTCCTCCGGAAGTGTCATGCTCAGTTTTCTGAGGAACTGCCAGACTGTTCTCCAGAGTGGTTGTACCAGCTTGCTATCCCACCAGCAGTGGAGGAGTGTTCCTCTTTCTCCACATCCTCACCAACACCTGCTGTCTCCTGAGTTTTTGATCTTAGCCATTCTGACTGGTGTGAGGTGAAATCTCAGGGTTGTTTTGATTTGCATTTCCCTATTGACTAAGGATGTTGAACATTTCTTTAGGTGTTTCTTAGCCATTCGATATTCTTCAGGTGAAAATTTTTTGTTTAGCTCTTTATCCCATTTTTTAGTTGGGTTATTTGGCTCTCTGGAGTCTAACTTCTTGAGTTCTTTGTATATCTTGGATATTAGTCCTCTGTTGGATGTAGAGTTGGTAAAGATCTTTTCCCAATTTGTTGGTTGCCATTACAGTGTCCTTTGCCTTACAGAAACTTCAAGAGTATTAACATGCAAATTCATCTGAAAGACTTTCCTTAGCAAAGAGAGTATCTGAAACAAGAGAGCTTTCAGGTCACACTACTTGCTCAATCACTGCTACTCAAGGGCTTCAGACACAAAGGCATTGTAAGCTTCAGCCATGGTCTAAGAGGAGTCTGCTACAGCTCCAGATGGCAGAAGAACTTTGCAGGACTTGATGCTGTTTTTCTTATGCACACAGGCTACACATTGACACAGTTCTTGAAGGTTCACCAAGGTTTTAGAATAATGAAGTTTGTGAGTTTTAGCAGTGTATAACAGAGAGGTCTTGAGATTCTCATGTATGAAGAAGGGAGAAACCTAAGCTTAAATTAAGACTCTAAAATGTTAGAAAAGAATTTCTCCCACTATTAGACTTTTTTAGTTTAAGAAAGTCCATTTCAGCCGGGCGGTGGTGGTGCACGCCTTTAATCACAGCACTTGGGAGGCAGAGGCAGGAGGATTTCTGAGTTCAAGGCCAGCCTGGTCTACAAAGTGAGCTCCAGGACAGCCAGGGCTATACAGAGAAACCCTGTCTCGAAAAACCAAAAAAAAAAAAAAAAAAAAAAAAATAAGAAAGTCCATTTCAAAATATAGTCATATTCTGAGAACCTGTGGGTAAGGTCTTATTTACATGGATTTATATGATAGGAGTGGGGTTGGCATAGAGTACAGAGAGATGTTAAAACTGGAATTTAATTTTTTTTTTTTAGGTTTGACTCATATAATACAAGACTCTGTTATTCACCTTAACATATTCTGGTCTTAGATGAAATGTTACCTTCTCTTTAATGCTAATAAAAATTCATTTTACACAAGTAAACTTAAAGTAAATGTACTTAAAGGATACTGACTCAAGCATTTAAAATATTCTACTGGAAAGTATTAAATTCAGATTGAAAGAAAACCGTATGTCAAAAGCAGTAAAGCATTTAATTTTAGTACATGCAGACTGGCAAATGGCTTCTATAGGAAGTTTCTAGCAAGCAGGATGTGGGGCTTAATTGAAATTTATAACAACCATTTCTCTCTGTAATCACACAAAGGTTTTAATTATTATTATCAGTAGATATTTAGAAATTATTTTTGTAAGCAAGCCCAAATTTTGCTTACAGTAATCTAGAACTACTTGAAAGGAGAAAAATAATTCAGAAAATGAGTATCCATAAAAAAAATTGATAAAGAACAGGCCGAAGGCATGATTCCTTGGTTGACTGTGCCTTTATGCTCTCAACTCTTACCATTTAGATTTGAAACTTCAAGTAGTGCGAATGCAAGAGATTTTTGTACAGTGATCTAAATGTCAGTGTTAGCCTTAGCAGCAGCATCCAAAGCTGGACAGATAACTCAGTGCTGAAGAGCACAGGATGCTCTTGCAAGGGACATTGGTTCTGCTCCTAGCACTCACATGCTGACTTACAGACATTAACTCTATTTCCAGAGGATCTGACTCCATTTTCTGGCCTCTGTGGGCACTGCCTGGCTCAAGTACAGAGACATGCATACAGACAAAACACCCATAAACACAAACTAAAAATAAATAATCTCCAAAACAAGAAATGACATCCAAAGTTGAAGATTTTAGTTACATTTGAGTTCAAGTGTTATGCTCTCATTATCACGAAATGCTGATTGTAGCCCTCAGGACACAGCACCTTAGAAGCTCAAGCTTCCTGATTGTTTTTGAGTCATACATGGACTCTATATGCCTGCAAGAGTAGCATTGCTACTGTCTGATATTTAGATCAAAACGTGGTTCCCAGAATTCAATCTGTGTTTTGTTTAGTAGTTGGAAGTAATTTGGATAACTTTGCTTCCCTGTCTCTGTCTTTGTCTCTGTATCTGTTTTTTTCCCTCTCTCTCTCAACCTTTCTCATTTTCTTCTGCCTTGCTCATTCTCTCCCTTCTACACACCAAAAGCCTTGTCCTTACTAGGTATCTCCTGATTGAAAATAGCAGAAACTCACCTCAACACAGTTGAAGTAAAGGAAATAAATCAGATTATTTAACCAGAAAGGACACAAGTGACTAAAGCCCTACAACTCATGAACTTTCATCCTATCACCTGCTGTTCTCAGCTCTGCCACATTTTGGAGGGTGAACCTTCAAAGTCTCTATATGGAGACAAAGGGATTTTTCAAATTCATATAATAATTCTAGTTATATGTTTTGGTAGGGAGATTTTTCTTTTAGAATATTTCCATACAAAATACGTGTACTTGTAGATTACCAGTTCTGGGCTGCATATGCCTGTCCTTGAAGTAATCACTTTGTAGCATGTGACTCAGCTTTGTGTGAGGTTCATCCACTGAAGGTAATCTAAGGTGTATTTCACCGCGGAAAACCACAATGTTACTGCTGCCAATATAGAAAATGGATTTGGACAGTCAGACATATAAGTACAGTAAAAGAAAACATATTCAAATACTCATTAAAGATCACGAGAAAGCTGTTAAGAGTGATAGTCACAAAGATATTTTGCAAACAGAAAATGAGATTGGCTGTAGTACTAAATGCACTAAGGTTAAATATAGCTTTATAGCCAAAGAGCAGAGTAGATGTCAATGAGTGGAGAATTGCTAAGAAATATCAAGGTTAGGGCATCCACACTAGAGTAATTATCCTATAAGCTTCTTGCTGAGGGTAAGCCAAGGTAGTGAGGTGGCAGAGGTAGGGGATGAGAAGGTATTTTTTCAAATGCTGAGAGTGGAGAATTTTTTTTATAAAACTCAACCCACAAGACTCTGAGCTAAAGTGAGAACTTACCTTCATAGACTAGCTGGACAGAAAATTCAGAACATAACACAAGTTTTACAAAGGAAATCTGTCATTTGCTAGTTAAAGTCTGTGGGTAGTGGACTTTATTTTAAATCTTAAACTAAGAAACATTGTAACACCAATGATTTTTAACCAAGGTGCATCTAATTTACATATTTTGTCTTCACTGCCTATTGCCTTTTATTAAGCTTGTGACCCTTATATTTTAGATTAGATAAAGAGGGAAAGATATAACTAAACTTCTCTAAAACAATTTTGTGATTATAAACACCATGAAAGTTAAAAGAATTCGACAACTAGTTCAATAATAATTGATAAATGATGCAAAAATACAATAATACATAATTATTAATAATACATAAAATCTTTATTATATTTTGAAAATAGGTACTATCTTAGTCATTCTTCTATTGTTGTAAAGAGATGTGATGGCCAAGGCACCTCTTTTAAGAAGAAAACATTTATTTGGGGCTGCTTACAGTTTCAAAGGTTTAGTCATTTATCATAAGGGCAAGAAGCATGGTGCAGCAGTAATTGAGAATTACTTCTTAATCCATGGCAGGGGGTGGGAGAGAGAGAGAGAGAGAGAGAGAGAGAGAGAGAGAGAGAGAGAGAGAGAGAGAGAGAGAGAGACTCTTGGCTTGGCATGGGTTTTTAAAACTTCAAAGCCCACCCCCTGTGACACAATTTCTCCAACAAGATCACATTTAGTAACTATTTTCAAATAGTGACAGTCTCTAAGGACTAATTGTTCAAATATGTGAGCTTCTGGGGGCCATTCTTATTCAAACCACCACAAGGTCAATGTCTAACAATGCAGCATCACATCAGTTGTTTTCTTCCATATTATTAAACAAGATTTTACAGTATTTGGTTCAGCATATTTTGGAAATTTTTCTTTAAATTAAATGATGAGAATATTTATGGCCTTAAATTTTCACTTTAGGGAATACTCTAGAGAAATACTGTGGGTAATAAAATACATATTTTAAATAAGCTACCCATATATTCTACAATACTTAACTTCTAAGCAAGCTATGACTGTACAATAATGGCATTACTGTGAATGAATAAATCAACTGTTTTCTCATTGAATTTGAGCTAACTCTACATGATAGATTCAATGCCTGATAAGGTAAACCAGTAAAAACAAAACAATAATAAAACACACATAGTGGGACTCAAACTTAAGGGGCAAACTTACTATTGCTATTAAACTAAATCCTCATAATGCTAAGCTACTTTCTAAATATTTATGTTTATACCCATCGACATATATTACTTCCAGCCTTAATCAGAGAAGTGTCTCTTTGCAATCAATGCTAGTGAGTAGAGAGAGGCATAGATGCCCAAGGTACTGAAATGAAATGATACTTTATTTTTTAATTCCTAAACAGGATGCTCAGGACTACTAAGGTTCAGTTATCACTGCAAGAGTAGGCGATGAAAGAAAAAGTAAGAGTGGAAGGACTGACTTCTGGGAATAGCAGAGCCAATGATGTCACAACCACCTAGCAACTGTGACTGTCTACAGTGAACCTTACACAAGACTGAAACCACCTGCCTCTGCCTCCTTCAGCGAATCCTACCAGCATGTGCTACCACAGCTGGCAAATTAAAAACGATGAAATTCGCAGGCAAATGGATGGAACTTGAAAATATCATCCTGAGTGAGGTAACCCAGTCACAAAAGAACACACATGGTACACACTCACTGATAAGTGGATATTAGCCCAAAAGTTCGGAATACCCAAGATACAATTCACAGACCACATGAAGGTCAAGAAGAAGGGAGACCAACATGCGGATGCTTCAGTGCTTCTTAGAAGAGGAACAAAATACTCTCAGGAGAAAATATGGAGACAAAGTGTGGAGCAGAGACTGAAGGAAAGGCCATCCAGAAACTGCCCCACCTGGGGATCCATCCCATATATATCCACCAAACCTGGACTCTATTGTGGATGCCAGGAAATGCTTGCTGACTGAAGCCTGATATGGCTGTCTCCTGAGAGGCTCTGCCAGAGCCTGACAAATACAGAGGCAGATGCTCGCAGCCAACCATTGGAATGAGTGGAGGGTCCCGATGGAGGAGGTGGAGAAGAAACTGAAGGAGCTGAGGGGGTTTGCAGCCCCATGGGGAGGAACAACAATGTCAACCAGTCAGATCCCCTAGAACCTCTGGGGACTGGACCACCGACCAAGGAGTACATATGGAGGGACCCATGACTCCAGATGCATATGTGGCAGAGGATAGCCTTGTTGGACATCAGTGGGAGGAGTGGCCCTTGGGCCTGAGGGGGTTCAGTGCCCCAGTGTAGGGGAATGCCAGGCCTGGAAGGCCTAAATGTATGGATGGGTGGAGGAGCACCCTCATAAAGTCAGGGGGAGGGGGGAATGGGATAAGGGGTTTCCGGAGAAGAGTCCTGGATAGGGGATAACATTTGAAATGTAAATAAAGAAACTATCCAATAAGAGGGGGGGAAAAAGACTAAACCTACAAATAAGAAATCATGGATGGTGAGGGGCAGTCACTGTCTTCAGTTGTGTACTCACTAATGTGCCCATAATGTCTCTAATGTGAATTTCTAGACTCATGGCCAAACAGATGATCTTGGTTAAACTCATTGGGTCTAATAAATGAGTTAATGATAAATGAATGTTTAAAAGGGCATTGTAGGGAGGAGGGGCACTTAATGGGGTGGGAGGTAGAGAGGGTGAGAGATTATAGCAATCAGAATGTACTTTATACGTGTATGAAATTATGAAAGAACACATTCAATTTAAACCTAAATTAAGTAAATTAAAGACAATTATTCTTCAGTGACTAATGTTTATCATTCTTGATACCAGCAAGATTATGAAATAGCCACAGCGGTATAACATCACCAACCTGTGTAACTCAGTACACACAAAAAGATCACCACCAATATATTGGAACACTTGATATGTAACACACATAAAACTGCTCTGTAGGTCTTCTCTGTAGTCATGTTCAAAGGTAGGACATGGTATGAAATCACCCTGCTAGACATCAAGTTAGGAATATTGTTGTTTAGAGAGAAGTTTCTTTCAATTAGTAACGAGAAAGAAAGAGAGAGAGAGAGAGAGGAAGAACTCAACAAAATCTCTAATTAGATTACTCTCGTTTTTCTACAGTGCTGATGGATAATTCAATTAGCAAATTAATCTTTATATATTATAAAGATTATATATTATTATATAATCTTATATGTTATATTAATATAATATCATATAATTATTAATATTGACACTTATTAATATATTATTATATATTATAAAGAATATATATCATAATCATAGAAATCTCTCATACTCCAATCTTCTCTTTTTTGATTCTTCCTGACAGCAATTAGATCAAGGAACCAAAGGAAAAGAAGACCCACTCTAGGACTCAATATTGGCGTATCAGTTCACACTTCTTCACACTAAAAGCGGTAGTTTTCTATTTCGATGTCCCTCTCCTATCATAGAACTGACACACTGTCTCTTAGGATGTCTTAGAGTGACCACAAAATAAAACAAGAACTGTAGCTATTTCAAAATTCTTAGAACATGGGGCAAAGAGACCAAGTAAACATTTGTATTTATTTACCTTTTTGTTATAGGTTATTGGGGAGTCTTTTTCGAATTCTAAGTATTGATTGCCATTCTATTAGATAGAGCACATCCAATTAGAGATGGACGGCCCTGTCCATGATGGTCCCCTGTCAGCACTGGGACCTGGTGTGGCTTGAGCTTGTGCAGGCCCTGTGCCACTTTATACATCAATGTGACTACATGATAATATAACTCTAACTAGAAAATTAACTCTACTTAAGGAAGTTGATAAATCTTTATGAATTTTCCAACTTCAGCTTTTATTCCAACTTTTCATTGAGGAGAAACCATCCATTGATTTAAATATGTGACCACTATGTACCTTGTGACAGAGACCCTCCAAGACAATTTCTTAAACCAGGAATAAAAGCTAATCAGAAGAAAATACACCTTTATTAGCAATTGACCTATATATAATATTGATAAATTTTAACACCTCACACATAATACCCCACACAGACTAAGATGAAATTTAGTTGACAATAATATATACTTTTTAACTCTTTGGTGAAATATTATAACCTTGGATATTTAGAAACTTAGTTTTACCACAAGCAATAATTCTTTCTTTATTCCTCCTTTCACTTATTCCCCCCACATTTTTCTAGAAGAAATTCACAGGCAGAAATACTTTCAAGTCTAGAATCACATGTACAACATATACTAATTAAAATTAATTTTCATTCTTGCTCCAAGTCTGCTTCCTTTGATGAGTCTCAGAACCTCCTTCATTGACTGCCTCCTCTGTGTACAGCCTAATGTACTGTGCATTCGATTCTTTTTTTTTTTTTTTGGTTTTTCGTGACAGGGTTTCTCTGTGTAGCCTTGGCTGTCCTGGAACTCACTTTGTAGACCAGGCTGGCCTCGAACTCAGAAATCCGCCTGCCTCTGCCTCCCAAGTGCTGGGATTAAAGGCGTGCGCCACCACCGCCCGGCTTACATTCGATTCTTAATTGCACTTCAAGAACTTGTGCTGAAATAGTTGACGACTTAGCTTCCGTACCTCCTTCATGGATTGGGTTCAAGATTTCTTACTTTATCCGGGAAGTTTCTCACAACATACTTGTTTCTTAAAAAATGCACACACCTTAGAATCCAGCTACTAAGTCATTAAATGTATTAGTCCTCTCTAAGCCTGTTGATCATTTCATTTAGATTTAGATTCAAGCACTAGCCTCAAAGACAGTGCTAATTATAGCCTCGATCTTCATCAAATTTTCCTGTCATTGGGTTTCAGTAATTTCTTTCTCTTTGTTTGGGAACACTGTTCTGCAACCATAAGAAAGTTTTGAGAGAAGTTATACACCTGGAAGCTATAAGCATGCTTTCTCACCGTCCATTTCTTCTGTTTCCACAAAACTGTACAAATACAAAAGATTTATCAAACTTTAAGGTTGTTCTATCTTCTATTGCATTAATAGGTAATCCCTTTTAAACAAGTATTTAGTTACTAACTGCTAAAAGTTATGCTATGGGTTAGATAACACACTAGGGATACAGATACATTAAATACATTTTTAAATTCTAGAAATTAGGAAAATTCAGTTATCAAATACTTCTAAGATAATGGTAAAGGGTCATTAGGAATTAGAAGATTTACATAGAAGGCAGTGTTTCAATACTGATAAAGAATTTACAGGTGGCTTAACTATGAAAATAGTCTGATTTGAACCTTGTAGGATAAGAATATTTTTCTTCAAATGGATAAAAGAATGGGGATTGCTCTAGAAATTTATGTATTACAAATTCACAGAAAAAATAGGAGAGCAGAGACTTGATAAAAATGAGGAACCTGTAACAAATTCTGATGCAATAAAACATGTTGATGAACCTCAAGCATCAGGCTAGCTTTTAACCGTTTAAGACTCATTAGTGAATTACTGCTTATTTTCACAGATGAATGGTACACAACATTTGTCACAGTGTACAAATAAAAAATATGGAAATATTTATAGATTGCAGTTTATGCCAATTCAAAGTGAAAGTATCTTTGAATCTTACGTGAATTACTACACACACACACACACACACACACGCACACACACACACATACACACACACACACAGGCACACTTGTGAGCTTATAAATTCTGCTAATAATTTTTCTTAACACCTAGTTATCAATAAAAGGTTAACATTTATTTTCAGCATTAAAATGTCAATATTTGGGTATCTTTAGGAATTAGCAATACATAAGAGCTTTCTGATGCTTACTTGTCTTTCTTTTGTATAATCTTTAAGGAGCAAAAAGTGTGTTCTCAGATATTGCTTTCCTTAAGGTTTGAAAGCACTTCAAGAAGTTGATGGCATCATCATCCCTATTAGCCTTAAAAACAATGAGGTATTTTACCAACTGTTTTAACAGCAGTACGTATGTCAACAACAGTATAGACCATTGGGCACTCAGTAAGACTTAGCCCATCTCTCCCAGTCAGTGTTTTCCTTTACTCATGCCAATAATAACTAGTAATCTCAAGCCTAAGAAAAGTATCATCTCTACATATGGCAACTTTTTCACTTGACAGCCCAGGCTAGCACTAGCTTCACAGTGTCTTACGGCATTACCCACTATTAAACCTTATAGGTTCTAATCATCTTGACACTCTATTTTAATTGTATTGTGCTGCTTACCCATAATGCAAATTTCTCTACCAGTCTCCAACTTCCATGTCTATTGTCATTATAACCAAGGCAGATGTTCTTACCTTCAGCTGATTTTCTAAGGTTTCTTTATGAGCCTTAAGTATTCACTGTGAGGGCTTTGTCTACTTATTTCTGTATCCCAGGCAACCTCAGAGAACAGGCAGGCTGCAGAAACCACAACAGATGCTTGCTAACATCCTTATAGGCAATGTAGGTCAACTGAAATCCCTACATTTGTGGTGCCTGTTACCTTTTATACCTCAGTACCCCAGTCACTAAAAGTATAAGCTTCATATGTTTAATTTGACTATTTCAGACACAAGACAGTACATATTTAAGATTGATGCCTCTTGAAAACTAGTTTTTCTCTAAATAGGTAAATATGACTCAAGGGACAAGTTCCTGTGTGTGTGTGTGTGTGTGTGTGTGTGTGTGTGTGTGTGTTGTGGGGGGGTGTTCCACCTCCTCCTTCTCTTTTCAGTGTGCTTGCTGTGGTAACCCCAGAAGCTCAAAGACAGTCAAGCATATTATAATCAAACAATAAAGATTTGCAATGAGTTTAATGCTATTTAAATGAATGAATAAAAGAGATTTATTAATTTATATTGCTGAAATGTGAATTGTTGATGAATATAAGAGAGAAAAAATGGGAAGAGAGAGTAGAGTGTGAAGAATCTTATGAAGAAAGATGTTGGCAGCAACAAAATGAAATGGCTCTGGAGATGATATTTACTAGGTGATTTGTTTATTAATTAGGCAATTTGTTTATTAATTAGATAATTTGTTTTTGCTGCAGAATTCTGTGAACTAGAAATGAACTTCCAATGGTGTGTGTGTGTGTGTGTGTGTGTGTGTGTGTGTGTGTATGTGTGTGTTGAATGTGAATATATCCAAGAAATGATGGAATATTAAAGTTGCTGGGAAACTGAAGTCTCAATCAGACCTGGAGAGCAGGTTCAGTGACGTTAACAAAATCCTCAGCAGTAACACCAAAGCCCAGAGGAGTGCCCTCAGGGTGACCTGGGAATGCCTGTTTGCTTCCTCCTCTAAGAAGAGAGTCAATCTGTTGCTTGAAGGGAAGGAAAGTCTGCTTTAATAACTACATAGTTGCACGATTTTATCCTCTTCATTTCCATGAATTATAGCAAGTTCTGATGCAATTTGGAATTAGGCTCAAACGTAGGAAGGTTGAGAATCCTGAGAAGTGCATTGCATCACCATTTATTCAAGCTGTCTTTTTTTTTAAAGATTTATTTATTATTATATGTAAGTACACTGCAGCTGTCTTCAGACACACCAGAAAAGGGTGTTGGATCTCATTATGGATGGTTGTGAGCCACCTTGTGGTTGCTGGGATTTGAACTCAGGACCTTCGGAAGAGCACCCAGTGCTCTTAACCACTGAGCCGTCCCACCATTTATTAATTCTAAATGAGTTTAGTTGACAATGGGACAAACATTCTCCAGAATAAAGATTCAAGAATTCAGGTCTTTTGTTTCTAGAAACCAGATGGAAGGCTCTCCTCTCCCCTAAAGCTATGAACGATGGAACTCTGCAGCAGGTAAGGCTTTTTCTCTCTCACTATTTGAACAAAAGACTATTATTGAGATTTTATTTTTGAATTAAATTCTTGAGTCTCTAGGGTATGAAATATGTGAGAGTGGGGAAGGTATCCTAACTTAGCCTCTAAGTTCTGCTTTGCACATAAGTATGTTATAAGATACATCAGTATCTGTGAACACATCAATGATGTTATAAGATACATCAGTATCTGTGAACACATTAATGATGGAAGTATTCCACTCACTTTGTAAGCAGCACCTCTTTGAATACTATTGAAAAATACGAAATTAAATTACTGTGACTTCAGATATTAAAATTAAAGAACACCAGTTAACATAGACAAGGAAAAGAGGTTCTCCTCTACCAATCTATTCCTAAAGCCCTAATGCTCCCTCAAGGTGATCTCTTACTGAGTTTGGATGAGTAAGTTGCCTGTTTTCTACTTGCCAGTAGATGGCCTAATTATTCCATCGTTCACAAAGCTTTCAAACTATTCATAAAGAAAGCCACTGATGAAGATCAGCTTTCCCTCTGAGATTTTTTTTTAAGCATCTAACCTTTGAGTGATTTTTTTTTGTCTTTAAAAAGAGCCAATATTTAGTGTTACTCATTAATTTTCATTGGATTAAACAATTGAATAGATATGCTGATTTTAATCTAGCCTAGTATAGTCAATAAGGAAAGATTATACTATTTTCTTATACATACCAAGTCACCTAGGAAGATTCATAGAGGTGACATACAATATCATTGCCCCGGGGGATGAGTTGATTCATCAGCATCGGTGAGGCAATGAGCCTCTTTATTTCCCTCCAGACAGTCTTTGCAAGTCATTTAAAATATTATTCACATTTAGATGACTTTACCAACTTTCCTGAAATCCAATGTGATAGAGCTGTGACGTTTTGACTCAGTTTACTGGCAACAGATTTTTTCAGGGTTCTGAGGTTGTTTACTTATCATATGATTTATCTATAAGGCAAATGTGTTCTTTCATCTAAAAGCATCCCAGATTTGGTCTGTAGTAGCAAATGAGCCGTATTTGATGTGCATGAAGAAGAAAAAGTTAAACAAGTGACAGAATTGAAAAAGCAAGTATTTACTTGGTTTAATTCAATTTAATAGTGTTCTGGGTGATATCTTTTATTTTACTAGCTCTGACAATGCAAAAATAATTCTGTTATTCTATTATTTACTTCTTTAAATATTCCATACCTCCTTAGGCTTCTCAAATATTCACTTATTTTACCCTACTCAAATTTCAGGATTATTATGTCATAGGAGCTCTATTTATTTTATCACTGTTCTTATACTGATTACCAATAGTAGCATTTGGAATATGGAAATAATCTATTCAAAAGTAATGTTCTGAATGAACCTTACTTTTCATACCTTTTCTGAGATGAACTAATGGGAAAGAATTATGGAGCTTGATTTAAAGATTAGTAGTCTCAACTTCGGACCATTTAGAAATGTAGTGATTTATCAAACTTGTTTTTGCAACAAATACCTTGCTCCCTCTGAGATATTATTTCCTGAATCAATTACCCAAGAGGAATGGAAGATTCTTCTTGATGAAAAATAAAGACCAGTCCTGAATCCAAAAATGTTACTCCCCAGCCCACACATGAAGAAAGAGAAAAAAGAAGAATGGAAGGAAGGAAGGAAGGAAGGAAGGAAGGAAGGAAGGTAGGTAGGAAGGGAAATGAGAAGGCAAGAAGCATTGGAGGTTCTTTATTGCTCCACACTGATAATCAACCATGGATTACATGGTGCATGGATTGTTACTAACGTTGAGAAATTAATTGTCTTTGTATACCTCAAGCAGTACAAAATAAAATATTTCTAAAAAATTAAACACTTTTAAAGCAGCTTGATCATTTTCATCTTTGCTACTTTATCTCTTCTCGTGTGTAGCAGCAGGAGAATATGGTAAAAGCAAAAAGCAGAATTGTCTAGTCCCTTATGATGGTTGTCCGGCTGGTCTCATAGAAATGTTTGAAGTCGTGTGTAGATGTGCCTTAGTAATTAGGGAAAGTCACTTTGTTTCCAGTGGAAATACTGTTACTTTTCACTGTGATCATTGTTTTAACATTTGTTGAGAAAAAGAGGGGCGATCCTGTAGGAGGACCAGTAGTCTCAATTAAACTGGACCCCTGAGATCTCTCAAACACTGGCCCACCAATCAGGCAGCATACACCAGCTGATATGAGGGCCCCCAGCACACTTACAGTAGAGGAATGCTGGGTCTGTGTTCATTCAGAGATGACATACCTAACCCTCAAGAGACTGGAGGCCCCAGGGAGTTTAGAGGTCAGGGTGGGGGATGGGGACATCCATTTAAAAGACGGGTGGGGAGGAGGTACAGGATGTGGAACAATCAGAGGATGGAGAGGGGTGGAGGGGAATAAAATGTGGAATGTAAAAAACTAAATTAATTAATAAAAAATTATTAAGCACAAATATGGTACTTAAGAATAATTTTGTGGGGCTAGAGAGAAGGCTCATTAGTTAAGATCATTGGCTCCTCTTCCATGGGACTCTGGTTCAAATCTCAGGACCAAAATAGTACTTTACAACCTCCAATAACTCCATTTCCAGGATATCTGATGCCCTCTTCTAACCACTGCATACATGTAGAGCACATCTGTACACGCAGGCCAAACACCCATATGTGTAACATAACAAAAGTTTAAAAGAATAATTGTTCTATTGCTTTTTAATTCATATTTTTTAAGTAAAATGCTGACATGGAAATAGTACACTGTCATTATATACCCCAACTAATTTCACAGATATAAATTCATGATTTTGATTGAAAACCACAGTGTTTAAACATAGTTTAAAAAACTTAGTTCTTTCAAAAATAATTTAAATTTCCAAATTTAAGAAGAGCTGGTTGTCAAGCTGGCTTTTTAATAATATGAATCTCATGATTAGGCTTCATTGGTTGAATATTTCATATTCAGTCATTCTAGACTATGACTTAAAGATGTCTGTGTTGAGTTTTTATCCTGTAAAGTATTCTTGCAGAGTTTCTCCATTGTGTCCCTGGCTTTGCATATGAATACCACAGGCCAAAATATGTTAATGCTTCTGTACTCTTTGCATGTTGATGTCTGTAAGTATCAAAATTTTACTTATGTGTTTGGAGATATAACATGTGTGTGCTTCATTTATATGCCATCAACAATGACAACAAACGGTGTTATTAAATCTAATTTTACAATATTAAAATTGTTACAAAGTTGTGTGCACAAGAACCCCCCTGAAATTTTAGATATTATAGGCAGTTTGAACCATTTGATTTTACAAAAAATGACATTAAGTATAGTGTTGTACCTCCTGTTTATGTATGACTCACTAATTAATGTAATGATACCTGTAAAGTGTGGTGTAAAGATACATACGTATACATACAAACACACATTCAGAGAAAGAGAGCGAGAGAATTTACTTTAGACAAAAAGAATAAATTTTTGTCAGCTGGCTATTTCCATTTTAGTGCATAAGGAACCAGATATGAATAACAATATAAATATATATTACATGCCAAAACAGTAAAGGTGAAAAAAAATTGTAACTTGGCTGTGTTGAACTCCAGCTAAGTGGTGTTTCTTAGGGAACTCTTGTTTTATGCGTTTAACATAGTCCCAGTGCTATCCAAAAACAGATGTCAGAAAGCAAAACTGAATTTATACATATGGAGTGCTTGTGGAGGTGTATATAGTATGTGTAGATTAAAGTTTAGTTATCAGTATCAAGAGAATTTTACCAAATTGGGGAGAATGCATTTGTCTGTGTGTGTATGTGTGTGTGTATGTGTGTGTGTGTGTGTGTGTGTGTATTTCCAAAA
Source organism: Tokudaia tokunoshimensis (assembly GCA_036184795.1). Lineage (NCBI taxonomy): Eukaryota > Metazoa > Chordata > Mammalia > Rodentia > Muridae > Tokudaia > Tokudaia tokunoshimensis. The sequence continues at coordinate 25,983,004 of BTHU01000003.1, forward strand.
ATTATTTAAAGATATTATGTGGTGATAGAGATCACAGATACATGAAGATACAATTAAAATTGCTAAGATTCAACCAGAATAATCTCTACTTCCTGAGAGGGGATCGACAAACTAGAATTAGCCCTTGGAGAAAGTGACCCCAGAGAAGTCATAAAAATAGGATTTCAGTTTAAATATGCTTGGAATCACAAACTTCATTTTAAGAAAGCAGTGGATACCTCAGAGAAGTCCCAGAGTGAAGGGGCAGCCTAAGCCCAAGACAAAGGCAGGGTCTCAGAGATAAGGGGCGTTCCTTTTTAAGTAGTGTGGGGGCATAACTGAACGTTTGCATCCTGATGATTCCTGGAGTGAACGGTGCTGGGTTTCCTTCCTAGAAACCTTCCTGGAGTCACACATTAATCTGGAATCCAATGGGTCTTACTAGAAGAACTCGGGAAGAACATGAGAATAATATAGGAAAATATCCATAATATTTTGTGGCACACAGCTGTACAATACATGATGTCTCTGATTCTCATGGTCACTGAAGGAATATCCTGTGTGAAGAAACTGGCTTAAATTTCTGCTTTATTCTCCATAATTATAAAAGAGGAGAAATACCCAAACTACTTATCATCTCTGCAATAGGTCTTCTGTATCCACAGACATCTGCTTGTTGTCTCTAGAAGGCTTCCATTTTATGGTATAAGAGAGTCATGGAAGAAAAAGTGAGATTGGCCTTTAGCTAATATGTATTAGAAGGTAACTAAAGCCAGGTGTCATAAAGAACAAATAAAATTCTGTATATGAGATCCTTGACTGCGTTCTCAATATGTCTAGAGTAAGTCATTTTAACTATCAATAGCTAGAAGATTCTAATTAGGTAGTCAGGAAGAAAAGGTGAGTAGCTATGTACATAAGATTCACTAAACACCCCAAAGCCACACAAATACACACATAAACACAAAGCCACATCTGCACATATATAGACATGGATAGAGTATCATTAAACATTCCAATGTCACACACACACATATACAAACATGGGTAAAGAATTAATTTTAATTTTTGAGGCAGGGTCTTCACTCCAACTTGTGATTCCCCTGCTTCAACCTTCCAAGTGCTGGCATTCATTTATTTCTATAACACGTTCATGTGTAAATGTCAACTCTACAGTTTGTGATATAAGTACCATGACACAGTATTTAATGGAGGAACTATGACACTGAACATTTATACTTATTATCATTGCAAATCATACATATGAGTTGGAAGTAACAGATCTAAATTTAAACAAAATTTACTTTTTAAGTTATATGTAAGTTTTATTATAAATTATACATTTTTATTGTACTACAACACATTGACTAACACACATTGACATTGTTCTATCAGAAGTAGAGTTACTTTTGTCACTTAAAATCTTCAGTTAGCTTTAGGCAAGATATAAACATAAACACATGCATTCATAAAAGTTTACTTTTTCTTTCTGATTGAACCTCAAGCCCTCCCTGCCTTCCTTTCAGTCACTGGACCTCAGCAGAGGCATGGAATGCTTTCCAGAACATAGATTTAAATGAGGCGCCTGCTCAGTGGGCTTACAACCTAATTAGACAGAGACAGTTGACCAACATATGCCCACAGACTACAGTTGGCCACTTATTTATTCCCTAATTAACATAAAGCAGCAGGAGAACAAACCTGTCTGTGCCCCGCGTGCGAGAAAGTCTGTGTGCGCTGTGGAACTCTGTGGGAAACAAGACCGCTTCCTCGTTGGGGGTTTTCTGAGCTCTTCCTCTGGTTCCTTGCTTGTCTTCATAATTAATATTCCCAGGCATATCTTGCTGAGACTGTATTTGGCCAAGCAAACAGACCCTTGCAGCACAGCGGAACCGTTTGCTTCAGCTGTCGTGTTGGTCTCTACAGGTCAATGGATGGTGGATTCCAATGTGCGCTCAACTCTCTGGAGAAGCGAAGCCAATGTGTGCCAAGTGGCGTCTCTACATATGAGTAATTTAGTAATTTCAGCTACAGGGACGGCTTTCTCCTAAGACTTTTTGACTATAAAAGTCATGTGGTTACTTTCTTCTTGAATCTTCTCTTAATTTTAGTATTATTCCCTTTCTCTGTTTTCATATGATTCAGACGTTTAAAGCTATAAGCCCTAAGGGGTCCCAGATCTGCCTGTCTGGTGCTCTCTTTAGCATTCTATTCCACACTGACTTGCTTTATGTCGACTTAGCAACAGGAAACTTGAGTTTCAGTTTTGATAAAATAAAAATTCCGTAGCTTTATAGCCACAAGTTTCTCACCTGTGCCGCTTTTATCTTTTTGATCCAGTTCTTACGCTATCATTTCCTGTTCCTAAATGATAAAACAATGGAAAAATGGCAAATATATAAGTACAATTTTATTTAGTATCGTTTCTCTTAATTTAGGTGTTTGTTTTGTATGAGATAGGATCCTGTTATGTAGGCTAGGCAGTTTTTGAGCTTCCGGGCAGTCTCCTACCTCATGCTCTGAAGTGATGGGATTACAAACATGACCTACCGTGCCTCAGTTACTGTTTGGACTTTTGAATGTCGATATTTTAAAAATCACACATACCGGTATTGAATAGTTGGGTGTCATCATTACACCCAACTATTGCAGAAAACAGGAAAACAGCTCAGTGAGTTTTGGGCAATTAGATTCCAAAGGTGGAGACGTAATGCTCATCCATGAGCTACCTAGCTGCTTTAGCATCAATTCTAGATCTTCTGATTTACTGCCTTGATTCTGTTTCATTCAAAGAAATTTTAAAATAAACTCTTAGCCTTAGTGAGATTAAAATGGGCTTGCCTTCGCAAGTCCAATGAAGAACAATGGCCTGCGTTAAAACACTAAAACCGGAACAAAACCATTTGTAACTGCTCTGCAGAGAGTTCTAGCAACAGCAGTATTGTTGTTTCACTTGGAAAATTGAATTTCTATAATTAGATTAACCATAATTTAGTGTTTGACTGCTGTGCAAATATATATCCTTGATCTTTAACTTTTCTCAGAAATAACTCCAAAAGAAATAAAGGTTGTTCTATGTAGACCAACAGCTTCAGTCCTGTCTCTATGCTCATATCACCATGTGGACTTCAGTGAACTTTATAGGGAAAGTGAATGAAGTTTCATTCATTTCAAGGTAAATCTTTACAGTTGGAAATGTAATACAATTTGTTTTTATTCTTTCTCCCGCCCCTCTTCCATACTCATCATGGAAATTTCACGCAGTAAAACAGTAAACTAACCCCCAAACTGATCTAACCTCAGGGCCTCCTGCTAGCATGCTGGAGAGTCAGAACTTTGTCACCTCTGAGGATAGAACTCATTTGGATTCTTATGTTATCTGCCTCTAGGACTTGGGCATTTATTTGGTGATTGGCTGAGTTATTTTTAACTTATTATATAGGTCCCTTATTGCAGTTTTGAATTTGGTATTTTAAAAATCAAAGTAAATTAAAACTTTAAGGAATAAGTTGACTCTCCCATATAATGAACTAGGGGGATGCTAGATCAGTGAGGTGGGAGTGGGGGAGTGGGTGGAGGAGCATCCTCACAGAGGCAAAGGGGAGGGGCAAGAGGAGGGATAGGATGGGAGACTTGTGGAGGGAAACCGGGAAGGGGGATATCATTTGAAATGTAAATGAATAAAATATCTAATAAAAAATTCCAGAGCTCAAGTTAAATCAAAGTTAGGAAGCATAATTTCTAAAAAAAAAAAAAAGAAAAAATACAAATTGATTCTTAAAACCCAAGTTCTAAACTAGTGTATACATCCCGTAAGAAATAGCTATTTGCATATAATTACAGCTATAAGCAAATCTATCTAATAAAATGTAATAGTTTTGTCAGCATCTGTAGGACTTGGTTGTTTGGATAGCACTTAATAGGTAGAATGAGAATTTCTGGGTGCCTGCCAGCTGGCCATCTGTCTACATTGCCCACGGAGCATCAGAACAACGGGATCTTTTGGCACATCCAATTCCAACGAACAACCTCTAACCCTGTTTTAGGTTACAACAGGGGAGAACATTACTGAAAGGCTAGATTAATTGATTTAATGCTAAGAAGTTGGGGAATTTGAAGATATTCATGAGAATATCTTAGAGCATTTAGGAAAAACTTGGATAGATTAGAGGAAGGTTGCCTTTACCTCTGGGTACTGTATTCAGCATTAGGAGGCATATAATGATGAGACAGACCTTGCTCTCTATGATCATATGAAATGAGACATGAAATAAGATGCTGCAAGTATTTCTAAGGCATATTGAAAGTTTGGTTGCAGGAATGTGGGTATCAGTACTTCTTCCAAGTTTGTCGCGGGAGAAGCCTCTGAGCTATCACATATAGACCTGCTCTCTACAGAAAGGAGTTAAGATGGAAGGGTATGTCAGGCATAAGAGCAAGTAGGCTAGAACTGAGAGAACTGAAGAAAACTATTCATGACCTGACAACTACACGTGGTCCCAATAAATACTTTGACTTCGGTGTTTTCTTTTTTCTTTTTTCTTCTTTTTTTTATTAGATATATTATTTGTTTACATTTCAAATGATTTCCCCTTTCCTGGTTCCCCCGGTATTTTCTTTAGATATCTTGAGTCACGTGATTTAGAACCAGTAAACGATTTTAAGTAAAGAGTTATTTTTGTTTGTAATCTAGCTTCTAATGACTGAGCCATCTCTCCAGCCCAAGCAAAAGAGTTACAATGCACCAATGCATATTTAGAAATATCTGGGAGAAATATCTTAGAATAAGACAGTGGGGCAAACACACTGTCTTCACACTGGAAATGCAAAAGGAACACCACAAAGCTAAGACTGAAGAGAAATACATTGGTTACTGAACAATTAGGATACACTCTGAGAAAAGAGGCATTGCACAGATCAAGAGGGAACATCACTTTACATACTGAGACAATGATAAACTCACTTTCATATACGTGTTACTGTGTATTATTGTGTATTACTTCTAGGGCCATGAAGAACAAAATATCATGATAGTCAATAAAATATAAGAGAAATGATATCATCAAGAAGTGATAGACATGAGGTAAAGGAAGCTGGTGTTAATTTTGTAGTAAATATCTTCATAATTAGATATTTGAATAATGATTTAAAACAAATACATAGTAAATACGCTAAGCAGCAACATAACCACTCATCACTCTCAAGTGCCCGTAGGACATATACCTTTGTGTAACCCACAGTGCAGTGGGTCTGCTGGCCCACAGGCCTATGAGTAGTGCTGTGTCCCATCCTGACGCTCACTGTAATTTTATGGAATCCCATCTGACACGCATACCCTTGACCGTGGCATGCTTTTCAGTACAGGACTGCAGTTCATTTCAGTGAAGGCCAAGTGAACAAAGAAAATCTCGAGATGATTTCAATATGTCTTATTTATAAATCAGGGATTTATCATCCCTGCTTTCTTTGTAAATATAGGTCAAAATTTGCTGGCATCAGTCAGTATACCCAAACATATCAAAATACAGCAATGGGAGTATGAAATATAACTTTGTCCTTTTCTCAAAATACTGCTTAAATGACGAACAAACTGAGCAAACCGCTAAAATAAGGATTAGCATAAGTGAGAACTGGGAGGGAGGAAAATAGTGACTACTGAGGCATTCAACACACAGACAGACATGGCGGTCTCTGCGAATGAGGATGCTTCTCAAGGAGAAGTGCCCCTATCTCCACAGTCTCTGGAACATTTGAGACTTAAGAAATTTAGCTGATGGGGTGACATGAAGTCACTGAATAACTATGTGTGATTATTATGGCAGTATTAAACATTCCCCCCTCCTTTCATAAAAATCACCTGCTCAGTCTATGTATAGTCTCAGCAACATGACTGACTAAACAGGAGTGGAAACAGGATAACAGTGATAGATATGCCGAAACGATCAGGGAAAAACCATGGGACTTATATTGTTTTAAGGTAGAAGATCTATAGAGTTTCCTGTTGGTGTGGTATAAAATGACTCTGGCTTTGATGGACACAATCTTTTGGTGGAGCTGAGATGAGGTAATTTTGAAGTTATAGTACCAGTTATAATAGAAAGTTTGTAATAAATTAAAGGACAAAAATAAGGGTTTACATGAAGCACTGTCAAAGAAAAACCATAAAGACCTTTGTGTAGAAAGTGTCCAATGCTGCCTATAAAAGGCAAATGACATAAATTATATCATCATCAATGTTTAAACATTAAAGGTGAGAAGGATGATCCCAAATAGGAGAAAGATTTGCCTCAAAGGCCTCAGTATCAAAGATGATTAATAACCCCCAATATAGCTGAATGATGGTGGCACATACCTTTAACCCCTGCACTTAGGAGGCAGAGACAGGTAGATTTCTGAGTATGAGGCCAGCCTGGTCTACAGAATTAATTCCAGGATAGCCAGGCTACATAGAGAAACCCTGTCTTGAGAAAATCAAAGTAAAAAAATAAGTGAGTAAACACACAAACAATAAAACTCACCCCCCAAAACAGAAACCCTTAGCCTGACTTAAAAATGCTTACACATTCTACTAAAATATTAAATTGTAAAATATCTAGTGACAGAATTTGTGTTTATTGAACTGGCAAAAAAATATTGATCAACAGATAAATGGGTAATAAAAAAATGTGTCTCATGTACCACAATGGAATTTTATTCAGCTATAAATAAAAATGAAAGTGCAGAGAAATGTATGGAATTGCAAAATATTACATTAAGTAAGGCAGTGAAGGTTCAGAAGAACAAACTATTCTCTTTCATAGGTAGATCTTAGCTTCTAGTGGAGATATGTGCCTGCATGTGCATGTGTGTATGTGTATATGTGTGCATGTGCATGTGCATGTCTGTATGCTCATGTGAGGAATGAAGGGGGGTAAATAAGAGAAAACTAGAACATTCACTGTATCTTGTAGTTGGTAAGCAGGGTGATACTGAACATGTGTCATGAACGTAAAAGGAGAATTCGGTGCTCAAGGATGTAAGAATGCCATGGGATCAGGGAGATGAGGAAGGGAAGGGGAAGTCAGTAAAAAACAAGTATGCATGAAGTAGCTTATAAAAATCTCCTATTTTGCATGCATAAGTAAAATAAAATAAAAAAATAAGTCAAGGGAGAGGGCTCATTTAGTAAGGTGTTTACTGCACAAGTACAAAGACCGGATCTTAATTCCCCTGAACCTATGTAAAATTAGCAAGAAGGACCCTGCAAACCCAGCGCTGTGGCCTGAGAGACAACCAGTCTAAGTGAATCAGTGGCTTTAGGGTTAAAGGGGGAAAATATTCTGAGGACAAAGAACTTAATTCACTCATTTTTATTTTTAATTTCAGGTGTTAGCATTCAGTAGGGGTTTGTTTAATGATTATCAAGGGCATTATGAATACAAGACCCACAGAATTAGGAAAGATACATTTTAGAATTATTTCCCAAATTAAAAAAATAAGGCAATGAAAGAAATGCAAGTTTTTGTTTTTGTTTTTGTTTTTTGTTTTTTTATCGGACTACTCTGCAACTCCAGCTGAACAAACAAGAATGAAAAATAGCACTTAAAACACAAAATGTTTCAAACCAATATATATATATATATATATTTGCTCTGCTAAAGTAGATGGGAAGAAAACTAAGCCCAACAGCAGGTGATGACGCAGACAGAAAGTGGAGAGAAACCAACAGGGGTTAACACACAGTCAACCAGTATCAGCCAATCACTGGGAAGCGATAGATGGCATTATAAATTGCTATTCTAAATAGGACTGCAAAATATGAAAGCACTCAAAGTATCAGTCTCTTTAATTGTTCCAAAGCTTATTGTATTCACTTGCTGGCAGGGAGACTAGTGATTTCTAATCTTTCTTTGCATTAAATCTATAGTGTTGATGCTTCCTGGCAAGAGAACTATACGTGATAGAAAGTGAGTTTTTCATGTGAGCCAAGAGAAATCTTATCCAAGCTAAAGTTTGTCTTTGTCTCATCATGTTTTGTGTATGTATGAAAACGGATGAGATCTGTAGCAGTGTGAGAAGCACTGTAATATCCTGTGAAAGTGCTGGGGTGTAGCTCTGCGGTCTACTTACATCAACTTTAAGAGATTAACAGCTGGCCTCTGTGCATCTTCGTGACTATTGCAATAGAATTATAACTCTCCCATCTACACTTACAGACAGCTTTGGCATACTAACAACCCTGTTTCTTTTCTTGTGGAAAGAACCAACATCTATCTATCTATCTATCTATCTATCTATCTATCTATCTATCTATCTATCTATCTATCTACTATGTATCTATCAACTATGTATGTATGCATGTATCTATTAATCAACTATCTATCTCTATCTATCTATCTATCTATCTATCTATCTATCTATCTATCTATCTATCTATCTATCTATCTATCTATCTATCTTTCAGCAACCGCGCTCAAGTCACTGCTCTCACCTCAGCACACTCAGCACAAGGATTGATTCCTCATCTTCCTGTCTTGATTGCATGCTTCTATGACAGACTCTTATAGTACTGTTTACCTCTTTCACAATATACACATTATTTTGCCAAAATATTTTGTATCATTTTTTCCTCTTTCGGATGTGGTTGTATTTTGTTTCTCAGATTTGATGTTGTATTGAATTTTTATATTTAAGTTTTTTGAGAAAGAATTTAAAGTGGGTGGGAGGAAAAAAAGGATGGGCTTTGGGGAAGAGAAGATATGACCAAAATATCTTTAAATTTGAAAATTATTTTAAATAATGAAAAAATGAAAAATATATTGCTACTACTACTGGTACTACAATAGTGTAAAAATACCTTAAATAAAAAGTGCTTTGTGTTTACTCCCCATACAATTAACATATACTGATTAAATCAATGTAGTCAATGGAAGCTTAGCAGTTATATCTTATTCTTCTAATGTTTAAATTGAAGTTACGTGAATAATAGTTATAATACATTTATTGTTTATTTTTTTAATATCCGGATAAACAAGCTTTCGCCATGGCACTGGATGCATGAATCTCCTTTATTTTTGCCATCTCCCCTCATGTCTCACACAACACATCTATTTTCTATTTACAAGATAAAGAATCTGAAGACAAACTCGAGTTCACCAGTTCTGAAGAGTACCACCCCATGAACTTCACAGTTGTTCAAAGATTTAGCTTTCTGTAGATTTGAACACATTGCTCCCAAGGAGTAAAGTGAGATTCATACAGTGGTCAAGAAAATCAAATAGTCAATCGAATGGCTGGAAATGATCAAATATTGATTGAACATTCTATATACCTGTAGAGATGAATGAATCTAATAGCTATCTATCTGCCCTTGAAACTCAAAATTTCATGAAAGCAATATGATTGCTTTTTCTAAATGTAGAAAAAGCAGGTTTAGTAGTATCTGAGTACAGAGTGTGACTATTTTACTCTGGAATTTCAGAAATATTTGGAGGCAGTGTTTTTAGGAAATGCTTTTACTTTCGTGTCTTTGAAAATGCAAGGACTCTGTTCAGACTGGAAACAAATCTAACAGTCCACGTGTTCCTGAAGTTCATCCATATTCTGAAAAGCTGTCAACCTTCCTGTGTCTTCAGATTACCTCTTTCCTAAAATTAAAATTGATTACTTTCATGGAAGGACATCTACCCCCTACTTCATGTTAATAAGTGTATGATATATTCTTTTAATTGTGTTTGCTGATCTAAATGTTCACTTCCCCTTCATAATCTTCCTTGTATATTTTCAGGGTAAATGCTGGAGGGACTCCAGTTTGAAGTGTTAAATTATCAAGTGAAATTATAAGAGCAATTTATAAGAGGTGGATGGAAATTAAAATACAAAAACTGCTTAAGGTAAAATGCATGAGGGGACTCTAGCTGTCATCCTGAGACCCCATGGAACAGATGGAAGTAACTCTCAGGCTTCTGCCTGCTACCTGCTGTTTAATTATACCCTAATTAATTAAAGCAAAGACTCCTGTGTGGTTTCTGTAGTAGTGAGCAGGAGGGCAGTCAGAGCAAGACACTTCAATTCAAAAGACTTGCAAGTTAATGCTAATACACTCAGGAGGGGCAGCCTCCATCTACCCATGGTGGTGTTTCTAAGAAAGCAGCTACCACAAAAGGTGGACTACCTTAACACATCATAAAGACAAGGGTATGGCTGCTTTGCCCATATGTTATTTCTAAGGATTATTATTAATAAGCATGTTATAAAACAGATTCCAGGACCACTGCAGCATGCAGAAAGTTAAAATTAATGTATGTTTGCTTGTGGTTAAAATCAATTCTCATATTTGCTTTTTATGAAACATGACTAACAAATTGAACTTTTAGGATTTAGTAGGTTAATCTAGGCTGAGAACGCCAGGACAGAGTAACGAGAGGGGGTTGAATGGAGAAAAGAGGGAGGGAAGGGGGCTTATGGGACTTTCGGGGAGGGAGGAAACGGGAAAGGGGAAATGATTTGGAATGTAAATTAAAAAATAAAATAAAATAAAATAAATAATAAAAAAATATATCAGTTAGAGCATATCAACATGATTGGAAAGGCAACAGGGAGACACAGTGTTAACACTCTTAATAACACTCTCTAGCCTTGTCACCAACAGTCTGTGTATGCGGGCTTTCATGTGTATGGGCACTTGCTCCTCTCACTGTTTCATTTCTTTAACTACCTGTCATTTCAGCAGTGAGTCCCTTCTTGATTCCATATTGGAAGGAAGACAGCAAAGCACATTGTTTATGTTTGTTCGTTTGTGTTGTTTGTTTTTGTTTTTTTGTTCTGTTTTGTTTTATTTTTCTCTTGAAAACCAATTTAGGGAAATAAAGAACATAGCCATATCATGCTTTGGATAGGGCTGTATAAATATTTACACATATACTTCAGGCAGCATCCGTGAGTAGGGAAGTCCTTGAGCATGGGACTTTTGTTAAGATGAAACATGTGTCTAGAAACTGTCATGTTCTCTGAAAACTTCAGGTGATAGGCTTTCGTTTTTTTACTTCCTATTTGATTAAAGGCAATTTTAGACTCAAGAAATCCAGTTGGAAGCATCTTTCAGTCTAGGTCCAGTATTATGTCAAAGTAATCAGCTACATACTAGTATATACATTAAATCTGGATCTATAGTAGGCATGCATGCAATAAACTTTAGCTTCCTTAGTTGTTATATATTTTTCTCTAGGAAATTTAGAGTTCGAAGTATGGTCATTAGTATAAAAAGATTATTTGAGATCATCCATTAATATCAATGTGAGTCACCAGTACTGTTAGTTATTTAATTAGATGGAACTCCAGGCTTCATTCAGTCTTATGTTAAAGTCTAGAAAGAAATTAAAAATTTGTATTTCTTTACTTGGAAACATGAAATAAATACTGTGTTATTAGTCAGAGTGAGTTATTCTACATACACAGTATTACTCAGAACACCAGAATAAGGGGTCAGAAATCCATCAGTCATCTTCATGATTGGAGAGTATTGTGGCTGACCATTGTGTGATATACTGTATTATGGCTCTCTAAGTCTATCTTTCTAATGGGTTGTTATTATTTTTGTACCTTGTATTTATATAATGAAAATAAGCAGCCTATGTTACAAACCCCAATTAAGACTATCAGAAGACAGTATATAGTTACATGCTAATTTACTTATAAAAGTTGATATGGATATATTCAGATAATTGACCATGCTCTTTGTCTTATAGAATATTTTTAATGCCTCCTTTCATTATATTTATACAATTTCAAGGGGTGCCTAAAAGGAGCTAAATATGTCAACCTTTGGGATAAATCACTGAAGCAAAACTAATAAACAGGTAGATATTTAAAAATGAAGAACAACCCTCCTACTTCCCAATCAAAAGTCCAATATGGTATTTATTTTCAGGACATGTGATAGTAATCAAATGAAATGCATTCCATTTCTTAAGGCCTCAGAATTTTAATATCCTAGTGAGTAACATAGATACCTGGCCAATTCCAAACTCTAAAGAATGCTTAACATGATGACCAAATGACAGCTTCTCAGAGCTGAAGCTCTCAGTCATCCCAGGATTGTGAGTGTGCGTGTGTGTGAGTGTGTGTGTGTGCGCATGTGTGTGTGTGTGTGTGTGTAGTTTTTTCTGTATACAGATTTTTGCCATCCATTTGGCTGGTGTTTCAATTTTGGAGGAAAAAAAACTAGTCTCTTGGAAGTTACATGGTTCTGGTGAGCTCTGTAAGTTACTGATTTGTGGCTTCAAACTGAATTTATGAGTAAAAAAATTGCTGGAGAATGTGCTTAGATAATAATCTTGATCTTTTGTACAAATTATAGATTTTTGCCTCATCTGGAAGATAGTATTCTGAGAATTGTAGCTGAAGTCCAGAGGAAAGGGAGGAGGGAAGGACAAAAAAGGGAAAAGACAGAGAAACTCAGAGAAAATAAAATAAAAAATAAAGTAAAAGAAATGAAATTTAGGTTTCACCGAATCCTGTTATTAATGTCTTTCTCTTGTATCTTATAGTACAAAGTTCAAAGTGTCTTAAGCGTTTTCCATCTGATATCTTCTCAGCATAGCCAGCATTTTCCATCTAATATCATTTTCCCAGCATGGCTGGCGCCTCTGTGGTTTGAAGTAAAATTGATAACACTTTACTCTGGCATCTACCTTCAAAAATTTTTCACTTCAATTTTTTTCTTTAGAAGTTCATCTAAGTATTTGCTCCTAGACTATTTGGGATGTTGTATTGGAGGGTGGGGGCAATGTTTTTATTTTTTGTTTTCATTTTCAAAATGTTAACTTGTAATATATTCAGAATACAATCCAAATATTTTGGATTCAATTACATTTTCTCTTTGCAGTAGTGGAGGAATCTCTTAATTTCTTCTCATGGAAACCATGCAAATTGACATGTTAATCATTGAGCTTTGGGGGAGTGAATTATAGATTAAATATTTGTATTATGCCTTAAAGAAAGTGCATGTCTAGGAATTTCGTGAATTCATTGTTTTTAATTGCAGAGTAGTATTCCATTGTGTAGATATACCACATCTTCTGAATCCATTCCTCTGTTGAGGGACATCTGGGTTCTTTCCAGCTTCTGGCTATTATAAATAAGGCGGCTATGAACATAGTGGAGCATGTGTCCTTATTGCATGCAGGTAAAGCATCTGGGTATATGCCCAGGAGTGGTATAGCCGGATCCTCTGGGAGTGTCATGCCCAGTTTTGGGAGGAACCACCAGACTGCTTGAAAATATCATCCTTAGTGAGGTAACCCAATCACAAAAGAACACACATGGTATGCAGTCACTGATAAGGGGATATTAACCCAGAATCTCGGAATACCCTAGACACAATTCGCATATCAATAGATTTCTAAGAAGATGGAAGGAGAGACCCCTGGTCCTGGGAAGACTGGATGTAGGTGAATGCCAGGACAGAGTAATGAGAGGGGGTTGAATGGAGAAAAGAGGGAGGGAAGGGGGCTTATGGGACTTTCGGGGAGGGAGGAAACGGGAAAGGGGAAATGATTTGGAATGTAAATTAAAATAAAATAAAATAAAATAAAAACAAACAAACCCCCCCAAAAAAAAAAAAAAAGAAAGTGCATGTCATTGTAGATTGTATTGGGTTGCCTTCAAACACAATCTTTTCTCTTTTTTCTTCTCTTCTGCTCCCCTCTCTTCCTTCTCTCTTTTCCTCTCTCTCACTTAATTTTCCAGCGAACTGGTTCTTGCATCCTAAACTGTAACAGACTTTTCACTAAACTAGTTGGAAGCAATGGCAGATGGCAAAAGAGTGGAGGGAAGAAGCCAAGGATGACTTGTGGACTCCTTTCTAACTCTGAGCTTCTCTTTGGTCTGGCTCCACATTCTTTCAAGGCAGCAGAAGGATTCCTGGAGATTCTTGTCTAGCTCTCACTGGATTCTGGGGTATGTTCTCCTCCCTTTGCTCTTCAAGAACGATTGTAGCAATTACACTGATATGTTTTCAAAGCTGGGTGCTGAACCATGGAGCCTTACACACACTTGGCAAACATGTGGCTTCTCATCTCCATCAGCCTGCCTCATTGTTGCTGGTTGCTTGCTGGTGACCTAGTCAACCAAGGACACATGTCCTCATTCTTTCCACTTGCCTATTTATGTGCTGATCTTTGGGGGTTCAAATACTAGAGTCTGGTCAAGTTATAGAATTCAACTTGCCAAATACCTACTCAGACTAACATCTGACAGTCTGTGTTTCCTTCTGAAACTGTTCTTTTCCTTTGACTAAGTTAAAACACTGACAGTTTAATAGATTATAAGAACTGAAGTTTATTTTATGAAATTTCTCAATAATAGGATGCACTGATATTTTAGATGCTGCCAAGGAAATAGTGATATTTACGAAATTTTTAATACAGTGCTAAATAATTACTTAGAGTAATTTCCCCTTTTATTTTTAAAAGCTTGTTTAGGTTTTAGTATTTTTATAAGTCTTAGATATATATAATATAAATTTATAATACAGTGCTTAATAATTACTTAGAGTAATTGCCCCTTTATTATTAAATGCTTGTTTAGGTTTTAACATTTTTATAGGTCTTGGATATATATAAAATATAAATGTATAAAAATAATTCTACAAAGATATTTGAAATTTCTTATCTTAGAATACTGACTTTTTTTTTTATTTTCTAAGTTTTTTTTTATTTACATTCCAAATCATTTCCCCTTTCCCGTTAACTCCCTCTGCCAGGCAGAAGTCCCACAGCAGAGCTAGCACGCTGGTTACTGCAGATCTGCCCAGCTCTTGGGAGCCACGTACACACAATCTGCCCCAGACCCAAGCAATATTATGCCTGTCTGTCTTAGAGCCTGGCAGTCCCAACTTCGTGGCCACTGGAGCAAAGATGGCGTAGTGCACTCTGCACTCTCTCCGTGGCGCTGGTCACCCTGCAGAGGCGATGGCCTGCAGATCTGGCACCCAGACGACCACCGCGCTGCCCCGTTCTTGGGCGCAGGCAGAAGCCCCAACAGGCCGTGTCCCAAGCGATGTTATATTGGGGAGAGCCTGGGTACCTGTCTCTTCAGTGTAGTCTACCGGAACAGAGGTCGCGGAAGGAAAGCTGGTAGGCTCCCGCCCAGTGCGGGTCCCTCTGCTAGGCAGAAGTCCCACAGCAGAGCTGGCGAGCTGGTTACTGCAGATCTGCCCAGCACTTGGGAGCCGCATACACACAAGCCGCCCGAGACCCAAGCGATATTATGCCTGTCTGTCTCAGAGCCTGGCAGTCCCAACTTCCCGGCCACTGGAGCAAAGATGGCGGATTGAATACTGACTTTTTAAATTTATTTATTTATTTTTAAATATCATTCCCCTTGCTTTGATAAAATAATTTAACCTAAGTACTTTAAAGGCAAAAATGTACATTCTGGCTTATGGTTCAAAGGTCCAGTCCAGCATGGTGAGGAATACAGACAGTGTAAGCATATAGCAGCCAGTCTGGTGCAGGCACTGTAAGTAGGCACAAAACAAGAAAGCAATGAACGAATGCATGCGGTTGGTGAGGTTCACTTCTCCACTTATATAGTCCAGGATCTCAGCCAGGGGATGATGCCCCCTTGAGTGGGTAAATATCATCTTAATGTAATCAAAATCATCCTCCATAGGCATGCCCAGAAGCCTATCTCCCAGGTGAGTCTAGATTCTTTCAAGTTGACAGTACTAACCCTCATAATTCTAATCCTTGTCATTTTTATATCCAGATATAGCACCTTCAAATTGTAATATTCTCTTGTCACCTTGAGCTCATGATTATGGTGTAATGTAAAACATATCAGTCAGTCTTTAAAATCTTTCCAGTCTTTAAATTCTTAATGGTTTCAAGGTCCAAAATAGTTTAGCTCTGAGCATCTGTCTCAGTCACTGTTCTGTTGCTATGGAGCGATACCATGTTCAAGGCAACTCTTATGAAATAAACTGTTTAATTGGGGTTTGCTCACAGTTTCAGAGGTTTTAGTCCGTTATCTTCATGATGGGGAGCATGGAAACACACATGAAGGGATGGTGCTGTAGAAGGAACTGAGAGCTACATCCTGATTCACAGGCAAAGACAGAGCACAACACTGGGTCTTGCTTGAGTTATTGCAACTTCAAAGACCACGCCCAGTGGTACCTTTGCTCCAAGAAGCCTGTATCTATTCCAAGAAGGACACACATTCTAGGTCTCTAATCTTTTCAAATATTGCCACTCTCTGGTGGTTGCTAAGCATTCAAATATATGAGCCTTTGGGGTCCATTCTTATTCAAACCACCAGAGTAACTATAAAATATAATGGTATAAACCAAACATCCCATCCCAAATGAAAGACTCCAAGTATAGCAAGGCATAATCAGAGTGAATCAAGACTAAAATCCACCAGGGAAAACTCTAAAATCTTGAGCTTTGTGTTTGGTATCTGGGCTTTGTAGTAAAATTGGCTGAAGGGCTTAAGTAGTCCAATCACTTTAACTGTGCTACCTGTAGCACACATAGCTTCCATCTTAGGGTGCCTTACTCCATGTCCGTAACTCTATTTGGTGAGCATAACCCATTCTGGTGTCTCTAACACTACAGAGTCTCTTTTGAAACCTAGACTTGACACAAGGGCCTCTGAAGACTTCCTTGTACGGACTCTGACCTTATTATACTTTGCATAACCTCAGTTGTTCTTTGAAACTATAGTACAAGATTCCACGACCCTCCTCAATCTTGCGTCTTCTATGTCTTCAAATGTCTTCAAAACCAGGACCCTGTGGGTAACACTGAAAATTTCCTAGTGCATTTTGGTATGGAGTCTGGATCCTTGGACAATAGTTGTATTGAATTTTGTATTCTGGCTTTGGGGAAATACTTTCTTATGTGGTCACATTGGAGGAGCAGCGAATACCTTCCATTTAGGTTTTCTTCTTTCGGATGAGTTTAGAGACTCCATAGGGAATCATTGATAGGTGGGGTTTGGACCTCAGGAAAACTTTCTTTTATTTATTTTTTTTTTAAATTTTATTTTCTAAGTTTTTTTATTTACATTCAAAATCATTTCCCCTTTCTCATTTCCTCCCTCCCCGAAAGTCCCATAAGCCCCCTTCCCTCCCTCTTTTCCCCATTCAACCCCCTCTCGCTTCTCTGTCCTGGCGTTCCCCTACATCCAGTCTTTCCAGAACCAGGGGTCTCTCCTTCCATCTTCTTAGAAATCTATTGATATGCGGATTGTGTCTAGGGTATTCCGAGATTCTGGGTTAATATCCCCTTATCAGTGACTGCATACCATGTGTGTTCTTTTGTGATTGGGTTACCTCACTAAGGATGATATTTTCAAGTTCTGACCATTTGCCTAGGAATTTCGTGAATTCATTGTTTTTAATTGCAGAGTAGTATTCCATTGTGTAGATATACCACATCTTCTGAATCCATTCCTCCGTTGAGGGACATCTGGGTTCTTTCCAGCTTCTGGCTATTATAAATAAGGCTGCTATGAACATAGTGGAGCATGTGTCCTTATTGCATACTGGTAAAGCCTCTGGGTATATGCCCAGGAGTGGTATAGCTGGATCCTCCGGGAGTGTCATGCCCAGTTTTCTGAGGAACCCCCAGACTGCTAGGAAAGCTTTCTTTATTTGCAGTGTGACACAGGTTGTTTCTCTTCAGAGCGCTGATCTCTCACAATAACAATTGCTTTTTCAGCACTGTCCTGAATGTTCTCTTGTCTTGAAATTTCCTTTGCCAGACAAATTCGTCCATTATTTTAAAATTCAGCTTAACACAAGTTCTGAGGACATAGGCAAAATGAAGCCAGATTTCCAGACAACATATCACATGTGGGTCACCTCTTCAAATTTCTGACAGAGTTCTTTGTTTCCCTCTGGAAAGCCATGAACCAGGACCAATATCTCAATGTCTCTCAGCTTTCTTGTCTTCAGAATGCACTGATAAGTTCTGATTCAAGCATTCAAAGGCTTTACTAACTCAATTTTCTAAACTCTTTTACACTCTAGTCATAAAACGTTTCCAATGGTCTAAAAACCACATAGTCTGGGTTATCTCAATAATAGCCTTAGTACCTTAGCCCCTCAGCACCAATTTCTATTATTTATTCTTCCACAACTGTGCTAAAATACTCATAATAAATGAATTGACTTAAAGTTCAAGGCTGTAGTCTAACATGGAAGATAACTCTTGACAGTAGGTGCTTAAAGCAGTTGATTACATTTTACCCATCATCAGAAAGCAGACAGATTGGATGCCTGCCACTGCCTTTTCTTTACATGTAGTCTTATCTAGTCTTACAGGAAGATAAAAATTATAGGGACTACCAGATGTGCAGGGATAAAGATGGAGCAGAGACTGAGAGAACACAAACCAATGACTGCCCAACTTGAGACCCATCCCATGTAAGAGAACTAATCTGACACTATTCATAGCCATCCACAGTGTGCTGGTCTTCTGATCTCAGTTAATATAATCAAGATAATCCCCCCACAGAAATGCCAAAAGAACCATCTCCAAAGTGATTCTAGATTCTCTCAGGTTGAAAAGGAATGTTAAGAAATCAGTGAAAAGTTAACACTCTGTTATTTCCCTTCATAAATTTTGGAATTTAAGTTTCCTTTTTAAATCTGAAATATTTCCATCAATATCAACTCTCTGATGGGACTGTTGTCACTATTAAATAAAGCCAGATACCATAGTCCTGACTTACAGCATATAACTAATAACCTTTGTGAATTTTGTTTTGTTGTATTTTAATTTCAAGGCAGTGACCTAAAAGTAATAAGACTCTGTGATAAGATGGTCATATGATCTCACTTATGCTCCCACATCTGTTTGGTATGAATTATAAATTGTTTGGAGATGAGGACCACAAGTCAGGATATTGATTATAGTCATAATGTCCTTAATTCTCATCTTGTTCTTTTGTAAAGCACTAGGATAACAAGATATTCTATATACACTGTCAAATTGAAAGATAAAAATTATAGAAATATTTTATATTTCTATATTTTATAAGTCTCAACACAATGTGCATCAGAACAAATTTAAGACTATTGTTGAGCATGGGTCAGGAAGCAAATGAGAATAGATCAGGAAGCAGTCCACCATGGTCTCTGCTCCAGGTTCTTGCCTGAGGTCTCTTCCTGATCTCCCTCAGTGTTGGGTTATGACTTGGGAATGTAAACCAAATAAACCCTTTCCTCTTGAGTTAAAAATAAATGAAAGAAAATAAAATATTAGTTGATTATATCTTAACTTTAATCACTTAACTAATTAACACCTTTTTGTTTCAGAGTACCACTCTGTAGCCCAGGCTGGCCTGAGATCTATAACAAATCCTCCTACCTCATTGGTTGATTTTATATTTTTTTTAACTTTTTTATTGATTCTTTGTGAATTTCACATCAAACACACCAGTCCCACCCACCTCCCTCATCCTTTTGTATCTGTCTTCTACCCTTGCAGCCTCTCTCACAAATGAAAATAAAATCTAAATTACAAAAAAAAAAAACCAAAAAACAAAAAAACCCCAACAACAACAACAACAACAACAAAACCCTACTTGACAAAAGAAACAAAGAAATAAAACTCTTGTCTTGGAAGCAGAGATGTGCTGCAGTGTGTCCCACAGTAAATCCTTTGGTCCACACATCCTTACTTGTCAACAATGTTCATTGCAATGAGTCATTGGTCAGGTTGGAGACCTCTGGCTTCTGCTACACCATCAATACTGTAATTTAAGCACCTCTCAGATATTTTATTCTTGCCCCATGTCATGAAGATCCTGCATCTTTGGATCTGCAAAACCTACCTGTTCACACGCTCTAGCAGGTTATAGATTAGGTAGATTTTTAAGGGTAGACCAATAAAGCCCTGGGTCTATATGGTAGCTGAGCTGGTCAGCAGGTCAGCTATTCCACATCCGCATCATCAGGACCAGCTCTCCTAAATTCCCCTGCCCCTAGCTATGCCAATGCCAGCAAGGGGCAGAGCCAGATCTCCTGCTTTCATGTCCTAGGGTCTGTTCTCCTGTACCCGTGCCACCAGAGACAGATCTACTGTGCTGCCCAGGCCAGATGCAGGGCCTGCTCTTCCAAGTGCTGCAGCTGTCAGGGGTGGGGCCAGCTCTCCTGCCTGCTGCAAATGGTGAGGATTGAGGAGGCAGAAGGGAAGGCTTCTCCCTCATGTCTACATCACCTCACGGCAGAGATGTGGCGGGGCTAGCTCTCCTGGGGCACATACCAATTGATTTGTCTTAATTCTCATTAATTAACTAATCAATGAATTTTTGATACAAGGTGTTACTTTGTAGCCCAGGTTGACCTGAAGCCCGACAACAATGGTCCTCAGCCTCCCACGTGCTGAGATTGCAGAAGTGGGTCCCCATAACTGGTTTAAGGATTGAAGAAAAAATATAAAGAAGCAAAAAGGTAAATGGCAGGATATTGATTAATTTGTACAGGATCTTCTCCATAAGTCTTAACTTTAGCTTATGTTTTTCCCCCCTTATAAAATCTTTGTGATCATGGGACAGTGCAGAATGCACACTCTAAATTACCCTTCAGGATAAACGGTTCTTAAGAAGCAGCAGACAAGTGGCTCAGAAGGCAATAGTTGTACCTGCTGATGTGGTCAGTCATGGTGAAGATGTGAAGTCAGTACAGTCTAACCCAGAATGTTGGACAAAGCATCCCACAGTCTCCAGATCTCATGCATTCAGCATTCACATGTATTGGGCACATATAAACCAGTAAGTGGATTTTTCTTGGTTTTCCCCCTCTTCTTTTTTTTTTTTTAATTGGATAGTTTATTTACATTTCAAATGTTATACTCTTTCCTGGTCCACCCCCCATGGAAATCCCCTATCCCATCCCCCCTTCCCCTGCTTCTATGAGGGTGCTCCCCCACCCACCTACCCTCTCCTGCCTCCTCACTCTGGCATTCCCCTACACTGGGCATCGAGCCTTCACAGGACCGAGGACATCTCCACTATAAAACCTGATAAACACCTTCAGCAAAGTGGCTGGATATAAAAGTAACCCAAACAAATCAGTAGCCTTCCTCTACTCAATGGATTTTTCTTGTTTTGAGGCTACCAGAAATTATTTTTCAGCTAATTTGATTTTATCCCTTTATTCTTCTTTTCAATAATTGACACTTTTTTAACCTGTAGAGTAATTCTGATTTCTTCTTTAATTGCTTAAAATAGTAATAAGGTAATATTTGAGGACAATATATGATAAATGTTTGAGAAGGTAATTATGTTTATCTTAGTTTGAACTTATATATACTATATATAATGTATTTTGAACATTATATATAGTAATATATATAATACAATACATATGATATATATCCATTATATTAATTATATTACTATTAATTAATATTAATATATTATATTATAATATATAATATAGTTTGAACATTATATATAATACATAATATATTTAAACTTAATAGTATTCCATAAACATGTACCAACTTTATGTTAATTCAAACAAATATTTTAACCATAAAAATAAATATAATTTGATGATTCAACTTTTCCTTTCTCATTTCATCTATTCCTGTTTTTCTCATGTTCTGTCTTTGTGAAGTCCACTAGACAAAGAAGTAAACTCCTCTTCCTGGGACATAGCTCAGTCCACAAGTGCTTCCCTGCTGTGCAAGCACAAGAATCTGAAATCCACCCGAGCACACATTAAAACACATAAGCCCAGCAACCCTGCACTACTGAGCTGGAGACAGGAAGATCCTTCATGCAGGCCAACCTCAGTGAGTTGATGAACTGCATGCTCATCTTAAGGACAGAGTGAGTGTGAAAGGCACAGGACATGGGGTTCTGTTTCTATGTGCACCCAACAGTATACTCCGTTCCATTGACACTAATGCACGCACACACACACACACACACACACACACACACACACACACACACACACATTTTGTTTTAGCCTTATTTCCTGATTGTCTAAATTTAGGACACAATGAAGCTTTTTAGGCTCAGGCCACAAAGTTAGCATTTTCTGGTATGTCTATGTTATTCTTTTCCCTTGGAAAGAAAGTCTAAAAATATCTGTTCCTTATGATGAATAGTTCTATGCAGAAATAACATCTGTATATAATTACAGAAGGGTGCCAAAATTATCAGATAAGCTTAAAATGGAGTCTAGTACAGAGAACAAAAGCAGATCAGTGCAAACAAAACAGGAAGACAGGATACTACAAAATAACAGCAAAAAAAAAAAAAAGAAGAAGAAAGAAAAAGAAAAAGACACAGCAGTAGACAAAGATGTGGTGATTTTAATGAGAAATGTAGACATAAATAATAAAGGCTTTTAGGCAGGTGTTAAATGTGTAATTCACATCTTTATAAGAAACGGAATAAATTACTACTTGGATTATATATTACTTTTGAGAAATAAATCACAAATCCAAAGCTGACTTGTTTTATTTTATTTTTTAATTTAATTTTATTTTTTACTTATTCTCTTTATATCACTACCTCCTCCTGGTCACCCACCTCTGAGAGTCCTTCCTCTTCTTTCCTTCCCATTCTCCTCTGAGCAGCTAGCCCCTGCTCCCTGTATTGCCCACCCTGGCCCTTCAAATTTCTGCAAGGCTAGGCACTTCCTTGCCCACTGAGGACAGACAGAGCAGCCCAGCTAAAAGAACATATCCCACATGCAGGCAACAGCTTTTGGGATAGCCCCTGCTCCAGTTGTTCAGGACCCACATGAAGACCAAGTTGCACATCTGCTACATATGTGCAGGAAGACCTAGGTCCAGCCTTGTATGTTCTATGGTTGGTGGTTCAGACTCTGAGAGCTCCAAGGATCCAAGGTTAGTTGACTCTAATGGTCTTCCTGTGGAGTTCCTGCAGTGGGTACTTCTGGCCCAAAATCCCTCCTCCTTCTTTTCCATAAGTCCTCAAGTTCCATCCACTGTTTGTGGGTGCCTACATCTGTCTGAGTCAGCAGCTGGGTGGAGACTCTCGGAGGGCAACATGATCCTGTCTGCAGGCATAACAGAGTATCATTAATAATGTTAGGTTTTGGTGCTTGCCCATTGGGTCTCAAGTTGGGACAGTTATTGGTTAAGCATTCCCTCAGTCTCTGCTCCATCTCTTATGTCTGCATTTCTTGTTAGACAGAATAAATTTAGGATTGAAAGTTTTGTGGATGAGTTGATGTTTCTATTGCTCCACTGGGGTTTCTGCCTAGATATAGTAGGTGACCTCGTCAAGTTCCATATCCCCAATGACTTGTTTTAAAGAATAGAATTTTATCCAATACTTAGTGTCCTTAGTCAGAGTTTCTATTCCTGTGACAAAACATCATAACCAAGAAGCAAGTAGGGGAGGAAAGGGTTTATTCAGTTTATACTTTCCACATTACTGTTCATCATCAAAGGAGGTTAGTACTGGAATTCAAGCAGGTCAGGAAGCAGGATCTGACGCAGAGGCCATGGAAGGTTGTTACTTACTGACTTACTTCCCCTGCCTTGCTCAGCTTGCTTTATTATAGAATCCAAGACTACCAGCCTGGGGATGGTACTGCCCACAGTGCCCTCCCCCCATCACTAATTGAGACCCTTACAACTGGGTCTCATGGAGGCATTTCCTCAAGGGAGGCTCCTTTCTTTGTGATAACTCCTGCTTGTATCAAGTTGACACACAAAACCAGCCAGTACACTTAGCTGATTTAAAAATAAATATAGTCTACCTAAAAGTAGCTTCAAATTTCTGGATTGTTTGTTTTCTAATCCCATTGTCTTTATAAAATATTTATGAAGAAATATTGGGTATTTTCTTTAAAAATGTGTATTTAAAACAGAAATACACAATAAATTCAAGGAAAAATTAAAAATAAGAAACTTATTGCTGTCTTTTGAGTCTGTGGTATACTACACACACTAAAGTAAAGGATTACTGAGATTTTAAAAGATTTTTTAAAAATCCTCCCTGGAAATGGAGGGATGCCTACATCTCAATAGCTGTAGAGTTCAATGGAAATTTTTTTTTAAAGATCAAGCAATATTTTTGTTTTAAAAGTTTTATAGAAAAATTTCCAGTATGGTCAGAGTTCCTACAACAGTCCTTCATCCAGTTTCTCCTTTAACACCGTACATCAGTAGGCACATTTTCACAGTTTATGGAGTAGGTTGATATTTTATTAACTGGAGTCCACACAGTATTTAGACTTCCTTAGCCCATTTTGCTTTAGTACCCTATCCAGGAGAACATTTAGTAGTCATCTCTCCTAGAAAATTTTATACTACTGTGATGCAAATAAAAAGAAAAATAATTCAGCATGTCTAAAATTATTCACAATTCCACTGCAGTTGCATTTTACTTAGATGAGATTCAGGAAAGTATTTAAATGTTCATAACTCCTCTTACTTCATTTCTGCCAGGAACTGCTCAGAACTCCCACATGATCAAGGCTGGTATGAAGATTGGACCCCATTCATCCCTTCCCTCACAGGTTCCTGCTGGTCCTTTATTCTTACTTTCATGCCTGGTTTTATTTTGACTGCTATCTGTACTATCTGCAACAGTGTATGTTTAACCACTGGAAGCCTGGCAACAACTTTCTATGAAGTTCACCGAGAACATCAAATGATGCAGATATACTCTTCATAAATATCCAGTCATTTCCTATTGCATTTGCTTCCCATCAAACCTGAGCTGATGCTGAGATTGACAGTAACAGCCTCCTAGGGAAGTATACGCCCCTTGGATAGATGATTTAAACATTTCCCATACTATCTGGAGTTCACTTGCTGAATTTAAAATGTAACGTCATTAATGAAACTGTACTATCTGGTAAAGATGACACTAAATAAAAACCAAAAAAATGAAAAGGAAGAGCTCATGTCTATACTCACTGAGGTAAAGTTTAGAAATTTGCTTCAGAAAGATGAGGGGAAAACCCTTGACTTCTGTGATGGTTTATATATATATATTTGGTCCAGGAAGTGTCACTATTAGGAGGTGTGTCCTTGTTGGAATAGGTGTGTCACAGTTGGTGTGCGCTTAAGACCCTTACCTTAGCTGCCTGGAAGTCAGTATTCCACTAGCAGCCTTCATATGAAGATGTTGTACATTCAGCTCTGCCTGTACCATACCAGCATGGATGCTGTCATGATCCTACCTTGATGATAATGGACTGAAACTCTGAACCTGTAAACCAGCCCCAATGAAATGTTGCCTTTATAAGAGTTGCCTTGGTCATGGTGTCTGTTCACAGCAGTAAAACCCTAACTAAGACAGCTTCTTTTAGTATATAACCAAGAATTCTGAAAATCAAATTACACATTTTATACCTGTGTTAGAGCACAAAATGGATTAGCAAAATTAGTTTGATAGGTTTAAAGTGGGAGAAAGAAACTTTACTAAAGCTCAAACACACATTGCACCTCACACAATAATAGTGGGAGACTTCAGCCACCCCACTTTCATCAATAGACAGATCATAGAAACAGAAACTAAACAGAGACACAGTAAAACTAACAGAAGTTATGAACCAAATGGATTTAACAGATATCTATAGAACATTTTATTCTAAAACAAAAAATATACTTTCTTCTCAGCACCTCATGGTACCTTCTACAAAATTGACCATATAATTGGTCACAAAACAGTCCTCAACAGATATGAGAAGATTGAAATAATCCCATGCATTCTCTCAGATCACCACAAACTAAGGCTGGTCTTCAATAACAAAACAAAAACAAAACCAAAGAAAACAGAAAAAAAAGCCAATAGAAAGCCCACATACATGTGGAAGCTGAATAATACTCTATTCAATGATAACTTGGTCAAGGAAGAAATAAAGAAAAAAATTAAAGACTTTTTAGAATTTAGTGAAAATGAAGGCACAACATACCCACACTTATGGGACACAATGAAAGCAATGCAAACAGGAAAACTCACAGCTCTGAGTTCCTTCAAAAAGAAACTGGAGAGAGCAAATACTTAGTATCTTGACAGCACATCTGAAAGCTTTAGAACAAAAAGAAGCAAATACACTCAAGAGGAGTAGACAGCAGGAAATAATCCAACTCAGGGCTGAAGTCAACCAAATAGAAACAAAAAGAACTATACAAAGAATCAACCAAATCAAGACCTTGTTCGTTAGGGAAATCAACAAGATAGATAAACCCTTAGCCAGACTAACAAGAGGGCACAGAAACAGTATCCAAATTAACAAAATCAGAAACGGAAAGGTAGACATAACAACAGAAAATGAAGAAATCCAAAAAATCATCAGTTCCTGCTACAAAAGTCTATATTCAACACAACTGGAAAATCTGGTTGAAATGGACAATTTTCTAGACAGAAACCAGAGGGCAAAGTTAAATCAGGATCAGATAAATGATTTAAACAACCCCATAACCCCTACAGAAATAGAAGCAGTCATTAATAGTCTCCTCACTAAAATAGCCCAGGACCAGATGGGTTTAGTACAGAATTCTATCAGACCTTCAAAGAGGACCTAATACCAACACCCTTCAAACTATTCCACAAAATAGAAACAGAAGAAAGACTACCAAATTCATTCTATGAAGCCACAATTACTCTGATACCTAAAACACACAAAGACCCAAGAGAAAAGGAGAACTTCTGACCAATTTTCCTTGCGAATATCAATGCAAAAATATTCAAAAAAATTCTCACAAACCGAACCCAAGAACATATCAAAATAATCATCCATCATCATCAGGTAGGTTTCATCCCAGGGATGGTTCAATATATGGAATCAGTGTAATCCACTATATAAACAAATGCAAAGAAAAAAAAAGCCACACGATCATTTCATTAGATGCTGAGAAAGCATTTGACAAGATCTAACACCCCTTCATGATAAAAGTCTTGGAAAGATCAGGAATTCAAGGCCCATACAAAAACATAGTAAAAGTAATATGAAGCAAACCAGTAGCCAACATCAAACTAAATGGAGAGAAACTTGAAGCAATCCCATTAAAATAAGGAGTTAGACAAGGCTGCCCACTCTCTCCATATCTATTCACTATAGTACTTGAAGTTCTAGCCAGAGTAATTAGACAACAAAAGGAGGTCAAAGGAATACATACGGGAAAGGAAGAAGTCAAAATATCACTATTTGCAGATGATATGATCATATACTTAAATGACACCAAAAATTCCACCAGAGAACTCCTAAACCTGATAAACAACTTCAGCAAAGTGGCTGGATACAAAATTAACTCAAACAAATC
Organism: Tokudaia tokunoshimensis; assembly: GCA_036184795.1. Classification (NCBI taxonomy): domain Eukaryota; kingdom Metazoa; phylum Chordata; class Mammalia; order Rodentia; family Muridae; genus Tokudaia; species Tokudaia tokunoshimensis. The sequence continues at coordinate 26,010,243 of BTHU01000003.1, forward strand.
AGTAGCCTTCCTCTACTAAAAGGATAAACAAGCTAAGAAAGAAATTAGGGACATGACATCTTTCACAATAGTCACAAATAATATTATACACCTTGGTGTGACGCTAACCAAGCAAGTGAAAGATATTTCTGATAAGAACTTCAAGCCTCTGAAGAAAGAAATCAAAGAAGATCTCAGAAGATGAAAAGATCTCCCATGCTCATGGATTGGCAGGATTAATATAGTAAAACTGGTCATCTTGTCGAAAGCAATCTACAGATTCAATGCAATCCCGATCAAAATTACAACTCAATTCTTCATAGATTTAGAAAGAGCAATTTGCAAATTCATCTGGTATACAAAAAAAAAAAAAAACCAAAAAAACAACAACAACAAAAACAAAACAAAACAAAACAAAACCAAAAAAAAAAAAAAACAAAACCCAGGAAAGCAAAAACTATTCTCAACAATAAAAGAACTTCAGGGGAATTACCATCCCTGATTTCAAGCTGTATTACAGCAATAGTGATAAAAACTGCATGGTTTTGGTACAGTTACAGGCAGGTAGATCAATGAAATAGAATTGAAGACCCAGAAATGAACTCACACACCTATGGTCTCTTGATCGTTGACAAAGGATCTAAAACCATCCAGTGGAAAAAAGACAGCATTTTCAACAAATGGTGCCGGGTCATCTGGTGGTTAGCAGGTAGAAGAATGCAAATTGATCCATTCCTATCTCCTTATACAAAGCTCAAGTCCAAGTGGATCAAGGACCTCCACATAAAACCTGATACACTGAAACTAATAAAAAAGTAAGTGGGGGAGAGCCTTCAGCACATGGGCACAGGGGAAAATTGCCTGAAATGAACATCAGTAGCTTATGCTCTAAGATCAAGAATTGACAAAAAGGGACCTCATAAAATTGCAGAGCTTCTGTAAGGCAAAGAACACTGAATAGGACAAAATGGCAACCAACAGATTGGGAAATAAATGTTCTTTACCAATCCTACATCTGATAAAGGACTAATATTCAATATATACAAAGAACTCAAGAAGTTAGACTCCAGAGAACCAAATAACTCTATTAAAAATTGGGGTACAGAGCTAAACAAAGAATTCTCAACTGAAGAATACTGAATAGCTGAGAAGCACCTAAAGAAATATCTAGCATCATTAGTCATCAGAGAAATGCAAATCAAAACATCACACAAGTCAGAATGGTTAAAATAAAAAACTCTGGTGACAGCAGATGCTGGTGAGGATGTGGAGAAAGTGCAACACTCCTCCACTGCTGGTAGGATTGCAACCTGGTACAACCATTCTGGAAATCAGTTTGGCGGTTCCTCAGAAAATTAGACATAGTACTACCTGAGGACCCAGCTATACCACTCCTGGACATATACCCAGAAGATGTTCCAACACGTAATAAGGACCCATGCTCCACTATGTTAATAGCATTCTTATTTATGATAGTTAGAAGCTGGAAAGAACCCAGATGTCCCTCAACAGAGAAATAGATACAGAAAATGTGGTACATTTACACAGTGGAGTACTACTTAGCTATTAAAAACAATGACTTCATGAAATTCTCAGGCAAATGCATGGAACTAGAAATATCATCCTGAGTGAAGTAACACAATCACAAAAGAACACACATGGTATGCACTCACTGATAAGTGGATATTATCCCAGAAGCTCAGAAAACCCAAGATATAATTCATAGACCACATGAAACTCAGAAGAAAGAAGATCAAAGTGTGGATACTTTGGTCCTTCTTAGAAGGTGAAACAAAATACCCATGGGAGGAGATACAGAGACAAAGTGTAGATCAGAGACTGAAGGAAAAGAACATCCAGAGACTGATCCACCTGTGGATCCATCCCATATACAGTCACCAAACCCAGACACTATTGTGCTGACAGGAGCCTGATATAGCTGTCTCCTGAGAGGCTCTGCCAGTGCCTGACAAATACAGAGGTGGATGCTCTTAGCCAACCATTGGACTGAGCACAGGGTCCCCAATGGAGGAGCTAGAGAAAGGACCAAAGAGCTGAAGGGGTTTGCAGCCCCATAGGAGGAACAACATGAACCAACTATTACTCCCAGAGTTCCCAGGAACTAACCCACCAACTAAAGATTCCACATGGAGAGACCCATGGCTCCAGCTGCATATTTAGCAGAGGATGTCCTTGTTAGACATCAAAGGGAGGAGAGGCCCTTGACCCTGTGAAGGCCCCAATATAAGGGAATGCCAGGACAGGGAAGTGGGAGTGGGTGGGTTAGTGAGCAGGGGGAGGGGGGATGGGATAGGGGGTTTGGAGGGGAAATGTGGAAATGGGTTAATATTTGAAACATAAATAAAGAAAATATCTAATAAAAATCAAAATAATAAATTCCTTCTTCCCTAAATTTCGTTTTAGGGTACCATGCCACACTATGTGATTTATAGGACTTTGACTTTAGTTTGTGGGAAGAATTGGAAGAGATTGTACCTGTGGGCTAGAGAAGGCCCAGAGTCCTGTGAATAAGACTTAATGGGCTATTTTTGTGGAAGCTCAGAAAACCAAATTGCTCATAAAAACTGCCAGGAAAGCCTGGGCCATGAGGTTTCAGAGAAGAAGACTTGGGCATGACATCGCTTGTGTTTTATACTAGAACACAATGTGGCTGTAGTGTCTCTATGTCCTGAAAACATGAGTACAGCTAATTTCGGATGAAATGGATTAGAGTTCGAGAGATTGCTCAGCAGTTAAGGGTCTCGCATCCACAGCTGGTGGCACTAAAGGAAGAACTAGCAGCTACTACCAAAAGGGAGTTGGCAAGCTTGTCTGAAAGTGTGACTTCTCTGTTAAATTGTCCACAGTCATTTCTCTCCAGGAGCTTAATTGCATTTTCAGACTCCTGTAAAGTTAGCCTCTGAATACTATTTTCACTTTGAAGAACAGAGAAACATACAAAAGTAGTAAAGGAAAGTGAAATAAAAGGAAAAGTAGCTACTTTACCACCAAAAGGAAAGTTTTTCTGTTGCTCTTATGTTAAACTTCACGCCACAGTCACTAGTTTCTGGGCTCTGGTGGTATTTTACTATGAAAGAAACTGGTACCAGAATTATACCATGTTCTGTATGAGTTAGGGCTCCAATCAATGTCTAACCTACTTACATCTTCATGCTTGATTCTTTACTGTGGTGTTCTATTTCTTAATTCAGCTTGGAAGTTAAATAAGTGCATTTGCCTTAATATGCGCAGTTCTCCTCCTATGAAGCCGATTGTGACTTACTTAGTTCAAGGCACCACCCAATCTTTCAGATGAGCCTGGTTCTAGACACAAACTCCCCAGTGTGTGTCCTGGACCCAGTAATATATAATGACGGTAACTTTCCTTGTAGAGACCTGAGAATGGTAGCCTATTTATGGAAAGATGCCAGTTTATATCACCAAATCACCAGTAGTACAGAGCATTTAATTACAAAGAGAAGTTTGGGCATAGAATTTTAGCTCCCAAGGACTTTATTTGCATAATAGATGTCAATAAAGACACAATCAGTTAATCAGAACATGAGACACAACTTCTGAGTCAGCTAAGGTTTGGGTGAACCACAAAGGAACACCTTGACCTAGAGACCATGCAGTCATAGGTCCAGAGCAGGGAATTCTGATGGGAATTCTTTCTGCTTGAATGGTTGGATGGATGTACCACTCTTTGCTTTCTAATACCCAACTTTAAGAACATTCCTGTTGCCCACATTTAAAAATGTTGCAGAAGCAAATCAGTGCTTGGGTTTCTTGTTGAAGAATGATTAACAATCTTAGAGAAATTATGGCAACAAAATCAAATAACAATGCAAATAAAAATGGAGTGAGGAAGAAGGAAGAGGCAGAGGAGGATGAGGAGGATGTTGAGGATGAGGACTGAGGTGATGGTCAGCATCTCATTTTTTCTATGGGAATCTTTTAATAACTTGAGTCATTACTATACTCCTAATATGATGAAGAATTTAGTGTCATTTAGGATGCTGTGTACCTCATATACACAGAGCAAACAGCACTTTCCTTTTTAAATCAGGCCTTACTGATCTTAGAAGAGGTGAAATGCGTCAAAACGTTGTGTGTTATAAAAAGCCACCCTTGTTATATCATTTCCCAAAAATGGAGTAGTGTGTAAGCATGAAGGGTTCTACATGTCTGATGGCCATTCATAGTTTCATGAAGAGGTGATTCAAGGGAAATCTTAAGTCCCTTCATGTCTGTTTAGCTGTTTAATGTGTAATTTGGGATTGGTGCCTTTAGCATTCCAGGTTGATTTACAAAAACATTAGAGGTAAAAATAAGCCAAAAGCCAGAGTGAGCATAGCAAGGAGTAAACATGTGGGGAATGATGGTGTTTGAACTGCTATAGAAGTTGTGGGAAGCTATAGAAGCTAAGTGACTCTCTTTAGAGGAGTCACTTCGTGTTTCTGACTCTAGCGAGGACATGAAAATGTTCCCCAACACCATAATGGCAGGTTGCTCACTGAACAAGATATTTATAAATATTAATTACTATAACAGAGGTAGAGTTGGGAACAAAAATCACCAAATAGATAATAGTTATTTTCTTTTTGAAAGTATCAGAACATTATGCCATTTATCTATAATACCCATTGCAGAATAATCCTTACTGCCTAAATATAGAAACAATAAACACAACTATCAGACAGATAAGGTCACTTGTATTCACAGTTTAAGAATTCAGCAGTGGAGGAGATGCAGGGAAAACCATATAAGTGCACAGATGCAGGTTGTGTGAACTTTTCACCTGAGACATGCTTAAGCTAACAAATATATTAATGAAGATCCCGCTCAGTGTTTGAAAGGATAGATCTTGGGAGTGAAGTGAAAATAAACCAGAAACAGATTCTATAGTTTAGGAAATATCAGTCAAAATGTGTGACAGAATATAAATTCAAGGTCAATTGTTCAAACACAGAGAGATACCAAAGGAATACACGATGTGCTTATAGCAATTAGTTATAGATCTAGAAATATTTCTAAATAAAAATTGAAATGTCATAAGTGTCGAGAGCAGGCTAGCCAATAGATGATGGCTTACTTTTCAATAACTTCCATAATAGTAGAGCACTTTAGATCTGGGGGATGAGACAATATTAGTACACTTCCTCCTACTTCTGGAAGTTGGAGATTATATTGGTGGCCTTGGTTCATTCTGCAGAAATTATCTGTCCTAAGTTTCTAATCTTCATTTCTAATTGGTTCTCAGCACAATTTTCATCTTCCCCATGTGAAATTTTCTTTAAGAGTATCATTTATAAGAGATAGGGTTCCACACTAAGGAACATTGTTCTAAGATAATTACCTCTGTAAACACATGACTGCAAACACTGCCACATTGAGATGTTCTGGGGTTAGCATTTCAAAATGTAAATTTGGAGGGCAACCCAACTTAGATAATAACAATCATCCAGGCAGAAAAATTCTGGATCTATTACAAGAATGAGAAAGTTTAGTTTGACTACCACATAATAAATTAATTGAAATTAGATTATAAATTGGACAGATTCTAGCAAGAGTGTGTAGCTCTTAAATATCAAACTAAAATTTTTGGATTTTATTCTTCAAGCAATGGAAAACCAGAAATGAATTGGAGCAAAGTAGCCATGCAAGTAACTCAGTCATGGTAATGACAGTACTTTGGAAGGTGTGAGTACACTGGAAGGCGTGCTCTATCACCTTCCTTCCTGTTACCAATTTTCTGTTTCAACCAAAATTTAGAAGTTGTTAGAGATTATGAATATTAGAGCAGAACAATCAATTTAAATTGTCAAAACATAGTTTCCACGCACAATGTATTTTTCCATCTAAGACATTTTGAATTAACTCTTAAATTTATACCTCTTCATTTTCTTTTTGTATGTTTAATGGTTTTACTTTAGCTTAACACATGGAGCAGAGTTTATAAGTTTCTATATCTGTCTAATATTTCTTCTGTCTGTTAGTCCCAAGCTGGTTTCAACTGAGTGGATTTTCTACTCATCATGACTCCTACTTCCTGCCTGATGCTCTTGGATTGCTTAGTAGAGATTGTCAAATTTCCCTAGTAGGGGGCTGGATGTGTTTCATTGCTATAAATTTTCTTGACCTTTATTCTGGGATTCAGTCAAATTACTTAAAAATATTTTGCTTTATGTTTACGAATTTGTATATGAGAGTGAGACAGTGTTCAGGACAGGCCTGATAATTATTTCCTACCTCTGAGACAGGACTTGTTTTGTCTTGGTCCACCTATTTTGAGATTTTCCTGTTTGACAGCTCGCCATTAGCACTGTCTTTCTGCATGTGTGGGAGGGACTCTTACCTTTCATGCTTTCCAGAATTTTATTCCATGACTTGAGCTTGCCTTAAACCCAAACACTGCTCACTACAAGGAGTCTTCTCAGCAAATTCCTTGATTTTCTCCCGCATTCAGAGTTTTCTTTCTACTCTGCCCTGCAAATCCAAGGCACTTTGCTGTATCTGGAATTTCAGTTATTGTTTGTTTGCTTGTTTGTTTTTGAAGTTCATGAATTCATATTAAAAAATGCCTGTGAGTATAAATACAAATTCTTCCCCTCCTCCTCTTCTCTTCCTCCCAAGTCCCTCCCACCTTCTACTTCCCTTGATTATTTTGTCCCCCGTTCTAAGTAGGACTGAAGCATCCACTCTTTGGTCTTTCTTCCTCTTGAGTTTCATGTGGTCCGTGAGTTGTATTGTGGGTATTCCATGCTCTTTCACTGCTGATTTCTTAATGGAGGGTTTGCTGTAGACCTCATCTCAGCTTTTCCTTCCTTCCTGGAAGCTGTCACAGGGCATCGAGCCTGAATATGTGTAGATCTCACTCTGTTTTTAATTGATCAGGATTCTCACCCCTCATTTTCTAAGGTCTAGTGCCTTGATCACTATTATTATGCATTTGAAGTGTTTTGACCTTTTCCAGACATGATGGCAAATCAGTCCCAATCCTTTAGATGATGTTCTAAAACACAGATCAAAACTGGTGTTTTAATTTTTAAACATTGCTTTTCACATGTAATTTAGGATGGAAAGGAAAAGCTGAAGTGAACATTAAAATGTTAAAATGTGCATACATTTTAAGCAAATCATGATAAATCTTAAGTAACTTAATGACATTAATATTAGAACACAAAGGAAGAAATTTACCTGATCCTTTGTTCCAGCAACTTCTGGAACAAGAAGTACAAATTACTTTTCGCAGATGACGGTGGGAATTCTGGGATCCTGGGAAACCTTCTAGAGTAGTTATCTTTCAACTTGTGGGTTGTGACCTCTTTGGGGGTCTTTTAATACCATCAGAAAATAGAGATATTTATATTTATGATTACTAATAGTAGCAAAATTACAGTTATGAAGTAACAGGGAAAATAATTTTTTTAACATTTTTAAAGTTATTTTTAATGTATAAACATTGTAAAAGGAAAGCCATTTTCCTCACAAAGAATCTATGAGATCTAATGCCTTATGACTCTTGAGTACAATCGAGAAAGTGCTATATAATTTTTATGTTTGGGGGTCAGCACAGTGTGAGGAACTGTTTCAAATGGTGGATTGAAATATAAGGAAGGTAAAGACCTTGGTCTCTAAGTAGGGGTTCTTGTTTTTCACAAATGGGTCTGATTAATTTTTCATGCTCATCTTCTTCCATGTGGTCTAAATATCCTTCTCAATGCACAAGGCATTGCAGTACCACTTTACTTGTGATTTAATGATGGTATGTACCTTTTCATGGTAATGTGTGTTATTGAACAAACTTTTACTAGCCCTTCAGTATCTAGGGGAAGCCCATTAGTGGATCTGTCTCTCATAGCAGAGTCAGAATAAGAATTTAGTAGACATGTCTTTGGCATGAACTTTGGAGGTTCAGTCATGAAGAATGAGTGATATACTGATTTACTTTAGAAATCAAACTGTTTGAAGGTATTAGGGATTCTTGGCATTTGAAATATCATTTTTTTTTACGTGAGTTTATCCAGTGTTTCTGAAAGAAGTGTTTATGAGCTGTAGCATTTCTCATTTCTACATATTCTTTACCACAAATAAAATGTTTCTTATACTTTCATTCACTATTATTATGATAAATGTGAAACAGATTTAAGCAAAAATCTTAAGCATATCTCCCTATTTGATATAACCTAGAAAGTCTCTAGTGGGAGTAATTATGATTGAAATACAGGTCTGTGCTTCATTAATTTGTCTCATACAAATGGAACTTTATTGAAATGGAACTGTTTTGTAGAATCTCATTTACAATTTCTGATATCATGTAACATATGAATCATGTAAATTTATGGAAATATTAATTTTATAATTGCAATATAAAATATTGATGTAAAACATCTCAGGATATTTTTGGACCCATCATTCATAAGACACATAAAGTAGAACTTGCTGTGTTTTAACATAATTAATAGATATTAATGTAAATAAAACATATATTTGACTTATTTCATGATTAGTATGGTAATACATAAAATGACTTCAAAGTTGATATATGAAAGATAACAACATTCACTGCTTTGCACAATAGAGTCTTCAGCTCTTTTGTGTAAACCTTGTGTGTGGTATCCTAGTGAAAGAATATTTTAGAAGCCTTTGATGTAATTTTATAGTATCACTATTTTAAATAGTCTGAAAAGTATTGATTTATTGTTTTAGTATATAGGTGGTACTTGAAATTGAATAAAACAAATACCCCTCTTATCTACAAGTGGTAGTGAATGTTAAAATGTTTAGTTTTATTGCTAGGTCACTTATTTTCTTATTCTGGAAGACATGTTAATGTAGATATCCTGGCAATGTAAGAAATTCACAGTGTGTATAATCTTTTTGTTAACGGTGCTTTTAAATGTTATATCATGGGCCGAGGTGGGTGCTCTGAAAGCAATTATTTAAGAAGTTTTCTGTACTTCCTAAATAGAAAAGTAAAAGTGAATGTACTCTGCTTGCTAATGCTCGCACCTCTCCTCTTCCCACCCTATCAGTCCTTCTTGAAATGAATGATTGAACAGAATGGTCTAGGAAAAGAGGCCTTTGCTCTTGTTGCCCAGTTCTCTGTGAAGATCTTGGAGCCTGGAGCAGCATCTGTTTTAGAAAACAGAGAATTATTTAGAGATTGAGTACATCCCATGATTCCAATAGAAGATTTCAGGATTGTGTAGAGGCAAAAATAATGTTTTTAAATCCCCACTGATATCATTTAATGCTTAATGCTAAGTGGAAGAAAAATAACCAGCCATAATTTTCACATCCTGGGCTCAATAGAACCACACACGCTGGAATTTGTGTTTTCAAAACTGAGACAGTAGTCACTCAAACTAATAGAGTAACCCATATTAAAAAATGTAGGTTTAAGTCTTAAGCATACTTAATAATATTTAAGATGAAATATTATTATTAAAAGTCACCTGCACCCAGGAGCTGGGCAGCACCATAACTGTCTGTGCATCTATCCTGCCAGGGGACATATGCTCTGTAGGGAGTCCTGCGGTTAGAGGTGAGACCACCATCTTCACTCCTGCTACTGAGTGGGCTGTTACAGCCAGGAACACAGGCAACATCCGAGTGTAAAATCACTCGGGACTCGGTCTACCAGGGCCCCACCTGCACCCAGGAACTGGGTAGCGCCACAGCACTCTGTGCCAGGGGAGAGCCGGTCACCCAGGGGTGCTGAGACAGACTTGCAGGCACACAGGAGGGACAAGCACCAGCCAGAGACAGCAGGACCAACTAACACCAGAGATAACCAGATGGCAAAAGGCAAACGTAGGAATGTTACTAAAAGTCAAAGATATTACTAATTTTTGCCAATTTTGTGAATAAACTAATCCATTCTCTTTTATAGTAAAGCTTTCTTTTCCTCAATACATGTTTTTATTTCATTTAATATTTTTGAAATGTCCTCATTCATCTTAAAAGTTTTAGAATTTCACAAATTTCCCTTCAGTTAATGTAAGGTATCTAGTGCCTGAGTATATGAAAGCATAATAGTAAAAATAGTTCAGGGAGTTTCAAATATTGTACATTCTTAGGACCTGTGGAGGAGGTGTTAAATATTGTGGCACTCAATCTTAGTCATACAATTCCAAGACCTAAAGATATTTGCATTTATAGACAGAAAATTAGGCTAGGTAAGACAATCTAACATAAAATCAGAGAGCAATTAAGCTAATCCTCTAGGAGACCAAAAATATCAAATAAGAGGAATGTTGGGGAAAGAAAGAAAAATTCAATGAAAAAAATACCACACTTTTCAAAAAGTCATCCTGAGAAGAATTAAGTTTCTATAAATACTAGCGCGATTCCAAGAACATCTGAAACTCCCAGGTACTTGGTGTAGAATTAAGAAGAGTAATCATGAGTGTAAAACAAAACAATACTTCATAAGAAAACATTAGATCTGTCCACGAGACATGAGTCTAAAGCTCATTGAACAAATGCAGTAATTTAGCAGGTGATGCTGTAGAATCATTCTAAACCAACAAGAGGACATATCTAGCCATAGGATATTAGTAGGCCTTTTTACATATGATCTGATTCACAGCCCTTCCATTCAGAAACTTTTTATAAGACCACATACTCTCTGGTTGGAGGCACACTTATGTCTAGGCAGCAATAACTTTACCCAACTTGGTTGGGTTTCCTGAGCTTTATTTCACATATTGAAGAATAATATTTTCTACTCAAATTCTCTCTTTTGTAGCAAAGAGTTCTGAGTTACTTGCTGGTTGTCTGGACTAGACCCTGCACATCACAATGGACTATCAGCTTCAGAACACACAGGAAGTAAAGTCTTATTGATAAAAGTTCCTGACAGTCTGTTTATGAAAAGATAGATATATTCTGAAATTCTCTGTCTGAGTGCATCAGGAGGCAGTGACCCCATCATACACCAGGATTACCGTACCTACAGCCTGTCAGCCATGGTCACAGACACACCTGTCCTCTCTGTTCTTCAGTTGGATCACACTTATCACAAACTCTGCCTGATATTCGTAAACTACACTGACTCACACATACAGCAGAAATCGAACAAGAAAAGAGTCTTACAGAATCTTTAGAATCCAGAAACTTGATTATGTTGCTGAAAGTTGCCTAAATGCTAAGCAATTACAAAAAAAAAAAAAGAAAGAAAGAAAAGAAAAAATGCACTAAAAATAAAAAAAATCCCATTACTCTTAATTTCTTAAAATAGTGTGTTTCCTGTGTTTTCCCAAAGACATTGAGATCGTTTGGCACACAAAGGAGCCCAATAGAAAGTTAAAAGCTAAATGAGAAAGACTTGAAATAGAGCACACTTCCTCCTCTTCCTTCTACCCACCCTTCTTCACTTCCCTCAACTTTTAAAGGACATAGTCATATTCAGTTGTCTAGGTTGGCCTGGAACTTGCTTTACAAAACAGACCAGTCAAATAGCAAGCCTCTTACCCGAGTCTTTTTAATGTTGGCATTACAGACATGCATCATGTCCAAAGTGTAGGTTATCTTCACTCGGCATTGAGTGGTTTAACATTTCTTAATGGAATACTAAACCCAAAGAGGGCATAAAGGAAAAGATGAAGACCACACTGTGATAGGAAACCAGAAAACCAAGGCAGGAGCAAAGTAGATTGGTCTACATTCAAATGCATTTACAGTGTTCCTCCTCATGATAATCAGCCACATTACACTCTTCCATCCCAATTCTCATATTACCTGGGAGGTAGAACAGCAATGGCTCAAACTTATTTTTCCACTACAAAACTTATGCATCTCGAGAAGGTCTCTAAACTCATTCTGCCAGATCTGTGACTCTTGTACCATAAAACCTTATTATTTCTTTTTTTTTCATTTTTTTTAATTATTTATTTTATTTTATTTCTATAATTTACATTCCAAATCACTTCCCCTTTCCCGTTTCCTCCCTCCCCGAAAGTCCCATAAGCCCCCTTCCCTCCCTCTTTTCTTCATTCAACCCCCTCTCGTTACTCTGTCCTGGCGTTCCCCTACATCCAGTCTTTCCAGGACCAGGGATCTCTCCTTCCATCTTTTTAGAAATCTATTGATATGCTGATTGTGTCTAGGGTATTCCGAGATTCTGGGTCAATATCCCCTTATCAGTGACTGCATACCATGTGTGTTCTTTTGTGATTGGGTTACCTCACTAAGGATGATATTTTCAAGTTCTGACCATTTGCCTAGGAATTTCGTGAATTCATTGTTTTTAATTGCAGAGTAGTATTCCATTGTGTAGATATACCACATCTTCTGAATCCATTCCTCCGTTGAGGGACATCTGGGTTCTTTCCAGCTTCTGGCTATTATAAATAAGGCTGCTATGAACATAGTGGAGCATGTGTCCTTATTGCATGCAGGTAAAGTCTCTGGGTATATGCCCAGGAGTGGTATAGCCGGATCCTCCGGAAGTGTCATGCCCAGTTTTCTGAGGAACCGCCAGACTGCTTTCCAGAGTGGTTGTACCAGCCTGCAATTCCACCAGCAGTGGAGGAGTGTTCCTCTTTCTCCACATCCTCGCCAACAGCTGCTGTCTCCTGTGTTTTTGATCTTAGCCATCCTGACTGGTGTGAGATGGAATCTCAGGGTTGTTTTGATTTGCATTTCCCTAATGACTAAGGATGATGAACATCTCTTTAGGTGCTTCTCAGCCATTAGATATTCTTCAGGTGAGAACTCTTTGTGTAGCTCTGTACCCCAGTTTTTAATAGGGCTACTTGCCTCTCTGGAGTTTAACTTCTTGAGTTCTTTGTATATCTTGGATATTAGCCCTCTGTCGGATGTAAGGTTGGTAAAGATCATTTCCCAGTTAGTTGGTTGCCGCTTTGTCTTTTTGACAGTGTCTTTTGCCTTGCAAAAACTTTGTAATTTAATGAGGTCCCATTTGTCTATTCTTGATCTTAGAGCATAAGCTATTGGAGTTCTGTTCAGGAAATTCTCCCCTGTGCCCATATGTTCAAGGTTCTTCCCTAGTTTCCCTTCTATTAGTTTCAGTGTGTCTGGTTTTATGTGGAGATCTTTGATCCACTTAGAATTGAGCTTAGTGCAAGGAGATAAGGATGGGTCAATTTGCATTCTTCTGCATGTTGACCTCCAGCTGAGCCAGCACCATTTGTTGAAAAGGCTATCTTTTTTCCACTGGATGGTTTTAGCTCCTTTGTCAAAGATCAAGTGACCATAGGAGTGTGGATTCATTTCTGGGTCTTCAATTCTGTTCCATTGATCTACATGTCTGTTACTGTACCAATACCATGCAGTTTTTAACACTATTGCTCTGTAGTACAGCTTGAGGTCCGGGATACTGATTCCCCCAGAGATTCTTTTACTCTTGAGAATAGTTTTAGCTATTCTGGGTTTTCTGTTATTCCAGATGAATTTTTGAATTGCTCTTTCTAACTCTATGAAGAATTGAGTTGGGATTTTGATGGGGATTGCGTTGAATCTGTGTATTACTTTTGGTAAGATGCTCATTTTTACTATATTAATCCTGCCAATCCCTGAGCATGGCAGATTTTTCCATCTTCTGAGGTCTTCTTCAATTTCTTTCTTCAGAGACTTGAAGTTCTTGTCATACAGATCTTTCATTTGTTTGGTTAGAGTCACGCCAAGATACTTAATATGGTTTGTGGCTATCGTGAAGGGTATTATTTCTCTTACTTCTTTCTCAGCCTGCTTATCCTTTGAGTATAGGAAGGCTTCTGACTTGCTTGAGTTGATTTTATATCCGGCCACTTTGCTGAAGTCGTTTATCAGCTGTAGGAGTTCTCTGGTGGAGTTCTTTGGGTCGCTTATGTATACTATCATATCGTCTGCAAATAGTGATAGTTTGACTTCTTCCTTTCCAATTTGTATCCTTTTGACCTCTTTTTGTTGTCTAATTGCTCTAGATAGAACTTCAAGTACTATATTGAAAAGATATGGAGAGAGAGGGCAGCCTTGTCTAGTCCCTGATTTTAATGGGATTGCTTCAAGATTCTCTCCATTTAGATTGATGCTGGCTACCGGTTTGCTGTAAATTGCTTTTACTATGTTTAGATATGGGCCTTGAATTCCTGATCTTTCCAAGACCTTTAGCATGAAAGGATGCTGAATTTTGTCAAATGCTTTCTCAGCATCTAATGAGATGACCATGTGGTTTTTTTCTTTGAGATTGTTTATGTAGTGGATTACATTGATGGATTTCCTTATATTGAACCATCCCTGCATCCCTGGGATGAAGCCTACTTGATCGTGGTGAATGATCGTTTTGATGTGTTCTTGGATTCGGTTGGCAAGAATTTTATTGAGTATTTTTGCATCGATATTCATAAGAGAGATTGGCCTGAGATTCTCTTTCTTTGTTGGATCTTTGTGTGCTTTTGGTATTAGTGTAATTGTGGCTTCATAGAACGAGTTGGGTAGTGTTCCTTCTGTTTCTATTTTGTGGAACAGTTTGAAGAGTATTGGTGTTAGGTCTTCTTTGAAGGTCTGATAGAATTCTGCACTAAAACCATCTGGACCTGTGCTTTTTTTGGTTGGAAGACTTCCAATGACAACTTCTATTTCTTCAGGGGTTATAGGACGGTTTAGATGGTCTATTTGATCCTGATTTAATTTTGGTACTTGGTATTTGTCAAGGAAATTGTCCATTTCCTCAAGATTTTCTTTTTTTTTATTATTATTATTTTTTTTATTTTATTTTATTTTTTTAATTTACATTCCAAATCACTTCCCCTTTCCCGTTTCCTCCCTCCCCGAAAGTCCCATAAGCCCCCTTCCCTCCCTCTTTTCTCCATTCAACCCCCTCTCACTACTCTGTCCTGGCGTTCCCCTACATCCAGTCTTTCCAGGACCAGGGGTTCTCTCCTTCCATCTTTTTAGAAATCTATTGATATGCTGATTGTGTCTAGGGTATTCTGAGATTCTGGGTCAATATCCCCTTATCAGTGACTGCATACCATGTGTGATCTTTTGTGATTGGGTTACCTCACTAAGGATGATATTTTCAAGTTCTGACCATTTGCCTAGGAATTTCGTGAATTCATTGTTTTTAATTGCAGAGTAGTATTCCATTGTGTATATATACCACATCTTCTGAATCCATTCCTCCGTTGAGGGACATCTGGGTTCTTTCCAGCTTCTGGCTATTATAAATAAGGCTGCTATGAACATAGTGGAGCATGTGTCCTTATTGCATGCAGGTAAAGTCTCTGGGTATATGCCCAGGAGTGGTATAGCAGGATCCTCCGGGAGTGTCATGCCCAGTTTTCTGAGGAACCGCCAGACTGCTTTCCAGAGTGGTTGTACCAGCCTGCAATTCCACCAGCAGTGGAGGAGTGTTCCTCTTTCTCCACATCCTCGCCAACAGCTGCTGTCTCCTGTGTTTTTGATGTTAGCCATTCTGACTGGTGTGAGATGGAATCTCAGGGTTGTTTTGATTTGCATTTCCCTAATGACTAAGGATGATGAACATCTCTTTAGGTGCTTCTCAGCCATTAGATATTCTTCAGGTGAGAACTCTTTATTTAGCTCTGTACCCATTTTTTAATAGGGTTACTTGCCTCTCTGGAGTTTAACTTCTTGAGTTCTTTGTATATCTTGGATATTAGCCCTCTGTCGGATGTAAGGTTGGTAAAGATCATTTCCCAGTTAGTTGGTTGCCGCTTTGTCTTTTTGACAGTGTCTTTTGCCTTGCAAAATCTTTGTAATTTAATGAGGTCCCATTTGTCTATTCTTGATCTTAGAGCATAAGCTATTGGAGTTCTGTTCAGGAAATTCTCCCCTGTGCCCATATGTTCAAGGTTCTTCCCTAGTTTCCCTTCTATTAGTTTCAGTGTGTCTGGTTTTATGTGGAGATCTTTGATCCACTTAGAATTGAGCTTAGTGCAAGGAGATAAGGATGGGTCAATTTGCATTCTTCTGCATGTTGACCTCCAGCTGAGCCAGCACCATTTGTTGAAAAGGCTATCTTTTTTCCACTGGATGGTTTTAGCTCCTTTGTCAAAGATCAAGTGACCATAGGAGTGTGGATTCATTTCTGGGTCTTCAATTCTGTTCCATTGATCTACATGTCTGTTACTGTACCAATACCATGCAGTTTTTAACACTATTGCTCTGTAGTACAGCTTGAGGTCCGGGATACTGATTCCCCCAGAGGTTCTTTTACTCTTGAGAATAATTTTAGCTATTCTGGGTTTTCTGTTATTCCAGATGAATTTTTGAATTGCTCTTTCTAACTCTATGAAGAATTGAGTTGGGATTTTGATGGGGATTGCATTGAATCTGTGTATTACTTTTGGTAAGATGCTCATTTTTACTATATTAATCCTGCCAATCCATGAGCATGGCAGATTTTTCCCTCTTCTGAGGTCTTCTTCAATTTCTTTCTTCAGAGACTTGAAGTTCTTGTCATACAGATCTTTCACTTGTTTGGTTAGAGTCACGCCAAGATACTTAATATGGTTTGTGGCTATTGTAAAGGGTATTATTTCTTTTACTTCTTTCTCAGCCTGCTTATCCTTTGAGTATAGGAAGGCTTCTGACTTGCTTGAGTTGATTTTATATCCGGCCACTTTGGTGAAGTCCTTTATCAGCTGTAGGAGTTCTCTGGTGGAGTTCTTTGGGTCGCTTAAGTATACTATCATATCGTCTGCAAATAGTGATAGTTTGACTTCTTCCTTTCCAATTTGTATCCCTTTGACCACTTTTTGTTGTCTAATTGCTCTAGCTAGAACTTCAAGTACTATATTGAAAAGATATGGAGAGAGAGGGCAGCCTTGTCTAGTCCTTGATTTTAGTGGGATTGCTTCAAGATTCTCTCCATTTAGATTGATGCTGGCTACTGGTTTGCTGTAAATTGCTTTTACTATGTTTAGATATGGGCCTTGAATTCCTGATCTTTCCAAGACCTTTAGCATGAAAGGATGCTGAATTTTGTCAAATGCTTTCTCAGCATCTAATGAGATGACCATGTGGTTTTTTTCTTTGAGATTGTTTATGTAGTGGATTACATTGATGGATTTCCTTATATTGAACCATCCCTGCATCCCTGGGATGAAGCCTACTTGATCGTGGTGAATGATCGTTTTGATGTGTTCTTGGATTCGGTTGGCAAGAATTTTATTGAGTATTTTTGCATCGATATTCCTAAGAGAGATTGGCCTGAGATTCTCTTTCTTTGTTGGATCTTTGTGTGCTTTTGGTATTAGTGTAATTGTGGCTTCATAGAACGAGTTGGGTAGTGTTCCTTCTGTTTCTATTTTGTGGAACAGTTTGAAGAGTATTGGTGTTAGGTCTTCTTTGAAGGTTTGATAGAATTCTGCACTAAAACCATCTGGACCTGTGCTTTTTTTGGTTGGAAGACTTCCAATGACCACTTCTATTTCTTCAGGGGTTATAGGATGGTTTAGATGGTCTATTTGATCCTGATTTAATTTTGGTACTTGGTATCTGTCAAGGAAATTGTCCATTTCCTCAAGATTTTCTAGTTGTGTTGAATACAGGTTTTTGTAGTAGGATCTGATGATTTTTTGAATTTCCTCAGTTTCTGTTGTTATCTCTCCCTTTTCGTTTCTGGTTTTATTAATTTGGATACTATCTCTGTGCCCTCTGGTTAGTCTGGCTAAGGGCTTATCTATCTTGTTGATTTTCTCAAAGAACCAAATCCTCGTTTTGTTGATTCTTTGTATGGTTTTATTTGTTTCTACTTGATTGATTTCAGCCCTGAGTTTGATGATTTCCTGCCTTCTACTCCTCTTTGGTGTATTTGCTTCTTTATGTTCCAGGGCTTTCAGGAGTGCAATTAAGCTGTTAGTGTATGCTGTCTCCCGTTTCTCTTTGGCGGCACTCAGGGCTATGAATTTTCCTCTTAGCACTGCTTTCATTGTGTCCCATAAGTTAGGGTATGTTGTGCCTTCATTTTCATTAACTTTCAAAAAGTCTTTGATTTCTTTCTTTATTTCCACCTTGACCAAGTTATCATTGAGTAGAGCATTGTTCAGCCTCCATGTGTACGTGGGTTTTCTTTTGTTTTTGTTGCCATTGAAGACCACCCTTATTCCATAGTGATCTGATAGGAGGCATGGGATTATTTCTATCTTCTTGTATCTGTTGAGGTCTGATTTGTGACCAGTTATATGGTCAATTTTGGAGAAGGTACCATGAGGAGCTGAGAAGAAGGTGTATTCTTTAGCTCTAGGATGAAATGTTCTATATATATCAGTTAGTTCCATTTGGTCCAAGGCTTCAATTAGATTCACTGTGTCCCTGTTTAGTTTCTGCTTTCCTGAACGATCCATTTCAGAGAGCGGGGTGTTGAAGTCACCCACTATTATTGGGTGCG
Organism: Tokudaia tokunoshimensis; assembly: GCA_036184795.1. Classification (NCBI taxonomy): domain Eukaryota; kingdom Metazoa; phylum Chordata; class Mammalia; order Rodentia; family Muridae; genus Tokudaia; species Tokudaia tokunoshimensis. Next base: position 26,028,589 of record BTHU01000003.1, read on the forward strand.
GTGCGATGTGTGCTTTGAGTTTTAGTAAAGTTTCTTTTACGAATGAGGGTGCCCTTGCATTTGGAGCATAGATATTCAGGATTGAGAGTTCTTGATGGTGGATTTTTCCCTTGATCAGTATGTAGTGTCCTTCTGTGTCTTTTTTGATGACTTTAGGTTGAAAATCAATTTTATCCGATATTAGGATGGCTACTCCACCTCGTTTCTTGGGGCCATTTGCTTGTAAAATTGTTTTCCAGCCTTTTACTCTGAGGTAGTGTTTGTCTTTGACACTGAGGTGCGTTTCCTTCATGCAGCAAAATGCTGGGTCCTGTTTACGTATCCAGTCTGCTAGTCTATGTCTTTTAATTGGGGAATTGAGACCATTGATATTAAGAGAGATTAAGGCATAGTGATTATTGCCATCTGCCATTCTTGACGCTATCTTTATGTTTGAGTGGTTATCTACTTTTGGGTTTGATTCAAGAAGGTTATTATCTCATTTTTTCCAGGGTGTTGTTTCTCTCCCTGTATTGGAGGTTTCCACCTATTATCCATTGCAGTACTGGATTTGTGGAAAGATATTGTGAAAATTTGGTTTTATCATGGAATATCTTGGTCTCTCCTTCTATGGTGATTGAGAGTTTTGCTGGGTATAGTAGTCTAGGCTGGCATTTGTGCTGTCTTAGTGTCTGCATGAGATCTGCCCAGGATCTTCTGGCTTTCATAGTCTCTTGTGAGAAGTCTGATGTGATTCGGATAGGTCTTCCTTTGTATGTTACTTGGCCCTTTTCTCTTACTGCATTTAGTATTCTTTCTTTGTTTAGAACATTCGGTGTTTTGATTATTATGTGACGGGAGGTATTTCTGTTCTGGTCCAGTCTGTTTGGAGTTCTGTAGGCTTCTTGTACGTTCATCGGCATCTCTCTCTTTAAGTTAGGGAAGTTTTCCTCCATAATTTTGTTGAAGATGTTTACTGGCCCTTTAAGTTGCAAATCTTCACTCTCATCTATACCTATAATCCTTAGGTTTGGTCTTCTCATTGTGTCCTGGATTTCCTGGATGTTTTGGGTTACACGTTTTTTGCATTTTGCATTTTCTTTGACTGTTGAGTCGATGCTTTCTATGGAATCTTCAGCACCTGAGATTCTTTCTTCTATCTCTTGTATTCTATTGTTTATGTTTGCATCTATGACTCCTGATATCTTCCCAAGGTTTTCTATCTCCAAAGTTGTCTCCCTTTGTGATTTCTTAGTAGTTTCTACTCCCTTTTTTAGTTCCTGGATGGATTTGCTGAGATCCTTCACTTGTTTGTTTGTATTTTCCTGTATTTCTTTAAGGTATTTTTGCATTGCCTCTTTCAGGATTTCTTCCTGATGACCCACGTTCTCCTGCATTTCTCTGAGTGATTTTTGTGTTTCCTCCTCATGGGAATCCATCTGTTGATCCATTGTCTCCTTCATTTCTTTAAGCAGTTCTCGTGTTTCCTTTGTAAGGGCATCTAACCGTTGATTCATTTCTTTAAGCAAATTTTGTGTTGCCTCCTTATGGGCATCCGTCTGTTGGCCCATATTCTTCTGCATTTCTTTATGCCAATTTTGTGATTCCTTTGTGAGTGCATCTACCCGTTGATTCATCTCGTTAAGCGATTTTTGTGTTGTCTCCTTGTGCGCCTCCATCTTTTGATCCATGTTCTCCCGCATTTCTCTAAGCGATTTTTGTGTTTCCTTTGTAAGGGCTTCTAACCGTTGATTCATGGTCTCCTGTAACTCTTTATGAGATTTATTTGTGTCCTTCTTGTGATCCTCTAATAGCATTATGAGAAGTGATTTTAAATCCAGATCTTGTCTTTCGGGTGTGGTGGGGTATCCTGGATTTGCTGCTGTTGGAGAGTTGGGTTCGGATGGTCCCACATTACTTTGATTTCTGTTAGTAACATTCCTACGTTTGCCTTTTGCCATCTGGATACCTCTGATGTTAGTTGGTCCTACTGCCACTGGCTGTTGGTTGGACCTCCTGTGAGCCTGCAAAGCTATTTCTGCCCCCCCTGGATTGCCAGGATTCCCCTGGCACCGATTTCTGGGGCCTGCCTGCTCCTGAGTGACTTTGGAGCCCTAATGTGCCTTGCCCTAAGTGATCTTATATTGGGGAGGCCTTGCACATCCAAAGGCTCAGCCTAGTGGATTCCTGGAGCAGAGGTCGCCAAAGGGAGGCTGGTAGGCTCCTGCCCTGTGCAGGGGTGAGTGATCTCTCCTGGGGGGGGAGGGGGCGTCCCTCTGCCAGGCAGAAGTCCCACAGCAGAGCTAGCACGCTGGTTACTGCAGATCTGCCCAGCACTTGGGAGCTGCACACACACAAGCTGCCCGAGACCCAAGCGATATTAAGCCTGTCTGTCTCAGAACCTGGCTGTCCCAACTTCCCAGTCACTGAAGCAAAGATGGCGGAGTGCAATCTGCACACTCTCCGTGGTGCTGCTCACCCTGCAGATGCAATGTCCTGCTGATCTGGCACCCAGACGACCACAGTGCTGACCCGTTCTCGGGCACAGATGGAAGCCCCAACAGGCCGTGTCCCAAGTGATGTTATATTGGGGATAGGGAGCTTGGGGTACCTGTCTCTTCAGCGCAGTCTGCGGGAACAGAGGTCGTGGAAGGAAAGGTGGTAGGCTCCCGCCCAGTGCGGGGTCCCTCTGCCAGGCAGAAGTCCCACAGCAGAGCTGGTGCGCTGGTTACTGCAGATCAGCCCAGCACTTGGGAGCCGCATACACACAAGCCGCCCGAGACCCAAGCGATATTATGCCTGTCTGTCTCAGAACCTGGCTGTCCCAACTTCCCAGTCACTGGAGCAAAGATGGCGGAGGGCACTCTGCACCAATTATTTCTTTAAATAAATGGATTTGGTGTTAAAGAAAATCAAATAAGCTGTTGAAGGAATGTTGGAGGGAATAGTATGGGGAGATGAATGAAAATTCCTTAAGTTAAATAATTTTTAAAGAGTATCACTTGAAACAATTAACCAATAACACTTTTTCGGGCAAGTATAGAAGTAAAAAGAGTGTATTTGCAACCCAAACTCCAGAGCTAGACTCAACTGGGTGTCAAGTTTGAGTGTATATATTGGAGTAGTGTCTAATATATATTTAGAATGCATACATACAAATTACACATACACATGCGCACATGCACAGGCATGTGCACACACACACACACACACACACACACACACACTCCTAAATACATACATACAACCTGTTCATTCCACATAATGTTACATGTATGGCTATGATTTTAAGGCTCAGATTGACTTCCTCCTTCTTCCTGAGAAACCATCTCAATTTAGTAATTGGTAATAGTCAAGTTACCAATCTTTATACTAAAGATTATCATTCATGTTCTATAACATTAAAGCTTTCTTTTCTTTTATAAAATTAATTAATTAATTAATTAATTAATTTTACATCATGATTGCAGCTTCCCATTGCCTTTCTCCTCCAAGTACCCCTTCATCTTTCCCCACAACCCTTCCTACCTTTCTCCTCAGAGAAGGGAAGTCCTCTCACAGATATCCTACCTGTCCAAAGACAGGGAACAGAGACATAGCCCTACTCCAGTTGTTAGGGCTCTTACATGAAGGCCAAACTGCGTATCTGTTACATATGTGTGAGGGGCCTGCATCTGTCTCATGCATGCTCTTTGGTTGGTGGTTCAGTTTCTGTGAGCCTCTACAGGCCCAGGTTAGGTTTTCTTATGGTATTCTTGACCTATCTGGCTTCTTCAATCCTCCCTTCCCCTCCTCCAAAAAAATTCCCTTAGCTCTGCCTAATGTTTGTGTGTAGGTCTCTGCATCTGTTTTCATCAGTTGCTGGGTGAAGCCTCTCAGAGGACAATTATAGGAGGTTCCTGTCTGCAAGTACAGCAGAATATCATTAATCATGGACTCTTTCTCATGGGATGGGTCTCAAGTTGGGCCAGTCATTGGTTAGCCATTCTCTCAATTTCTGCTACATCTTTATCTCTGCACATCTTGTAGGCAGAACAAATTGTTGGTTGAAGGTTTTATAGGTGGGTTGATGTTCCCATCCCTCCATTTGAAGTCTTGCCTGGTTACAGGATGTGACCATTTTAGGTTCAATAGCCCCTATTGCTAGTAGTCTTAGCTAGGATCACCCTTATAAATTCCTGGAAGTTTTGTTAATGACAAACATTACTAGTTAGTGCATATTAAACCAACACATAAAATAAAACCCACATCAGATGTAAACTCCTCCATCTTGTAAGACTTGTATTTATTTTCTCTCAGGACATCCATCTATTTATCTTACTAGTTAGTGAGAGACAAGAGATGCTGAAAGGCTTTGCCTTCTTTCTAAAAGAGTACACTATACTATATCCTAACACATTTGGGTGGGCCATGTCTTTGAAACAGTCTTTCCATTAGCTATTTTTCTTCCAAATCTGTCTGTTTTGCCCTTCATTTTGGGTCTTCTGTTGTCAAGTATCTAATCCTCACACACAAGTTAAAATAAATATTACTTTTATTTTATTACAAGTGGTGGAGTGCTCTTATAGCTTGGATGTCATGTAGGGGGATAGTAAATATTTCAGCTAATAGTAAATATTTCAGTTTATTGGAAGAAATATTTTTGTTAAATGAATGAAAAGATAAATTAGAAACTAATAGATAAAATTATTGCAGCAATTTTTAAGTTGAAAATATATTAGAAATAAATATGACATTTTGTATCTCTTATACTTCTTATGCTATTATTGCCATATAACAATGACAGCATAGGAAAGCATGCAAAAAATAAATATGTGTTACCCATGCTTTGGAAAGAAAATGTTTAGGAAACTAAAAAAATATTGCAGGACTATAATTACTTAATAAATAAACATACTGGTAATATTGCAGCTTAGATATTCCGATTATAGCTAATAGATTATTTCACTATACTGATGATTTGAAAATGTCTGTGTCTATGTAAATAAAAATTTAATTTAGTATTAGACTCTAGTAGGTTTATATACTTATTTACAAGTTGTATGTAAGCACAATTTAAACTCCATTATTCTCATTGTATCTTATCTACCATGTGATGCTGAATAAAGATATTTCAAATACAAACTTCTCATATAGTTCCTTCACAGTGAACTTCTAAGAAAATATATATCTACCAGCATAAAAATATTGTTTCTTTCCTTTTTGTACTGGTTCACTTTCTCCTTTTCTTGTGTCATTACATTTTTAGTAAATATATCAAACAACCAACACCCCATAAATATGATTTGAAAAGATATGTTTCGTGACCTAATTCCTAATCCCCCATTCTTTAAGTCGCTTAGTTCCGAAAGCTCGTGTTGCTCTTTCTGGGTCTGTGAGATCAAGGAAGGGTAGTTCTTGTGTCTGACCGGAACTAACAGCCTGGAAAGTTCATGTAATGGTAAGTGAACATCCTTAAGCAACAGAAGGACAACTGAGCGTTAGGGCAGCTGCTGTGGCTCTGTACAGCCTCCTCTTTGCAGCAAAAAGTGCTTACATGAGCAACTGTCCAAAGTGCTGAGCGAGGCCATTAGCGGAAAGCTTGAGTAGAGGAAAATGAATGTATTTCACTCCATTTGAGCTAAGAAAGGTTTGGCGCTTCAGTGATGTAAATTGGACTCCATTATCACTTAGCTATTCTTCTGGAGTTCCATACTCAGTGAATAGTCTTTTTAGCTCAGACTCTAAATAGGGAATGTCATAATAGCTTGTGGTCATTTACAGGAGCTAATAAGCATACTAATGACTGTATGTAAAGTTTAGGAAAACCCACTTCTCACCTTTGCTCACATTTGTTTAGCTTATGCTAAGTTTTAAAGATATTTAGGTAATGCCCATGCTAAGACACAAAATTATTCTCTGTATAATCCATGAATCTGTCCTAATGTAATGATAGGCCTTACATTGTTTTCAGATCTCCTAATGCTGCTTTATAAAGCTGTCACTTCTTACTCTCACTGTCTTCAGTGAGCACTTTGCATGAGTTGAAGAATATGAGTTATATTGTACAAGTGTTAATTATAATGTTGCACAAGATGATATAATGCATTTTCTAATTCTATGTGTGTAAAAATATCATGATAGTAGATAAAACCCTTCAAAGTCATATTGTATTATCTCTTTGCTTATATTATTAAATATATAGACCAGAGCTTCCTTTCCACTTCAGATTACATCATTATTAAAAACTTCAGGTAAGATTACAAATATTTTATTATAACATTTAAAATATTGGGTATATTTGTATTTATTACTTTTAATAAAGTAAAAGAAAAATCATAAACTAATATTTAATACATTTTCCTCTGCACACCTTACAAATTTATTTATTAAAATATTGCTACTCTAAAATTCCACTGTGAATGGGGAAAATAGTCAGAGATGGTGTACAAAATGCATAAAGAGGAAAAACTTCACAGAATTCAACTTTGAAACTAAGGGTGAGCTAAATAAAATAGATGAGTAGGGGTACCCTAAGAGAAAGAATCAACCCAGCTAATCCTTTAGCTTATGAAGAAAAGGACTAAGGAATCTTTTACACCTAAAAAAAAATGACAAAGTCAGCTGAATTGTTATTAACATATTGCCAACTAATTACTATTTCACAAGGGAGAAGCAGTTTTCTTCAAGGATGTAGCCCCTTGAGTGACTCCCTCTGCCGTCTCAGTAGATTGCCCTACACATGTTCACAAGGGCAGGCAGCGCTCGGTTCTCTTGGTGTATCTAAAATTATGAGCACATACAATTGAGGGGAAAGTGGTAGAGGAATAGAAGAGGAATTTGAGGAGAAGAATAATGGGTAGAGTTTATTTAAACACATTAGATACATGTATGAAATTCTCAAATAATAAAAAGAAATTGAATATTAAACACAAAAAAGTTCCTTGTAGCTAGTCTTGGACTAAATTAAACTAAAATCCTTCCTTTTTAACTTTTCACATCATTAACAAGTGTCTATGAAAGTTTCATTGTGACACAATCAGAATCAGAATTGCTGTATACGCTCCAAACTGTGTTTTTTTTTCCATAAGAAACACATTTTTAAGTGGGGAAAAATAGAGACCCACAGCCAGACCTTATACATAGAGACAGGAAGTCCTTAGAGCACACAACCCTAAATGAGATATCTCCATCAAATCCCTCCACTTAACATTTTGGGAACTGAACTGGCTGGTTTTGTGTGTCAACTTGACAGACTGGAGTTATCACACAGAAAGGAGCTTCAGTTGGGGAAGTGCCTCCATGAGATCCAGCTGTGGGGCATTTTCTCAATTAGATATCAAGGGGGGAGGGCCCCTTGAGGGTTGTACCATCTCTGGGCTGGTAGTCTTGGGTTCTATAAGAGAGCAGGCTGAGCAAGCCAGGGGAAGCAATCCAGTAAGGAACATCCCTCCATGGCCTCTGCATCAGCTCCTGCTTCCTGCCCTGCTTGAGTTCCAGTCCTGACTTCCTTTTGTGATGAACAGCAGCATGGAAGTGTAAGCTCAATAAACCCTTTCCTCCCCAAGTTGCTTCTTGGTCATGATGTTTGTACAGGAATAGAAACCATGACTAAGACAGAAACCGTTCAGAAGAGGAGACAGAAAGAGTCTAAGAGCCAGTAGAAATGGCGAATACCAAGAAAACAAGGCCTTCTAAATCAACATGATCAAGACCCATATGAACTCGTGGATACTGAAGAAGCGTGCACAGGATCTACAGGTATCTCACCACATCCTCTGCACTTATACTATGGCTCCCAGTTTAGTGTGTTTATGGGATTCCTGATTGTGCAAACAAATGGGTCTCAGATTCTTCTGCTTTCTCTTGGGCTCTTTTCCTTTGGTTGATCTGTCTTGTCTGACTTGATATGATAGTTTTTGTTTTATCTTATATTTTATTTTGTTATATTTTAAAGATAGGAATGAATGAACAAATAAATGTATAAATGTATGAATGAATGAATGAATGAATGAATGAATGAATGAAAACCTATGACACTAAAGTTTGACAACTGAACTGTCCTTTATACTTTCTGGAAGAGGAAAAATCAATTTTCCCCAATCGAATGACATCACACTGGGTATATTAACAACCTGAGGCAGATCTCACACTCAAGAGTACCTGACTAACAAATCACGGATTCCATAGTTTTTTTTTGTGTGTGCTGTTATTTGGTTACAGAATAGTGATTTTTTTTAGGGGGGGGGGAGAGTGGGGAGATGGTAAAGTTGTAGTGTATTCTAGGTTTGGGGTGTTTTGTTTTATTATGTTTTTAGTTGTTTTTTGAGAAAGAACTTTAAGTTGGGTGGATCTGTACAAACAAGGGAGAGGGGAAGAATTTGATCAAAATATGTTTAAATTTAAATATTGTTTTAAATAATAAAATTATCAAATAATTAAAAATTAACAAAAAAGAAAGAAGTATGCTGTTACTGCTTTCAGAGCTTGTGAGCTCACCACCCTGACATTGTATTGAGCATGCCTTCCAGATCTCATCTTTTTTAGTCATTGGTTCCCTTCAGGAATCTCTCTAGAGCGGTGCATACATTTCTGGTTTTATGAATATAGACAGTTTTCAACATTTCTTTTCAATAAGTCACCTGGATTCAATTTTTTTTAATCATCTACTTTTACATTAAACTAATCCATCTTTTCATGAAATTCTTTTCTTTCAATCTGCTCCCTTCTGTTTACTTGTGAATTTTTAGCTAGGTTTACAATTTAGGATTTTCTATGATTTAGGTATCTCACATTTAAATTTTATCTTCATAGTTGGCGTGTTAGAACAGAAATCTCCCATACTTCAAAACTAATTTTAAATTTCTTTATACACATTAAATTTATCCATGGAGAGTTATTTGAATTTTTGTCATATTTATTTTGTTGCAACCCAGAGACAAATTCAGTCATGAGATATGCCTTTTTATGACTTGAAGCTATTAGCAAATAAACACCTTTAAAACAACTATTGGCACAATACTGCCAAGTGTTACCATTCTACTTCTCTGGAAATTAGCCAAGTCACGGAATAATTGGAGAAGTGGTTTCCCTAAAATTGCTGAACCTGGGGAAGAGCGTTAAGAATCTCTCTCATCTGGCCTGGGACTGTTCAGAATCATGCTTGCAAGGACCAGAGGCTGTGAAAACAGGCAACCTTGGATTTTGGAATGTTGGATGGCATCCTCATTCATTATCTTTGCTGCTTACAAGGTCTACTTGAAGGCAGGCAAGCAAGCAAGGACCAACTATTGAACTCTATTAGGTTGAAATAACAGACATAATTAAGATGAATCATTTCTGCCTGAGGTTGCACATTATGCAACTGTAATTAATGTGATCAAAAATATTAAAAGACCCTGAAAAGTGACCTTGGAATGGTTTGCATCTATGTGCATACTAGTCAGGAAAGTTAAATGTGGGCAACATTTCTTAAACATTGAATGGAGTCCCTATAGAAATCAGAAATTGAACTGATCCTAAGGACTTAAGAATAATCTTTAAGCAGTTCTTGAATAACCATCAAGTTTCAATGATACAAGATAATCTCTCAGAAAACAAAACTTGCCGGGTAGTGGTGGTGCATACCTTTAACCCCAGCACTTGGGAAGCAGAAGCAGGTGGATTTCTGAGTTCGAGGCTAGCCTGGTCTACAGAGTGAGTTCCAGGACAGCCAGGGCTATACAGAGAAAAAACAAACAAACAAACAAACAAAAAAAAAAACCAAAAAAAACAAAACTATAAAACAAATAAAAGGAGTTTAAATATGTCTATCTCTCAGTCTGTATCTACTTATATAAATTATGATGGAAATTTTGCTGAAAATAAACCAGCAAATGAGAATACCACACTGAATAAGGTGTAAGAATGTAATACATAATTTTGAATTTGAAAGTTGTGCTAATTAAAGTTATATTAAAAGGCCTATATTTTAAACAAGAAACAAAAAGCCAAAGATTTTACAAATTTGTTAGAAATTTTAAACAATAAATCTTAAGTTGATAAATTAAGAATATGGCATGTTGCAATGTACCTGTTGTAAGCTAGATACAAAATGAAATATTTTTGTTTTCTTTTTGAGGTTAATATAATTGTATCATCTCTCTCTCCTCCTTTTTCCCTCCAAAACCTCCAATATGTCCCCCATTGCTTCTACAAAATAAAAAATTTTAATGCAGCCAGATAAAATGATTCATTATAAAAAAAATAAAAAAGAAAAGAATCCAATTAGTATTTTATTTATCATTTGGATCAATGTAGTCTAGAAGGCACAGGATGACATATTTAGAATTCAAAATCATAAAAAGGACAAGCTTTTAAATAATTCACATCCATAGAAATATTGTTCTATTATGAAATAAAGCAGAGCTATCCCAGGAACAGAGGGCTATGTATGTACAATGATAGCATGCATGGCTATCATTTGCATGGCTAGCAAATATTTGTGAAAATCCTTAGCATTATCAAAAATGATACTCCTGTTACTAGAATCCTTAAGAAGTGGAGGAAAGACCATTCAGAGACTGCCCAACCTAGGGATCCATCCCATCTGCAGACACTTAAACCCAACACTATTGCTGATGCCAAGACATGCTTGCTAACAGGAGCTTAGTATGGCTGTTCCCTGAGAGGTTCTTCCAGCACCTGACCAATAAAAATGTAGATGCTCACAGCCAACCATTGGACTGAGATCGGGGACCCCAGCAGAAGATCTAGGGGAAGGACTGAAGAGGAATGCAACCCCATAAGAAGAACAATACCAATTACCCAGACCACTCAGAGCTCCCAGAGATTAACCTACCAACCAAAGAGTACACATGGAAGGATCCATGGCTCCAGATACGTATGTATCAGAGGATGGCCTTATTTGACATCAGTGGAAGGAGAGGCCCTTAATCCTGTGGAGGTTTGATGCCCCAGTGGAGGGCCATGCTAGAGTGGTGAGGTGAGAGTGGGTGAGTGGGTGCAGGAGCATCCTCGTAGAGGCAAAGGGGAGTGGGCAGAAGGGGGATGGAATGGGGGAGGTTGTGGAGGGATAACCAGGAAGGGGGATATCATTTGAAATGTAAATGAATAAAATGATTCATTACAAAAAATAAAAAAAATAAAAAATTCAACAACAAAAATAAGTGAATAATATATATTGTTGTTTTTAATAAAATCCCAGTTGTTTGATTTTGACAATAAAGACTCGGAAGCCAGACACTGGGGTGAAAGCCTGCTGCTAGCTCAGAGAGGCAAAGAGAACAGTTAGCGGACCTTCTTCTCTGCAGTTCCCAAAATAAAGCTCTCCTTCGGCAAGCTGTCTCAAAATCTATTCAAATTTAACATCTCTCGCTTCTACTTTGTGCGTGTGTGTGTGTGTGTGTGTGTGTGTGTGTGTGTGTGGTGTGTGTGTGTGTGTGTGTGGTGTGTGTGTGGTGTGTGTGTGTGTATGTGTGTATGTGTGTGTGTGGTGTGTGTGTGTGTGTGGTGTGTGTGTGGTGTGTGTGTGTGTGGTGTGTGTGTGTATGTGTGTGTGTGGTGTGTGTGTGTATGTGTGTGTGTGTGTGTGGTGTGTGTGTGTGTGGTGTGTGTGTGTGGTGTGTATATGTGTGTGTGTGGTGTATGTGTGTGTATGTGTATGTGTGTGTGTGTGTGGTGTGTGTGTGTATGTGTGTGTGTGTGTGGTGTGTGTGTGTATGTGTGTGTGTGTGTGGTGTGTGTGTATGTGTGTGTGTGTATGTGTGTGTGTGGTGTGTGTGTGTGTATGTGTGTGTGTGTGGTGTGTGTGTGTGTGTGTGTGGTGTGTGTGTGTGTGTGGTGTGTGTGTGTATGTGTATGTGTGTGTGTGGTGTGTGTGTGTATATGTGTGTGTGTGTGGTGTGTGTGTGTGTGTGTGTGGTGTGTGTGTGTGTGTGTGTGTGTGTGTATCCATCTTCCAGACTTCCTCTTGCTCTCTATGGTTTTTTTTACCTATGTTCACTACCTTTCAGCTGGTTGCTTGCCCCACCTCTTGACACGTTTGACTTTATTTAGTCCTGTTTACACTTAGCAGAAAGCTCCTGAGTTAAAGGTATGTGCTAGGGCTGAGCCACACCACAACTAGAATCAGCTTTTTTTCCAGTAAATAACACAATCTTGGAATTCACAGTTTGGTCAAATATCCTGCAACAATAATTGTCATTTCTTAACTTTTGAAACTATCGGATTTTATTAATAATAGTAACACTGCAATGTGTTTATAGCAGACACAGTTCTCATCTATCATTTTAATCTCTGATGTAAGCAATGGAAATGTTTTCAGTATATTTAATAGGCAATCAAAAAAGAATTAAAATTATACATAGAATATTCGTTTAGCCCAGGAAGAACCAGTCAGAGAGATTCTGAAGAGCCAAAATGATGTAAATATTGAATAATATAAATATTAAAGTGGCAAATGAAAACATAGCAAAAACCCTGTGATGTGGATCAGAGGCACAGAGGCAGAGTGCTTATCAAACATACCAAGTTCTGGGTTAAATTTCTACCACTTTTAAAATAAAAGCAATATAAAATACTCACCCCCAAATTTTATATTGTGATATGTGGTTATAATTTCTGTCCTTGGTGTGGTGAATGAAGATAAATCAGGACCCTCAACCATGTAGCTAATTTTAAGTCTGTCTGACTCAAAGAAAAAAAAAGAAAGACAGGAAAGAAAAAAGAAAAAGGAAAAAAAGGAGAACAAGAGACAAGAACACAAAAAAATATGGTTATGTACATATTGTATTAAGTTAAATATTCTAAATACTATTGGAAAATGACAGTGACTATACCGATATGGTATAAAAATATGTATATGTATATATGTGTGTGTATACATGTGTGTGTAATTTTATATAAATGCTTATTAATTAAATCTTAATAGAAATAAAGAACTTATGTGAAAATCAGATAAAATATGCATTAGGAAAGTTACTTTTATTAGGTCAAAGAGTTACTTCATGATAAAAAGTCTCTTAAATATATGAATTTAAAAGATTATATACTGATCATGAAAATTCCTATAACATCTATATGTCTATTGTCTCTCTCATCTCTCCCATCTATCTATCTATCTATCTATCTATCTATCTATCTATCTATCTATCTATCTATCTATCTATCTATCTATCCATCTTCTTTTCCCCATAGATCTATTATCCATCTAGCTACAGATCAAAAGAATCAACAAAAATATCATCTAATAAAGATATATGCATGACTTTATGTAATATATATTCTAGCCAGTGACCAAGAGAATTATCAAAAACTTGGAGAACTGAACAAATACAAAATTAATCAATTATAGTGGGACATTGCAGTACCTTTTAAAACTTGACAGATTCGACAGTATAGTAAGAAGTCCATACTATATTTCATTTTGTTAGCTAATACATCTGACCAGAACAGAATTGAATTAGGAATCTATAACAAAAACAATTAAGTAATACTGTTAAATGCATGGAACTATAATCAAAGAAGATATCTTCAGAGAAAATAGAAAAATTTTAGCACTGGAAAGTGCTAAAATTATGCATATGAGAAAATATTAGATTCAGCTTAGTTTATTTTAAATGAAAATGTCCGTATGAAAAATATAGCAGAAAATAACATGAAACAATACTTAATTTTGTAGGTCATAAAGTCGGAAAAATAAGACACTATAGCTAAATAAAATAAATTAATGAGTTTAAGAGAAGAAAATGAAAAAAATAAGAGAAAAAATCAATGAAATAAAATTAGTTACTTATAAGGATAGCACAGAGTATTTTTATCAAGATAAAAGCAAAGAAATAGCAATGGATAATCAAAAATTATAGAAATAAACCCAAGGAGCATGTAATATGAAGAGTGGCAACTATCAAATATTACTTGAAAAGCTAAAGGAAAATTACTTTAATGCTGAAATAGGGTTTAAGTTTATGTGTTAAAAGATGTACTCTTGCCAAGGGATGAGTTCATCCCAATTAAGATAAAAATTCTTTGTAAATTTTATCAAACTTCTGTGATGGGATGTGATGTGGTATGATCCAGTGCGGTGTGTGTGTGTGTGTGTGTGTGTGTGTGTGTGTGTGTGTGTGAGTGTATGTGTCTTTGTGTGTGTGTGTTAAACTCCAAGTAATCAAAATAATTTTGGAAAAAAATTGGTGAACTTACCATGGATCGATATCAATATATCCCATACTACAGAAATAAGAGTGTTTTTCAAGGCAGAATTTTCCTAGATGTTATGGAGCAGACTCTAGATCCCAGAAGGAGAGTTTACTTATAATAATTTATACTGTTGGCAATAGTGAATGAGTTTCTTGGCCTACTCCTATGAGTCTGGAACAAATCATTTTCTGCTTCAAACCAAAAGAGAACAATATTACATCACAGTAGATAGTAATTTTAAATGAATAACAGAACTAAGTTTCTGAGAAGATAAACTGAACTTTGCCAGAGTTGAAAGCATTTTACCTTTGAATAATAAAGAAGTGAGATGATGAGTCATAGGTTAAAAATAATATTTTAAATTATGTCCCTGATAAAGGGTTTATATTAAGACTAGATATATAATCTTTAAATCAAGGGATAAGTAACCAGACAAGACTTCAACTTGGATAATGTACATCTATGCCAAGTGTTCTCTGCCTCATCGATATCTTTATTATTTGACAACATAATTATAAGTATTGAAAACTGAATAAATTTAAATCTCCTTTGCATGCTCAATTTCATACAGATCTTATTTATTTCTACATATTGGTATTGGGATATCAAATATAATTTTCTACTTTTAAAAGTCACTCACGAATATAAACATTACACAGATAAAGGAAGTCTGATAGAACATTATATAACTTCTATGAAGATTCTGCCCTATAAAACACTCTTATTTTTGTTACTGTATGAGATATTTTGAAATTAATCCATTCTAAGTTCACTAGTTTTTTCCCCAATATCATTCTGATTACTTGGAGTTTAACACACACACACACACACACACACACACACACACACTTGACTAGACCAAATTTCTCTATATCTAAGTGAACATATTCTACAGAATAAAAATGAAACATTCTAAGCCATGGCTTTGTCTATGGTTTTACATTTTCACCATAAATTTCATTTTTATTTACTTATAACACTCACGAAAAGAAAAAATTATGACACTGAGATTAGAAAATTATTAACCTTATATTTTATCCATGACTCATGTGTTATATATTACCTGCAGTATGTCTATCTTCCTCATTTAATATTACCCCTTGCTGGGACTCTACATTACGGGACTTACATACAGGTTAATTTAGAACAATTGTACTTTCTATTGTTGATCCCAAATTTTAAAACACTGTATACATTGACACTAATAAATAAGCAATATGCTAATTGTAAGTAACTTATAAAACAAATCTTATATTTTTAATAAAAGAGAAAATTTGTGACCCAAACATGATTTCTTTTTAATAACATTTGTATTGATCAGTTTTAAATTAATTTTCAAGTAGTTGTAATAAAATTTTGTCATTAATTAAATTATTTACTCCTTTTGGACATGAGAAATTCATGACTTTTTTCATTCTTTTAATATGTTTAAAGCAAATTTGTAACATAAAATAAGGAAAACCTGAAATTGAGTTTGCAATATTGAGATTTTTGGTTGATATATGTCCCTCAACTTTATTTTAATAAACATTTGATATCAGTTTTAAAAGACCAACCTTTTGATATTAACAATATAGATTTGAATGTTTAAATCAGAATTGATCTTTAATTCATACTAAGTATTGTATAAATTGGAGTGTTGTCATTATCTGTTATAATACCTGTATGCAAAGTATAATGTTTATACATAAATATATCTTCTGTTATATATTTACTGAGGAAATATGGAGAATTATTTCCTCTGGTTTTTTTTTCTAAAAGAATAGTTTACTATTTTCTCTACTCCTTCACAATAGCACTCTGAAATTTGCTGCTTCTGTGCATAGCCAATGGCATTCCTTGACCTTCTTCTGGCAGTTCTCCCTGTCATCCACCTCGCCCAGCCTTTGAAAACTACCATTTGGCTTTCAGCTCCTATCAGACCAACTTTTGTAGACTGTACATCTCAGTGAGATCATGTAGTAATTCTATTATTGTGCCTGGCTTATTTCATTTAATATAAAGACTTCCAGTCCATCCTTTATCAGCACTAACAGGATTTCATTCTTTCTAAGACTAAATGGGAATTCCTTATGTATATGTATCACATTTTCCACTCATCAGTTAAGAGATCACACAAGGGTTTTTTGGAGTTTTCTTGGCTGTTGTAAATTAAGCATAGGAGTATAGATACTTCCATGATATGTTGACCTTCTTTCATTTGAATATGTATCCAAAAGTGGGCCTATTGTATCTTATGGTGGTTTAATATATAATTTTTCAGGGAAATTCATAGTTTGTTCTATGTAGTGTAATGAGTTTGTATTTTAATTTATTTTTTTTTTCTATTCTAGTCTACAGACTGTGGATGGTTCTTCTTTTTCATACCATCCCTGTCAATTGCTGTCCTCATCTATTTTGGTAACAGCTATTAATGTAGCTATTACCAAATAGTTACTAATAGTTGTGAAGTGATGCAACCCTAAAGTTTTAACTGCATATCTCTGATGTTTTATATTGGTAAACATTTCTCATTTACATATTGGTCATTTCAATGTCTTGAAATATAAATTTAGATCTACTTTTACAGTAGATATTTTGGTAGTTTGATGAATATTAATTTATTTGGCATACAATTTCTGGTGCATGAAAACTAAACAGAAATATTTCTTTGTGAATGCCCTACACAATTTCCTCTTGTCTTGGCATCTTGCATTGGTTTGACATAGTCATATATTTCTCATCAATATTTGTAAGTCATTCTCTTATAACCCAGTTTACACTATGTGAATTCCATTCTACATATTTCTGAATATTCTGCTTGATTCATAATGTTGTATGTTCAAGATTAAGCTAAAATGAAAAATAGTTTCAACTCTATGGACTTTTCTACTTATTAACTGTATGCCCCTGTCTGTATTCTAATTACTGTCTACATAACTTTGCCTTTTCAAGAGTGTCATGTTCTGAAGTTGCAAATGAATAATTTTCACGAATGCGTTACTTTTCTCTCCACTTTACATTATGCAGTTCCACTTCTGCCAAGCATTTTTATAGCATCAAAGCACATTTATTTTCATCCCTGAATAATATTTCATTGTTTAGATTACTAACATTTGTTTATTCACTCTTTTGGTAAGGAACATCTTGGTTTCTTCCATTTGGGCTATTATGAATAAAGCTGATATGGACATTGGCGCACACTTTTGAATGTTAATGGACACAAATTTTCAAGTCATTTGGAAAACTTTCAAGCAGTGTGTTTGCTGCATCATATGGCAAGACTGTTTTGTTTTGTTAAATTTACCCGACTGTTTCCCACCAGACTCTGCTCTGAAATGGGTGTACCATTTTGAATTCCCAGCAAACATTACTCCCCCGCCCCACTTTTGCCATCATTTGACACTGTCAATACTTTAGCCAATTCAATAAGTATGTCATGCCATCTTAAGTGTTTTCTTCCAGTTTCCAGTTTACTAATAATGTACAGTGTTGGGTATCTTGTCAAATGCTCACTTATATCTCTATATCATTGCTGGTGAGAATCTTCTCATCAATAATTTTTATAGTGAATATTTCATTACTCATTTCAGAATTCCTAATGTTTTCAAAGTTTAATGATTCGATTGTGATTCTTAAATTGTTTTTTAGAACTATTTTTTAAATATTACAGTTATTAGCACTGAACAAATTAATTTATAAATATAGTTTGAAATGTATTGATTTGAATTCTAGAATAAAATATCTTTATTCTGCTATTCTTTAGCAGAAATAAATTCTGTATTGTAAAATAATGTCTGTGAACCCTAATTGATTTTCACAGACTATGTAATCAATTTGATTTTCCCATTGACTTGAAAAATACAGTTGTCTAGTTCATAAATGACAGAACAATTCAGGATTGTCAGAAGAAATATTTGCACCATCATTTAGTGTGTTTAATATATAGCAATCAATGATGCCACAAAACTTATAGTTGCGGTTTGAGCTTTCTAAATGTTCATGAAATTCAGTGGCACAGTGGTTATATTATTAGTAGTTCATCAAAATATAAACTTAAATAATTTCCATGTAATATTGACACAGAATTAGCAAGAGAATGCTATAGATGCTAATGATAAATAATCATTGATTATATTTACATGAGTTATTAGGCAACTGCCAGTCTGCATAACAAAGAAATTTAACTACTGATTTTTCTATATAGAAAGTTTTTTTTGCTTTATAAATACTTTAAAAATAATTTTATAATTAAGTTAATAAAATAAAAATTAATGATTTTATGTTATGCTAGCTACTGATTTTAAAATTAATCTGTTATGAAAATTTTGTTTGTTGATCATATACTATTTTACAATTATCAGTATTTTTTAATATTGACAAAATAGTTATTTCTTTAGTACTAAGAAATGTATATTAATGGATATACCAACCATCTATCCTCAGGACTGCTTTAAATGTGTGGTACCCAACTTGGCATCCAGACTCATTTATGCTAAAGTCTAATTTTATTCATATGCCATTCATATGTTAATTAGGTACATTTGACCCTATACTTTCTTTTTTAAAAAAATACACCCAAAAATAAGAGATTATTTTTCTCTTTCCAGAAGAATTTATTTTTTTTTTAATTTTTAAAATTTATTTATTTTTATTCTTTAAGCAGTTTTTATACTCCAGACTTCATCCCCATCCAGGTCTGCCCCAGGACTGCTTCCCATCCCATACCTGCTTCCCTCCTGCCACCTGTCTTCAAGAGGATGTCCCCACCCCCACCATCCCCACCCCATCAGGCCTCCCCAGTCCCTGGGGCCTCAAGTCTCTCCAGGGTTAGGTGCATCTTCTCTCACTGAGGCCAGACTAGGCGTCCTCTGCTATATATGTGTTTTGACCTCATATCAGATGGTATATGCTGTCTGGTTGGCGGCCCAGAGTCTGAGAGATCTTGGGAGTTCAGGTCAGTTGAGACTGCTGGTCTTCCGATGGGTTTGCCTGCTCTCCTCCTCAACTTCTTCCAACTTTTCCCCAATTCAACCACAGAGGTCCCTGGCTTTAGGCCATTGGTTGAATGCTAGCATCTGCATCTGATTCTTTCAACTGCTTGTTGGGCCTCTCAGAGGGCAGCTATGCTAGGCTCCTGTCTGCAAGCACACCACAGCATCAGTGAGTGTTAGAGCCTCAGGGCCTCCCCTTGAGCTGGATCCCAATTTGGGCCTGTCACAGACCTCCTTTCTTTCATGCTCTCCTCCATTTTTGTCCCTGCAGTTCCTTCAGACAGGAACAGTTCTGGGTAAGAGCTTTGGACTCTGGGATGGCAACCCTTGATGTCTATCCATCCACTGGAGGTGGACTCTACAAGTTCCCCTTCCTCACTGTAGAACATTTCATCTAAGTCTTTCACATTCCAGGTCTCAGGTACATTCTAGAGGGTCCCTCAAACCTCTACCTCCCAAGGTTGCCTGTTTCCATTCATTCTGCTGACTCTCAGGGCTTCAGTTCTGTTGTCCCCAATACCTAATCCTGTTCCTCCTTTCCTTCCTTGTTCCCTTTTCCACTCAGGTCCCTCCCTCCCTCTGACTCAGTGACTGTTTTCTTTTCCCTCCCAAATGAGATTGAGGCATCCTTTCTTGGGTCCTTTGACTTATTAACAACCTTCTTGAGCCCTGTGGGTTGAATCCTGGGTATTATGTATATTTTTGGCTAATATTCACTTATTCATGAGTACATACCATAGCTGAATAGTACTCCATTGTGGAGATATACAACATTTTCTGTATCCATTCTTCTGTTGAAGGACTTCTGGGTTCTTTCCAGCTTCTGGCTATTATAAATAAGGCTGCTATGAATAGTGGAGCATGTGTCCTTATTACATGCTGGAGAATGTTCTGGGCATATGCCCAGGAGTAGTATAGCTGGGCCCTCAAGTAGTACTATGTCTAATTTTCTGAGGACCGCCAAACAGATTTCCAGAGTGGTTTTACCAGCTTGCAATCCCACCAGCAATGGAGAAGTGTTCCTTTTTCTCCACATCCTCTCCAGCACCTGCTGTCCTCTGAGTTTTTCATCTTTGCCATTTTGACTAGTGTGAGGTGGAATCTCAGGGTTGTTTTGATTTGCTTTTCCCTAATAACTAAGGATGCTGAACATTTCCTTATGGGCTTCAGAGTCATTAGAGTTTCCTCAGTTGAGAATTCTCTGTTTGGCTCTGTACCCCATTTTTTAATAGTTTTATTTGACTCTCTGGAGTCTAACTTCTTGAGTTCTTTGTATATATTGGATATTAACTCTCTACCAGATGTAGAATTGGTAAAGATATTTTCTAAATATGTTGGTTGCCATTTTGTCCTATTGACAGTATCCTTTGCCTTACAGAAGGCTTGCAGTTTTATGAGGTCCCATTTGTCAATTCTTGTTCATAGAGCATAAGCCATTGGTGTTCTATTCAGGAAAATTCCCCCTGTGCCCATGTGTTCACTTCCCCACTTTCTCCTCTATAAGCTTCAGTGTATCTGGTTTTATGTGGAGGTCCTTGATCCACTTGGATTTGACCTTTGTACAAGGAGATAAGAATGGGTCTAGTTGCATTTTTCTACATGACGACCTCCAGTTGATCCAACACCGTTTGTTACAAACAATCTTTTTTCCCACTGGATATTTTTAGCTCGTTTGTCAAATATCAAGTGACCGTAGGTGTGTGGGTTCAATTCTGGGTCTTCAATTCTATTCCATTGATCTTCCTGCCTGTCTCTGTACCAATACCATACAGATTTTATCACTATTGCTCTGTAGTAGAGCTTGAGGTCAGGGATGGAGATTCCCCCAGGAGATCTTTTGTTGTGGAGAATAGTTTTCACTCTCCTGGTTTTTTGTTTTTGTTTTTTGGGTTTTTTTTTTGTTATTCAAAATGAATTTGCAGATTGCTCTTTTTAACTCTTTGAAGAATTGATTTGGAATTTTGATGGAGATTGCATTGAATCTGTAGATTGCTTTGAACAAGATGGCCAATTTTACTATATTAATCCTGCCAATCCATGAGCATGGGTGATCTTTCCATCTTCTGGGATCTTCTTCGATATCTTTCTACAGAGGCTTGAAGTTCTTGTCATACAGATCTTTCACTTGCTTGGTTAGAGTCACACCAAGGTATTTAATATTATTTGTGACTATTGTGAAGGGTGTCATTTCCCTAATTTCTTTCACAGCTTGTTTATCCTTTGAGTAGAGGAAAGCTACTGATTTGTTTGAGTTAATTTTATATCCAGCCACTTTGCTGAAGTAGTTTATCAGCTTTAGGTCTCTGGTGGAAGTTTTGGGGTCGCTTAAGTATATGATCACATCATCTGCAAATAGTGAAATTTTGACTTCTTCCTTTCCAATTTGTATACTTTTGACCTCCTTTTGTTGTCTAATTGCTCTGGCTAGGACTTCAAGAACTTTATTGAATAGATAGGGAGAGAGTGGGCAGCTTTATCTGGTTCCCGATTTTAGTGAGATTGCTTCAAGTTTCTTTCCATTTAGTTTGATGTTGACTACTGGTTTGCTGTATATTGCTTTCACTGTGACTAGATATGGGCCCTGAATTCCTGATCTCTCCAAGACTTTTATCATGAAAGGATGCTGAATTTTGTCAAAAGCTTTTTCAGCATCTAATGAAATGACCCTGTGGGGTTTTTTGGTTTTTTTTTTTTTTTAGTTTGTTTTTGTAGTGGATTACATTTATGGATTTCCGTATATTGAACCATCCCTGCATCCCTGGGATGAAGCCTACTTGATCATGGTGAGTTATCATTTTGATGCATTCCTGGATTTGGCTGGCCAGAATTTTGTTGAGAATTTTTGAATCAATGTTCATAAGGTAAATTGTTCTGAAGTTCTCTTTCCTTGTTTGGTCTTTGTTTGGTTTAGGTATAAGCATTATTGTGGCTTCACAGAATGAATTGGGTAGTGTTTCTTGTGTTTCTATTTTGTGGAATAGTTTGAAGAGTATTGGTATTAGTTCTTCTTTGAAGATCTGATAGAATTCCCCAGTAAACCCATCTGGTCCTGAGATTTTTGTTGTTTTTGTTGTTGTTGGGAGACTGTTAATGACTGCTTCTATTTCCTCAAGACTTATAGGACTAATTAGATAGTTTATCTGATCCTGTTTTAATGTTGGTACCTGGTATGTTTCTAGAAAATTATCCATTTTGTCCATATTTTCCAATTTTGTTGAGTATAAGTTCTTGTAGTAGGATCTGATGATTTTTTTCAATTTCCACAGTTTCTGTTGTTATGTCTCCCATTTTATTTATGATTTTATTAATTTGGGTAGTGCCTCTGTGCCCTCTGGTTAGTCTGGCTAAGGGTTTATCCATCTTGCTGATTTTCTCAAAGAACCCGCTCCTGGTTTTGTTGATTCTTTGTATGGTTCTTTTTGTTTCTATTTGGTTGATTTTGGCCCTGAGTTTGATTATTTCCTGCCGTCTACTCCTCCTGGGTGCATTTGCTTCTTTTTGTTCTAGAGCTTTCATGTGTGTTGTCAAGCTGCTAGTGTGCTCTCTCCATTTTCTTTTTGGAGGCACTTAGAGCTATTGGTTTGCCTCTTAGCATTACTTTCATTGTGTCCCATAAGTTTTGGTATGATGTGTCCTCATTTTCATTAAATTCTAAAAAGTCTTTAATTTCTTTCTTTATTTCTTCCTTGACCAAGCTATCATTGAATAGAACATTGTTCAATGTCCATGTGTATGTGTGTTTTCTGTTGTTTTTGTTTGAACTTAAGACCAGCCTTAGACCATGGTGATCTGATAGGGTGCGTGGAATTATTTCAATACTCTGGTATCTGTTGAAGCCTGTTTTATGACCAATTATATGGTCAATTTTGGAGAAGGTACCATGAGGTGCTGAGAAGAAGGTATATTCTTTTGCTTTAGGATGGAATGTTCTATAAATATCTGTTAGATCCATTTGGTCCATAACTTCAGTTAGTTTCACTTTCTGCTGTTAAATTTCTGTTTCCTTGATTTTTCCATTGCTAAAAGTGGGGTGTTGAAGTCCCACTATTATTATGTGGGTGCCAAGCTTTAGTAAAGTTTCTTTTATGAATGTGGGTGCCTTTTCATTTGGAGCATAGATGTTCAGCATTGAGAGTTCATCTTGTTATATTTTTCCTTTGACCAGTATGAAGTGTCCCCTACCTTATCTTTTTTGACAACTTTTGGTTGAAAGTTGATTTTATCCAATATAAGAATGGCAATTCCAGCTTGTTTCTTGGGACCATTTGCTTGGAGAATTGTTTTCCGACCTTTGAATCTGAGGTAGTGACTGTCTTTGTTACTGAATTGGGTTTCTTGAATTCAGCAAAATGTTGGGTCCTGTTTACGTATCCAGTCTGTTAGTCTATGTGTTTTTATTGGGGAATTAAAACCATTGATGTTAAGAGATATTAAGGAAAAGTGATTGTTGCTTCCTGTTATTTAGGTTGTTAAAGGTGGAATTCTATATTCGTGGCTATCTTCTTTTGGGTTTGTTGAATGAAGATTACTTTTATTGCTTTTTCCAAGGTATAGCTTCCCTCCTTGTGCTGTTATTTTCCACCCATTATCCTTTGTAGAGCTAGGTTTGTGGAAAGATATTGTGTAAACTTGGTTTCTCGTGGAATGTCTTGTTTTCTCCATCTATGGTAATTGAGAATTTTGCTGGGTATAGTAGCTTGTGCTGACATTTATGTTCTCTTAGGGTCTTTATGACATCTGCTCAGGATCTTCTGGCTTTCAGTTTCTGGTGAGAAGTCTGGTGTAATTCTGATAGGTCTGCCTTTATGTTACTTGACCTTTTTCCCATACCGTTTTTATTATTCTTTCATTGCTTAGTGCATTTGATGGGAGGAATTTCTGTTCTGGTCAGTCTGTTTGGAGTTCTGTAGGCTTCTTGTATGTTCATGAGCAACTCTTTCTTTAGATTAGGGAAGTTTTCTTCTATAATTTTGTTGAAGATATTTACTGGCCCTTTAAATTGTAAATCTTTGGTCTCTTCTATATCTACAATCCTTAGGTTTGGTCTTCTCAATGTGTCCTGGATTTCCTGGATATTTTGGGTTACAAGCTTTGCGCATTTTGCATTTTCTTTGACTGTTGAGTCTATGGTATCTTCAGCACCTGAAATTCTTTCTTCTATCTCTTATATTCTGTTGTTGATGCTTGCATCTATGACTTCTGAATTCTTTCCAATGTTTTCTATCTCCAGAGATGTCTTACTTTGTGATTTCTTTATTGTTTCTACTTCCATTTTTAGATCCTGGATAGTTTTGTTCAGTTCCTTCACTTTTTTTTTTTTTTTTGTGTTTCCCAGAAATTCTTTAAGGGATTTTTGTGTTTCCTCTTTAAGGGCTTCAACCTGTTAACCCATATTCTCCAGTAATTTTTAAGGGAGTTATTGATGTCCTTTTTGAACTCCTCTATCAACATCATGAGATGTGATTTTAAATCCAGCTATTACTTTCCACGTATGTTGGGGTATCCAGAATTTGCTGTTGTGGGAGAACTGGGTTTCGATGGTGCCATGTTGGTTTCTGTTAATAATGTCCTTGTGTTTGTCTTTTGCCGTCTGGTTATTTCTGGTGTTGACTGACCTTGCTGTCTCTGGCTGTGGATTATCTGTCCTGCAAAACTGTGTATCTGTACTCCTGGGATTCCCATTCTCTCTGTGCATACAGGTATGTAGGCACTCCTGGACGACCAGCTTTCCTGTGCTTCCAGGCCTCTCTGCACTACAAATGCCCTAAGTGAGGCTGGTTCTCAAATGCCCTGAGTGTGACTGATTCTCTAGAAAGTATGAGGAGATGGTGTCTTTACTGTGGCAGACCTGGCAAGAGTCTGCCCCCACAGAAAGGGGAGGCAGTGGCAGAAGAGGCAGGATGTCCTCTTTTTTAATAGCCTAGTAGTATTCCAATTTGTAAACGAACCACATTTCCTTTATCCATTCTTTTGTCATGGGACATCTGGGTTGTTTCCAGCTTCTGACTATCACAAATAAGTTCCACTATGAACATAGTGGAACATGTGCCCTGTGGCATGGTAGGGCATCTTTTGGGTATATGCCCAAGAGTGATATAGCTGGGTCTTCTGGTAGATCTATTTCAAATTTTTTGAGGAACATCCAGATTGATTTCCTGAGTGGCTGCACCATTTTGCAATCCCACCAGCAATGGAGGAGTGTTCCTCTTTCTCCACATCATCACCAGCATGTGCTGTCACTTGAGTTTTTGATCTTAACCATTCTGATTGATGTGAAGTAGAATCTTGGGGTCATTTTAATTTGCATTTCCTTGATCTCTAAGGACTTTGAACATTTCTTTAAGTGCTTCTTGGCCCTTTGAGATTCTGTTGTTGTGAATTCTCTGTTTAGTTCTATACCCCATTTTTTGACTGAGTTGTTTGGTTTCTTACTGGCTAGCTTCTTGCATTCTTTATATAGTTTTGATATTAGCCCTCTATATAATTAGGTGTTAGTAAAGATTTTTTCCCCAATCTGTAGGTTGCTGGTTTGTCCTACTGACTATGTCTTTTCCCTTATAGAAGCTTCCCAGTTTCATGAGGTTCCATTTATCAATTCTTCATCTTAAAGCCTGAGATATTGGAGTACTGTTTAGGAAATTCCCCCCTGTGCCAATGAGTTCGAAGGCTCTTTCTACTTCCACTTCTATTAGATTCAGTGTATCTGGTTTTATATTGAGGTCTTTGATCTGCTTGGACATGAGATTTGTGCAAAGTGACAAATATGTATCTATTTTAATTTTTCTACACACAGACTGCCAGTTAGACCAGAACCATTTATTGAAGGTGGTTTCTTCTTTCCATTGTATATTTTTGGCTTCTTTGTCAAGGTCAAGTGTCTGTAAGTGTGTGGCTTTATTTCTGTTTCTTCAATTTTCATCTTGTCTGTTGATGACTTTAGGTTGAAAGTCAATTTTATCTGATATTAGGATGGCTACTCCGGCTTGTTTCCTGGGACCATTTGCTTGTAAAATTGTTTTCCAGCCTTTTACTCTGAGGTAGTATTTGTCTTTGACACTGAGGTGCATTTCCTGCACGCAGCAAAATGCTGGGTCCTGTTCACGTTTCCAGTCTGTTAGTCTATGTCTTTTTATTGGGAAATTGAGACCATTGTTATTAAGAGAGATTAAGGAATAGTGATTATTGCCACCTGCTATTCTTGACGCTATCTTTATGTTTGAGTGGTTATCTACTTTTGGGTTTGATGCAAGAAGGTTACTATCTTGTTTTTTCCAGGGTGTTGTTTCTCTCCCTGTATTGGCGGTTTCCACCTATTATCCTTTGCAGGGCTGGGTTTGTGGAAAGATATTGTGAAAATTTGGTTTTTTCACGGAATATCTTGGTCTCTCCATCTATGGTGATTGAGAGTTTTGCTGGATATAGTAGTCTAGGCTGGCATTTGTGTTCTCTTAGTGTCTGCATGAGATCTGCCCAGGATCTTCTGGCTTTCATAGTCTCTAGTGAGAAATCTGATGTGATTCGGATAGGTCTTCCTTTGTGTGTTACATGGCCTTTTCTCTTACTGCTTTTAATATTCTTTCTTTGTTTAGTACATTTGATGTTTTGGTTATTATGTGACGGGAGGTATTTCTGTTCTGGTCCAGTCTGTTTGGAGTTCTGTAGGCTTCATGTACGTTCATCGGCATCTCTCTCTTTAGGTTAGGGAAGTTTTCTTCCATAATTTTGTTGAAGATGTTTACTGGCCCTTTAAGTTGCAAATCTTCACTCTCATCTATACCTATAATCCTTAGGTTTGGTCTTCTCATTGTGTCCTGGATTTCCTGGATGTTTTGGATTACACGTTTTTTGCATTTTGCATTTTCTTTGACTGTTGAGTCGATGCTTTCTATGGAATCTTCAGCACCTGAGATTCTTTCTTCCATCTCTTGTATTCTATTGTTGATGTTTGCATCTATGACTCCTGATTTCTTCCCAAGGTTTTCTATCTCCAAAGTTATCTCCCTTTGTGATTTCTTAGTTGTTTCTACTTTCTTTTTTAGATCCTGGATGGATTTGCTGAGATCCTTCACTTGTTTGTTTGTATTTTCCTGTATTTCTTTAAGGTATTTTTGCATTTCCTCTTTCAGGATTTCTGCCTGTTGACCCAAGTTCTCCTGTATTTCTCTAAGCGATTTTTGTGTTTCCTCCTCATGGGCTTCTATCTGTTGATCCATCGTCTCCTGCATTTCTTTAAGCAATTCTCGTGTTTCCTTTGTAAAGGCATCTATCCATTGATTCATTTCTTTAAGCAATTTTTGTGTTGCCTACCTATGGGCATCCATCTGTTGACCCATAGTCTTCTGCATTTCTTTATGCGATTTTTGTGATTCCTTTGAAAGTGCATCTACCTGTTGATTCATTTCTTTAAGCGATTTTTGTGTTGCCTCCTTGTGTGCCTCCATCTGTTGACCCATGTTCTCCTGCATTTCTCTAAGCGATTTTTGTGTTTCCTTTGTAAGAGCTTCTAACTGTTGATTCATGGTCTCCTGTAACTCTTTATGAGATTAATTTGTGTCCTTCTTGAAATCCTCTAATAGCATCATGAGAAGTGATTTTAAATCCAGATCTTGTCTTTCGGGTGTGGTGGGGTATCCAGGACAGTGCAGCGTGAGTGTCAGTTTAGTCACTCAGAATTGTGGTTTTGACAAATAGAAAAGGCAGAAGTGGGGCTGGTGACATGGCTCAGCAGGTAAAGGTGATTGCTGAAAAACTCGATGATGAGGAACCCGGGACAAAAATGGTAGAAGGAGAAAACTGGCCCCCACTGCCTCTCCTAAGACACCACATTCTATGGCTGCGTGTATTTGTGTGTTAGCATCCCATACCCAACCACAAAACCAGTCCATTCTTAAAAATTAAAAGCAAACGAAAAATGAAAAAAAAATAAAGTTTTGAATTGTGGTTTGTATGTGATATAAAGGCATAGTCATGTACTATTTTTCCAGGAATTTTTTAAGGAAATATTTTTAAAAAGAAAAGGATTGATGAATATTGAAGAGACATAAGACCATTTAGATCAAGCAGACATGTCTCAAAAGAGGAAACTCCTATGAACAAAATTTGTTTATAGTGACTGACTTTTAAGTAGATGTTTCTCTCCTAGCTTCAATGATCTATTCTTGTAAAGCATATATATCCTGAATATATACAATATTATATATTCTGAATATGTTTGTCATATAATATATAATAATGCACACAGTATTTATTCAGGATATCTAATTACATTTGTGCATGAACAGTGAAATGGTTGAATGAAAATAATCAATATTCCTATATCCCAAGAGAGATGTGGTCTAGATAAGGAAAGGACACTTCAGATCTTAGACATTTTCCAGTATATATGCTGTTTATTCATTACAGTCTCCATGATTTGAGAACTTCTTCATCTTTTGAATGAGGGCTTGTACTCTATGGTTAAAATATACCACCTTCCCCTATTCCAGGGCAAATACTCTCTGTCTTGTAGTTCATTGTTTATGGACTCCATACAAAAGTGACATCATGCGTTATTTACATTTTATGTATGGCTTACTTCACTTAGTATAATGCCCTCTTGGTTCAATATTTTTAAACCTAAATATATTCCCTTCAGTGCTAAAGAAAATCCTTCATAAGTGAAAAAAGTTCATATTTCAAAAGTTATTTGATTAAATTTTTCATAATTTTTATTCAAAACTTTTCAATTTAAATTCTCTGTGAAGTTTCACAGAAAACATGTTTTCTTGTATAGCTGTCTCCTTTCCATTGGCTTGGATTTCCTAAAGATCTTTCAGTTTAGACTTTTATATTTATTGGCTTGTTGCAATAGTATTTCTTTATGATTTTACTAATGACATGACAATACTGTCCCCTTTGACCCTGCAATAAATACATTTGCATTAGTTACTCCCATTTTTCATTTTCCCACTTATCCTATGTTCTAATGTGCAACAAAGTTTGGAGAATGCCCTTTGGGCTACTGAAAATACATGGTGGGCTACTGAAAATACATAGTTAAGTGTAGTGTTTCTACAGTTTTCTGTTGGACTATTTGGTTTGGGGTACCTTTGAACTTTGAATATTTCTCCATTTTCTTTTGTCTAGACTGCTTGTCTATTGGTGAGAAGGAGGCTTTGAAAACACCTACCATCACAGTTTACCATTAAACATATACTGGCTTTATGTCCAGTAGTCTTTATGAATCTGCCTGTTCCTGAGTTTAATGCCTATATGTTTAGAACTTTAATGAGAGGAATATGTTTTAGAATACTTAATAAGAGGAAGTAATCTTCTGTGTCTTTTGATTGGTTTTCAATGGCATTCCATTTTGCCAATATTGAAATAGTAATATATTTTTATTGTCTTTTTACCCCAAGGCTGTTTCCATCTATGATGATGTGTGTTTCGTGGAGGCAGCAAAAGAGGATTTTGATTTCTGATACAGTCTAAAGTCTGTGTCTTTTTATTGGAGACTTGGATCATTAATATTCTGTTCCTACTGAAATGTGAGTATCAATTATGTTATATCATTCATCTTTTGAGATTTTTAGACTTTGTTTATTAAGTTCTCTGATATTCCCCATTTATCTCTATAATCTTTTGGATAGTTTTGATAAACTCTCTTTGTGTACCCTCTGTAGATCTAGCCTTGTGGTCATCAATTTATTTCATCTTTTTTAAAATTATGTAATTTTTTTATTTATCCTTTAACTTTAATTGATAATTTTGCTAAACATAATATTCTGGTCAGCAGTTATGTTTTTTCAGGTCTTGAAATATGTTTTCTAGATCCTTCTGGCTTTAATGTTTATGTCAAATAATCAATCATTTTCCTTTTTAAAAAGATTTATTAATTCTTATTCTATGTGTGTGAGTATTTTGTCTGCATGTACCACATACATTTCTGGTACCCTTTGAAGTTAGAAGACAATAGTTTTACTGGAACTGCATGCAGAAGATTTTGAGTCACATCAATGCTGGGAGCTAAACCAGAGTCCTCTAAAAAACAGCCAGTACCCTTCAAAACTAAGTCATCTCTTTAGCTGTTATTTTGCTTATCCTGCCTTTGTAATTGACCCTTTACTCTTAAATTACAATAGCCCTTATTTATTCCATGTTTTTTTGTTTGTTTGTTTTGAAAGGTTCATTTTGTTTGGTGTTTTACCTCTAACATGATATGGAGAATTTAAGTTTTTGTCCTTTTTAGGATTTCTGTATGGTGCTTGTACTTAGAAAAGTATTCTTTTCTATAGCTTTGGGAAACTTTCTTCTGTGGCTGCACTGACAATATTTTCTTCATACTTATGATTTTTTCCTTTGACCATGGCCATAACTAAAAGATGTAGTTTTGTTCACATTTTAATGTTATTTTAGTGAGTATTTTAAATAATTCATACAATGTATTTTTATCTTATTCACTTATCTCCCCAAATGCATCTCTGATTTCACATGAAATTTAGATCCTTTCAAACCTTGGAGTGGTATCAGAGTAGAATGGGCATTCTGACCTCTCAGAGAAGTTACATGTAAGTAAATGTCTATTAATTTAAGAAATCCTGCATGCTGTCCACTCACAACACATCCTCTTAGGTGACATTACCCAGAAAATGTCACTATAGAGCTTATTTCCAGCACAGCTGGTCCAAGTTGGCACCCTTATGTCTTAAAGTTTTCTTCTAGTGTAAATTCTGTCCAAAAAATCATGTTTATATTTTTGAGAATATAATACATCACTTCCCCCCTTCCTTTTCCTCACACCAAGCACCCCCATATATTCCTCTCTTGCTGTTTCTAAAATGTATGGCTTTATTTTTCTTTAATTGTTGTTACCCACACCTGTACATCTGTGTATTCCTTACTAACTGAATACAATATTCTCAATCCATATAATACTAGTTATGTGCCTATGTTTAAGGGATCACCATTTGATATTAGATAACCAGTCTCTATGCTTTTCCCTGGGAAAGATTATTTATCCTGTTCCCAGTATCCTTTAGTTGCCTGTAGTTCCTTATCTAGTGAAGAGACCTTGTGAGCTTTTCTCCTTCAATACTACCATGTCTACTAGTAAAAATTTATTTATTTTTATTTTATGTGCTTGGGTGTTTTGCCTGTGTATCTCTACAGATCCCAGAGAAGCCAGAAGAGTATGTTGAATACTATAAAAGTGGAGTTAGACCTGCTTGTGAGCCACTGTGTGTGCTGAAATATGAACCTATGTCTTTTGGAAGAGCAGCCTGTGCTCTTAATCACTGAGCCATCTCCACAGCTAGACTATCTTTATATCTTTAAAATATATAACTGAAGTCTTACAATATAATTACTTATAGATTATGTCAAGATCATACTAAGTGAGGATGCCATGGTTGACCTTAGTTATGGAGTCCAATGTAGGCAGATTCATGAATCAGACTGGAACTTTTCCTTCTGTATACAATTTATCCAAATGCTGCAAGATAAAAATCATCCTGAAAATTCTCTTCATAACACTCTTCTTTATCCAAAATCCCTGGAAATAAAATAAACATTCAAAGGATGCCACTATTTTCACATTACCTTAAAAATAAGTATTAAAGCAGAAGCTTAATATAATTAAAACTGTTGAATATAGTACTTCCTGTGCTGAGATTTTCAAAATCTATGGCTAGAATCATACAGCACTGTTGGCCACAAATAAAGTGTGCACATCAATAACAGATGGTGAAGGATCTAGGATGATTTTCAAAAAAGTAATCTAGCTTGTTATCCAAAGTTCTTATTAAACAGTGATCTAAGTCATAGTTCACAAATCCCAGAATAACTTTTAAGAGACCCCAAAGGAAAATTACAAAAGAGCAGAAATGTGAAAAACTATGCCCAGTTAATAGGTTTTATGACTCATCCTATATTAAAATTATGGTATGTCTGATGCCTTGCTATAACCACCAGGGCTTCTTTCCTTCCATAGTGGTTAGCATGAGTGCTTTCCCTACACCTTGTTTATAACATCAGGCTACTCAGCAGCTCTTCTTGCTATCTTGCAAATGTCTCAAGCCATCAAGAAGATCAGAACCACAAACTTTTAGAACTTGAGCTACTGAGGAGTCTCTTGGCTCATTCATTTGAGGTATTGAACTTTTCTGGTGAGAGCAACAACAAAGTGAAACTGACATCATTGCAGGGGGTGCTGATGCTTGGCTACAGCTGTAGGGATGCATATGTAGAAATCTCTCCGATACACACGGACCCCTGTGCCTGTGCTAACTGCAGGGTAACTTTGTATCTTATCTAAAGATCATGAGTGAGAGTTGTTCTACACTGAATGATGCTTATGCATGCTTTAGCGCCTGGGAGTTCTGCCTTACAAGATATAAAGGGAAGATATAAAAAGAGTTACAGAAAAGGTTGTTGCTTGGAATCTTCAAACCGTCTATCCTTCTCATTTACTTTCCAATGATTTAAATGGCAAAATAGGTTTAAGAAGAAGAAATAAAATACCTTTGGGCAAGCACCCAAAAGTAATTTCAAAATTGAAGTTTTAAATTACTCCCTAATATACAGGTTTTTCTTTTGTATTTTAGAAAGGGCAACAAAACATTGATTACAAAATTAACTGGAGGAAAGATGAATTTCTTAGAAACCAACTTTACCATTTTTTTGTTCTAGAAATTCTGCTCCATATTTTAAGATTTAAATTAGCAAAAGCCACTTATAAACTTCTTGGAAAAGAATTAGATACTTTTGTCCTTTGAAGAAAATATCCACAGCAGCAGGCTGCACGTGTTCTTAATGAAGCTACCCAACATTTTCTGTTCACTGTGGAATGTTTACAGACAAAAATATCTGCCAGATCCTGCAGGGTTCTGGTTAACCTGGATTAAGGTTCTATTTCTATCAGAGCATATACTCGTGAGCCTTCCAAACAAATGTCATGGAAAAGAAATTCTCAGATCCGTGATGTCATCTTTCAACTCTTTTATCCATCATCCATTTACACAAAATAATTTTCTGGTAAATAATGATTTTTGTTATAGAATTTAGTTCATGAATGTGAATTTGAAGAATTGACAGGTCACTTCTGTGAAGGATTTACATATTACTTTATAAAAATAAGCCTTATTTTTTGTATTCTTGAACAATATATATGTATGTGTGTATGTATGTGCATTATATATAATGCATATATTTAAAATTATATATATATATGAGAGAGAGAAAGAGGAAGAGAGAGAGAGAGAGAGAGAGGGAATACATGAAGGCCACAGCACATGTGTGAAGTTCAGAGAGACTTTTAGATGGTGATCATTACCTGCAACCTCCTTAGAAATAGGCTTTCATATTTTCAATCATGTATCAAACTATTAGACCCATACATTTCCAGGGATTCTCCTCTCTCTTTACTGGGATTATGATGTATTACTGTACCTGGCTTTACATGTTTTGGGGATTGAAAGCCATATTCTCATGTTTGCATGGCATGTACTTTGTCAAATAATTAATATTCCCAACCCCCAAGTAAACCTACATTTCAATCTCCTCTTTATCATGGATATTCTTTTGTGATTGTTGTCTGTCTGGATTATCCATTTCCACTAGTCTCTTTCTGTATTAAATAAATGTAAATATTGTTTCTAGATCTGTATTGATCAGCTTTGGCTTTTTTTTTTCCCAAAAATTTAAGATAAATCAATGACAGGAAGTAATCATTCCAAGTACAAGATGTACTTCTGATGGGTGTGGAAACTATACTGACCTTATGTGTCACTTAGCAAGTGTCTGCCATGCTGCTCTGCTATGGAGTGAAAGCTTAAACTTTTCTTTTCTTTCCAATTCTCAAGTCCCCACAGCTATTACCCTAACTTCTATCGGTCACCTGTCCTAGCATACATTGTGATCACTAGCTGTAATGTCAACAATTGCAGTCATCTTAATTCATTGTCATCACTAGTGGCAATGTCAACAGTTTCAGTCCCTCTTACATACTTTCAATAAAAATGCAACACAATATAAGCAATAAAATAATTCTAAATTGACTTTCACACAATCAATTCTTTACAGCCTTAAATTTTTTTCTAGTGAAAATATTGTGTCTTACAAATTAAATAAATCCAAATGATTTTTACTTGCAACAGTTTAAAGATCTTTAGGATATAGTCTGACTGAAACTAAGACATTCTCAATTATCACAAAGGAACACTAGGAATTTAAGTCACAATCCATTATTATTTCTGAAAATTTAAGGAATCATTTAGAGTACATTATTACAAATGAATGTTCCTATGAATGTATTCTTTGTATTTTATTTCAGAAATGATAAATAGACTCTCAGCATGCTATATTTAGTTCATGTGGTCAACTTTTAAATATTTCCTCTACTGTAGTATATCAGTACAGATTTTCACAACCTTCTATAGAATTACTTTTGATTTTATGTCATTACTTACCTATCTACAAATCTAATAAGATCCATTCTAAAAGACTGCAATAAATTCAGTTAGTAAACAAATGACTTTATTAGAAGTAACATATGCATTACAACCATAGAGAATAACTTTTAAATGTACATACCTATACCCCAAATGATGTGGGGGTTTTGGAATGATATGAAGTCCTGTTCTACTTCTGTTATGGCATGCAAACAATCCTTAATTTCACAAGATACAGAGGCAATCCCACAAAATCTGTAAACTAGAAATGGAGATACTTCATAGAACAAACTATGACTTTTTCTTGTAAGTAGCAGTAAGATTTGCTTCACGTTAACTTATGATCACTGTGGTAGCAGATCCAAAACCTGCAGTTAAGATGAGAAGTTTTAGATTCATTGTACTAAATTCCTAAATGACATTTCATATGGGGGAAGAAAAAGAATTTCAAAGTCATCTCTCAAAATGAAAGTAAAATTTCCCTTTAAGACATAAGAAGATGTCACCAGCTGGCTTCAGTGTGTGTACTTGGCATAATGGTTTTTAAGTTTATTAGGTATTTTACAATCTTGGAAACTAATGGTTACAAAACACATTCCTACACAGTTTATCAACAAGAATTGATGCCAATTGACAGGGAAATTTCACCCATGAAATTGTAACATTGTGGCTGCTTAAACAAGACTTGTACAGTGATAATAATAGACATGCTAAAGTGGAAGGGGAAATTAAAGGGAGAACTAGTCTTCCCTAGAGCTTAACAACCTAATTCATTATCAATATCTGGTGGTGATCCATGAAATTGTATGTATGTATGTATGTGTATATATATACATATATACATATATATTCATATATATGCATATATTCAATACTAAATGGACTTAAAAAGTTGTATTTATATAGTATGCATTTGTATATTTTTGTAATAACAATCAAAGAAAAAAGATTAATTAAACAATATATGTACTTTGAGTGTTGGACGACTCAGGATGGTTATAAAAAAAAAATTTCCCTGAAGTAATTTAAGAGACATGGAATGAACTTAGTTATGTTATATTCCATATTTTTTATTCTGCATTGATCACAAGCCTGCTTCACAGGATTTATGAAGGAAATTTTCTTATTGAATGTTTTTCTTCTCCAATTACTTAAGTTTCATATTTGCCTCTATCACCCTCACTTTAGCACCATTTTAAGACTTGGGGAAACTTTTAAAACTCCATAGAGCCCGACAACATCCTAAATGCTGTTTAATATATTGTAAAAGTTTCATTATGAGCAACATGAGCTTGAAGTTTCTAGTTCAATTAAAAGCATTGATTTAGTCAGGCATGGTGGCACACACCTTTAATCCCAGCACTGCCAGAGGCAGAGAAGCAGAGAGGCAGAGAGGCAGAGAGGCAGAGAGGAGAGAGGCAGAGGCATATATCTGTGAGTTTGAGGCCAACTTGGTCTACTTAGTAGATTTTAGGGCAGCTAGAGCTACCTAGTAAGACTATCTCAATAAACCAAAAAAGGGCGTTTAGTTGATATTTGATCTAATAAGACACCCTCTAAATTGTGGTGTGTAATAATTCCCTAAAATATGTACACTATTTGCTAGCTAAGTAGGGGAGATTTTATAATATCAATAATCTACATGTATTATCTACAATAATTGATATTATTAATAGATGCTTTCTTTTTTGTTAATGACTAACTGATAAATATGACTATTGTCTAACATGTAATTGATATCCATGCACTGCAGTACTTAGAATAACCTTGACTCCCTCAAACTGTCCACTACTGTTGACTAGTGGAATAGGGTAGTATACCTGCAATCATTTAATCAGTTTAGAAATGTGATTCACAGCAGTCCCATGTTCTCTGAATTATTCTTCTCTTTGTGAAAGGCTATGATTGAAATGGTGATTGTTTATATTACTAATATTTTTACAAATAATTTCTATCATAATCGGCATATACCTAATAAGATATCATTTTGAATACTATAAGGATGTCGAGTCAGAAGAATAATGAGGGGAAAGTTGGAAGGATTAAGTCAATCTCAACATTTTCAGGTTGGACATTTTGGGATCTGTTTGTGCCACTAGGAAGAAAAAAAATGGGTTAGTTTGGCATGTGAGAAAAGGAAAGAACTCGTATCCAAGTAATGAAATTGGATAAATTTAGATGTTTGTGATTATAGCTGCTGAATATGTTTTCGACTGACAGAATATGCTCTGATATTGGAATACAGTCAAAATCCATCTAAATCATGCCAGAGAAATGTTAAATGGTGATGAGAAAACTGGAATTTAAGCTGATCGCTGTAGCAAAGATAGGCTCACACTGACAATCCTGGTGAAGGATTCTGACCTGGAAACTTATTCAATGACAAGGTGTTTTATACACCCTGTAACTCATAGGGGTAGCAGAAAGCTATTCTCACCCCAACACAACTCTTTTGGGGGCATTTGAAATGTTATAATCTACCCTATTCAAGGGTAGGACGTATATATACTACAATATGCAAAAAAACATAGAGCTAATAGCATACATTAGTATATAGAGCTGTCAACTTATGCATTTAGATGGTGGATGACATCTTAAAAAAATAGTAGTAATTAACCTGCTAGCAGTAAATCTTCAGTTTAGTAAAGTCAATAGAGATCACAGAAGGATACATGAGAAAAACCAAGAAAATATGAATAAAAATAAGAAACTTGCAGTTCTTATAAAATAAGAAAGCCAATAGCTACTGGCTTTATAAAGACATTTCAGTCAGTGACAGACAGTACTTATATACTGTGGTCTTATATTAAATGGATATGAAACTTTCTGCAGCCTAATGACAGTGCAGAGACTATAGTATCACTGAATAATATATCACTCAGGTGTCCTAGGTAACAAGGGGTTAAACAAATCTACGTTACTGGAAACCTGTATAAAAGGAGAACATACATAATTATGCACTGACAACCAAGAACTATGTTACTTCTTTATATGTGTGTAAAAATTTTATTATTTCAATGTATGATACTTTTATTTATTACAAATATTTATTTTGATGGACCAGGGAAGGTGTCAATGCTGAACTATTGGGAAAGGATGGAATCTGGAGGAAGAACAACCATTGCCTTTAGTCTGTGTACTAAATTAAGATCCCTTGGAGTACCAATAGATAGTTGCAAATCTGGTGCCACACAGGATGTGCAGCTTAATATCAGTGGAGGAGAATAACAAGATGAGAAAGGGATTAAAGAGGCTGTGGGTAAAAGAAAACAGAATGTACTCTAAGCACGTTTGAACTGGTAGAAAAAATATTTAGTCAATCAAAAAGCATTCATCATACAAGAGTGCCATGTTAAGCCAGCTGTCATCACCTACATCTATGTTTCCCATGGTCTTTGCATGACTGTATGACTTAAGGGGAATAAACCAATTCAAAAAAATCCATTTATTTATAACAACAATATCAACCAACCAGACTGCCCAGAGCTCCCAGGGACTAAGCCACCAACCAAGGAGTACACATGGCTCTGGATGCATATGTAGCAGAGGATAGCCTTGTCAGGCATCAGGAGAGGAGAGGTCCTTGGTCCTATGAAGGTTTTCTAGATGCTCCAGTGTAGGGGAATCGCAGGTGGGGAGGTGGGAGTGGGTAGGTGGGTGGAGTAACACCCTCATAGAAGCAGTGGGGGGATAGGAGAAGGAGTTTCTGGGAGATGGGGAAGCCAGGTAAGGGGATAACACTTGAAATGTAAATAAATTAAAATTAATATCTTTATATATATAGATATAGATCCATTTATAATTATATAATTATATACATGTATTCACACACAGTGTTTGACTCTAACCTAGCAATCAGATACTTTTTATAGTGGAACTAGAATCATTTTTATCAGTTTTAAATCACCAATAATCTTTCTCTTTTCCTTATTGAATATTTTGACAGATATTGAGGGTACAGAAGTTATAAATTGGAATACATACAGCCATAGAACTGAGGAGTCACCTATATGCATAGATATGGAAAGACGAGGCCAACGTGAGTCATGTGATACATGACAAAGACCCAAAATGTTTAGCATGAGCAATGACATGGAAAAAACAGACAGCATATTGTAAGGCTGATGTTCATATTGTAAAAATTTTGGAATAGTTTTATACTAGGGCTATTAAGTTTTAACTTGTTTGAGATATTGAAGCAAACTTACACTCAATGTTTCAGCAGAGCTATTGGAGATACTCAATTGAATATTAGGAATAAGCTAAGAAAGATGTATGTCACAATGGTTTTATCAGTGACTGTACTTATAGGTCAGTGATATCATGTATTTTAAATAAACAAACTCAACACAATCTAAAAGACCTGTGAAATACTAGACTCCAAGTAAATTCAGTAGAGATTTTGAAAGAATTTAAATGATACTGAAAAGATGTCAAAGAGCCTATTTTAAATTTTACAATCATAAGGACATACTGATACTGGGATTTTTTTTTAATTTAGATCATTGTTAAGCATAACCACTACCTAGCTTAGGTTCAGTCATGCTTGAATACATAGCCAGGAACAGATTCTCAGTCTGACTACTAGAGAGTCAATTTAACAAGACATATAACCATGCAAGTTGATATTTTCTTTTCTGTAGCCATAGCAGAAAACCTTCTAATTCTGAGAAATAGATTTTTAGAAGGCCTTCTACCTTCACAATCTTATGTATCAGAATTGGGTGTTAATTGGGTGCTGTCCTTCGAAATCAACATGCACATTATTGGAAAGTTATAACTCCTTCTTCATAAAGTGTTACGAATGTCCTGTAAGTTAGTTGGAATAAGCATACATTGTAGAGGGGAAATGGCCACAAGATAAATGCGATTGGAACAGTCATATTCTGTGGCATATTTTGTTTTCGGTTAGTGTGGCCTCTAGGAAAGTTAGGCACGTGCTCAGAAATGCAGTGCATGAAAGATGCAAGAGGTAAGGACCCACACATTTTACCAGAAGTAAATCTAGGAAATGATGTAGGAAGGGAAAATCCTAGGAAAGCAACAATCAATATATTCAAAAACTTTGAACATTAGAAATTACATATGCTTTCAAAAGCCAAGTGATTCAGTGTGTGCAGCTAGCATTTTACATCAACATGTTAGAGTAGAAATGAGAAGAGACAATATTTTTGATGTCTTGAGACTTGAAAAAAGCTTAGAACCTTTAATGTATTTTTACAAAAAAAACAAACAAACAAAAAACCAAAAACGTATAAATAGATATTTTCGATAAAGTTGTGCTATATTGCAAGTGCTTACTGAATTCTTTATAGTGCTGGAGGAAACTGAATAGCTTATCAAAGTGTCAATGCTATTAAATGTAAGTCATAAGAGTAAGCAAATGAACCAACACTTGTCTTAGGAACAATTTTAGACATAAAAGCAGAGAATTGAGTTGAGATACTGACTCTAAATTTAAAGTGAGGATAAGCACATTCATCTAGAATCCAGGTAAACATTTCTTAACAACTCATAGTCTTGGGAAAATAGTACAAGTAGGTCTCAATTTTCTCCTGGTACATATTGAAAGTCAAGAAAACGATGGATGAATAGATAGACAGGTAGATAGGTAAACAATAGAACCAACCTACCAATTAAACTAAAATGATTAAATAAACTAGTTTATACAGGAGCCGTCTTAGAAATAAGAATCTACTGCCAAGGCTCCTGTTCTAAAGAAGGAGGAATTCAGAAAATAAGAGAGAACTTAAAGATACTACATATCCTTACAGGAACTCTTCCATTGCTAAGGATCCAGAAACACAAAAGTGGCCTATATCAAAAAAGGACAGGACTGTGCAAGGATAGAAGTACTTCCATGGCATATTAAGCCTTTTTTGGTAAAAAGCCATTTTTATTTCCTCAGATGAAGGGATGAAATAAGAGCTATACCAAAACTGTACAAATACACAGCTTTGGATCAGCCCAGAGGATTTTCTATTCTGTTCTCACTATCCCTAGGCCTAGGCCTCCAAGCTCCAAACCTCTGTTCAGTCTTACAGCCTCCATCTGCTAACCTAGGTCTAGAATGTTTCAGCATCTGAGACTTATTGACAAATAAGCTTGTCCTTTCTAGTTCTTTCTGAACTGTTCCTGGCTGATTCAACTCAGCTGTTCTAGCTCAAACTCCTCTTCAGGCTGATTGATTTAATGTGGCTTTTTAGCTTCTCACTAAATTGGTCTGCTTGGCCTCAAACTAACTCTAGCAATTTGTTCTAATCTTCTGACTCCTTCTTATTCTCTGGCTTCAACTGCCTCTGCTGACCTGCACTGGACTACATAAACTAATGAATGAACTCATTGCACTGACTGAATTTCTCTCCCTGCATTGCTCTTAAATAACTACTCTTTCCTGTGCTGTACTCATGGGAGTTGGAAGTACTACATCTCTGACTCATTCTGTCAAATCTTTCTTTGACTGGACACTTTAAAATATCACTGACTCTTTCTACAAACTAATTTTACCTTAAAGGTGTGCACTAAGGGCATGTATTCCGCTGCATCACCAAGACCTAAGTCTTTAAATATGATCCCTTGCCAGAGTAGCCATGTTGGGGCATGAAGATTCTACAACTTTTTATTTGAATCAAGAACTCTTGTGTTTTATAGTCACACAAATATTAGAAATAAATCATCAGAGAAACTCAAGATAGAAAAATACCTGGTGGAGAAGAATACAAGATGGTAGCTTCTACTCTAAGGCGGGTAGACAGTAGGAATATTTTCTGTGAACAGACATTGATACAAATCGTGGGGCTAGAGAGATAGTTTATTGGGCATGGTGCCTTCTTTGCAAACATGAATACATAAGGGATTTATTTTCTGCATCCACATAAAAGTTGGGTATGGTTGCAA
This sequence comes from Tokudaia tokunoshimensis, assembly GCA_036184795.1. Classification (NCBI taxonomy): domain Eukaryota; kingdom Metazoa; phylum Chordata; class Mammalia; order Rodentia; family Muridae; genus Tokudaia; species Tokudaia tokunoshimensis. Next base: position 26,070,041 of record BTHU01000003.1, read on the forward strand.
TTCATTTGTGTTTAATTCATATTGAAAAGGAGGGGACAGATGTTCTCATCATTTTATTGGGTAGCCAGTCTAGCCAAAACAACAATCTCTGGGTTCAGTGAGAAACTCATTTTCAGAAAACAGTGTTCATTACTATGAAGTAGGGCACATGACCTCTACATGCAGCTGCTTAAGCATACACATATGTGTAAGCACACACACACAAACACACACAAACACATACACATGCACATATACACACACACACTCACACACATTATAAAAGAAAAAATTGACACAAATTTAAATTATTTTGAAAAAGAACATATTTAAATATCAAAATAGTTTTTTTTATTTTATTTTATTTTTTTTAATTTACATTCCAAATCACTTTTAAGTAGTCAGTCAAAAAAATTAGGAGCAAATGTGACTTAATAGTTAAGGACAAACCCCTCATCATTCAAGATGATGATCTATATACAGGACCCTGTGAATAAGGTAGTCAAGTCAAAATGATGTTAAAGGACCTAACTATATAAAAAAATACAATAAGTGAATGAAATGACAGCAAGAAGACTTTTATGTCAATGATACACTAAATATAAATGTGTTAGATTTTAACAAAAAGACAATAGTTATTAGCCTATAAATTGAACTCTACTACAGTCTAATAGTGAGGTGCAGTCAATAGCAAAAGGAAAAATATCAGTTTTTACATTAGTAGATCTTACTACAGCTGCTTCCAGGATAAATAACCTCCAAGTCAGTTAAGAATGAGGCAAAATTTATTATTTTGTATCTTATTCCTTCAATAATTCTAATTAGAAATGTTGAAATACAAATACAAAATATTGTTTTTACATTCCCTGATGGTTTAGCACATATTAAAATTTAAGAATATTAAATATTCTTCAGTGTTTGAAATATACAAACTATGAGTATGAAGCCTGATAAGTATTGTTATGTTTTAAAATATACTAAGGTGGGAAGAGATAGGACTGTGGAAAGGGTGGCAGGAGTTGTGAGTGATGAATATGTTCAAATTTTGACAGAGAAACAAAATTATTTAAAAACTCATAGAAAAGTAGGGACCCAGAAGTATTAAAACATACTGTTTTTTAAACTGGTGACATAGATAAATAAGTTATTTATCATTAGTTATTAACTTACTGCCTTTTTTCTTTTTTTTTAAATTTTATTTTCTGTTTTTTTTTTTATTTACATTCAAGATCATTTCCCCTTTCCCGTTTCCTCCCTCCCCGAAAGTCCCATAAGCCCCCTTCTCTCCCTCTTTTCCCCATTCAACCCCCTCTCGCATCTCTGTCCTGGCATTCCCCTACATCCAGTCTTTCCAGGACCAGGGGTCTCTCCTTCCATCTTCTTAGAAATCTATTGATATGCGAATTGTATCTAGGGTATTCCGAGATTCTGGGTTAATATCCCCTTATCAGTGACTGCATACCATGTGTATTCTTTTGTGATTGGGTTACCTCACTAAGGATGATATTTTCAAGTTCTGACCATTTGCCTAGGAATTTTGTGAATTCATTGTTTTTAATTGCAGAGTAGTATTTATTCCATTGTGTAAATATACCACATCTTCTGAATCCATTCCTCCGTTGAGGGACATCTGGGTTCTTTCCAGCTTCTGGCTATTATAAATAAGGCTGCTATGAACATAGTGGGGCATGTGTCCTTATTGCATGCAGGTAAAGCCTCTGGGTATATGCCCAAGAGTGGTATAGCCGGATCCTCTGGGAGTGTCATGCCCAGTTTTCTGAGGAACCGCCAGACTGCTTTCCAGAGTGGTTGTACCAGCTTGCAATCCCACCAGCAGTGGAGGAGTGTTCCTCTTTCTCCACATCCTTGCCAACAACTGCTGTCTCCTGTGTTTTTGATGTTAGCCATTCTGACTGGTGTGAGATGGAATCTCAGGGTTGTTTTGATTTGCATTTCCCTAATGACTAAGGATGATGAACATCTCTTTAGGTGCTTCTCAGCCATTAGATATTCTTCAGGTGAGAACTCTTTATTTAGCTCTGTACCCAATTTTTAATAGGGTTACTTGCCTCTCTGGAGTTTAACTTCTTGAGTTCTTTGTATATATTGGATATTAGCCCTCTGTCGGATGTAAGGTTGGTAAAGATCATTTCCCAGTTAGTTGGTTGCCGCTTTGTCTTTTTGACAGTGTCTTTTGCCTTGCAAAAACTTTGTAATTTAATGAGGTCCAATTTGTCTATTCTTGATCTTAGAGCATAAGCTATTGGAGTTCTGTTCAGGAAATTCTCCCCTGTGCCCATATGTCCAAGATTCTTCCCTAGTTTCCTTTCTATTAGTTTCAGTGTGTCTGGTTTTATGTGGAAGTCCTTGATCCACTTGGAATTGAGCTTAGGGCAAGGAGATAAGAATGGGTCAATTTGCATTCTTCTGAATGTTGACCTCCAGTTGAGCCAGCACCATTTGTTGAAAAGGCTATCTTTTTTCCACTGGATGGTTTTAGCTCCTTTGTCAAAGATCAAGTGACCATAGGAGTGTGGATTCATTTCTGGGTCTTCAATTCTGTTCCATTGATCTACATGCCTGTCACTGTACCAATACCATGCGGTTTTTAACACTATTGCTCTGTAGTACAGCTTGAGGTCCGGGATACTGATTCCCCCAGAAGTTCTTTTACTCTTGAGAATAGTTTTAGCTATTCCGGGTTTTCTGTTATTCCAGATGAATTTTTGAATTGCTCTTTCTAACTCTATGAAGAGTTGAGTTGGGATTTTGATGGGGATTGCATTGAATCTGTATATTACTTTTGGTAAGATGCTCATTTTTACTATATTAATACTGCCAATCCATGAGCATGGCAGATTTTCCCATCTTCTGAGGTCTTCTTCAATTTCTTTCTTCAGAGACTTGAAGTTCTTGTCATACAGATCTTTCACTTCTTTGGTTAGAGTCACGCCAAAATACTTTATATGGTTTGTGGCTATCGTGAAGGGTATCATTTCTCTTACTTCTTTCTCAGCCTGCCTATCCTTTTAGCATAGGAAGGCTACTGACTTGCTTGAGTTGATTTTATATCCGGCCACTTTGCTGAAGTCGTTTATCAGCTGTAGGAGTTCTCTGGTGGAGTTCTTTGGGTTGCTTAAGTATACTATCATATCGTCTGCAAATAGTGATAGTTTGACTTCTTCCTTTCCAATTTGTATCCCTTTGACCTCTTTTTGTTGTCTAATTGCTCTAGCTAGAACTTCAAGTACTATATTGAAAAGATATGGAGAGAGAAGGCAGCCTTGTCTAGTCCCTGATTTTAGTGGGATTGCTTCAAGTTTCTCTCCATTTAGACTGATGCTGGCTACCGGTTTGCTGTAAATTGCTTTTACTATGTTTAGATATGGGCCTTGAATTCCTGATCTTTCCAAGACCTTTAGCATGAAAGGATGCTGAATTTTGTCAAATGCTTTCTCAGCATCTAATGAGATGACCATGTGTTTTTTTTCTTTGAGATTGTTTATATAGTGGATTACATTGATGGATTTCCTTATATTGAACCATCCCTGCATCCCTGGGATGAAGCCTACTTGATCGTGGTGAGTGATCGTTTTAATGTGTTCCTTCTGTTTCTATTTTGTGGAACAGTTTGAAGAGTATTGGTGTTAGGTCTTCTTTGAAGGTCTGATAGAATTCTGCACTAAAACCATCTGGACCTGTGCTTTTTTGGTTGGAAGACTTCCAATGACAACTTCTATTTCTTCAGGGGTTATAGGACGGTTTACATGGTCTATTTGATCCTGATTTAATTTTTTTATTTGATATCTGTCAAGGAAATTGTCCATTTCCTCGAGATTTTCTAGTTGTGTTTAATACAGGTTTTTGTAGTAGGATCTGATGATTTTTTGAATTTCCTCAGTTTCTGTTGTTATCTCTCCCTTTTCGTTTCTGATTTTATTAATTTGGATACTGTCTCTGTGCCCTCTGGTTAGTCTGGCTAAGAGCTTATCTATCTTGTTGATTTTCTCAAAGAATCAACTCCTAGTTTTGTTGATTCTTTGTATGGTTTTATTTGTTTCTACTTGATTGATTTCAGCCCTGAGTTTGATGATTTCCTGCCTTCTACTCCTCTTTGGTGTATTTGCTTCTTTTTGTTCCAGGGCTTTCAGGTGTGCCATTAAGCTGCTAGTGTATGCTGTCTCCCGTTTCTTTTTGGCGGCACTCAGGGCTATGAATTTTCCTCTTAGCACTGCTTTCATTATGTCCCATAAATTAGGGTATGTTGTGCCTTCATTTTCATTAAATTTCAAGAAGTCTTTGATTTCTTTCTTTATTTCCTTGTTTCAAAGAGAAAAATCTGTATTCTGTAAACATAAAACTAGAAAGTACTCTCATTGAAGGGAAATCTTGCTTAGAAGATGAAATCATTGGAATTTGTTTCTGACACTCAGAGAATACCTGATCTAGCAGCATTCTCCAACAGCAAGTTATAAATGTGTGTTACTCACTACCTGATCTCTGGCAAGTGGAAAGTCTAAGTCAACTTCTACCAGAAACTAGTCCTTTCATCTTTACTAAATCCAGTTCCTGCATTGACTCAATTAAGGGTTTTTTCAAAGCCTATTTCTAAGACTCCCTCACATTTTATTACCTAGTAGTTATCTTAAAGCATACTTATATAAAAGTAACTTTTATCCTCCAGATGTAATTGTCTTCTTGGAGACTTACTGCTGAATAAGCTCACTCTTTCTAGCTTTTCCTGAAGTCTGGCTGGTTGGATTAACTCAGGCGTTCTGACCTAAACTCCTCTCCAAGCTGATTCAAACTGGGATCTCTCAGCTTCTGACTGAATTGCTCCGCTTGGCCTGAAACCAACTCTAGCAATCTGTTCTTACCTTTTGGCTTCTCATTCTCTGGCTCCTTCTGTCTTGACCTGCAACCTGTCTCTGTAAACCTGCCCCAGTAATTGCCTCCTCAACTCTCTGCTGCGCTCTCTTAAGTCACCTCCCTTTCATGTTTATTCTCCTGAGAGTTGGACATATCCTATCTCTGATTCACTGTGTCAAGTCTTTCTCTGATTCATAACTTTGCCACTCAATTAGACATCATGTTTAAACATGACTGCTTCCTTCTTCAAACAAACTTTATCTTCATTATTCAGGATTAAAGGTGTGTACTAAGAGCATGTCTATATTCCAGCCAGAGGGATTAAAAATGTGTCATTCCAGCTGGATCACAAAAACCTAGATGGTCCAAGGTTGTGATCACTTTCCAGAGTAGCCATGTTGCTGGATAAAAATTCCTATACATACATGTGCTTATATCAATGCACAGGCTCACTTTGCAACTTTTACTGATCCTAAGAAAATGTGCCCATCCTTTATAGTTTTAGTTTGTAGGACAGTGCAGAGAAGAAAATATATTTTAAACACATAGACTTAAATATTTAAATATTTTATACTTATATATTTTACATACTTAATATTAATATATATTAATTAGTAATATATTAGCGTTTTGTTTATGTATTTAAATATTAGTGTTTGTGTATGTGTGAGTTTATGGATACACAAATATTCTATAGTATTTAAATAACTATGTCAGAACAAAACAAAATCCTACTTACTGGATGAATTAAGCAACAGAGTTTTAATTTTCTCATCATTCATAGCATTCCTCTGGGCATACACAATGTCTCTTTGTGTCCTAATCATTATTTGCTATAATGATACAAAGTATACCCTTGATTCCTGGACCCATGGATCCTGGCTATGGAAGAAATTGTGCCATATATCAGACACTGATTGAAAGCATATACTGCCTTCTGAAGAACTCTTCCCCAGCCCTCGATGCTGTTGCTACCTAATTGGCGCTGTAACTGTTTCTTCAAAAGGCCATTCCATCTTTCTATCAGATCAGTTGCTTTAGGATGATGGGGAATATGTAAAGACCAATGGATTCCATGATTGTGGGCCCACTGTCACACTTCTCTGACTGTGAAATGATTTCCTTGGTCAGAAGCAATGCTGTGTGGAATGTCATGATGATGGATAAGGCATTCTGTAAGTCAATAGATGATGGTTTTGGCAAAAGCATTATGTACAGGAAAGGCAAATACATTACCAGAATAAGTATCTACTCCAGTAAGAGCAAAACATTGACCTTTACATGGAGGAAGTGGGCCAATGTAGTCAACCTGCCACCAGGTTGCTGGCTGGTCACCTCGATGAATGGTGCCATATCTGGGGCTCAGTGTTGGTTTCTACTATTGCAAGATCTGGCATTCAGCAGCAGCTGTAGGCAGGTCAGTCTTGGTGAGTGGAAGTGTGTGTTGCTGAGCCCAAGCATAACCTCCATCTCCTCCACCATGGCCACTTTGTTCATGTGCCCATTGAGCAGTGACAAGGATGGCTGGGGAAAGAGACCGACTGTCCACAGAATGGGTCATCTTATTCACTTATTGAACTCCTCTGCTGAAGTCATCTTTTGGTGAGCATTTACATGGGACACAAATATCTTAACATCCTTCCCCATTTGGAGAGATCTACCCACATACTTCTTCCCCAGATGTCTTTCTCACTAATTTTCCAATTGTGATCTTTCCAAGTCCCTAACCATCCAGCCAATCCATTGGCTACAGCCCATGAGTCAGTGAACAGTTGTACATCTGGCCATTTCTTCCAAAAAAACTGTAATACCATGTGTACTGCCTGAAGTTTTGCCCACTGTGAAGATTTTTCTTCACATGTATCTTTCAGGGTTGTCCTAGAAAGGAGTTGTAATGCTGTAGTTGTCCACTTCTGGGTAGTGCCTGCATAACTTGCAGAGTCATCAGTAAACCAGATCCTAGTCTTCTCTTCTTCAGTCAGCCAATCGTAGGGACCAGCCCATGAGGCTATAGGCACATGCTTGGCAGCAGATGGTATTGTAACAGGAATAGAAACCATAGGCATTTGAGAGAGTAAATCTTCCTTCTTCCAATGTCTTCATGTAGGTGTCCAGCAGAAAGTGTGGCCTCAATTAAAGGTGTGTACTACCATGCCTGAATCTGGGGCTTGCTTTGTTCCAGATGACCTTGAACTCAGATATCTCCCTGTCTTAATCTTCAGGTATTCATAGCCACTATGCCTCAAGATCTCCATGCCAAGATCCAAGTCAGAAATTTGTATCTCCCTGACTCCAGATTTGGATCACAGGCGAGCCTTGCAATTCTGGATTGCAGTTCATTCCAGATATAGTCAAGTTGATAACCAGGAATAGCCACTACAATCACTATTCCTTTAGAATTGACAAAACTGTGGTTTAAAACTCAATGTTACTGGTTAGAAGTCAAATAGGTTATGTATTATAGAAAGCATTTGAATAGAAACCTCATTACCTATAATTATGTAAAATTATAATTTTACATATCATATAATTTTGAAAACAATTCAATTTATATCTGAATACACAACCATATTTTCTAGATGCAACTGTGAATAATACAGGTAGCTTTTCAGTGATAAAATATATCACTGAATTATGATTTTCAGTTATAAAATTAAAGATGAAACTTTAGATGTTATAATTTAAAAAAAATTATCACAACTTCTTCATTTCACAGTCTTTGTCTGACATAAATCAACACATTTAAGAAGGTTCCCTGTAGTTTCAAAGTACTTTTTAATGCCAAAGGGGTGGGATTTGGAGATACATGGCATTTTCAAATTTCTAATGTGCAAGTGGTAACTGGTTTATATATATATTTAAAAGTCTGACTATTAGACATGCATCCTCTTGTTTTGTAACAATTTACCTTCATTTTTATTCAGTTGCGCTGTTATCCAGCTGTACCCTATGAGTGTGAAACATACACTCTTACATATGACACCACTTGCAACATACAACTTTTTTCCTTTTTTTCATTCTTTTTTGTTTTTAAAAAAGGAAGTAAAAACATTATATGATAAAATTGAAGATTTACATGGAAAATATTTCTGATAAAATTGAAGAAATATATAGAAAAACACATTAAAATTGACAATTTTCATGGAAAATTAAAGAGTAAAATGGTAGATATTAAAAACATTGCTAAATTAATTGAAAAAGGAAGTAGAAACATTTTATGATAGAATTGAAGATTAATGTGGAAAATATTTCTAATAAAATTGTAGAAAAATATAGAATAACGTTAAAATTAAAGATTATCATGGAAAATTACAGATAAAATGGTAAGCATAAAAATATTTCTAAGTTTATTGAAAGTGGAATTATAAACATTTTCTGATAAAATTGAATATTTACATGGAAAGTATTTCTGATAAAATTGAAGAGGTATATAGAAAACATGTTAAAATTGAAGATTATTATGAAAAATAATACAGATACAATGGTAGACATAAAAACATTACTAAATTAATTGAAAGAGGAATTACAAACATTTTCTGATAAAATTGAAGATTTACATGAAAAATATTTCTGTTAGTCTATGTCTTTTTATTGGGGAATTGAGTCCATTGATGTTAAGAGCTATTAAGGAATAGTGATTGTTGCTTCCTGTTATTTTTGATGTGATTTTTATGTTTGTGTAGTTACTTTCTTTTGGGTTCATTGGAAGAAGATTACTTTCTTGCTTTTTCTAGGGTGTAGTTTCCCTCCTTGTGTTGGCGTTTTCCATCTATTATCCTTTGTAGAACTGGATTTGTGGAAAGATATTGTGTAAATTTGGTTTTATCATGGAATATCTTGGTCTCTCCATCTATGGTGATTGAGAGTTTTGCTGGGTATATTAATTTGGACTGGCATTTGTGTTCTCTTAGGTTCTGTATGACATCTGCCCTGGATCTTCTAGCTTTCATAGGCTCTGGTAAGGAGTCTGTTGTTATTCTGCTAGGCCTGCCTTTATAAGTTACTTGCCTTTTTCCCTTACTACTTTTAATATTCTTTGTTTAGTCCATTTGGTGTTTTGATTATTATGTGCTGGGAGAACTTTCTGTTCTGGTCCAGTCCATTTGGAGTTTTGTAGGTTTCTTGTGTGTTCATGGGTATCTATCTCTTTCTTTAGGCTAGGGAGCTTTTCTTCTATAATTTTGTTGAAGATATTTACTGGCCCTTTAAGTTGAAAATCTTTGGTCTCTTCTATATCTACCATCCTTAGGTTTGGTCTTCTCAATTTGTCCTGGATTTCCTGGATATTTTGGGTTATAAGCTTTATGCATTTTGCATTTTCTTTGACTGTTGAGTCAATGTTTTCTATGGTAGCTTCAGCACCTGAAATTCTTTCTTCTATCTCTTATATTCTGTTGTTGATGCTTGCATCTGTGACTTCTGAATTCTTTCCAAGGTTTTCTATCTCCAGAGATGTCTTACTTTGTGATTTTTTTATTGTTTCTACTTCCATTTTTAGATCCTGGATGGTTTTGTTTAGTTTCTTCACTTGTTTGTGTTTTCCTGAAATTCTTTAAGGGGTTTTTGTGTTTCCTCTTTAAGGACCTGTTTTAAGGGACCTGTTTTCCCATGCTCTACTGTATTTCTTTAAGGGAGTTATTTATGTCCTTCTTGAAGTCCTCTATCAGCATCATGACATGAGATTTTAAATCCAACTCTTGCTTTTCCGGTGTGTTGGGGTATCCTGGACTTGCTGTTGTGGGAGAACTGGGTTCTGATGTTGCCAAGCAGTCTTGGTTTCTGTTGGTAGGATTCTTGTGCTTGCTTTTCACCATCTGGTTATTGCTGGTGATAGTTGGTCTTGTCTCTGGCTGGAGCTTGTCCCTGCTATGGGCCTGTAAGTCTGTGTCTGTACTCCTGGGAGACCAACTTTCTTCTGGCAGGGTCTGTGCATAGAAAACTGTGGAGCTGCCTGTCTCCCTGGTGCAAATGGCAGCTGGATGACTCCTGTCCCAGCAGCTCCACTGATCCTATGCCCATGTGCTCCTATCTGTTCCCCTCCAGAGAGAAGGTGGAGATCTCACCTCGGCTCTCAGAAGTGAAAGCACTGCTGGGAGATCACTCTTTCCTGGAGGGCTATGCACAGAAGACTGTAGAGCCGCCTGCCTGGCTCTCTGGTGCAAATGGTGGCTGGAAGACCCAACAAACAATTTTTAAGACTAAGTTATTTTAGTCTTTGAATTGATTCTTTTAATGGTTTTTAATTTCCTTATAACTATATATAATTTAAACAAATATTTTATACAACTTATATTTGTTTATTAATTTGACTTTAAACTTTTTAATGTTTTACCAAAAAGAAATTTCTATGACTCTGTCCTAATTATATTTAAACAATGCAAAGTTTGAGATAAATACTGATCTAAATAAACTCTGTTTAATAATCACAATTTATCCTATACTGTATGTGATGATAAATTATATTAACTTTCATTCTAAGTTTTCTCTCAAATAAGAGTCTCCCCAAACCATTCATAGTCTTTTAACTAAGCACATTGTCTGAAAAACACCAAACATCAGACTTCTCACATTCTTCTCCTCACTCCTTGGTTTGCAGTTCTCAGTACTTCCCAGATTCCCAGATAATTGATTGAAATGATATTTAATATGTATTCAGCAACATTGATCTATATTTCAGAAGTAAATGTTATGGACCTACTATGCTATTTTCATTGAGTTATTTCATCAGTAATTTCATTTATTAGTTAGCTTTCTCATTGCCATGACGAAATACCTCAGAAAAGGAATGTAAAAACAGGCAGGTTTATGCTGACACACAGTTTCGGGCTCCATTCATCATGGTGGGATGTCATGGAAGCCAAAGTATGAAAAAAACTGTTTGCACTGAGTTTTCAGTCAGGAAACATGGATAAATTCTGGTGCTCCTCTCACTTCTGGTTTTCACAAAGTCCAGGGTGTTAAACCATAAAATGGTGGGCCTCAGGCTCACAGAGCATCCTCCCACCTTAAGAGTCTGATAACTCCCTCTCAGACATTCCCTAGGGTGTTTCTTTTAAATATTCTCCTAGATTTTTGTCAAGATGACTCTCCATATTAAATGCCATGCTTGAGCGCATCCAAATACAGCCAAAGCTAGAGTCAATAAAAAAATAGTAATAACATAAAAGTAAACTAAATAGAATATTTAGATAAGGACAAAAGGCAAATTTATTACCTTGGTTATCTTTGGAGTAAGGACTGCACATTTTGCTAAGAACTCTCTCTTCTGGATGTATTCACTATGTATAGAGTTAATATTATATGTTGTATGCATTATAATAGGCTCATATTCACCCTTTTTAAACCAATTCTCCTCAACATTCATTCAACAGATCCATTAGTAAATGTCCCAAATCACACAAGCACAATTTATTCACACATGAGAAACAACAACAGAACAAGAAGTTGCTTTTACAGAAGTATTTTGTGAATCATGATTGTCAGTTGTCTTGCTTAAACAAAAATTCAATTACTGAGATGTCTAATATTTTGGGTGTCAGGACTTCTAAAGAGGGAAAAATCACTCTATGCTTTAAAACAGAATTTAAAAATAAACTTTCCATTCTGTATAAATTTAGTCAATTTCGACCATTCAACAGAATGCATAGAAACTGATCTATTAGGATAGAAACTGTTATCTAGGCTGTTTGCATACACTAAGAGCATAGCATCCAACATAACTTCCTATAAACACCACCACCAAAGCCAGGGATCAACTCAGATCTGAAACATTTAAATCTTTTAGGTTAACCTAAAAATATACTACCTTTGTAAATCTTGCCATTTTTGGAGTCTACTGATCTTAGGCTTATTGTTACTAATTATGAGGGAGGCTTAAAATGGAAAGAAATGTTAACTGTTTCTGGACTAGAGAAAGACAGGGTGGGAAACCACTTGTCATTTAAGCTTTACCTACCTGAAATCAATTCCAAAAATCTCATGTAAAGAAACCTGGATGTGATGGTGCAAATTTGTAGTCCCAGAACTCCTAAAACAAGTTGGAAGAAGAGAAATAAGGATCAGTAAGAAGTTATGGGATTATTAGCCTACAGAACTGAACATGGCAGGACAAGAAGTGAGACCTTGCAACTATAGGGAGAGAACAAACTCTCAAAAGTTGTCCTCTGACATACTCATATACATACTCATGCCCTCATGCCAATACAACACACACACACATACACACACAAATAAATAAAATAAAAATATGTTCAAGTACACTAAGCAACTGAATATTACCTACAGCCACAATATTTTGGTATAAGACATAACAGATTTCTTATGTAAACTCAATTTTGTTTCATACTTTCTTTTATTTATCTACTAAGCTTGACAGAAAAATACCTACTTCTCTTGTATTCAAGAAACTTATAACATGAATTTCAAATATGTAATGAAATTTATTTATTTTGATACAAAATATCTATAAATGTATTTCTACAAAGCTTATAAGCTCTCACATTGGGGTGCAAGAACAGATTTTTTTATATCCCATGAATCCAATAAAAGTACTCCTTCAACTGGTGAATGAATAAAGCAAATATAGTAAATATATGCAGTGGAATATTACTTAGCCTTAAAGACAAATAAAATTACTAAATTTGCACGTTAATGAATAATGAAACAAAAAACACAAAAACAAACAAACAAAATAACTGCATAAAGTCACCCTAGCTGCATATTATCATTCATGTGAAAATTTTAACTTCACATATTTTCTTTTATATTTTTAACATGGAGGGTATCTGGAAGCTGGAGTCTACAATCAGGCCATGAGAGATGGAGTGAATTTGAGGAGACAGAATGATAGAACACAGGTTGAAAGAAAGTAGAGAAAGGGGGGAGTTGATTCGTTCAAGTGAGTAGTGAAAGAATGGGGTGGGATAATGGAGGGGTGAGGAAAGGTCAAGCAAAATGGAGTGTGCATGAAGAAGCTACACAGGAACCTATAGTCTTGCAACCAGAGCAAAAATATATATATATATAGTAAGAGGATACAGTAGGACACATGGCACAAAGAACTGGGGGAAAGAGTACTGAGAGCTAAAATTTAAGTAGGAATGGGGGCAGAGTTAGAGGAATTGAGGGATACTGAGTGTGTTCGCCCCAACTAAGAATACATGATGAAGCTCTTTAGAAATCCACTAATCTGTGTTAATTTAAAATATAATAACCAAATGAAAATAGAACCAAGGTGTCTTGTACCTGAACAATGCTGCTTGCAGAACCCTCTTAGAGGCAAAGGGGAGAAGGGATGGGACCAGTGGTTTGCGGAGGGGAAACTGGGAAGGAGACAATATTTGAAATGTAAATAAATAAAATAACCAATTAATAAATAAGCAAAAAGAAAGAAAATACCATTGCCAGGCATGGGTTATCTACTTGCTAGTCAGGGAGAACCCCGGGCCACCAACCTCCTGAAAACTATTGTCTTTGCTCTTGATTACCCCTTCATAACTAAATGGTAAGACCCTATTGCTTATGACATCACATAGATTTCTTATAGGACATAGTGAAATCAATCTCAAACTGAGTGAGAAACTTCCTGTCTACTGACTAACTTTCAAAGAACTATAAGGTGCTGTGAAGGCCAGTGCAAAGGAAACATCATCAATGGCTTAAGTATATTGTCTACTGCCTTGTGAACAGTTATGATCATATCCATAGATTTATGTCTATCTCAATTTTGGTTGGAAAAGTTTCTGATAGCAGCGGGTATTTGTTCATTTAGGGACCTAATACTGTTAAAAAGATACTGAGAATAAGAGACTGTGACTAGCCTACCTTAACTAGGTCTATGTCAAGCCCCTCACCTCTAAAGCTCAGCAAACATGGTGGGGAATGGGACATAAAGAACATAAGGGAGAGAGGATGAGGATAAGTGCTATGAAGCTGTGTCCTCTGGACGTGGCATGGCTGCTATCGACACAAGCTCTCAGCTGTTGTGGTTATTTACATAAACCTGCACAAATCAATCTAGTTAAGATTTCTAGCATCGGGGGAAGGGGTTACCATCCTAAACTGAGCCATTGGGAGTTGATAGCTGCTGAGGGAAGGAGACACTTTTCTTTGGGGGACTGGCTACTCATAGGTTATTCATGCTGTAGTAGATGGCCCACACCCATGCCCATAGGGACAGCACAAATTGGACGTACCAAGAATTTGAACATGAATTTGTCAGGGGTATGTGCAAGGGAGATGATGGAGGAATTAGAGAGAAGGAGGAGGTATATATGATACCAATACAATTTCTATACATATAAGACTTTTCAAAGACTAGACAAAAAGTTAAAAAGTAATCTCTCTTTAACTCTATGAAGAATTCAGTTGGGATTTTGATGGGGATTGCATTGAATCTGTGTATTACTTTTGGTAAGATGCTCATTTTTACTATATTAATCCTGCCAATCCATGAGCATGGCAGATTTTTCCATCTTCTGAGGTCTTCTTCAATTTCTTTCTTCAGAGACTTGAAGTTCTTGTCATACAGATCTTTCACTTCTTTGGTTAGAGTCACGCCAAAATACTTTATATGGTTTGTGGCTATCGTGAAGGGTATCATTTCTCTTACTTCTTTCTCAGCCTGCCTATCCTTTTAGCATAGGAAGGCTACTGACTTGCTTGAGTTGATTTTATATCCGGCCACTTTGCTGAAGTCGTTTATCAGCTGTAGGAGTTCTCTGGTGGAGTTCTTTGGGTTGCTTAAGTATACTATCATATCGTCTGCAAATAGTGATAGTTTGACTTCTTCCTTTCCAATTTGTATCCCTTTGACCTCTTTTTGTTGTCTAATTGCTCTAGCTAGAACTTCAAGTACTATATTGAAAAGATATGGAGAGAGAAGGCAGCCTTGTCTAGTCCCTGATTTTAGTGGGATTGCTTCAAGTTTCTCTCCATTTAGACTGATGCTGGCTACCGGTTTGCTGTAAATTGCTTTTACTATGTTTAGATATGGGCCTTGAATTCCTGATCTTTCCAAGACCTTTAGCATGAAAGGATGCTGAATTTTGTCAAATGCTTTCTCAGCATCTAATGAGATGACCATGTGTTTTTTTTCTTTGAGATTGTTTATATAGTGGATTACATTGATGGATTTCCTTATATTGAATTTGTATCCCTTTGACCTCTTTTTGTTGTCTAATTGCTCTAGCTAGAATTTCAAGTACTATATTGAAAAGATATGGAGCGAATTCATCTGGAATAACAGAAAACCCAGAATAGCTAAAACTATTCTCAAGAGTAAAAGAACCTCTGGGGGAATCAGTATCCCGGACCTCAAGCTGTACTACAGAGCAATAGTGTTAAAAACTGCATGGTATTGGTACAGTAACAGACATGTAGATCAATGGAACAGAATTGAAGACCCAGAAATGAATCCACACTCCTATGGTCACTTGATCTTTGACAAAGGAGCTAAAACCATCCAGTGGAAAAAAGCCTTTTCAACAAATGGTACTGGCTCAGCTGGAGGTCAACATGCAGAAGAATGCAAATTGACCCATCCTTATTTCCTTGCACTAAGCTCAATTCTAAGTGGATCAAAGATCTCCACATAAAAGCAGACACACTGAAACTAATAGAAGGGAAACTAGGGAAGAACCTTGAACATATGGGCACAGGGGAGAATTTCCTGAACAGAACTCCAATAGCTTATGCTCTAAGATCAAGAATAGACAAATGGGACCTCATTAAATTACAAAGTTTTTGCAAGGCAAAAGACACTGTCAAAAAGACAAAGCGGCAACCAACTAACTGGGAAATGATCTTTACCAACCTTACATCCGACAGAGGGCTAATATCCAAGATATACAAAGAACTCAAGAAGTTAAACTCCAGAGAGGCAAGTAACCCTATTAAAAATGGGGTACAGAGCTACACAAAGAGTTCTCACCTGAAGAATATCTAATGGCTGAGAAGCACCTAAAGAGATGTTCATCATCCTTAGTCATTAGGGAAATGCAAATCAAAACAACCCTGAGATTCCATCTCACACCAGTCAGGATGGCTAAGATCAAAAACACAGGAGACAGCAGTTGTTGGCAAGGATGTGGAGAAAGAGGAACACTCCTCCACTGCTGGTGGAATTGCAGGCTGGTACAACCACTTTGGAAAGCAGTCTGGCGGTTCCTCAGAAAACTGGGCATGACACTCCCGGAGGATCCTGCTATACCACTCCTGGGCATATACCCAGAGACTTTACCTGCATGCAATAAGGACACATGCTCCACTATGTTCATAGCAGCCTTATTTATAATAGCCAGAAGCTGGAAAGAACCCAGATGTCCCTCAACGGAGGAATGGATTCAGAAGATGTGGTATATTTACACAATGGAATACTACTCTGCAATTAAAAACAATGAATTCACGAAATTCCTAGGCAAATGGTCAGATCTTGAAAATATCATCCTTAGTGAGGTACCCCAATCACAAAAGAACACACATGGTATGCAGTCACTGATAAGGGGATATTGACCCAGAATCTCGGAATACCCTAGACACAATCCGCATATCAATAGATTTCTAAAAAGATGGAAGGAGAGACCCCTGGTCCTGGAAAGACTGGATGTAGGGGAACGCCAGGACAGAGTAACGAGAGGGGGTTGAATGGAGAAAAGAGGGAGGGAAGGGGGCTTATGGGACTTTCGGGAGGGAGGAAACGGGAAAGGGGAAGTGATTTGGAATGTAAATTAAAAAAATAAAATAAAATGAATAATAAAAAAACAAACAAAAAAAAAGTAATCTCTCATCTTTGAGGCAAATTTCAATTATACTTTATCTTAACAGTTAAATTACATAGGTTAAAATGTTATTGCATTTGTCAGAGTCATAGGAGGAACAATAATATGAACCAATCAGTACCCCCAGAGTTCCCAGGGACTAAACCACCAATCAAAGAGTACACGTGAAGGGGCCCATAGCTCCAGCTGCATATGTAGCAGAGGATAGCCTTGTTGTACATCAAAGGGAGAAGAGGTCCTTGATCCTAAGAAGATTTGATGCCCCAGTATAGGGGCATGCCAGGACAGGGAAGCAGGAGTGGGTAGGTTGGTGAGCAGGGAAGGGGGGATAGATTAGGACGTTTTCGGAGGGGAAACCAGGAAAGGGGATAACATTTGAAATGTAAATAAAGAAAATCTCATAAAAATGTTATTGCATTTGTTATTGCATTGAAATCAGTTCCTTTATTAGCACAGAAGTGATTTTCTTATTATATGTTTACCTAGCACAAAAGAAGCCCTCTAATTACCAATTAATAAAGTTACGGAAAAGTACAAACATGGAGCTTGCAAAGCCTTTCAGTGGTATCATTGTTCTAAGCCGTTATAGTTACATGCAGTGAAGGCAGGATGCATTTGGTTATAGTGGGTAGTCACAAATACCTGCTATGGGTGATTACCACTCTGACTACTAAAAAATGGAACTATTATACACAACAGCATCTGCTATGCTGGAATCCCACAAAGCCCAGACTGCCTATTACAGAATTCCAGAGACTATTCACCAGCAACAGACAGCATTTTGCCAATGGGTAATTTGCAGTTTGCTGTGTCATCAGAATCTGAACATGTCACATCATCCTGTCACAGCCAATCCAGTGGCAGACTGCTATTGAAGCAGCTGTCAAGAATGCACAAAGACCACAGAGAAAGCACAAAGTGACAGTTGACTCTATGCAAATAGGCAGTGGACACTGAACTCACAAGCAGGCAATTGGGTCTATAGAACTCCTGACTGTAAAGTGCAGGGAATGCTATATAGTTTCAGGTAAAAGACAAAATACACTGTGATGACTCTTTCAGAAAGAAATAGCGTTTGATATTGAATCACATATTGGTGGTTCTTTCTTGGGGAAGACTATTTATTTCTCTTGCACTCAGCAGTCCTTAATTGCTTGTAGTTCTTATATACATCTACATGTACGTATGTGACAACAATTATTGACACAAGAGGCCAATGAATTGTGTGTATTACTAATACAGTCTTTATGTTCAGTAGCATACATTTGAAAAGCTGTATACCTAGGATTTTAAAGTCTCAATACCATTATAAGGAAAAATACACAATGTACATGGAAGGAAGATCAATAAAAAACAGAAAAATAGAATAGGTTCCTATCAGGACATTTCTACTAGCATGGTCTCAAAAATCCCGAAAAGAGAAATATGGGCTTCAGTCAAACTGGAAGGCATGAAGTCTGAGTACCATAGACCTGTAGCCATGTAACACCATAGTCAGAGATCAGTCGTGACTTGTCTTACATCAGCATTGCCCATGTACATGGAGAAGATTGTGTAACTAGAATCAACATGCCCAGCAATTCACACTAACACCTTGTGTCTGAATACCAGCTAGGACCATCCTCATCTAGGGGAAGAGCACATAGAGTAACTCACGTTCACCAGATGAATAATTTTCCAACTAGAGACAACCCTGGCCATATCCTGTAACTTACTGCACCACACTGCAGCCAGCACTCTTATTACTGCCCTGACCTTTTCAGTGTGTTAAATAAACCTTTTTTTTTTTGTTATAGCATGTCTAAAAGTGAATTTATTCCCCACCTACCTACTCCTTTTCTGCTGTAGTGGTGACCACAATTAAATTTATTAAGGTAGATGACACCTTAAAATGTATCAGGGTTATATATAGTCCTTAAAAGTTATCTTAAGGTTTTAGCAAAGAAACTTTAGACAAATGAAACTTACTACAATTTATTTGTGCAAGAATAATTCATGAATCAGGAAACACTGAGAACCAGGAGAGATTTAATGAACTCATCTAACAACATGCTGAGAGAATGTTTATAAACAACAACCAAAAGTAAGTGAGATTCCAAAGCAGCTTAATTGTCTACGGCAAGGTCTTTGTAGCCCATGTGTTAGGATGAGACATTGGCCTTATATGGAAGAAGTATGAAGAGTTGGGCATTTATGACTGGCTGAGGTAAAGCCTCTGTGACAAGCTGTACGGTCATTAAGTAGGCTGTGATTGACATAATTAGTATAGAACTAAATTAGGTTGTAGTTTGCTACCTGGATACGTAGCTTTACAGCAAAGTTTGCTCAAGTTAGTGAAGGGCATAGCTAAGAAAACCTGGAAAGTTACTGCTGAGTGCTTTTATCCTACAGCCAGCAAGGGCTGATTATAGCTGATCCAGAATATAGACTGGCAAATTTGACCACAATAAAACCACGTTCAAATGTTCCTTGTGGGAATTTGCAGTACATACCCAGCTCCTCAGGCACACTCAGCCCCTTGATTCATTCCAGGACAGAAAGTTCTTTACCTTCTTTCAACTAATATGTGGGGGGCAGTGGTGGCGCACACCTTTAATCCCAGCACTTGGGAGGCAGAGGCAGGCGGATCTCTTAGTTCGAGGCCAGCCTGGTCTACAGAGCGAGTTCCAGGACAGCCAGGGCTATACAGAGAAACCCTGTCTCGAAAAACCAAAAAAAAAAAAGAAAAAAAAAAAGAAACTACTCAACTAATATGTGGACTGTGCTTTCATTATTTCCTTGTGATGGACAAAGCAAGACAAAATCTAAACCCTCCAACAGAAAGAACACGAAAACCTCACAAAGGTGACAATCATCAAGAAATGATAACATCTTAACTATGGCCACCGCTATGGAGTCAGGAAGACATGCCTTTAACAGGAGTTTTCTGTCACTCCATCTTCCAAGCCTCCTGTAGGGCCTTCTCCTGCCATATAATCTTGCTCCACGTCTGACCAGAATTTGTTGTCACTTCAGGGAGTCATTACCCAGCAGCATACTTTTCTCCAGGGATTCCTCATCTGCGGATCTCAATTAGTCTTCAGGCAGTGGTTATAATCAAGTGTTGGCTTGTCTCATTCACTTGAGGCAGTAAAAGCTACTGGTAGTGATTCCTCTGACTGCTTAACAATTTCTCAAGTCACCTCTGCTCCAACCCAGACATTTATATTAGGATTCATCAAGGGCATAGGTAACCAAACAACCTACAATCCAGAATCACTGCACTATCCTCACTATCTCGTATTAGTGGGGTCACAACAGGGTCCAGATAATGAATGATTAAGATAAGAAAAGAAGGTCCTGAGTTCAAATCCCAGCAACCACATAGTGGCTCACAACCATCCGTAGTGAGATCTGACACCCTCTTCTGGTGTGTCTAAAGACAGCTACAGTGTACTTAAATATAATAATAATAAATAAAAGAATAAAGATCTTGTTCCCTTAAAAAAAAAGAAAAGAAAAGAATTATCCCCTTGGAAGACTTTACTTATGTGACTTTATTAGTGTCCTAATGAAGATGCATCCATTCCATTCTTATTACATTATCTCCACCATAGTCAAAATACATCCCTAAGAAACACCTCTGCCTTATTTCTAAAGAAAGGAAGTCTTAATCAGTCAATTTAGAGAGCATGATGTGTACAGTGGCGGAAAACAAGTAATACTTTTCTAAATGGCAGTTCCTGGAAACTCAGCCAGGAGTTGTATAAGCAAAAATGTCCCAAGGAAATGTCTTATTTTTATTTATGTTGCCAGTGAAATGAATATTGCCAAGTTGGATCAGTGGATTTTATGAATTGGCACTATATCCTCCTGTCCCCCAATCACTGCAGAGCTGTCAAAAGTGAAGCATGCATTTGAAGAGGCTACACTCTCTGAACAGGGGGAGAGAGCCAGGGGGTTGACAAAATGGATCGTGATGAGTGTCTAGCTCCCTTCTTAAGTTATGTGAGTTTATTCTGGTTTTAGATAATGTAAACTCAGGAAGAATAGTAACTAAAGGCCAGAACTTCAAATGCTGTAGGAAGGGGATATTACACAGATGTATGTCAGGTATGAAATGGTCTGTTGCAGACTGGGTTTCCACCTCCCTTCACTCAATAGCAAGCTACATGGAATGTTTCAAGTTCCGCATTTTCTGCAGAGGTGTCTCTACAAACCTGCAAGTTGTGACCACACGAGCACAGTGATCATCAGTCACAGCAGGCAGCAAAAGAGCAATTTCTAACACGTGTGTGCATGGGTTAGAATTACATGCAGAGAGCAAGATTATAGGAAAGGAACAGGGATGGAGAATACATACACCTGGGATTTGGGCCTGGATTTGCCAACTGCTTTTTTGGGAAGGTCTCTTCGTGCGCTTAATTCTGTCTGCCTCATTCCTGAGAGACAGAACTCTGGAGACCAAGACAGTGGCTTTGGGCTGTTCATTAATTACTGTATATGTTTGCTGCCATTATGTGACTCAAGAGCCGCATGTGTTATGAATAATTAAAAAATGACTCTCTATGGGAATAAACTGTTGAAATAATACCAGCCCTTCAGAATGTCCCTAAATGCTATAAGGATGCAGAATTAGATGGCCTCTCATATACGTGGTGGTTTGTCCTGTTTTGCTTACTCATTTTTTAGATCAAATTAGTATTTACTGACTTGACTACTTTTTAAAAATTGTATTGATTCACATTCATTGTACATAGTGGTGAGTTTTTTGAGAACATTTCATTCAAGTGTTTGTGAGCCTTGACTGTATGCCTTCTTGCTCTAGACCTTTGGTATCTCTCCCCTATAACTTCTGTTGCCCTCCGCCACTGTCATTCTTACTTCTATTTACATGTCATATAAATACAAATAAAATAATTTATATGTTTATATGAACTCTAGAATATACTTCTGAGACAACATATATTTGTTTTTCTGCATCTGACTCAATGTTTTCATATTGACTTGCATCTACTTTTTTTACAGATAGCATAATTCAATTGTTTGTTATAAATACAACTGTATAAACACACATATATTACATATCAAATATACATATATACATATGTGCATATACATATATACACACATATGCATATATACACATATTCATATAAACATATATGTACACACAGACATACACACACACACACACACACACACACATATATATATATGACATTCTTTTTATTGAGTCATGTGTTTTCAGACACATAAACAGGATTTTTAAGCTGCCTATTGCAGGTAGTATACCCTTAACAAAAATACACATATTTATACTGTATTGATCTAAATTTCTCTAGATATATACCCAAGAGTGCTACATTTGAATCATATGGTGGTTTATTTTTAGGTTTATGAGGAACATCTGTATTGATTTCTATAATGTTTGCACCAGTTCAACTCCCCATCAGTAAAACATGAGTGTATCTCTTTCTTCAAAGCCCTGCTAACTTTTACTACTTATTGTTTCTAGGATATAACCATTTTATCTAGTATGGGATGAAATGGCAATATAGTTTTGGTTTGCATTTTCCTAATGGCCAAGAATATTGGATATCTTTTATGTTTATTAGCCATTTACACTTTACCAGTTGAGAAGTATGTTAGGCTTTTTTTTTTTTTTGCCTATCTATAAAATGTTTTAGCCATTTAGGTTTTTTGAGTTATTTATATATTCTAGATATTAATCTTCTGTCACATATACAGAAAACAAACATTTTCTCTCATTCTATAGACTGTCTTATCAGGTAATCCGTTCTTTCCTTTGCTTCTTTCTTCTTTGTAAAGAAGCTTTTAAATTTCATGAGATCCTGTTACATGGCTTCTGTCTGGTATAATTTCCTGATCTACTGAAGTTTCATTTAGAAGGTCTTGCCTATTGCCATATCTTAAAATATTGTCATATGATTTTCTTTAATACTTTATGAGTTGCAGATCTTATATTAAGGTCTTTGTTCCATTTTGGATTGGGTTATGTATAGAATGAGAGACAAGGATCTGGTTCCATTCTTCTGCTTGTGGATATCCAGGTTTTCTGGCATCACATTTTTGTAAAGACTGTCATTCTCCTAATGTTTACATTTGACAGTTTTGTCAAAATTATGCATCTGTAGCTGTTTGGTCTCATTTCTGGTTCTTTAACTCTGCTTAGCTTGTCTACGTGTATGATTTTGTACCAGTACCATGCTTTCTATACTACTAGGCTCTGGACTCTTACTCGGTCAGGTCTTGTGACACCCACTGCTTTGTCCTTTTTGCTTAGCATTGCTCTGGCTACTTGAGGTCCTTTGTTCTTAAACGTGAATGCTGTGATTGTTTTCTCTATTTCTATGAAAAAGTGGTATTGGAATTTTGATGAAGATTACATTGAGTCTGTAATTGACTTTGGGAAGTATAGTTATTTTCACAGTATTAATTGTATTGATGAGAATAAGAGGTTTTTTTTTAAACCTTCCAGTATTTTCTTCAGTGGTTAAAGTTTTCATTGTAAATGTCTTTCACTTCTCTGTTTAGTTTTGTTATTGAGTATTTTTAAAGTTTTAAAATTAATTCAATTATAGTAATACCGTTTGCATTTTTCCTTAACTCCCCCCAACTCCTCCCATGTGTCTCTTGCTTGCTCTATCACAAATGCATGTCCTCTGATCATATATATGTATATATATATATATATATATACATATAATGTATATACATACACGTATATGCATTATAACTAACTATAATGAACTATAACTATACACACACACATATATGTAGGTATACATATACATATACATATTATATACATATCATATATATCATATACATATCATGTACATATACATATACACACATATCATATACATATCATATACATACACATACACATACATAGATACATATACATCCCAAATGTATAAATACAGTCTGTTCCATACCAAGTAGTCAGTTCTGAAATCCTGAGTATTCTTAATGCTTTTTAAGAGGAAATTTTACTGATTCCTTCTACATCTGCCTTAAGTGATTTAGAAAATCTACTGATATTTTATGTTGATTTTGTATCCTCATAGTTTTTAAAATATCAGTTCTAAGAGATTTGTCATGTACTCATTAGGGTCTTTAAATATAACACCATATTATCTGCACATGCGGATATTTTGACTTTTCCCTTTCCTACTTGTATTCCTTTTATGTTTTTATCATATCATGTTTCACTAACCAAGATTTTAAGAACTATATTGAATGAACAGAAAATTGGTTGCCATGTTTCATTCTCAAATTTATGAGAAGGGCATCGAGTGTTTCCCATTTAGTATACTGTTGACCATAGACATGTATGCAGTCATCATTATGTTAAAGTATGTTTTTTCTATTCCTAATTTTCATGGCTTTTGCAATAAAGGAATATTAAACTTTATCACAGATTTGTCTGCATTTATTATGGTGATCTGTGATTTCTCTCATTGAATGTATTTAATGTGATGTGTTATATTTATTAATTTGTGTATACTGAACCATCTTTTCATTCCTGGAGTGAGTGTGTCCTTGTTCATTAGAAAAATTTGTCCAGTTTTTGTCGTGTCTTAATTCATATTTGGTATTAGAATACTAATGAATTTGTAAAATAAACTGGGTAATGTTCTTTCCTTTTTATTTCTTGCAATAATTTGAACAATAGCAGTACTCATTTTTAAGAGTTGGGTCAAATTTATCAATGTGTTTGCTCCTTTTCTTCTTTCAGTTGAGTCACACTTGATTACTGCTTCAATTTCATTTTTATTATATATGTATAAAATTGTTTAAATTCTCTTGATTTAATTTTGCTGGTTATAAATATTTAGAAATTTATTCATCTGAGGTTTTTTTGACTTATTAGAATGTAGATTTTTTTCAAAGTGAACTGTAATGATCATTTGATTTTCACTGGTTTGTTTTGTTGGAATATCTCCATTTTTATATCCAATTTCATTAATTTGTGTCTTTTTAAATTTCTTTTGGTTAGTTTGACTCAAGGTTTGACTAATGAATTTGTAAAAATAAGCTGGGTAATGTTCCTTCCTTTTTTATTTCTTGCAATAATTCGAACATTAGCAGTACTCATTTTTAAGATTCGGGTAAAATTTATTCTTTCAAAGAGCCTAATTTTTGTTTAACTGACTCTTTGTATTACCCATTTATTTCATAAGTTCCTGCCTTGATCCTTATTTCCACCTGCTAACTTGGATCCCTATTTTTCTTAATACCCTTAGGTGCATAATTATTATTCTATTTTTTTTTAAGTCTAAGGTTACTATGTTCTAAGGTCTCTCCTTTCACACTATAGTGAAATGTTGCATTGTTTTACTTGATCTACTTTGATATCATGTCACAACAAATACATATTTTTATTTATTTAATAAGTATCAGAAAATAGTGTGCTCTAAATGGGCTAAAGAAACAATATTGAGAACTGACTGATACTGCAAAGGCGCCTTCCTTTGCCTTTTGCCCAGACACATGAGAAATCCACACAATGATGGAATGTCTAGCCATTTGCTCTCACTGCACCTCCTTTCACTTGTGACTTTAGCTCATTGCATGGAGTGAATTTATAATGCTGAAATTACAGGCATTTTGACAGGTCAGTGGAGAGAGAATTTTGAGAGTGAGAAGATTCCCAGCATCCCTCAAATTCAAATGACAACAAACAGTAGGGTTTAATTTCTTCAATCTGAGTTTAGCAGGATTCTTGTCAATCATAGGCATTCAGGAAGCACCTGTCCTATATGTAATATTTCTCTTCCTATACTAATTCCTTCCCTGACACTAGACAATTTCAATAAAAAAAGATGGATAACTGAGCATTTGCTCTGTAGGAATGAAATTTGTTTTGTAGAAAATTACTTATTTAAAATGAGATTCCATAATGACAAAACTGTTTGTTCCTATGGGTTCACTGAAACAGGGTTTCATTACATCTTAGCTTAAGCTGGCTTCCTAATATTAATAAGAAAAATGGTTGATTTTAGAGATTTTAAGTACATATTTGTAGCCTTTAATAGATTTCCAAGCTTGGGAATTCATGTTGAGAACATCTACTATTAGTCTAAGTTGTTACTGTAAGACACTGAGAAAGATGAGAGACTGGCCCACAGTGATCATTCTGTTCACATTTTATTATGGCTTAAATCTAGAAAAACATGTATCCTGTACCTGCCTTGGGATTCTATGGTAGTTTTGAACCACAGAAAACCTCAGGTATTACTTTTCTGTCATAAAATAGTTTTTCCAATTGGGAAATCTGGGATTTACCTAGGGAATGTAGACAAGTATCTATTTTCTCCAGAGAGGAGTGAAAAACAAAAATAAAAATAAAAACAAAACAGCAAACAAACACACAAACAAAACAAAACAAAAAAATCAAATGCCATTCCAGCCGTGTGTGTCTAGTTTAGTGAACGAGTGACTTTATGATTGTTACATATTGGAATGTGATTGAAAAGTTACTTACAGGGGTATGGTTGGCTCAGTGACTTTTACATCATCCCCAAAGCCAGCCAAACATGGTGACAACTGGCAGAAGCATCATCACTACAACTCCCTGAATAGCTTGTAGGCAGCTTAACTGGCCACTGTTTCACCTCTGATCATGGAAAGGACACTATGACCATCATAAATTTCAGGAGCATTGAGCTGCTGAGATTTGATTACTGCCAGAATCTCTAAAGCCTCCTTCCAGCAGCAAATGTTTCATTTCAGACATAGCTACAGAACAGAACATTTGTGTGTTATAATCTATGCCTACACAACTTCCATTTTCTTTAGTAAATACCTTGAAGTAGTATGTGTGTTTCTTCAATAATTTTTAAAAGACCAGCTGCTGTGAAATTAATGTTGTCCTCCTCAAAAATCCATATGATGAAGGCTGAATCCCCAATGTATTGTGTTTTGGAGATGGATCTTTGGTACATGATTATATAATAATAGTAGATATTTCATGAACTTTCATGGTTTTGGGGATGATGTAACCTTTTAATGAAAGGCTGAAGAGCATAGAGTTCTTACTGTATCCTATCTAGGGATACAATAAGAAAGTTGTAAACAGGAGCACTTAAAAGAACTCCTCAAATCACAGAAAAGAAATTTATTTTTTTATGAGTTACCAAGTTCTTCACACTTTGTCATAGCTGCCAAAAATAAGGTGTTAACACACTCATTCCAAAGTGGTTAAACTCCTTCATCAAAAAAATTACAAGAATTCTTCTCTCTCTCTCCTCTCTCTCTCTCTCTCTCTCTCTCTCTCTCTCTCTCTCTCGACCCCAACATCCAGCCCAGTGATGTACTTTCTTTTTTTATTTTTTAACCTTTTTATTAAATATATTCTTTATTTACATTTCAAATGTTGTCTCCTTTCCTTGTCCCCTGCCCCCCAAAATTCCTCTAAATTCATCTATCTCTTAATACTTATCTGACTTTGGAATTGGGGGAACACTAGCTTCTTTAAATAAGTTTGGTAGTGTTCTTGATTTTCTATTTCATGAACTATTTTGAGGAATATGGATTAAGTTCCTTTTTAAATGACTGGTCGAATTTAGTAGTGATTCCATCTTGTCCTGTACTTCTTTAGGTGAGAGACATTTTATTATTGTTTAAAACTATCAAGATTGTCTTAATTATTAAATACAATATCTGTATATTCTTTATTTGACTTCAGTAGTGAATGAACATCTAGAAATTTATTCACATATTTTTAATGGTCTACCTCATTAATAAATAAAATTTAAACAATTCTATCATGATTCCTTAGGCATTGTTTGCATCTTATCTCTCATTTTGTTAATTTGTGTCTTTGCTCTCTTTCTTTTGGTGAGTTTGGTTAAGGGTTTACTAATTTTTGCTTGTTCTTTCAAGTAACCAACTTGATTTTTTTTTATTCTTTGTATTACTGTTTTGGTCTCCATTTCCTTAATTTGCCCTAATTACCCTTATTATGTTGGTCAAACATTATAACTTTATTTTGTATATAGGAACATCATTAGATAAAGTCAGATTGTCTGTTTTTTTCTGATAATTTTACTATAGTGCTCTATTTAATAACTGCCTTTGCTATGTTCTAAAAGCTCTGTTAAGTTGTATTTTCACATTAATTTGCTTGTAGGAAATTTTTAATTCTCCCATCGTTCTACAATGACCAATTTAAATATCAATATTTTATTGTGCATACCATCTTTGTCTGTATATTCCTCTCTGCTTTATTCACTTCTAGTCTTTTATTTTATTAATAAGAAATATAATATTTCTTTGATTCTAGGACTTTTTTTTAGTAGCTTAAAATGCTACTTTTATTAGGACACAATGAGACTTTCTTTTTTATTTTATTTTATTTTATTTTTTTTAGTTTTCTGAGTTTTTTTATTTACATTCCAAATCATTTCCCCTTTCCCGTTTCTTCCCTCCCCGAAAGTCCCATAAGCCCCCTTCCCTCCCTCTTTTCCCCATTCAACTCCCTCTCGTTTCTCTGTCCTGGCATTCCCCTACATCCAGTCTTTCCAGGACCAGGGGTCTCTCCTTCCATCTTCTTGGAAATCTATTGATATGCGAATTGTGTGAAGGGTATTCCGAGATTCTGGGTTAATATCCCCTTATCAGTGCTTGCATACCATGTGTGTTCTTTTGTGATTGGGTTACCTCACTAAGGATGATATTTTCAAGTTCTGACCATTTGCCTAGGAATTTCGTGAATTCATTGTTTTTAATTGCAGAGTAGTATTCCATTGTGTAGATATACCACATCTTCTGAATCCATTCCTCCATTGAGGGACATCTGGGTTCTTTCCAGCTTCTAACTATTATAAATAAGGCGGCTATGAACATAGTGGAGCATGTGTCCTTATTGCATGCAGGTAAAGCATCTGGGTATATGCCCAGGAGTGGTATAGCCGGATCCTCCGGGAGTGTCATGCCCAGTTTTGGGAGGAACCACCAGACTGCTTGAAAATATCATCCTTAGTGAGGTAACCCAATCACAAAAGAACACACATGGTATGCAGTCACTGATAAGGGGATATTAACCCAGAATCTCGGAATACCCTAGACACAATTCGCATATCAATAGATTTCCAAGAAGATGGAAGGAGAGACCCCTGGTCCTGGAAAGACTGGATCAGTTTTCTGAGGAACCGCCAGACAGCTTTCCAGAGTGATTGTACCAGCTTGCAATCCCACCAGCAGTGGAGGAGTGTTCCTCTTTCTCCACATTCTCGCCAACAACTGCTGTGTTTTTGATCTTAGCCATTCTGACTGGTGTGAGATGGAATCTCAGGGTTGTTTTGATTTGCATTTCCCTAATGACTAAGGATGATGAACATCTCTTTAGGTGCTTCTCAGCCATTAGATATTCTTCAGGTGAGAACTCTTTGTTTAGATTCTAGGACTTTTTAAACGTTAATGGTGGAACCAAATATTTTTTATTTTGAAGAAAGCATCATGGCTGCTAAGTAGATTGTTGAAAAATTGTTGGTTGGAATATTCTGCAGATATTTCGTAAATTGGTTTATGGTATACCCTAACTTAAATCTGCAGGGTTTTTGTCTAGATGTTCTATCTATTGATATATTGATGTCATCCACTATTATTATATATAGATTTATCATCTGTCTCTTTATGTCCAATTGTGTTTGGATTTTCAGATTAGATTTGCAAACATTTGGTTGTTATATCTTTTTGATGGAGAGCGGAGGCCATTCACAATTAAGATTGCTAGCCAGAGATATTAACTGGTTCCCATAATTTCCTTGATTGTATTGCTGGTTGTTTTATAAAGTTTTTGTCCTCGTCTTTATTCCTCATTCATCTTCATTCTTTGCTGAGTACTAAGCTTTATGTGTTTGATTATTTCTATGTTTCTATTATTGGTCTATTTTCCCCCTAAGAGTTATTCTTCTTAGTCTTGAGTTATGACTGTCTTTTTCTCTTCTCCAAATTCCTTGTAGAATTTCTCCAATTGTCTTCATTAATGCTCATGAACTACTTTCAGCAGCGCTTATATTGAATAGTGTTCATTTTAGAAGATTCATATATATTACTATTAGCATCCAGACTTTTATTTTGGGTTCCAAAATACAACACTCCAGGCTTTCAGCACTTTTGCCAAAATGTTTAAGTGTATTCTTTTCATGTCTAAATAGGTGTTTTTTATTCTTGTTGCTTTTAATTCTGCTTATTGCCTTTACTGCCTTTAAATCTGTTTATTTTCCCTGATAATGTCACATTGTCTTTTTTATTTATGACCTAGAAGAAGAGAGGGAGAATTCTCTCCATTCTTACCACTTTGCTCAGAACCTTCCATTGGGTTTCATTGCTGTCATTGTGAATCTAATAGTATTTATGGGTTTTATCTAATTGCTCACTGTCTCTTTACTGCTCACTGTGTCTAGTCCTTCCATGCCACTCCCCTCTTTAGTCACACATCAGATCTTTTCTTTAAGACTCATGAGGTTATAGGAGGATTCTGTGTGTTTACCATCTTCTGTTCATGATCTTAATGGCAATAAGGCTCCATGAAAATTTTCAGTCATAGGTGCCATTGGCTTGTTTTCAGTCACCATCATGCATGTATACCTGTGCTAATTTCAAAACAAATATTTTATTTTCATGTGATTATATACTTTGACATACAAAGTGACATAATATGACTTTTACCCATGTTTAAATAATAGCATTTTGCAAATTATAGTGCACTATCACAATGAGGATGCTCACCATAATATAGTAAAGACATAGCATCTGCATTACAAAGAAATATTTGATAGGAATGTCTCCTTTGCTTTGCTTTATCACTACTCCCTGTTACCTCTAGTTAGCAATCCAATCTATTTGTTAAAATAAGAGTTTATATGGGGAATAATACTGCATATACTACCTGGGGGATTGGCTTTGTCTGTTCAACAAAATTGAACATTAATTCATACAAATTATTGTACATGTTCACAGTTTGTTTGTTTTCATTGGTGAATAAGAACCCCTAGTATGATGTAACACAACTTAGAAAATACAACAAAATCAATGACTTTATTCACAGGTAACTCTTTATGGTTGCAATCCTTTCTCATATAGCTCAGACATAGTATTTAAAAGATAGGATCACCATATTGAGCATCATTTCTTGGGTCAAGAGGTTAAATAATTCATTCAATATAATGATGTTTAGATTTAATTTTCATGTTGAATGCAAATATTGCCTTGTTTCATGCCATTTTGTGCATTTAACTTAATGCCATTGTTTAAAAATACTAATTATTGCAGGTAGAGAGGGCATCAAGGAAGGGATAGGGTTGCCATCTCACAGTTAAAACTCTGACCCATAATTGTTCATGTCTGAAAGAACTGCAGGGATGGAAATGGAGAGGAGCCTGAGGAAAAGAAGGCCCAGCAACAGGCCCAAGTGAGATCCAGCTCAAGGGGAGGCCCCAAGAATTGACACTATTATGGAGACTACGGAGTGCTCATAAAAATGGACCTACTATGACTACACTCTAAAAGATACAACAAGCAGCTGAAAAAGTCAGATGCAGATATTTACACCCAACCAATGGACAGAAGCTGCTGACCTCTGTGGTTGAATTAGGGGAAATCTAGAGGAAGCCGAGGAGGACGGTGACCCTGTAGGAAAAGCAGAAGTCTCAATTAACCTGGCCCCAAGGAACCCTCAAGAAACTGGAGGCCCCAGGGAGTTTAGAGGTCTGGTGGGGTGGGGCTGGGGGTGGGGATATACTTGTAGAGACAGGGCGTGGAGAGGAGGTATGAGATGTGGAACAGTTGAAGGGTGAACCGGGAGGGGAATAAAATCTGGAGTATAAAATAATTAAACAAAAAGCTAAAGAAAAAAAATACTAATTGGTCATATGAGTGTATGTCTGGGAATGCATGAGGACTGGATTGATGTGTGTGTGTGGAGGCCAGAGAGAAACTTTCTGGAGTGTGTACTCTGCATCCAGTGATTTTTGAACCAATTTGTTTTGTTGATTGATTTTGTCATTGTACTTTATATACTAGCCTAGCTGATTCCTTATCTTCTAGATATTCTACTATCTCAACATCTCATCTTACTATAGGAGTTTCAGATACGGGTGTGTGTTACCATGTTTGTCTTTTCATGTGGATTCAGGGGAACAAACACAGGTCAACAGACTTGAACAAGCAGGACTTCTACCCTTTGAGTCATCTCCTCTGCCTACTTGACACAACATTTTTAAACTTTCCTTTTCTTTTTTTTTATTATTATTATTTTCTAAGTTTTTTTATTTACATTCCTAATGATTTCCCCTTTCCCGTTTCCTCCCTCCCCAAAAGTCCTATAAGCCCCCTTCCCTCCCTCTGTTCCCCATTCAACTCCCTCTCGCTTCTCTGTCCTGATATTCCCCTATATTCAGTCTTTCCACGACCAGAGGTCTCTCCTTCCATCTTCTTGGAAATCTATTGATATGTGAATTGTGTCTTGGGTATGCTGAGATTCTGGGTTAATATCCCCTTATCAGTGACTGCATACCATGTGTGTTCTTTTGTGATTGGGTTACCTCACTAAGGATGATATTTTCAAGTTCTGACCATTTGCCTAGGAATTTTGTGAATTCATTGTTTTTAATTGCAGAGTAGTATTCCATTGTGTAAATATACCACATCTTCTGAATCCATTCCTCCGTTGAGGGACATCTGGGTTCTTTCCAGCTTCTGGCTATTATAAATAAGGCTGCTATGAACATAGTGGAGCATGTGTCCTTATTGCATGCCGGGGAAGCCTCTGGGTATATGCCCAGGAGTGGTATAGCCGATTCCTCTGGGAGTGTCATGCCCAGTTTTCATTTTCAATGACTGTAAGAGTAATTGTGATCTCAGTGGCTTACTGATGAATGCACTCACTCTTTATAGTTTTGTTTTTTTTTTTTTTTTTGTTTTTTGTTTTATGAGTTCTGGCTGGATCATTCAACTGAGCTTTTCCGGCCCAAACTTCTCTCCAAGTTCACTGATTCAAAGTAACTTCTCTCAGC
Source organism: Tokudaia tokunoshimensis (assembly GCA_036184795.1). Classification (NCBI taxonomy): domain Eukaryota; kingdom Metazoa; phylum Chordata; class Mammalia; order Rodentia; family Muridae; genus Tokudaia; species Tokudaia tokunoshimensis. The sequence goes on from BTHU01000003.1 coordinate 26,102,697, forward strand.
TTCTCAGCTTCTGACTAAATTTCTCTGCTTGATCTCAACTTGGAAATCTGTTCTAATCTTCTGGCTATTTTTAATTCTCTGAATGGTTCTGGGTTCCCCTGCATCCTCTCTCTGTAAAACTGTCACTGTAAAATTGCCTCGTTCTCCTCTCTCTCTCTCTCTCTCTCTCTCTCTCTCTCTCTCTCTCTCTCTCTCTCTCTCTCTCTTTCTCTCTCTCTCTCTCCCCACACACACAGCTCTGTTAAGTCACCTCTCTATTCTCATGAGACTTGGGCATATCCTATCTCTGACTCATTTTGTTAATATTGCTCTGATTCGTCACTTTGTCTGCCCCTCAATTAGACATCACTTTCAGACACTCCTGCTTCCTTCTACAAACTCACTTCACCTTCGTTATTAAGGAGTAATGATGTGTCTACATTGAAGCCAGATCATACTGTATGTAATCCAGATGTGATCCCTTGTCAGAGCAGACATGTTGCTCGATTAAAATTCCTCTACAAATAACAATCAAACTTGTGTTAAATAAAATGGGATAAATTTTAAAATAAGCACCAAAGTCCATGTTTTGCAATAGAATAGACAATATCAGGTAGATAGCTATCATCATCATATATGCTATGATTTATAATAGAAATCTGTCATTAAACTAAACTATCTGAACCAATATTAAAATATGAAAAATGGCTATCATAAAGTTAATAAAAATAAATAGTAATAATTAACATGACTAGTGTATAAACACAATAAATGATACTTTGTATAGCATGACAACATTATTGTTAATATATTTATCTACAGAATCTTTAGACATTTTTGTTGTTTTCTATCCATGTAACAACTCACTCAGAAGATAATGTGCAAAACTCCTTTTAGAGGCTTTGATATTTTTTATATCTTTTACTTGTAAATCAAATCTTGGTTATTCCCAGTATTGAACTTTCTTCACGGTTGTTATAGACAACCATGATTCACTATTCCCTTAGGATATTTATAGAACCAGGATTTTCCATTATCTGAATACAGAATCATTTATAAACACATTTTAAAATGAAGAATATACTCATTTTGATCTGGTGATTAAATAATTTTTTATTCATTTGTGAAGTTTTGAAATATTAATGATACGAAGGCATCTTATTGCTTAATCAATTTTGAATCCTGTGACTTTAATGGTCTTACATATTTTCAAATACTACAATGGTCAAGCATAGTTTCAATACCCATAGCGTGTAGTTACTTAACATGAAGCCATTTTCCACTTCTATTTATTCTCTGTTAACTTCCATTTGTTTTAGCAAGCCTGCTATTAATGTAGAATGTTATGTATTAAATATGTGAAGTAAAATATATAAATATTTTATTAGTAATATAGTTCAGAAGGCAAAAGAATGGTTTTCATTTAGAGTATATAGACATCAATACTTTCTAATAAACTCATAAAGAAATAGGCATGCATGTCTTAAAGCAATGGTTATTCAGTTTAGAAATAGTGATCACATAGGTAGCAAATTAATTTGAAGAGTCACCTTCAAAAGTATTTATTAGTTACTAGTGATGTGGTGAAAGACAATAACCAAAAGCAAGTTGGGGAAGAAAGGGTTTGTTTGGCTTACACCTCCCTCCATATTGCTGTTCATCATTGACAAAAGTCAGGATAGGAACTCAAACAGAATCAGAACCTTGAGGTAAGAGCTGATGGGAAGGTCATAGAAGGGTACTACTTACTGTCTTGTTACTTATGGTTTGCTTGGTCTGTTTTCTTATAGAACCAGGACTGGCAACTACCCACAATGGACTGGGCCATTTCCTATTGATCACTAGTAAAGAAAATGCCCCACAGGCCTGCTCATAGCTTGATATTATTGAGGCATTTTCTCAATTAAAGTTCCCTTCTATCCAGTAGCTCTAGCTTATATTAGGTAGACAAAAAACTAGCAAGCACAATGCCCTTTTAAATATACTTATGACCTATGAATTTGTAAGAGTGAGGATTGATTGTTTCTTAGGGAAAAAAACTGAAATCATGTATCTATAAACACAAATCAAGGGCTGGGGATAGATGTCAGTGGTACTCTAGTATGCACAAGGTTATAGGTGCAATCCTCAGCCCTGATAAAAAGAGGGTGTGGGGAAAAAAACAGACATAGAGTGCCATGAACATGTGGATTTTATTTTCATTCTGTGGGTCATGGATCTCAATGCTCTTTTTTACAGAAATACTTTATCATTACGCCTCTTTGCTCCACTGAGAAACTTTTTCTCATATTGTTTGTATAAGCTGTGAAATCATGTTGTCCCATGAACAACATTTTTGAAATAAACTTGAAACTTTTGCTTACTGTTAATGTAGGTAAGAAAATGGAAGAAAGCAGAGCCTCAACTCATGTACTTCTAAGGACCATTTGTTTCCCTGGTAAAAAGTTCTTCATGATTGAGAATTTCACCCACTTCCCACAGCCTCTTTGCTTCCTAAGAATAGAATCTATCTTAAGAAGTTGCAATGAATGTGTAGAATGCCCATGAAAGCATTTGGCAAAGGAACCATCTAGTTTGGGTTTAATTCACTTTAATGCTATAATTCTCTATGTTAAAAATATCAGATTTCCTCAAGTGGAATTTTACAACGAACGCAATGCAATCCTGTCATAAATCTTTGCAGTTTCACCTTTTTTTTTTTGAAATTGGCAAACTAGATCTTAAAACTGTTTGCAAAAGGTAAAATGAATTTTTAGAGAACTTATAATATGCAATAATGAAACTGATATGAAACCATTACATTAAATGATTAAAAAAAATTTGTCAATGGTCAACAAGGATAATCTAAAAATATTCCAAATATTTAGCACACAGGAGATGGATCTTATCAATAAAACAGGAGAGAATTTAATTTTATAAGTAAAAAGATCTCAATGGAAGTAAATATTTATTTAAGAGAATAATATACTTAGGTCCTCTATCAAATATATCAAAATAAAATTAAGAATTACAAAAATGATTAAAAAATGGTTAAAAAATAAATATTTATGAAACAGAAATAATGTGATCTTAGAATGGAAAAGAAGCTAACATACAATGTAAAAAAGTATATTTGAAATAAAATAAGCAATTTGAATTACTGTAAAATGTAAAATTTTCATTCACCAATAGATATCATCAAAAAGGGTAAAAACAATGTCCAATGACAAAGTTATATAAAGAACTCTGACAGGAATTTTGCTTGCAACTTTACAAGTAAGGAGGATAGTGTGCCCAGGCTACGAAGAACTTGTCTGAGAAAAAGAAAGAAAGAAAACTATAATATGCTTAACCTAGAGAACATAAAGAGAACTCAGTAAAAAGCTGAGTAAAATTCATTAAAATGACATTTCAATAGTCTTTGGAGAAACGTAAAATTAGATTACCTGAAAATTGTCAAAAATAGCAGCATAACCTAAAATCATGGCCTGAACCATTGTTTATGATGATATCGAGCAATAAAACTCTAATGAACTACATGCAGGTGTGTAAATCTGTCTGATAAACTTGAAAACTGTGTTTACTAAAGCTAAAGACATACATATAGTGTTTATCAAGAATACCACCCCTATATATACACTAAACAAAAGTGTGTGCACGTTCAACAATATACCCTTGTCACAATGTATGCTTTAAAAAACTAGAAACCACACAAAGTTTTGCTAAACTGAAGCAAATGGATTGTTGCAAGTTGCTGAAATGAGAGAAAGGTCATGAAGTTGGATGGTAGAATCAGGGGTGAATTGGTGGAAGGAAAAGTATATGATCTAATATAAATGTATTAAAAATTAAGTAATAACAATAAAATGATGCAGGAATTTTATTAAACAATCTATCACTGTTTGCAACTGTGAAAAGGAATCTCAAGAATTAAATGTTGAACAAATGAAACTGACAACAAAGACTGCAATATAAATAAGTTTATTTAAACTTGAAGACAATAAAAGGTAACCTTTTGATCAGAATAGTAATAGCATCTGCCACAAGAAGAGGGAAGGGCATTCTGTGGTTCTAGCGGTAAGTGGCTCTTCATGTTTCTGCACTGCTGAGTAAGGCTGCTCACTCTGTAACCATGTTTTAAGCTTTATTTGTGTGTTTGAATGTATTTTCTTCCTACATGTTATACTTTACTAGTAAAACTTGAAAGTATTAATGGGTATTAGAAAGAGTCATGGGGGTCAATATTGATTACCTATATATAGACCTAAATTAAAGTAAGTTTTTGTGATCTATGAAAGCATCTTAGACCTTTTGAAAGTCTGAAAAGTCCATTTATAATATAAAAGGGAAATTACTAGATTTTGTTTCAAATAATGGCTAGTTAGATTGTTCAAAGCTAACTTACCACTAAAGACAACTAAAATATGAGATGGTAAGTAGTTTTTACTATTAAAATATAAGGATTAGGAAGGTGGGTTGCATGGCAGTACTCAGTCTTAAAAACAACAGCAAAGAAATTCAGATAAGCCCCAGTATCTAAAAGGAAGAAAAATCTTTAAAACAACTTAATGGTACAATACAAAGAACTAGTTGAAAAAAATCTAAGCAGAAGTGTATATGAGTTGAAGAAAAAAAAATAGAGACCATAATAGAAATAGAAGAATTAAGATCAGATGTGGTAGCATACTTTTTAAATATCAGCACTTGGGTTTCAGAGGAGGCAGAGGTAGAGGTAGGAGCAGTTGCAGGGGCGGAGGCAGAGGCAGAATGATTTCTCTGAATTCAAGGCCAGTCTGGTCTATTTAGTAAGTTCCAGGCCATCCAGGGATACATAGTCAATTCTGAGTGAAATTGAGGAATGCAGAAGAGGAGAGGAATAATAGAGAGAAATCTAAGTAACAGGAATGTGTGTATATATGTATGTAGTATACATGTATATATGTGTGTATGTATGTATGAATATGAGTATATTTAAGAGATATTTACAAGCTGGCCAACATTTAAGTTAGGCTAAGAAAAAGGAACAAGACTGATCAAATAAATAAAATTAGAAATGAGAGAGAAGTCTCTATAGTGGCATCACAGGAATACAAAGAGTAATGAGGCATATTATGAATAATTATGAAGCAACAAAGAGTTCAATTTAAATGAAATGAATACAATTTTAGAGATTTATAACCTACCAAGTCTGAATCAGAAAGAAATAGGAAATCTGCCTAAAATAAGAAGCAAGGAGGCAAATCAGAAATAAGTCCCACATCAACTTCCAGGACTTGGTGGCCACATCCTTGAATTCATTTGTTAGTTCATTCACTAAACTAATGAAACCTTTCTCTAACTGCCAAACTGAGGGAATTCTTTCAAAAAAAATTTAAGAGTAAAATGTTGCCAGGAAACCAAAACCAGACAAGAACTCAATAAAAGAAAGTCACATGCCAGTATTTTAAGAAACAAAGATCCAATAGTCCTTAGTGAAATACTATAACACACTTAAAACATTTATTTATTGTGATCAAATAAAGTTTACTCCCAAGACAGAAGGAAAGTTCCTGTAAATGTAACATACCACATTAGGAGAATACAGGGCAAGACTCATAAGATTATCTCAGTAAATGAAAAAACAATGACAAATTTTAACACCTGTCAATGATAGAAAGTATCAATATTCAGGCACTGAAAACAATTGCACCTCAATGCAATATATGCAAAATGCATAATTATCACCCAACTCAAGGTGGAAGGTAGAAGTAGACGACTTGTCCTGTGAGGTCAGGAACACAGCATGATCCCCAGTCTTGCCACATCTAGTCAGAATAGATCTAAAATTCCTATTCAGAGAAACAGAACAAAATAAAAAGCAAAACCATTCAAATTAGAAAGAAGTTTCCAGAAAGATGTCTTGAGGGTTAATAACAATTCTGTTGATGTGGTCTTGGGTTCTTTTCCAAGCACTGACATCAGATGGCTTACAAACTCCTGTAAAGGGAGCTCTTGACCCCTTATCTGGGCACCTACACTTATGTGATATGTATACATTTATACAGGCACACACAAATATATTTTAAAAAATAGAAGGGAATAGATTAAATCACGCTGTGTAAACATGGCAGTATCATTTACACAGGAAACGCTAAAAATTCTGCACCAAACTCTCTAGCTAACAAATAAATTCAGGAGTGTTTCAAGAGAAAAAAAATCATCATAAAAGTATCAGTAGTATTTTTAGATGGGAACATTGAACCTTTTGAAGCAGAACTCAAGAAAACAAGAGAATAAAAACATGCAGAGGACCTGTTTTAAGCTTCTTTATCTACAGGTAACCCTCCTGTCCTTCTCCCTCAGGGACTATAACACAGACAGCTGAGGATCTGCAATGAGCCTTTTGCTCACTCCACACATAGCCCTTTCTCTTTGAGAATCAAATGTCACCAAATAATCAAATTAAAAAGTGGGCTCTGGAGCTGAACAGAGTGTGCAGAAGAAGAAATGTGAATTGTCATGAAAAAGCATTCACCATTCTTAGTCTTTAGAGAAATACAAATTAACTACTCTGAGATTTTATCATACCCCAATCAGAACAGCTAAGATTAAGGAAAAAAAATGCTTGCAAGGATGCTGGAATGTGAAACTTCTATTGTCGGTGGGAATGCAAAATGGTGTAGACACTACAAAAATCAATGTGAAGATTCATCAAAAATGAGAAATGGAACCAGATAGACATATGCTCGAAAGATTCTGCAACTTACCACAGAGATAATTGTCCATCCATGTTTATTGCTGTTTAGTTAGCTATACTCAGAAAATGGAAATAGTCTAGATGTCCATCAACAGATAAATGGGTAATGATACCATGGTATATATACATAGCAGAATTATATATAGCTATAAGAACAAAATGAATGTAAATGTGTACAATCAAAAATATCATATTGACTGAGGTAGCCATATCTCTAAAAGGCAAACTCCCCATGTTCTCACTCATTTATTGATTCTAGCATTTAACCTTTGATAAAATTATCAAATATAATCTAGAATCATAGATTTGTATGTATAAACTGGACAGTAAAAGCCAGAAACTAGAATGGGTTCACCTGGAGAGAGCAGTAGATCCTGAAGGAGGCACAAATGTAGAATGAAGGTGGTGTATGAACAGAAAGGGAAATAACTGAAGGAAGAATTAAGTAAGAGGACAAATGGGAAGGCAAAGAGGTAGGGAATTAGAAGAGGACAAATTAGCACTGAAGATATTTGGAAAAGCCATATGGAAATCTATTATGATAGACTTTCCATAAAGAATGCAGGCAACTACCATTGATCTTTGTTACTCATCAAAATCATTGCTAAAAATAATCTATTGCTAAAAGTAATAAATTCTTGGGTCACAGGATATACAGAAATCAAGCCAATAATGACCTGTAAAATTCTTCCCTATAGGTAGTTTTCATAATGCTGGAAGGTGTTATAAATACTGCTGGAGGAGAAAAGCTATCAAAAGTCTTCCTCTGCTGTGAACTCTACAAGCTGTAACAATGACTGCCCTGGCAAGATATATATTATTGGAACAATAGTGGTATAAATGTTGTAGCAGTAATCAAGCACTTTATGATTAGATTTAAGGCCTGCTTTGTAGGGTTTAATTCATGTCTGGTACTGTAAATCTAGTAAAATAACCATAGATATGGGGTCCCATAGGCCCTAGAGGAGAAACTATAGCTATCATTTTTAAAATTGGCATAGTATAAAACTTTCATATAAATACTTATTTTTTTAATTTTTTAATTATATAGGTTCTTTATTTACATTTCAAATGATTTCCTCTTTTCTGGTTCCCCCCCAAAAAAAGTCCCATAAGCCATCTTCCCCCCCCCCTTGTTCCCCAATCAACCCCCTCCCACTTCCCTGTCCTGGTATTCCCCTACACTGCTGCATCAAGTACATATATAGCATATGTTTGTTTGAGAAAAGAAATAGTGGAAGTGAATTTTTTTCTAGTTGATATGATAAATGTTAAAGCTACAAGATGAATTTGCTGATAAAAGATATAGGTCCACAGAACTCAAAAAGGTCAACAACAACAGTCATTAAAATTTCCTCAACATTCCAATCTCATGTCTACTTACATTTTCAAGCTGCTTTCTGTTAAAAAAAAAAAAAAAGATGATTTCTTCCTTCATAGAAGACACAGACTAGCACTGGATTGTTACCACAAAGCCTAAGTATTACATCAGCTGTCTCCCATGATTTGACTTCTGCCTCGCTGTGTGCAAACTCCTACAAGGGTAGGCTTCTGTGCCTCACCTCATTTGCCACACAGCGATGCTTACCTACTTAGCAAGTACTTATGGGTATCAATAATAGTGTCTGGGTTTTGTAACTGTATATGGGATAGATCACTAGATGGGGTAGTCTCTGGGTGGTCTTTCTCTCAATCTCTGCTCCGCACTTTGTCTCTGTATCTTCTTCTGTGGGTATTTTGCTCCCCCTTCTAAGAAGGACCAGAATATTCATACTTTGTTCTTCCTTCGTCTTGGGCATCATTTGATACATGAATTGTGTCTTGGGTATTCCAAGCTTCTGGGCTAATATCTACTTATCAGTGAGTGTGCATACCATGTGGGTTCTTTTGTGATAGGGTTACCTCACTTAGGATGATATTTTCCAGTTCCACCCATTTGCCTAAGAATTTAATGAATTCATTGTTTTTAATAGCTGAGTAGTATTGCATTATGTAACTATACCACACCTAAACAGAACACCAATAGTTTATGCTCTTCTAAGATCAAGAATTGACAAATGGAACCTCATAAAATTACAAAGTTTCTGTAAGGCAAAGGACACTGTCAATAGAACAAAATGTCAACCAACAAATTGGGAAAAGACCTTTACCAACCCTATATCCAACTGAGAACTCAAGAAGTTAGATTTCAGAGAGCCAAATAACTCTATAAAAAATGGGGTACAGAGCTAAACAAAGAATTTTCACCTGAGGAGTATCAAAAGGCTGAGAAACACCTAAAGAAACGTTCAATGTCCTTAGTCATCAGGGAAATGCAAATCAAAACAACCCTGAAATTTCACTTCATACCTGTCAGAATGGCTAAGATCAAATACTCAGGAGACAGCAGGTGCTGGCAAGGATGTGGAGAAAGAGAAACACCCCTCCACTGTTGGTGGAATTGCAAGCTGGTACAACCACTCTGGTAATCGTTCTGGAGGTTCTTCAGAAAACTTGGCATGATATTACCGGAGAACCCTGTTATACCACTCTTGGGCATATACCCAGAGGATTCCCCAGCATGTAATAAGGACACATGCTCCACTATGTTCATAGCAGCCCTATTTATAATAGCCAGAATCTGGAAAGAACCCAGATGTCCCTCAACAGAGGAATGAATACTTATTTTTATACTCATAGAATTAGTGTAAATCTCAGCCCTCATTGGAGACGATTCTTTATGCAGAATATTATGGTTAACAAGAGAGTCTTGAACATAGCCGATCACATTCTCCTATGGCATTGACGGGCATCTTTTGGGTATATTCCCAAGAGCGGTATTTCTGGGTAGATCTATTTCCAATTTCTGAAGAGCCTCTAGACTGATTTCCAGAGTGGTTGTACTAGTTTGCAATCCCACCAGCAATGGAGGAGTGTTCCTCTTTCTCCACATCCTCTCCAATATGTGTTGTCACTTGAGCTTTTGATCTTAGCTATTTTGATTGGTGTAAGGTGGAATCTCAGGGTCATTCTGATGTGCATTTCTCTGATCTTTAAGGACTTTGAACATTTCTTTAGATGCTCCTCCACCATTCAAGATTCCTCTATTGTGAATTTTCGGTTTAGTTCTATACCCCATTTTTTTATTGGATTATTTGGTTTTTTTTGATGGTTAGCCTTTTGAGTTCTTTATATATTTTGGATATTAGCCTTCTATTGGATGTGGAGTTAGTGAAGATTTTTTTCCCAATCTGTAAGTTGCTGATTCTTCTGTTGACTATGTCCTTTGCCTTTCAGAAGCTTTCCAGTTTCATGAAGTCCCATTTATCAATTCTTGATCTTAGAGCATGAGCCATTGGAGCTCTGTTTAGGAAATTTCCCCCTGTGCCAATGAGTTAGAGGCTCTTTCTGACTTTCTCTTCTATTAGATTCAGTGTATCTGTTTTTATGTTGAGGTTCTTGATCAACTTGGGCTTGAGCTTTGTGCAAGGTGACAAATATTTCTATTTTCATTTTTCTGCATACAGTTAGACCAGCACCATTTATTGAAGATGCTTTCTTTTGTCCATTGTATTTTTTTTTGGCATCTTTGTCAAAGATCAAGTGTCTCTAAGTGTGTTGTTTTATTTCTGGGTCTTCAATTCTATTGCATTGATCAATGTGTCTATTTCTGTACTAATACCATGCAGTTTTTATAACTATTGCTTTGTAATAAAGTTTGAGGTCAAGAACAGTGATTCCCCTAGCCATTCTTTTATTGTTAAGAGTTGTTTTTGCTATTCTAGGTTTTTTGCCATTCTAGATGAATTTGAGAATTGCTCTTCCATATCTTTGAAGAATTTGTGTTGGGATTTTGATGGAGATTGCATTGAATCTGTAGATTGCCTTTGGTAGGATGGGCATTTTTACTATATTAATTCTGCCAATCCATGAACATGGGAGATCTGTTCTAAGTAGTCTTATTTGTGATAGCCAGAAGCTAGAAATAACCCATATGTTCCATGACAGAAGAATGGATAAAGAAAATGTGGTTCATTTATACAATGGAATACTACTCAGATATTAACCATAAGAACATCCTGCACTTTGCAGGAAAATGGATGGAACTAGAAAATATCATCCTGAGTGAGGTAACTCAGACCCAAAAGGACATGCATGGTATGTACACACTAATAAGTGGATATTAGTCAAGAAAAGAAAAAAAGAAAAAGAAAAGAAGAAAAGTAAAGAATACCCAAGATACAATCCATAGAACTCAAAAAGGTCAATAAGCTGAAGGATCCAAGTGAGGACTCCTCAGCCCCACTTGGAAAGGAGAAGAAACCAATCACAAATGGGGAGAGAGGGAGGGACCTGGAAGGGAAAGTGGATTGGGGGTGGCTAGAAGAGGGAATTCTGATCTGATATTGGGTGAGGGAAAGGACTGTAGTCCTGAGGACCAGCAGAAAGAATGGAAACAGGCAACTTCAGGAGGTATGAGGTTGAGGGTACCCTCCAAAATGCACCAGATACCTGAGAGATGAGAGACTCAGGACTCGAAGGGAGGGACCTTAGATGAAATGCCTCACAGTAGGGCAAGGGAACTTATAGAACCCACCCCCAGCAGAAAGACAGGGCATCAAGTGAGGGAGGGCATTGCCATCCCACAGTCAAAACTCTGGCCCACATTTGTTCCTATCTGAAAGAACTGCAGGCATGGGATTGGAGAGGAACCTGAGGAAAAGAAGGTCTAGAAACAGGTCCAAAGTGGGATCCAGCTCAAGGATAGGTCCCAAGTTCTGACACCATTACTGATGTTATGGTGTGCTTACAAACAGGAGCCTAGCATGACTGCCCTCTGAAAGACCCAACAAGCAGCTTAAAGAGTCAGATGCTGATATCTGCACCCAATCAATGGACAGAAGCTGCTGACCTCTGTGGTTGAATTAGTGGAAGGCTGGAAGAAGCTAAGGAGTGTGACCCTGTAGGAGGACCAGCAGTCCCAATTAACCTGGAACCCTGAGATCTCTCAGATACTAGACCACCAACCAGGCAGCATACACCATCTGGTATGAGGTCCCCAACACATATTCAGCATATGACTTCCAGGTCTGGGTTTAGTCAGAGAAGATGTACCTAATCCTCAAGAGACTGGAGGCCTGAGAGTGTTTAGAGGTCTGGTTGGCTGAGGGCTGGAGGGTGGGGACATTCTCATGGAGATAGGTGGGTAGGGTGAGGTATGGGATGTGAAACAGTTGGAGGGTGGACCAGGGGGTGGGAATAAAATCTGTAGTGTAAAAAATAAATAAATAAAAGACAAAAAATGAGAGAGAGAGAGAGAGAGAGAGAGAGAGAGAGAGTGTTCAGAGAGATATTACTATTTGGTCAAAGTGCAGAAATGATCAGCCTTAAATGAGACATTATTAGGATATGGGGGAAGTGGACCTGCTCAGCAATAGTTCTTTGGGGGGTGAGGTGGATCTTCTTTGCTAGCAGCTCAGTCCTGTAGCAAACACCAAATACCACTCAGCAGCTACAGACAAGTCCCCTAGGCAGGCAGTCACCACACACAAAACAGAAGTTTCAGTCCAGTCCTTCAGAAGGCAGGCAGGCAGACAGACACCAGACAAGAACCAGCAGCTGTAGTTCAATCCTGAAGGTAAAGCAAGGCTTGACAACTGACCTGAGGACAAGGAAGCAGGAAGCTGCAGGAGACCCAGGAATTGTTGTTGGGTGAGTTTCTTTCAGTGTTACCTCAAGCTGAGCTCAAAAACTCTATGCAAGGTGAACTAATACATGTGTGTTGTTAGTAAAGAAGAGTGAGGCAGAGAAAACCAAAACAATGCTCAGTGTTTACTTCACACTGTCTGTGGTATCATATTTGTACTTCTTCATGAAGCATTCTTTCGTGTGTTTGCCATACATGTGTTTACCTGTGTCTGCTTCAGCACAACATCCTTTCATTTAGGTCTGCTTCAGGAAAACATCCATTCACATGTGTGCTCAAAGAAAACATCATTTGACATAACTAACTTTCCAAAGAAACTAGAAGTTTCCAGTTCATTTTCCCTTAAGACTCAGGAATCATGGTGGAACAATAGAAAAGAAAGATTTTATGGGTCAGAGAATAAACAACATGAAACATTTCATTATGGACCTGAGAGAACTAGTCTACTTTAATTGCAATGGCTCTGGTGACCTGAAGAAGACAAAGCCATCAGGAATTCTAGCATTGATAACAGGAATGTTGGGAGTGGGAGAAATAGTTTTCCCCAACCAAGAGCACACCATTTTTTTATCCAATACCAAATGGTTAGCTGTGAAACTACACATACAAGTAATGTAATATCGACTGAACAGGTTAAATTTACTGTGTGTGTGTGTGTGTGTGTGTGTGTGTGTGTGTGTGTTTGTGTGTGTGTGTGTGTAATAACAATTAAAAAGAGGTCACTAATTTAAAAGAAGGCAAGGATGGGTATATGGTAAGGTTTAGAGAAACAAAGGAGAAGGGAGATGTGTCATTATATTATAATCTCAAAAATAATAAAATATTTACAAAAGGCTAGCATTGAGAGCTAGCAAGATGTTCCATCAGGTAAGGGTGCTTACTACCAACCCTGGAGATGTGAGGGAGATGCTCAGAAACAACACAAGCTAAAAAGAACTGATATTTACGAGTTGCTATCTGATTTCATCATGTGTTGCACAGTACATAGGATTCCACTCTGGATCTTCCCGGGAATTGCTCACGAGTGGGTTCTACGTGGGGGAGAGCTGAAGGGTGAAACTACGGGGGTCGAGAGAAAAGAAGACACAGAGACATTAGTGCATGGCTGTACAAAATCTTTCTGTATTTCTTTGGGGACAATAGCGACAATATATGTGCTGTGGGTGTGACCTTCCCTCCCAAAGCTGCAGAGTCTTCTCAACAGGTCTCCGGCAGGCTGAGAGATGTTGCCATAACAAAGATCACAGGGTCTGCTACACAGCAGGAGATGGAGACTTGACTGGCAGGAAACTGTAGCTCTTTTGAAATGCCAGAGAAGCTCTGACATCTGTCAGGTGGAAGGAGGTGTGGCTGGAATTCCTCAGCTCAGTGTAGGTGAAATGCAGGCAGCTGAATTTGTCTAGAGGCTATATGGCTCACTACATCTCCTCCTTCCTTATTAATTTAAACAAGTGGATAATAAATCCGTCCATGACGGCGGGCAATTGACCAGGGGAGGGAGCAGGGGTCTAATTCCCCTCGTGGAGAACAAATAATTGTTTCCACCTTTTAGAAGGCTCTTGGTGTCTTTTGGAGGGGAGGGGCAGAGCCTTAGATTAGTGGGACATCCCCACAGAGTGCATGGTGGTCACAAACCCACACCAACCCCTATGCAAATCAGACTTGCTCCCCAGAGACTCAGAACCAGATACTTAGATCCTCTCTGTGTAATGCTTAGCTGTACATCCCCTGATGCCCATGTCAGCTCATAAGCAGACACACATAGATCTGAGTTCTATGTGGCTCCATGAAGGAGATCCACTTATTTATAAATTTTGATGCCGGAGTCATGTAATTGCCAAATGCCTTACTAGTCTTTAACAGACAGCCTGTTTTCAATTCAGGTGAGCCTGGATGGAGACAATCTCCTTAAAATACAAGACAAAGAGTTAAGCAAGACACAGTATTCAGTTGCAAATTAGCTTGTCTTTGGAAGGTCCCAGGAATTCAAATGTAAATGAGTAGCTCACAAAGTTAAACTTCTCAGTGTGAAGGGAAATGGCTTTGAGAGTTAACAGAGACCTGTTACTTCTCAGAAAGAATGGAGACTATATTTGAAATTAACTCAGTTGGCTGATAATTATTATTAGCCATCTTTATAATTGGAATCTCCAATATTGGACTTATTACTAGACCACTTCATAATTGAGTAAACTGATCACATTAAAGGAAGGAGAAGAGTCATTATAACTCTTCTTTTAGATTAATTTTTTTAAGGCAGTTTTAACAGTCTCCACTGTTCTCTGTCCCACAAGATTTAAAGCTTATAGCAAGACAGTGTATTTAATCTGGGACATAGGTAAGTAAAGTCACCATTGTCAGGGCACTCAGCAAATTCACGGGTCGGCATTATTTTTGGCATGTCACACTCATCACTATAGCAGCTAGAATGCTTCTGTAGCATTCTGTGGAAAAACATAAACATGCCTTCTTAAACAATACGCCCAGGGATACAATTTCCCTCCTTTTTGTTTTTTATTTAGAAGATATTGTTTAAAAATTACACAATATCTAGTCCTTGAGAATTATATCACATTAAATTGTTAAAATCATCTCAAATATTTGATGACTGTAATAAATATCTAGTTCCATTATTTGTTTTAATCTTAATTGGAACACTAAAAATAAACAATAATATAGGCAATGACTATGTAAGCATAGTAAATAAACGTAGCAAATTTAGTTGCTTTTCTAGTTAGAGCAGTTGCAACTAAAAAGCCTGAAAATGTATCATTAGTCACGTGCACATATTTTAATTTTCTAAAATCAGAAATGAGTACCATTCATTTGTAATAATTGATTAATTCCTCTAGAAGTAACACCATTATGTGGTACAGGAGAAGTTGAGGACACCAAGAACAAGCCTCTACAATTTGATGTGCACAGTTTCTAAAGATATAAAATTATTTTTAAGTCATTACTATTTTGATGATGTAAAGAATATGATTGTATGGCCAATTGTTCTTATGCAAGGCCTATAGTCTGCCTGGGATACAAATCCCTCCTGCCCCGGGGTGAGCTCTTAAATGTCCAGAGGACAGTCATTTGAAGGAACAGTATCTTCTCTTGACTTGAGTTGTATTTGCATAAATCATTGCAAAATTTGAGAATTAGCAGTATCTAAAAAAGGAACAATTTCAAGCACTTATAAACCATGAGCCATATATATTTATTGGCTATCAGTATATAAATTAAAGGCTTGATTGTTAACATTTTAAAAATAGTGGCTACAAAACCCAAGTCAATTATCTGTGTTGAAGCAGGGGGAAACTCAAAAAGAATAAACATGCAATCCAATTGCATGAGCTTCACTCTCAAAGTAGATGCATTCTTTATAGAATGCATGTTAACAACTTGTCTTTTGGATAACAATTATCAATTTTGTCTAAAAGGCTTGCCATGTAGTAGACCAATTATCAATACTCTGCAATGACCAATTTGATTGCTGTTTGAATCAAGGAACAAATGTTTCATCAGGTTCTTAAGACATTTCTTTTAAAACACTTAACACACCAATATCTTTATCGGAGGATGTTAAAACTTTACTTAGAGATGAAAAAGGTGATTCTACATTAATGTTCCCTTTGCCAAAGAATGGCAGTGAATACACAATATAGAACCTTCTGCAAATGCTTTTACAATTATCAGGATCCCTAAAGCAAAAAAAAAAAAAACAAAAAAACAAAAACAAAAAAAAACCCTTTTAAATCTATAATAATCTTGTAGGCTAAATTTTAATATCTTCATAATTTCTACATAGCCTCATTGATCTTTCATAGATCTTAAATTTGAACTATATTTTAAACCACACCTGGATATCTCAAATGTAAATACCTTCTAATCTGAGCCTATTGTCTAAAGCCAGGCCCACACCCGCCTGTGTAGGACCTTAGCCTGCAGCCAGCCAATATGGTAATTTGAGGGGTTCCGTAAAGACTCTACTAAAATCTCACTAAAATCTCCTTTTTAATCTTGAGAGAGAAAAAAAAATTTACCTTTACAACTCTATCTAATAAACTTGTGAAAAAGTAGCAACAGGCCTATACTGGCCACAGTTGTTTTTAAACTTTATCACTCTAGAAGTTATCTTTGAGAATCATGAGCCTTTAATTAGACTGAAAACTGCAGTTTTTAAACATAATTTTTAACTTTCTTTGTAATATAGAAAATACCTACAACTTTGAAAAGTAACACCCAATTTTAAACCATATATTCCCTTTAAAATCAATGGTAAACACATTACTTGTACACTTTAAAGATTGTCTGCCAGCTCTCATGTTTCAATGCATGACAGTGTAACTTATAATATCTCATTAAGAAAACATTATTTTAAATCTTATCTCTTATAGGACTAATCTCTTAGGATCAGATCCACATAAAACATTACGCCAATCTGGACGTATCTAGAGGCCTGTATTTCTTGGGTTGGGTCATGCCACGTGTTGCTTAAGATGGCTCCAACCCTGAATTACCAGTTTTAAACTAATTTTTTGTTACTGACATTACATCTTTTAAAAAACTTATGAGCCAATATTCTATAGTCAAAACATTTAAGCATACTTATATCTTTAACATCAATTAGAAACAAGAATAAAGCAACTAAGCAAGTCTTAGAAATTTAAATCAAACACATTTTTTCTTTTCTCTAGCTGTAATTTTTAGAGAAAAAGCACTTTGGACCCAATAACCACAATTATATAGCTTTTTCTAAGATAAACAACCATAAACTGAGACTGCATTAAGAGATGGACCACCAGCAGATGAAGTTTTTACCATTTTTTCTTTTCAACATGAAACATAGAACAGCCATTCAAACAACAAGAAACAAATTGACACGTGGACATATTGGTGCACCAAGGACGAACAAAGGACATACACCAAGGACATGTAAATCGAGAAAAGCGCGCTTTCTATTTCTCCTTGTGCCTAGGAGACCTTTAAAATCCATTTTCCTTCTGTCTTTCTCATGTTTCTAAAATCTACTTTTCTCTCTTTTTTTTTTTGTTTTTTTTGTTTTTTATACTTTTTATTTTGTTTTATTTTATGCCCTAATTTTCTCTCGCCTGGAGTTCGGTTCTAAACCGCGGCCAACTAGCCTGACAAAATTCCCGGTTTCACATCACTGTCACCCCTAGTTGATCTCAGCGTCGGGCTACGCTGATTCACCTAGTATTGCCATATCCCTTTCTGCCCCTTGCAACCATAGTCTTTACTCTATGTTGCTTACCGGGCCCTGGATACTTAACCTTTATTTCTTCTTTTCCGTGGAGCTCCACCAACAGACAGTGTTCCTCAGTAGTTCTCTCCTTTTCCACGCCCCACGTTGGGCGCCATCTGGATCTTCCTGGGAATTGCTCACGAGTGGGTTCTACGTGGGGGAGAGCTGAAGGGTGAAACTACGGGGGTCGAGAGAAAAGAAGACACAAAGATATTAGTGCATGGCTGTACAAAATCTTTCTGTATTTCTTTGGGGACAAGAGCGACAATATATGTGCTGTGGGTGTGACCTTCCCTCCCAAAGCTGCAGAGTCTTCTAGGCAGGTCTCCGGGCAGGCTGAGAGATGTTGCCATAACAAAGATCACAGGGTCTGCTACACAGCAGGAGATGGAGACTTGACTGGCAGGAAACTGTAGCTCTTTTGAAATGCCAGAGAAGCTCTGACATCTGTCAGGTGGGAGGAGGTGTGGCTGGAATTCCTCAGCTCAGTGTAGGTGAAATGCAGGCAGCTGAATTTGTCTAGAGGCTATATGGCTCGCTTCACCACTCTGACACATAGTAAACTGGGAAAGTATAGGGAAGAGCTCTAGAAGCTCCACCCCAGCTTCAATTCCCTCTCTCATTGTGAGATAAAGTCCAGAAGACCATCTCTTGTATCTTCAGAGCTAACAACCAAAACAGACCTCTTTCATTTCTAAAGAAAGCCTCCATAAAAACATTGTGCAAATGTTTCTAGTGTACCTTTAATATACTTGGATTTTTATTTCTTTCACCTTTTTTGTATATATCACAGCACATAAGCCTATGGGAAAGCATATCTCTAGCTATAGTGGTCTTTCTATATTTATAATGTAATCAGGATTCAATCATGAAAGTCATGCCTTGGTGACGTAATTCAATAATTTCTCTAAGTTCTCACTTTTGTTTCTAGCAAGCACACAAAAGTATGCAATTTTGTTAAAAATTGTTGGATAGATAATTTTTAATTATAAAAAGATATGACTATAGGTATTTTAGTTTTATCATAGCTTATCAAATTTATTAAAAATGATATAATGGTCATAACATATATCTTGAAAGATATAAATATTATAAACTTATGTAAAAAAACTTTAGAAAGAATCGAAATATAGAAAATATAATTGCAAAACAAGAAAATAAAAGCAGGGCATAACCCATAAATACAGAATAAATATTGATGTAGTATTATGAAAGCCTTGACGGAGATAATCCCCAGTCGTGTTTATGTAGCTATGAGGACAATGCATTTTAAATCATGATAAAAGTCCAACTCTTAATAGCAGAGTCAGCCCAGATAAGGTTCTACCTTCTTAATATTATTAGTGGAAAACTTTTCAGCATAAACTTCATTATTATTTGGAGAAAACAGACATATTGTAACCATAGAGGTGTTCACATCAACTTAAGTTATCTATATGTGTAATGAAATAGAAAACAAATGGAAAACTGTCTACTGAACTAAAGTTCCTAAACAAGTGGATTTCTATAAAACGAAGAATTAATTTAGATTCTCTTTTCATACCACATCCAACACTCCTGTCAAAACAAACTAAAGAGTTTAATGTAAAGCACAAATCTGTACATCTACCAGAAGAAACCAAAGGAGAAATCTCTGTGATTATGATCTCAACAATATTTTATTGGAAAAGCATAGGCAATAAAACAAAACAACTTTATAGAAAAGGCAATCACACAGGGGATACAAGATTGTATGCAATCTCAAAGATCATGTATAGCAAAAGGGGCAGACAGAGACAGGATGGGCAAATAAGTCTTTGTCAACTATTTATCATGTGGAAGATAACATCTATAGTATATAAAAACAGTAAAATAAACACAAAAAAACAGATAATTCAATTAATAAATGGGCTAATTAATTGAATGGGCAAATAAAGAAATATGTCAATTGATATTTAAGAGAGTTCAGCATCCCTAGCAATGAAGGAATTGTACATTAAAATTACTTTGAGATTCCATTCTATCCAGTTGTAATGGTTGTCTTCCAGAAAATAATAGAGAGAATATGGGAAAAGAAGAACTTTTATTTACTATTGTTGAGAATGTAAACCAATAGAGATACTATGGAAGTTACTATGGAATTTTCTCAAAATTAAAAATGAAGATGCCACATCACACAACTATTCCAATCATTACACACACACACACACACACACACACACACACACACACACACACATATATATATATATATATATATATTTCTAGTATCCACTTTCACAATTACTAGATGTGGAATCAGCATGCTAACTGACCATCAGCTATAAAGAAATCATGACATGTGCAATAAAACAAATAGAACTGAAGGACAAGGCTATTGTGTTATACAAGATAACCCAGACTCAGAATGACAGTTGCTGCATGTTTTCTCTCATAAGCAAAATATAAAAAATCTGTGTAGTGATGTGTATGTGTGTGTGTGTGTGTGTGTGTGTGTGTGTGTGTACATGTGTTGCTCATGAAAGTAGGAAGGTAAGGAAGCAGTTCTGAGAGAGAGTGGGAGAGGAGGAGGGGCATGGAGTAGACTTAACATGAAACAGCATGGAAATCCTTGAGGTAAGGGGATTGGCAAAAGGCAAGAGGAGAGGGAAGTGAGGAAGGCAGTGTGAAAAAAAATTATCATGATACCCTGGTTTACAAATGTAATAAAAAAATCCCATCACTTTGCATATTAATTGAAAATGTAATTTGTAAATGACTAAATCTTTGAAGAAAAATCAGAATTAAAGCAGACAAACAGAAACCAGTATCCTGCACATGCTTCTACACAGCTTGGGAAGCAATGCGAGAATGGAGAGAACTTTCACAAACTGGAGATAATTTTTTACAAACCATTTCTCAAAGGGGTGTTATGTTCGAAAATACATTCAGAATTCAAACAGTTAAGTAGCAAGGAAAATACTAATCTAATTTAAAAGGGCTAAGTTATCAAAATGACATGCATTTTCAAGCATAGGATACAGTTTGGAAATACAATGAATTTGGCTGCATTAGAGGTATATACATATGTACATATGTAATATTTATATACACATATGCATATGTAAGACTTAACTGAGTCTAAATTAAAATTTACCATAAGAAATAACATATGTACATTAGCACAAATTATTCTTTAAATAATATATTTATCTATCTCTCATCTATCTATCAATCATTTATGTTTATGTGTATGGATATTTTGCCTGCATAGTGCTGTGTACTATGTGCATATGACAAGGAAGCCATAAAAGAATGTCTGATCTTGTGGTGGTTTGAATGAATATAGCCCTCATAGGTTCATTTTTCTTTCTTGCTCGGTTCTTCTTGAGGCAGCAGAGGGGGAAGAACATCCGTGGGGGTAAGACTTGGTCTTATGAGAGATTTAGGGTTGCTGTTTAATAATAAAATGTTTTCCTATCTAAGTCTAAGTCACTTTGCTTCAGTTGCTGATCTGCCTTCTGAGTTCCTCTGAGGTGAGTAACTGTTGAGCACCTTATCCTAAAACAGCAGGAGATTAAGTAATGTAGTCTTTCTTCTATCTCCACAGGAATTATGACGCTCTAACTTTCAGCCTGCTAGTTGAAGTCACAGGGAAAAAAATGGACACGGTGATTTTAGCATTTGTTTCTAAGTTCTAAAATGTTTTCTAGGAAATTTTTCAAAGAAAAAGAGGAAGGAACTTCTAAGAAAAAGCAAGATAAGGGTATATCTAGAAAAAGGGGAATCAGGGTGCTAAGGAAAAGGGGAATAAAAAGAATGCTAAGAAAAGCTGGACAAGGAGAATTCTTAAAAGGTGGGGTGGAGGTAAGGAGAGATAGCGCCCTCTTGTTTTTGTCCTCAGCACATAAACATCTTTCAGAATACATGGTCACATGGTAAAAGGTTCATCACAAGTTTACACATAAATTAAAATCATAAATCTAATAAATTTACCACAGAGAATGTTTACCTGCATATCCATTAGGAGTAATTATCTTGCTAAATATGCATCACCTGTCACCAGCATTTCAGGTTCAGGGAGAGTTAAAAACCATACTTATGTGACCAAGGTATTAGTGAAGCTTTGTATAGATAAACCCAGTCGATAATTATCTTCTCTCCTAGCACATGTGTTGAAGTTGGTTTCCTTTTTAATGACCTTTGGTTAATGGTTTTGCAACTTCTTGGGATGTGCTCTGAGTGGTAGATGCCTGCTGGCTATCTTAGAAACAATTAACTTATGACACTAAAATCTGGCAGAGTTCTTATTGCAGTTTTGACTATCAGAAAAGATTTAATAGAAGTGTTATTAAAAGAGCTTAATAATTACTATAAATTCAGGAATTCTTATAGGATCATTATTAAGGATTAAGAAATCATCTGTCTATATAGCATCACTATAAGACAGTACTGTAGAGATCTGCTCAAAAGGGTGGGCTAATACCTAGTGATTGTTATATATGTTTAATAATAACAGAAAAAGCACATTAAAGGTGGGAACCTTTCCTAAAATGAATTTCTCCTGGGCCTTGCCTACCAGAGCTTTGTCATAGATTTTAATCTAAGGCAGACCCATTTCAGGAAGATCACCTGCTAGCTATTAGCTTGTTCACTCCTGACATCGAAATTACTCCCTGAAGTCAAAACTGGGGAGACAGTGAGCAGAGCAAAGGTTTCTGTTTCTTTAAAATCAGAGGGAATTTAAAACCCACTGCTTTCAGAACTGGTTCCACAGCTAAAACAAATCATGAGCTTTAAACTACAGACAGAAACTAATCAGAACTTCATTCATGAAGATAGCTATGACAACAGCATTTATAATGCAGTGGCCTCTTTCTCACTGTCTAGAATTGACTTATTGTTAATCTCTTTGTGTAGAGAGACATATTGGGGTGTCATGTCACCTGACAGGAACATTGACATTGACCAAGGTGACGTTCTCCCAGCCTGTGAGCTGGAATTCCTGTGCTAGCCAAAATCCTGCCCCACCTAGGGTGGAGTGAAGGTGAAGTTCATTGTTCCTCCAGGTCTATGAGTTCCTGAATTAAGCAGGTGACCCACCCAACTACCAGAACAGTGGAACCAATGCTTAGTGAACAGCCAGACCAGTTCCTGGGAACACACCCTGGAATTTGGGGGAAGTGTCTTGCCTGAAATTTTAAATCCTCAGTCTCCCAATAAACCAGGAAACTTTGAACAGCCCATGTTGTCTCGAACTTTTCTCTGCCTCCGATCTATGTATTTGTATCTGCACACAAGTAGCACTGTAGCATTATGAACTGGAAGCTTATGCACAAATGTGTGAGCACATGGCTACAACTCTAACCATTTACCAGATATGAAAAATACCCCTAAAGATCACTCCCTTTCACTGAATTGATTGAGTTAGGTCCCTTAATACTAGTCTTTCTAATCATATCTGTAATTAGACATCTCCATCAAAGAGAAACACTCAGATTATTCTGAGCATGATACAAATTGAAACCTCAAATTGAAGACATTGTGACAGACCAGGTAGGAGAAGCTGAGCTGAAAAGAAACTTACACAAACAGAAAAAAAACAAACAAACAAACAAGGGAGAAAGTGTCCAGTCTGAATACTTAATATACACAGGATAACAGGGAATAAATGCCTAACACTTGGCATGTGCAACATATTAATTTTCTTTTTACATTACTTACTCCTTCTGTATGCAGTGGTGTTTTCCATGATCAGATCTAAAACAATGAGATTCACAGAAGTTGTCTGTTCTGAAATTACATTGTCAGCGGAGACTCCGAAATTCTATATAAAAAAGTATTAAAGGTGTCAAGCCAATTGGAAGACAGGACTTGAAGCTGCATTTTATAGAACTCTAGATAATGTATCAGAACATGAGAGCAGGTCAAGTGTAATTATCACGGGATCATGCTAAAGCTGCCTGTGCCCTCTAAGGCTGCTGTCAAGGCATCATGGAACAGAGCTGGGATTCACAGCCAGTCAGCGATGAGCAGCTAGCTTATCATATCACACTGTTTCCTGAACTTTACATTCAAGACCATGTGGAGTTGAACTTGAGACAGTTTCTGAAGAGTGAAAGTATGTTATAGGAGTTGGAGTTATAGAAACCTCTTTCCTAAAGAAGAAAGATGGATAGCAAATCAGCTCATTAGTCTGAAAAATTTGCATTGCTAGACCAAAACCAGGGGCTATACTAGTCTTCTGTGCCCTAGCCCACAGTCTCTGAGACCACCCTCATGGCTCAGAGCGCAGAATATGTGAGGCCCAGATGCAGTGCAGTGACTGTTGACTCTTTTGGGTATAATCCTAAAATGTTCTTCATCTAACTCAATGGGGTGTTCACAGGGATGAGTCTCAAATATCATTTGTTCATAGAGTTCCTGCAGTCTTATTATATACTTTGTATTAGATTTACCTCAGAGAGATACGATGAGCACCCTGAACAAGTCACAGAGGAATAAAATGTCTTCATGGATTACATGACTGCTTCAAGGTAGTCTCTAGGTCGATTTGCCAAATGAAATATAGGATGCACAGTAAAATTAGATGTGTATTGAAAAAATTACTTTGAATATAAATGGGTGTATTAGTATAAGCATAAATACTAGCATAATATATAAGTATATGCATGTAACATTTTGATATATTCATACTAAAATTAGTGTTATTTATCTGAACTTAACTTTCACTGGGCAGCCTCTAATTTGGTTTTGTAAGTCTGGCAGCTTGATCTATGTGCTAAACATAAAACCAGTTTCTGACCACAAGGGTCTCCCTCTTTGAAAGACAATTTCAAAACAGTATTTTGGGTTGCTTTGGAATATCAAGTGTATGGTGAATTGAAGGAATTAAGATATATATTTATGTCACCATATTTCAATTCTACAGTTGAAATTGACTCGTTAGTTAAGACATGGGGAACTTTCTAGAAATTGGAAAACAAAGCTTAATATGTCTAAAGTACCAAGCCAAGCAAGATGAAGCACAGAACATATTGTAGGAGGTTCTTCACTTAGTTCCTAGGTAGTCTGTGTATCCATTTCATCTAAGATACTCATCTGTTTCTTTTTATGCTGCTCAAAAAAGAAAGGTTTGATTTATATAATCAATGGAGAGTGTTTTCCCCAAACCCATGTGTTAAAATATTGACTCATGTCCTTCTGACCACTTCACAGGAACTTTTTGTTTAAGTACTCCCTTAAGGGAGTTGAGGAAGGACTGCATGAGTAAAGTTCTGAGTTAACATTATTTTGACATAGACACAGACTGTCAAGGACTCCAAGGCTAACTGACCCATGGGCAATTGTCAAAACCATTGTCTTTATGGGCCAGGCCCAAGAAGAATGGCAAAGCTTTCCATCTTGGAAGTCTGAGTCTGGGTTTTGATGCAAGAATAATCATTGCGTGCAAAGACAAGTAGCTGGGGTTTCCCCTCCAGTGTTTACAGAGACCTCCTACTGAGACTAGCTATCCCACTCCAATACTCTACCTAATGAACAAGGCCCAGGTCATGAGAGTTGCTTTAGAGAATCCCACCTGATTGTAGATTCACTGTACATGCATCTGTGTGTCTTTTCTCCCTCTCTACCCCAGATCTGGGTTCCAGGACCCCATGTCTTGGGCACTCTCTATATCTCTGGATGATGATTTTGAATCCTTTTATAAATGAGATGTTCCTACTGAAAAGGTCCTTTCTCAAACCATCTCCTTCTTGTGCTTTACATCACACCAAGTTTGTAGCACACAAAACAGATATGAAACAGATAGGAAGGAAGGACCCTGTTGGAGTCACTGTTCAGGAATACTTCTCTGGGGAGATAATCTAGAGTAAGAAAATCAAAGACTTAACAGTCATTATTCTTTGGGTATTAGTTCATGTGTTCACATGCATGATATAGAGTGCCCATGTATATCTCCAGCTACAGAAAGTTAATAGTAATGATGGTAACCATGATGATGAAGAAAAAAATGTAAATTGAATAGTATAGCAGAATTCACCTGAGAGATGTAAAATGGAGAGAAAGTTTTCCAATTATATCTTATTTCCTTAGAGACTTTTCGATCATTTTTTTAATTCATCTTGTCTAATTTTGCCACTAATTCTTTCTCCTCACCTATGGAATGAATCATCTATCTTTAATCCTTGTTTTGTAAATTGTTCTTTTACATTAATTTTCTGTAGCAAAAAATGAATATTGCATATGCATACACATACACACATGAGCCCATCCAAGCAAGAGAATTAATTTATATTAACTGAGCAGAGTTGGAGAAAAATAGATTTTCTATACCCTTTCTTGTGTTTTTTAATTTCAGCTACTGTATTTCATCAGTGCAAACTATTTATACTTTCTATTATTTATTTTTCTTTATCAACATTGCTGTTTTTCCTCAGTACAAACTATTTACACTTTTTATTTTTCTTTATCAACATTAAGGGAAAGTATGTTGAAGGGGGTCTATGCAAGATATAATTTAGCATTGAGTAATATTTTTAAATAATTTATGTTGTATGTATACTATATATAATATATATTTATAAATCAAACATATATGCATTGTTTTGGCTAGGGTTTCTACTGTTGTGATAAAATACAATAACCAAAAGCAAGTCTGGGAAGAAAGAGTTTATTTCATCTTATACTTGTAAGTACCTGTCCATCGATGAGGGACATCAGAGCAAGAACTCAAGCAAGCCAGAAACCTGGAGGCAGGAAATGAAGCAGAAACCATGGAGGAACACTGCTTACTAGATTGCTTCTCACGGTTTGCTCAGCTTGCTTGCTTTATTTTTCTTTCTTTTTTATGTTTTTAATTGGAATAGAATTACACTTCTTCCTGCTCTCTTTCCTCCTTCTAGCTCCTCCCAGCTACCCTCCCTGGAGTTGCTCTCCTCTGTCCACCTCAAGCTGACAGCCTCATTTTCTTTGGTTTTCTTGTTGAGTATGTGTGTGTGTGTGTGTGTGTGTGTGTGTGTGCGCGCGCATGTGTGTGTGTGTGTGCATGTGTGTGCGTGCATGTACTCAGGGACACTTGTATGCTGTATGCATAAACACAAAAAATACACACACACATGCATACACACACACACACACACACACACACACATCTATTGAGCCCTTTCTTGCTGAGCCGTTTCTTGATTGATGTTTGTCTGTATGTGGTTTCAAGACTGACTATTCCATGATAACAATGTATAAAAGGACTTATCCCTTGGAGATGCTAATTCTCTATCTCCCAAAAATCATTGGCTGTCTGTAGTTCTTAATCTGGGGACAGGACCCTATGAGTTTTTCTCCTTTGGTGTTCACATAGCCATTGCATTCGTATTGTTCTGGTCTTGTTTCTGTAGTCATTGCTAGGAGAAAGAATTTCACAGACTTCCTGATATTCTGGCTTTTGCAATCTTCCTGCTCTTTCTAATGCCCCCTGAGTCACAGATGTAAGAGTTGTGAAATAGATATATTTGTTTGAGCTGGGTTATATACAATCTGTTGATTTCTGCATTTTTGTTTTTAAGTTATGCTATTCAGATAACTATTAAAGGTAAGTTTAAGGTTGTTGGCACATGTTCTATTACAGTGAAGAGACACATGGCCAAGGCAACTCTTAAAAACGAAAGAATTTAATTGGGGCTTGCTTGGTTTCACCTTGAAGTATGGCCTTGTTG
Source organism: Tokudaia tokunoshimensis (assembly GCA_036184795.1). Taxonomy (NCBI): domain Eukaryota; kingdom Metazoa; phylum Chordata; class Mammalia; order Rodentia; family Muridae; genus Tokudaia; species Tokudaia tokunoshimensis. Next base: position 26,130,005 of record BTHU01000003.1, read on the forward strand.
GAGTAGATGAGTCACAGTTGTTGGACTTTGAGGTTTTTAAAGCTCACTTTAGGCCCAGTGTCTCTCTCTATCTGTTGCCTGTGGATCAAAATGTAAAACTCTCAGCTTCTAGTCTAACACCATGCCTGTCTGCTTCCTGCCACAGTTCATAATGGACTGAACCTCTGAAATTGTGTGCAATTCCCCAACTGGTGCTTTCTTTTATAAGAATTGCCTTGGTCATTGTGATTCTTCACATCAATACAACAATGACTCAGATAGAATACAATTACTTCTCACTGATCTCTGCATGCCTTGTTCTTCTATGAGGTATTTTTAAAATGTTAATATGATTACCTCACATGCATAGGCATACACACAATCAACTAATAACTTTTAATGACATTTAAAACAAATATCATCCAGCCTGTGTGACCTGTGTAATTTTCTGCCTTTGTTCTTTCCATATTAGGCACTCTGGTTTTCATACTGGTCTAAGAACATCCTAAGAGCAATTCCACTTCAGGATTTTTTTCTTTCAGTTCACTCTCTTGCCAAAATAATTAGTACCCATTATTATACTTGACACTGTTGATATTTTGATTCAGTACTTCTCAACAATTTTAGTTGAACTCTTCTTCTTTGTTCCTTTTTTATATGTATCTGGCCTAGAACAGTGCTCAGCACACAGCAAGATCCAATACCTGGTGAATGAATACTTGTAAAGTAGCTCTTACCTCTGTAGACATTTCTATTATTGGTTCCTTTTTTGTTAATATTGTTCTTAAAGTATGGCATTAGAATTCATTTGCTTTGTTCATATATTGAGGGATTTAATAAGCTATAATAAACCATGACATTTCCCCCAACTTCTGACTAATCCTTGAACCACATCTTCTATATTTGTACAGTGTATCATCATTATGCAAATTTTAGGTTTTATGTGTGACTGCTTTGCTTTCAGCCAATATATAGGACAATATTTAAAACTTATTTGAATTCTTCAGTTTGTGCAATTGGGAATGTTATCTTGATTATGTACAATGAATAGAAAATGTACAACTTGCACATTCTCCTGTTTACATCATTTTGGAATTGTCTTTCCATACTCTTCTCACATATACACCTTTACTCATTAAATCATTGCATTTCTCTAAAATAATTCCAATGCAATGTATTGTGGAAGAAAGGGAGAGGATGGAGAAATAAGGAGGGGAAGAACAAGGGAGTAGGAAAGATGTACACTGATGCTACTGTTCAAACACTGCAGTGAGGACCCATACAGGACCCATAGAGGACCTATACAGGACCTATACCTCTTTTCTAAGGACCAAATACTTTGTCTTAGTTATGCAGCGCAGCTGTACTTGAAGCTACATATTTCTTGGATGGCCCATTTTAATACTTCATTGATACAGGGACACAAATGCCATTATCTCTAACCAGCTAAGCATGTTTTGAAGGTCAGTTCTAACTCCAGTAGTCCCATAGTGTTACCTATGGCTGCCACTAATCTTTTCTTATAGGTTGGCTTCAAATACTTCCCTTTTCTTTCATAGTGTTGAATTTGAGGTTATTGCTTGATGTCTTGCATTTTAATCTTTATCTGGGTACCTGTTATTAGAAACCCAGATGGCATCACTTTTACATAGGCCTAGAATTGAGAATCAGGTTATAAAATAAAGTTTGGGTGTGGGTTACTCACTATGTGGCTAGCAGTGAGAAAAAAGTCAGTAGTAGCAGAAGAAGCACAAGAGGACTCTTCTAAGGACATAACTGTCCAATGGTTGAAATCTGTACTGATAGTGGATTGAGTTCCCAGTTGATGGGATGTAATATGTCGTTTCATAATTCAGAAAAGGGAACTTGGTAATTTTGCAAATCTGGTTTACTTTCTGGAAAATAAAAATGACAAACTGACACTAATCATGTGAATATATTTATATTGGATCTCATACTGCTAGCATTCTCACTGTTGAACAAAGAGGGTACAGAATTGGATTACTTATAGGATCAACTGTTTATCTGAATGTTGGAATAAGCAAAAGATTCTTTTTCAAATTAATTAATTTATTTGCTTTATATCTTGATTGTAGCTTCCCCTCTGTCCTCTGTCCTAGTCCCTCCCTCTCACCTCCCCCCCCAACACCCCAACTCCCCTTCTCCTAAAAAATGTAGAGGAATCCCATAGATATTAACCCATGTTGGTATATCAAGCTGCAGTAGACTAGGCTCACCTTCACCTATTGAGAATAGACAAGTATATTAGTTTGGGTTTTACTGTTGTGAACAGACACCAATGACCAATGCAAGTTTTATAAAAGACATTTACTTGGGGCTGGCTTACAGGTTCAGAGGTTTAGTCCATTGTCATCAAGGCAAAAGCATGGCAACATCCAGGCAGGCATGGTGCAGGAGGAGCTGAGGGTTCTACACCTTTATCCAAAGGAAACCAGGAACAGACTGGGCATCTTCAGGCAGCTAAGAGGAAGATCTCTAAGCCCAACCCTACAGTGACACACTTCCTCCAACAAGGCCACACCTTCTAATAGTGCCACTCCCTGGGACAAGCATATACAAACCATCACAACAAGGCAGCCCAGTTAGGGAAAGGGATCCAAAAGTAGGCAACAGAGTCAGAGACAGCACCTGCTCCTGCTCTTAGGAATTCCACAGGAAGACCAAGCTGCACAACTGTTACATATGTGCAGAGGACCTAGGTCCATTTGATCCATGCTCTCTAGTTGGTTGTTCAGTCTCCGTGAACCTCTGTGGGTCAAGGTGAGTTGATTCTGTAGGTTTTCTTGTGGTGTCCTTGACCTCTATGGCTCCTTCAATCTTTCCTTTCCTTCTTTAATGGAATTCCTCATCTCTGCCTAATGTTTGGCTGTGTATCTCTGAGTTTGTGTCCACCAGTTGCTGGGTGAAGTCTCTCTGAGAATGGTTATGCTAGCTGCCTGTTGGCAAGTATTGCAGATTATCATTAATAATGTAAGTGGTTGGCTCTCTCTCGTAGCATGGGTCTCAACCTGGGCCAGTCATTAGACAGAGATTTCCTCAATTCTACTCCATCTACTTTACCCCTGCATACCTTGTAGGCAGGACAAATTGTGTATCAAATGTTTTGTGGTTTGGTTGGTGTCCCAATCTCTCCATTGGAAGGTTTTATAGGAGATGGGTGTTTCAGGTTTCATATCCCCCATTGCTAGGTCATTTAACTAGGGTCATCCTCATAGATTTCAGGGTGTTTCCATTGTTCCAAATTCCTAGTTCATCCCAGAGATGTCCCTGCACAGATTCCAATACTCTCTCCCTCTGTTTTCCGAATGCCTGACCCCCCCTCGTTCTCCCCCCAAACCCTCTCCCACACAGTCCCCCTCCCTTCATCTACCTCAGATGTCTTTTTTATTTCCCCTTCTCACTGAGACACAAGTCCCCTTGGGCCCTCCTTGTTACTTGGCATCTTTGGGTCTGTGGATTATGTCATGTTTATCCTGTATGTTATAGCTAATAACCACTTATGAGTGAATACATACTGTGTTTATATCTTTGGTTCTGCTTTACCTCACCCAGAATGATCTAGTTGCATTCATTTGTCTGCAATTTCATGATGTGACTGTTCTTAATTAATAGATAATATTCCATTGTGTAAAAATAGCACATTTACTTTATCCATTTTTTGGGTGAGGGGTATCTAGGTTGTTTCCAGTTTCTTGCTACTACAAATAAATCTGCTATGAACATGGTTGGGCCAGTGTACTTGTGGATGAAAAGATCTCCCATCTCATGGATTAATAAGACTAACCTAGTAAAACTTCCCATATTACCAAAAGAAATCTATATATTCAATGCAATTCCCCTCAAAATTCCAACACCATTATTTACAGATCTTAAAAGAACAGTACTCAACTTTATATAGAAAAGTGAAAAATCCCAGAATAGCCAAATCAATCCTGTAAAATAAAAGAACTTCTGGATCTACCTCCATCCCTGTGAAGAGGGATGTGGAAGGATGGGATTAGGAAGAGAGAAAAGAAGCCTGCTGTAATAGGGATATAAAGTGAAGGAAGGAAGGAAGGAAGGAAGGAAGGAAGGAAGGAAGGAAGGAAGGAAGGAATAATTGAAAAAATTACCACCTTTATAAAAATTCAATTCTGTGAGGGGACAGTTTTCTCTTTTGTAAGAACATATATCTATAGCTAGCACTTCTTTCTACTGTTACTTTTATACACACTGTACATTAAAAATGTGTTCCTGGAAGCTAAAGGCAAGGTCTAGTTCAAATCTCTAAGAAAACAACAGAAATAACAAGATAAAATAGCAATCATAACATAGAGTTGAGTAAGGAGTTACAGTCTTCACTGTGATAAGCACCTTTAAGGCTATACTCCATATTTATTATTCTTCTTTTTACTGCACAATGACACTTCCAAAATACCAGCCCTTCCTGTTGAGCTTGGCTTTGCACATAGAGGGGTCAGTCAAACATTCACCCAGAGTGGTATGAGACCTCTGTGCTCCTGTTCTTGGTTGCTCTATTAGCCCTTACCATGTTGATCACTAGGCAAAAATAAACAAAAGAAGAAGAAAAAGTAAAACAAAACAAGCAAGCAAGCAAACAAACAAGCAAAAACAATATGGCTACAGTGAGTCTACTAAGTCCTGCAGCCTCTCTGCAGCAGCTTCCTGCACAGTGTGTCCTGACAACCCTGAATTCCTGTGATGATGACACTCAGTCATATGCAAAGGAACCCAGCCAGCCTGTTCTATGTGAAGCCTCTTCTAGCACTCTGAAAAAGAATGACCTTCATAGGCTTATATATTTGAATGCTTAGTCATAAGGGAGTAGCACTTTCTGAGAAGGATTAGGAGGTATTGCCTTTTGGAGGAAGTGTGTCACTAGGGGTGGGCTTTGAGATACCAAAAATCTTAATCTAGGCCTAGTGTTACTCTCTCATTCAGATGCTTGTGGATGTAGATATAGGACTCTCAGCTAATACTTAAGCATCATGTCTTTCTATGTGCTTCCATACTCCATGCCAAAATGATAATGGATGGTCTAAACCTCTGAACTGCAAGCCAGCCTCAATTAAATATTTTCTTTTATAGGAGTTATCATGAGCTGGCATTTCTTCACACCTGTAGAGCACTGACTTAAGTTACTCCTCTACAAATCTAGTGGGACAGCATCCTAATTTCCTCTAAGAATCAGGAAAACGTTGAGGAAAATATCATACTAATTATTAAACATTTATAAAATGTATGCTGGTAATGAACTTTAGGTTTTTGGTCAGAAGATTAATTCTAATTCTTATGAAAAATACGTTCTGTAAGACTGGCCAAAGTATATGACTGTATACTACTTCATTGCACTCTATGATCCCTAAATAATATTTGAATAGTGCTATTAACTGCAGTCCATTTTTACAACTTTCCATCAGCATATGTTGCAATATATTTTATGTATTCTTTGTAAATATTAATATAGAAGCATCTATTAAACTCAAAAGAGATTGATTTGCATTCTATTTTTATTAATATCCTAAAACTTTTAAAAATAAAATATTTTCTAAATTGATACATAATGCAGCATAATACACGTTAAAAACAAAACATAAATGTCAATATTCATTCACTTTTTTACATCGTATCTGCTATAGAATCAGATTCTGGTAATAAGCACACATTAGGCATAATTATGATAAGCTAAATATACTAGTTTTCTAAAATTTTCTATGACAGAATATATACATTTTAGAGGCACTCCTTTTTGAAAATCAGGACAGACCTAGATTTGCCAGTATAAATGTTTTGTAGTATGAACTGAGGAGGATGGAACTGTGTGAAGCTTCCATGATGAGAACTCAAACCAGACTCGTTTCCATTTTTATTAGAAATCTGAATTTACCTTCTGTTCACTTAGAAGTTCATTACCTTTCTAGACAAATCTAATCTACATTTTAAGTCATTCTCTACATTTCTATTCATTTTCCTTAAGACCTGATGGAATATTGGCACAGGAGAAAAATGTTGTTTTCTTATTCTTGTGCAATTAACATCCTTGATTGAGCACATATATTTGGCTTAAAGGCTCACCGAGGAGAGAAGATGTTGAGCAGCCACTGCTAGTCTTCATTGATGTAAGCATAGGAAGTTTTAAGATTTGGGTGAAATATGTTTTTTTAGCATCTCGTACTTTCAGAGAACTAAGCAAGGATCAAAATGCAGACACCAAGTGCCTATTTGATTATCATTTCCCTAAGATGTACAGTGGATGCTCTTTCAAAAAGGTTGCAGTGTGGATACTTGTTTAAAAAAAACACATTATTTCTACTATTCACACAGGAAATGAGCTTTTTAAAAAGCCTATTGGATTATTTAAAAACTTCAAAAGCCTTCAGACCATATATAAGCTTTTCCTTTGCCACTTATGGGGATCGAACCCAGAACCTGATGGAATTTGGGTCAGTGCTCTCTCATTGAGCTACAGCACCCAGTGGTTCTATTAACATTCTTAAATTTTATGAGGCCAAGTTTCTCTAAGCTGCATGCCTTCTCCATGTTTGACTATTTCTAGTACAAACAAAAAAATTACATACTTCTTTTCCTGAGCTACCTGATAGATACCCCAAAACATTTCTTGCTTAATCTATACTTCAGGACCAAGTTTAGCCTTCATCTTCCCTTGTGGAATATTTTAAATCTTAATGTAAGTGGAAATTTTAACCAAACCTTATGTTGTAAAGAAGATAATCAATGCTGAAATTTTCAGGAAGACTTAGTTGGTTTGATTTTGAAAGCCACTGAAAAGATCTTGGCGATAAATCTGTTAAACCAATGGCCATGCCAGATGCTTATAACATCCCCCAATGAATGAAATATTAGAAAGGAAATTTAAGATGTTTTTCACTCTTATCCTTTTTATTCTTGAGATATCATCTAAAGTCCCCAAAGTTAAGTGCTGATTAATAAAAGATGAAGTAAATGATCACATTGTAGAAACACAAACATACACTTACGGAGCAGAGACGTGTTGAGAATGGAAAGTTGGATCAGAGAATAAGATTCTTAGCAATAGCACAATAAACAACTGCAGAATGACCAAGCACAGGAGAAGCCAGGAGAAAGCCCACCTGATGGCAACAAATTGGGTCAGACACTAAAGCTGCTTTTGGCATTTGCTATGGTTTGATTTTTGTCTCTTTCAGTGTTTCATGTTTGTGGTGCTAGGAACTGAACTCCAACATGCTAGGCAAAGTGTACTACGTACCTCTGAGTTATATCTCAGCCTTTATCTCTCATTTTTTATTTTGAGTTACAGACTCTTTAAGCTGCCTAAGCTGGGCTTGAGTCTTTCTGATTCAACCTCCTGAATGCCTATAATTATAGTCCTGAGCCACCAGGTTCAAATAAAAAGATAATGTTAGTAGAATTCCTAATGCAGCAGAGTCAGGAGGTCAGCCCAACGGGAGATGTAGGATGGATTGCTGCCAGAATAAGAGCTTGATGGAACTAATTTCTTTCTCTTTTCCCTTCTTCCTTTACTGTAGGAAAACAATGTTTCTCTACTCCAAAGGATGTCATGTTCAAGGCACCGTTTTGTACAGAGAAACCAGTCTTTCACCAAACATGGAGTCTGACAACAGTTTTGGCTCCTAGATTACAAAGCCATGAGAAAGTTACATTCTTTATAAATCAGCCACCAGCAAGTATTTGGCTATAAAATCGTAAAATGAACTAAGACAGTGATTTGATTTTAGTATTAAATTGGCTAACTATTGATTGTTCATTTATTTTGTGACTCAGGATCGAACCCTTACACATAAGTAGGTGATGATTTTAAAAAGATAATAAATGATGAATGTGTTTATGAAGGGTAAAATATGCTTGTTTCATAAGATGTAAAAGAATAAAATTATATTTGGAAAGAAGGATATGATTATTATAATTGGTGACTCCTTAAATCTCCCTGTATATGAAACTTAACCAATATTAGTAAACTCAAGTTATTCCTAAAAGAAAATTCTGTTTGCATTTCCTCAGTTATTAATGGGAAGAGGGTTGGATACTAAAAAATTGTTCCATATGATACCTAACATTATTTATTCATATGCATTGGTCCTATACTTATCTAAATTATTTGTGTATTTATTAAGAATAACACTCAAAGAATTCATGAACATGCTAAAAATATTTGGTAATTGTCTCCATTGTTGACAAATGCTATATGATCAAGGTCCTACATGTTTTGAATATCATCTATGTATCAGAAAATCTGCTGAGTAACTTGAGACAGTGGTAAATTGTCCTAAAAGATCAAACTATTCACACATTATCAATTATGATATATATATATATATACATATATATATATTTCCCTTTATTTGCAAAGACAATTGATAGAACTATAGGTGCATGCAAATTCATATATCTCTTGTTTCCTCCTATTCCCTTAAATAGTGAGATTCTTGTAACCAAAGACTGTATCTATTATTTCACACATATCAAGGGCTGACACATAGTGAGATTTAAAATTGTTCCTTAAATAAAAAATTATATTTAACTTATTTCAAAAAGGACATAATTAAAATACATAAAGCTCAAAATATTGTGAAATGTATTGTTTAATAACTTGGAGACCTGGTAAATGAATATTAGACTTGAAAAAATTAGTCTGTTTTAAAAAATTTGAACATGATATGTTCTCATTAACGAAAGCCTAGAAAAATATTATTAAAAATCTAGAACTTTAAATCTAGTTTTAAAAGATATGATTTCTAGGTCACTAAAATATAGCTTATTTGCTACCTTTCAGTTATTATCAATAACAATAATAAAAACATATGACTAAAGTTTGTACTTTGTTTCACCTATCAATTAGCAAAAATCACAGTCTATTCTGCTCCAGAGTACTGATCATGATTGGCACTTTCTTTTTACTATTAGCTGTGCAAATTCTCACAGAGATTTTGGAAAGTGATTTGGCAGTACTTGCCAACTTCTAAAACCTTCATCTGTTTTGACTCACAAACTCCAACTTTAAGAAAAATATACTGAATCAGTAGATATAGTGATCTAGTACAAGCTAGTTATATATTTTTATTACTTCTATTAATTACAAAACTAGATCTCACATATATTAGAGGAGAATATATGTATATATTTAATAGAGCCATTTAAATATCAGATAGCTATCATGAAATTTAGAGAGTATTTAAACATTAAAAACTTCATTGCATGTTAAGAAAACAACCAGCATATAAGCCTAAAAATGAGAATATTCTACTGAAAACAGTAGTTCAGAAAAGTGTACAGGAATGGTTTAAATAGTGTGACATCACCTATGCAAGATATGATTCTAAGTTTCAAAGATACAGTCCACAAATTTTACCTAACATTCCCTCTACGCAATGACATTGGGTCTTAAGCACAGCCATGCAGGTGTTTGAAGGCAAAGTTTATTTTACTCATTGCCCATAACTAGTATGGCTTTTGTTTCAAGGCTCCAGTCCATTGTTTGCTGGAGAAATGATTAAACCCTTTTGGACATACTGATAGTTTAATGCCACATGAAAGGATCTCTGGGAATATCTTGATGCCAAACAGAAATGGAGAAATACCTATACCTGTTTCTGACCAATGGTTGGTGCATCTTAACTCACAGCCCTCATGCTTCGTGTGGGTACTGGCTGGCAAGGGACAGATGTCCTGCTCAGGGAGCCGGCCTTCTCTACTGTCATTTTATAATGGTGTCCTATGCTTTTCAACAATGTATGCCTCACCATATCTTGGCTTCTCCTCTGGTGGTCCTTAGCTTTGTGCTTTTTCTGGGTAGCATTATGGACCCCTTAACTGTCAAATGTCACTCCATTGCCTCCTTGCATTTGATTGAATTTTCTTGGCTTTTTATACAGGTATTCTTTGTAAAAAAAAAAAAAAAGAAAGAAAGAAAAGAAAAGAAAGAAAGAAAAGAAAAAAATACATTGAGATTATAATATAATTACATAACACTCATCTCTTTCCATTTGTAGACTGTTTTATATATGCCACCTTGCTCTCTTTCAAATTCATGGCCTCTTTTTTCATTTTCACATTCACACATGTATGTGAATGTGAATAAATATTCCTGAATATAACCTTCTTTGTATGTATAATATTGCTTGTATATATTTTCAGGGCTGACCATTAGGTAATGAATAACCAGTTGGTGTGCTCTTCCAGGGGAAGACTATTTATCTTACTCTCAGCATTCCTTAGTCTCTGTAGATCTTTGTGTAAGCCTCATGTTTTTTTCCCTGCCCACTTCTGCATGCCTGTTGTCGTCCCTGTTGAGCTCATGTTTAGGCAGACATCCTTCATTCTACTCATCTTTATTTTCCAAGTCATTCTGATTCTGACTCTACCTTTGAGTACTATATATGACACATAGTCATATATCATAGTATATTATGAGGAAAACTTTTAATATTTTCTTCATCTTGACCTCTCTCCTACATCAATATTACTTCAGTGTTCCATGATCCAGGCTGTTTTGGGTTCTGCAACATGAAAATGTATGTGAAGTTTTCTTTGACTTGTATACTTAGTTATGTCTCTTCCTCATTTTGTCTTAAATCTCTACTAGATTAACTTCAATGCCATAAATTAGAATTCTAATCAATAAATCCAACAAGCTTTTGTTAGTATGACAAAGGAGGATGCTTTTATATAAATATAAATATATTTATATAAAAATATATAAGCATCCTTATATAAAGCTATTGTAATTGAAAAAGTTGTAATAGTTGCTTCAAGTATAAGGGAAAGATTAGAAAGTAATAGAAATAAATTTTGATAGAAATAGGTAACAAAATTTTGGCTTAAATGATGGATAAATATTTGTTGAAAACTTTCATTAAACTGTGCATTTAAATGTTGTATTGTCACAAAATTATATATAAGAAAAATTACATTTAAAGTTTACTCAGAGTGAAGTAATGTCTTTCTTTTGTCTTGTCTTGCTAAATAATGCTGTATTGCACACTAGAGGCCAAATCACCCAATGGAATTGATCACATCGACAATTGTACATGGCCAGCATTGCTGTCTATATTAAACCATCCCTACCACTCTAAACACAAGTTCCATAACCATTAAACATCATTAAACTTTTCTTCTTCCCCATCTCCCTCAGACTATGCTAACCTGTTTTCAGGCTTTAAATATTAGTCTATATAACCTCGAGTTTTAAGAGGAATCATACAATATCCATGCTGTCCTTTTAATTGTATATAGCATAACGTTTATGCCATTCATCCATGCTGTAGCATACATAGGAGTCCATTACTTTCGCATACTTCAGTTACTCTGCAGCCCCATCCCCTCTGCACTGTCAGGCACTCCAGTTGAGGTTGCTGGTCCTCCATGAGTGAGTTTCCCCACCAAATGCTAACTCTTCCTCATGCTTCCTTCTGTGCTGTTGCCATGGCTCTTTGGATCGCAGAAAGGATGCTTATTTAGCTCCATTATCTCGGATAGGCTGGCACTTATGGTGCTGAAGCAAAGCTGCTTGGTCGTCCATCCGTGGTAAGGAAATGACATTTAATCTTTGCCTCCATTTATTAGTTTTAATGATTTGTTGATCTAATTTTGATTATGCCTCTGAAGTAAATAACAAAGATAGTATAGAAATGACCAGGTTATTCCCATTTCTTATCTCCATGGAAAGTAATGATAAAATCTAGACACATTTATTATGAATTGAGGGCTTGAAGGGAGGCTTTCTTGGGAAATAGTATGTCATACCATATATAAAAAATTAAAAACAGTATGTAATAAGAATATTGTTATACATAATATATACATAAACAGAGCTTTGTAAAAAGTCGTATTCACCATGATACAACAATCTGTATGAAAGTTCCAAGACATAATAATAAATAATGTCTGTGTGTTTGTGGAACTGGTTAAGGAAGAAGACAGTTGGAGACTCACTGATGAATACTAAAACCGAACATCTTCTAGCAATAAATGGAATTATAAAACATTATAAATTACAGTACTCATTCTTCCTGTATTTTAACTAGGTTGAACACTATCAGAAATTTGGATTGATGGTATTCTATTGAGATAAAATGTGTAGAACAAGTTAACAGAATCAAGTATGGATTCATTAAGAATAATCAGGGTGGTAATATAAGAAAATCTATATCAGAGAATGAAGATAAAGAGAAATAAAAGTTTTCAAAAGGATCAGGAGCAATAGGGAAGGTATACCATGTCTATTAGAGTAGAAGAGAAGGGAATCAAGAATGTTCTCATAGATTTTGAGGATACTAAATAAAAGGATCAAATAAATAGAACAAGAGGCATGAACAGTTTACAGATCTTGAGTGACATGAATTCTAACTTTAGTTCACTAGTTTTTCTTTCTTACTATACAATGGCAAAAGATCCAAGAAGCTAGGAGAATTGACTCAGGCCACAGGTTTGATGCTTCTATTACATGTATGTGGGGGTGGCAGAGAGGAAGAGAGGGAGGAGGGAGAAGGAGAGATAGTGAGAAGAGAGGAAGAGAGGGAGAGAGGGGAGTTACATAGTGACAATTACTATCTTGGAAATGTTCTCTGTAACCACACTTGCATCCATGACTTCTTGTAAATATAGTTGGCTTTCTTTGAGACAGAAAATTAACTTGTTCTTTGTCTACAGTTTTAGATCCAGCTGATTATACTGAAGATTTCTCTAAGCTGTGGAAGAGATTACATGTCATTGCCGTTGTAAGTGTTCAGAGACAGGAACAAGATCCAAGGCAAAGTAGCTGAAATCTGAGACTTAACTCCTAGAGTTTTGTGGTGACAAAGAAAGATTATTTTCTTATTTTACTCCATATCCTACTGCGAAGCAGGATATAAGGCAAGTACTAATGGCAACAATTTTGGCATGCTGAAAAAAGTTATTTATGGACAGCGTTAAGACATAAGAGAGCAAATCCAATCGAAAATACAGATTTACAACAAAATATAATCCTTTAGAGCAATATGAAGATAAAGATATTCATATTTAATGTAGTCCCTAACTAACATTCATTTTCTACACAGAGAAAATATAAATTATTGAAAATACACAACCAAAATTCACACAATAAAGTCAAATGTTAGGATGAAATGCAGCCTAATTATTAGGAAATCCTGCTTGCAAAAATTAAATAAATAAAACATTCCACATTACTTTGTAACATGATTTTATACATCTAAAAAGTCTTTGAAAACCATTGTTTTCCACATGTAGCAATCAAGAGGCTTTTATTTTAAGAACAATAGACATAAAATTGCTAATACATTTCCCTCAGGGCATTATTGCTATTAAGAAACCCTCCCAATATAGAATATGCTGTGTAACTAAAAATAGAAAAAGTAGAGGTCAATGGGAACACTCTGGTGGTTGTTTTCTTACGTGCCTCATTTCCATCTTATGTCTCTGTTCAAGCATCAACTTTAGGATGGTCACAGACTCCCAGCCATCATTGCTTTGGTTTCATTTCGGAATACACTAGCATCTGGAATGGAAACAAATGGTTGCCTTTAATTGTCTGTTTCTTTCCTGCAGAAAGCAAGTTTCACGAAGTTGAGGTTTTTCTTTTCTTTTGTCTTCTTTATTTCTAATGACTGCAAGATAACCAAGTATATAACAGATGAACTAGTGATGGTTGTTGATACTGTAAATGACCAGTAGTGTCACTGGGAGAAAGAAACATTCCCCAAATGAGTCAGCTGCATCAAGAGAATCTGCTCTGAGCACATCTGCAGATTCATGGCTAAATTCTTCTGGCTTTGACTGTGAGTGTCCAGTCAGACATCATGGGATGTACCTTGGCTTACACTTTCAAGAATTCCATAGGATGCTCTATTGAGAAAGATGACAGAGGTGATTAAGTTTGCTCATAGGCTGGATGTATCATGAGAGTAAGAGTTGGACATTTGTAAGTGCTGCCTGAACAACTAGAGTAATGGAATTCTTACTGGGAAATGAAAGGGGAATGAATGGGGAAAGGAACAAAGAGTTTGACTCCAGTTTGAGATCCTTTTCCAAATACAGATCCAATAGTCAGTTCTCTAGGACATATTAAGGCATGAAATTGCAGTTTTTGTGATGTGTGGTCTCCTGTCTCCTCTTGAAATAGCAATGGGATTAAAGATATATACTTCAGAAGTAAAAACTGGAAAAACTCAAGTAGTCAGCCACTGAGACAAGTACTTGGAAGCACGTAATAAGCATGGGACATTAACTGTGGTGAGGGCAGATAGAGAGAGATGGTAATGCTTAAGGACAGGGTCTAAAATAGTAAAACAGTCGCTGTCCCCTATTCTTTCACTCGAAAAAGACGGATGTCCATCTATTTACTGGAGGGCAAAAATCAGCACTAAAATGTAGTTAGGAAATTTTCATAAACATGTATATTTGAAAGCATTTTTCTCTTGGTCATCCATGGTACTTAAAATTTTACATTTGAATATTGTTGACTGATATTAAAATACAGTTTTTTCAGAAGCATCCAAATTAAATAAATGATTCTACTACAGAAGGCTAAAAAATCTATAGCCATACATACATACATACATACATACATACATGGTACATGGTATATGATATATGATATATGTATTTTTTATAAGACTATCTGCCAACTACTTGGGAAGGCTCCTAAGCCTTGTAATATTTCAGTCTATCTGAGTTGCTGGTTTCCTTGATTTTTCTCACAGTCTGCTTATGTTCTGCATATTGTGGCTGTAATGTAGAACTTTCTGCACCAAAGGTATCTCCTATGATTATTTTCCCTCTCCTTTTTACACTCGTCCTAAAATTTTGTGAGGAATCCTAAGTGAAAATTCACAATTCAGATTAAAGTAATTTATAAGCCACTCAAAAAAATATCAAATTTTATTGTTTTCATTCCCTGCAAAAGTTGCAGTGCCCTTGACCAACAGACAAGCACTTCCTGTTCACCATGTAAGTCAGAGAAATCTGTGGGAGGCCCTGAATGAGAAAAACAGAAAAGTGTTTCTTTAAGACTGTAAAACATTATAAAAGGCTGAACTGTCTTCACGAAAGCAATATGCCTCTATTTTATAAGCAAGGAATGGGGGGAGGGAAGCAGAAGGAATTTATCCTTGGAAATGTCTGATCTTTATTGTTTTTCAGATATCTTCTCTACTTACTTAAGGGGCAGATTTTTTTTTTTATAGGCCACGGAATAAAAGAAGGAAGGCAATCATCTAAGAGGAACGGGTGAGTTTTAGAAATGATGCTTGCAGAAAAAAAAAATAATTAGTAAGGTCATCCAGGGGACGTTTAAACCGGGAAAGCTATAACAGAGTATCATCATCAAAGGATGCAGAGGGAAGCATGCCAGAGATGAGAAGTGATTGTGAAGTCAGAACACAACACAGGAAGGGTGGCCTAACTGTTTCTTAGGGACAAGAGAAAAAGCGAGATCCAAAAAGGTGAGGGTTGAAATTCTTAATAGCTACTTTACTTCAGTCATCGAAAACAATTACAATAGAAACAGGATGCTCAGGGCAATAAGAGTTAATGAGAAAAACAGGTAATGCGGCAAAACTTGAAGCACATTCAGCTTTAAAAATGGCTAAGCGACTTGGAATATATTAAAATCGGCACAATACATGACATTCGTTGTAGAATACTAATTTTTTTTTTGCGAAGTTAAAACTAGTAATAAGACCATAGCAGCACAAGTACAGTTAGCTTTCAAAGATTTCTTTCTCTTCCTGAATCACAAAGCAGCCTTGTAAAAACTATCACTTCTCAATGTCCTTGCAGGATTAGTTTGAAGACCTCTGAAGATCTGGAATGCACAGATCATCAGATCCTTTACATAAATGGTGTTCAGCCTACGTAGAAACCATATGCATCCTCTTATATGTTTAAATCAGTTCTGCCTTAGTCATAATAATTCATACAACATAAACACTATGTAACTATTTACTAAATAGCATTGTTTAGGAATAATGTCTGTACAGGTTCAATCTAGACACGCCTTTTTTTTTTCATTTTGTTTTATGTAAACACTGTATCTTAGTGGCATCCAATTATCCCTCCCTTACTTCTCAAAAATCTCTATCCACCCTGCCCTCTTCATGTAAGCTGCTGTGAGCCACAGTTAAGTCTGTAGATGTGAATCCCACAAACACAGAAGCTTGGTGGTGAATAAAACCCTTGGAAAACTCTACTGTCTATCCCTAAGAAATATATTAACTGTTGGATGATTATACTTCTAGGCCACTTTTAAAATCTAGACACATATCACTAATAGATGTATACATGGCAGATGTAGCTTCTACTTCAATGCAGATAGAAAAGAAAAAACCCACACTTTTATTTTTCAAATTAGGACTTGAATTGTATTATGTGCCCAGTCCTAAGACTCATTTGCTTTGTCTCTGAAGTTGTTATCTATAGGATTTGGGTTTGTGTTATAGTGAGGATCAGTACTGAGTTCAAGTGATGTCACCTAGGAAACCTCTACAGAATGTGATGGGTATCCCTATCCAGTGTTCAATTTCTTCTCTCTGAGGTCTACCCGTGTGCCTTCTCTAGCTTATTACCACTGGGTTTCTGCACTGTATGTCTGGAGACCAATCTCACCTGAATAACCTGCTTCCACATCGCCTATCCTCTTATTTGTCACTCATGATTTGGGGCAATAATGATCAAATGATCATAAATCATGTTGGCCATCTGCTTAACACCTTCATGGGCTCTGACAGCCAAGTCAACATCCTAGTGATCTGATCACTATCTGTGGAACCCTTGCTCTATCCCTCTACCCTCATGGCTTCAAGCTCATCTCTGTCCTGACATAAGTCACACTCCCACCTATAAGCCTTAGATAGTCCTGTCTAAAATACCCTTCACAGATGCATTTCTCAAGTCTGCGTTTAGGTTAGTTTCTCAATGACATTTTATAAATCTAAAAGTTTATTCTTGTTGCCCCAATATATCACATAGGTCTTAGAATCTATGATTTTATTGTTTTTAGTATTGTAATGTAAGTTGTATAAAATAGTTCATTACTGTTATCTAAGTTTTCAGAAAAGTATCTGGAATATAATATGCTTTAAATTAACAGCCTTTGAGTAGATGAATAAATATGACAGACCCTTCTCGAAAAACCAAAAAAAAAAATATGACAGACCCTATACATTATGAGGTGAACCGCAGAGTCCACCAAAATTTGTGTAAACAAATAATGAATTTCAATTCACCAGTTAGCAAATTGAAACATTATTTTCTTCATAATTATATAGTTAAATATTAAAATAAAATAGTATATATGATTGAAATTATGTCAATCCGAGCTTGCTCATTCTAATTAGAATTTACGAATCTAGCTTCTTTTGAATTTTGAATGGTAACACAGTACATAGTATGAATACTGTGTACATGTGCATACATGAAAGTGGATGGAAAGAGAAAAATAGGAAATGATAGGTAGGCAGAGACATACATATAGACAGACAGACAGATAGACAGACAGACAGATATGACATAATCAAATTATGGTAATTGAAAGTTCGTTAAAGTGTCTAAAGTGTCTATTCATGAGAATTTAGAATATATATATATATATATATATGTATATATATATATATACATATATATATATATATATTAGACAGGACAGAAGCCTGAAAGTCATCACTTTGCTAGGTCCAAAGGAAAGAGGAGACATAGCAGTTACAAAATCCAAGAAGCCTTTGGTGAACAGGGAATCTGGAAGGGCTCACTATTCTCTCTCATTGTCTGATCTTCATTGATCAAACTCATTTAAGCAAGACGACATGGGAAGATAAGCATATAATTTTACATGTATTTCCAGAAACTTTTCAACAAAACCCACCTAAACACACACACACACACACACACACACACACACACACACACAAAGCACACTGAATCTGTGCCCAGTTCTATACCACAGATGTTCTATGTAGGATCTGTTACAGCACAGAATTTCCTATATCAGATCATATGAAATTGTATAGCAAAATATTCAACATTATTCACAATGTATTTATAGCTGATCTCTAATTTTCTTTTAAATACTTTTAATTAAAAATCATTTTAAGATATTTATACATCTTTTGTGTTCTGAATCTGCCTTTATGTGAATTGTTGAGCATACTAGATATGTAGCTCTTTGTTCAAAGTAAAAGTACCTTAGATTCATAAAAAATTTTTTTAATATGAAATTTAGATGTCCCTGACCAACCACAGGGTTCTGCCCCAACAAACAAATCATGAATTG
Source organism: Tokudaia tokunoshimensis (assembly GCA_036184795.1). Classification (NCBI taxonomy): domain Eukaryota; kingdom Metazoa; phylum Chordata; class Mammalia; order Rodentia; family Muridae; genus Tokudaia; species Tokudaia tokunoshimensis. The sequence goes on from BTHU01000003.1 coordinate 26,148,291, forward strand.
AAAATACCTCCCGTCAAAAATACGTTTAGCCAGCAGGGAAGAAGTTTCTCAGTCAGTTTGAGATTGATTTCTCCATGTCCCACAGCTGAGGTGTGTGGAATCTTCAACAATAGTGTCTTAACATGTGGTTATAGAGGAAAACCAAGGGCAATCACAATATCCTGTGTTGTTTTTTGAGACCTCTGAGTTCTCCCTGATCAACAACTCATCGGGAGGTAACCCCATACCTTGTATTGCAATTTTCCTTTAATAGCCTATGTTTTCTGGGAGCAACATTGTCCACCCAGGCAGGCTAATTCCATTCAAACTCTGATGTGTGTGTATGTGTGTGTGTGTGTGTGTGTGTGTGTTTGTGTGTGTGTGTGTGTGTGTGTGTGTGTGTGTGTAAAGTTGTATTTTGAGATTAACTTACCAAGTAGTGGATTTCCTTAAACATTTCCCATAGAACCTTAGTTCTGATTAATCCATACACTACTCCCTTCTCTTTCCTACCCACACTCTCACCTTTGCTTAATCCTTTAACTATCAGTATCCCCTCTTTTCTTTCATTACATATGTTTCTACAATATGAGAAAGCAGGATGCCATGTTCTTCTGGCCACTTTTTTTTTTTTTTTTTTTTAGAATAGTGCTTACCTCATATTTTACCCATACTCCTGACTCCTCTCCTGCTTAAACCTTCCTCCCTCTAATATCTAATCTCAATACTTTCATTTTAACCTACAGTCTGCTAATCCACTACCTTAAGATGCTCTGACTCCCTAATAAAGGTCTCTTTCTAGCTCCCTGGCTTTCACTTTTGTGATCCAAGTTAAACAGACAAAACCAAGGTCTGAAGTGCAAGGTATTCTGTAGGCTACTGGGGGAGATAAGACACCACAGGTCTTACCTAATGCTGGACGTAGCACTCTGCAAATACTAACCTGACACTCATGACATGCTTTCTGATGCAATAATGGTGTGACAATTATAGAGAAATCAACATAATTCTCATTAGATTTAGGTCTGCCTCACAGGAGGGAATTTCATGCCCATTACTATAATCCTGTACAAAAGTGTATGACTGAAGAGATCACGGGTTCTAGACAGCACTCGGGGGTTTTATATTGCTAAATGTTCCAACTGTCTTTGAAATGCTTATGTGTATGCCTGAAGACCTGGGCTGCACTCAGCCTTCAACAGAGACGCTTCTTTTTCGTGGTGGGCAGCAGGTAATGCCACGATGCATGCCTGGAACAATGCTGAAAGGCATGCATGATTGAGACTTAGTTTACAGCCCGAAGTGGACCATCTCTCCTCAAGCTATGCTCAGGGAAATAACACAAGAGGAACCAGAAAGGATGTACAAGCAGAAGGCTGAGGACTTCTGTGAAATGCTGTCTTCTGGGCAGAGCACAGCAATCACACTCATGAATATTCATCAGTTGGAGTTACTGGTCCAAGATGAAGTCAGCCAGAATTATGTCTCTGATGGGACGGATCATTTCTAGACACCAACAGTTACCAAGTGCAGGAAGCACAATTTATGGAAAGCATTAGAAAATTCAGAGTTGTCAAAGGTGAAGGTTTTCTTTTCTTCAAAGGAAGAAAATGACTGATACCTTTTCACCCAGAAGGCTGGAAGGGATGTTGTAATAAGCCAGTCATCTTTTTGCTATTCTATGGACCCAGCCTTCCTGAATCTCCAATATCCTGACCATTGTTTAGGCCCTCATCCTGAGCTTAACCTCTCAGAGAATAGAACCCATTCTTATGAAAGAGTTGCCATGGACTATACATCCTGGAATAGAATCTAACTTTACGATTATTATATCTTCTTCCTTCCTAGGTCCTTCCCCTGAGCACTGTTTCAGTCAACAGAGCTCATTTTTATTGTAAAGGTCATGGCACTGTGCTACTTTTCAAGGAGGATTCCAAGTCTCTATCCCTGTCATGTGGAGAGGTTTTTTTCCCCCCCAAAGTTTCACTGTGTTTAAGGGCACAAGAAAACAAATCACAAGATTTGGAAGTTTTGGGCCCAGTGCCTGCTAACCCAAGTGGTGCTGACCCAAGTTTCATTCATTCTTCACCTCGCAGGGATGAGTTCCCTGCCATCAGTGAAGCTCGCAGTGACCCCGACAACTGAGGAGATAGGGGAGGGGAAAAAATCATTCTTTTTTGAAGATATGGCCACATATAGGTTTTTCTATGCTCCAGAGTTCAGCCCCATGCCCATACACATGTGGGCAGACTGAGAGGATTATAAAATCAAGGACAATAAAGGATATAAAGTTAGAAGGAGGAATGTTAAGGAAAACACCGGGTGAACTGGAAGAGAAAATGGGGCTGGATATGACCATATTTCATTGTATATATGCAGGAATTCTCAAAAAACAAAAAATTTAAACACCAAGTACTGGGTGAAAAAAGGAAAGACTTTAATATACCTAGTCAACATCAAAGAATAGTTGAGCAATAAGTACATTATGGAATATTGATGTTCAGGCTCACCATGCAGCTGATAGAAAGCTGTAGCTCACAACCGCATATTGTGGAAACCTACCAATAGCAAAGTCATAGATCATGATGCGTGGTTGGAAATGCACTGCTTATATCACATTTGTAACACCATGAAGTCAAAAAGTTATGTCAAGTCAAACAATGTTTGTGGTCACCCTCAGATTACTCACAGATAACAATACACAATCACTTCATTTTAATTAATTTTAAGCTAACATCCATTTTTATCAATACTCATATCGAAAAACACAAAGTGGTGAAAATCAATCATTTTACCCTCTGCCACTTCTGTCTCCCTAAAGCTAAGTGTTACACTGGTTCTTATGATTTTTTCCTTACAGCTACTTACAATCCCGTTCATATGCTTGAATTTGCTATGAATATAATTACACATTTGTGCATTCTGTGACCTGTGTCCACAGAGGCTCCTCTACACAGCAGCTTTTACTCGTGGTATAGACATTGCTGTGATAATCCTCCACCAAACAGTCAGTTAATTTAGATTTTATACAACTTTTCTAATAGGTTTTAATATTTTATCTTACCCAGAAGTTATTTTTTTCCTATGATTGAATCATCATGCTTGCTGTTGGTGATGGCTCAGATCTCAGCTAAGAATGTTTACAGCCTTCCTTAATCTCGAACAAACCAGGAGGCAAAAGAGGCACAAACGTTATTTATTCACAGAAATTTTGCCCCCTCCCAACACTATGGCTTTCTTCTTGCCAGTGTTCCAAAAATCTGCCAACTTTACTCGAAAATTATGGCCATGTATGTGTTGAGCTTTTTATCTATTCTCTGTCATCATACACTTACTTCTTTTGTGTGAAGGGACCAGGGAATCAAATAACCTTCCATACAAGTATGCCTCTCACTTAATTTTCAATTTTTCCCAAAATCTACAGTGCTATGTACTTTTTAGCTCACTCTTTAACCAGCACTCACCTTGCTAGAAGTCACAGGTGTTGCCTATGGAAGAGTAAGATTTCAGGAAAGCACTGACTAAGACAAATGTCGAATTCCTCCATTATACGACATACAGCTATTTTTAAGGACATGATATATGTAATCATACAATTATGGTCTCAATGGTATCTCATTGTACCCTATCCCAATTCTAGTACACACCATGGTCTCTATTCCTTAAGGTTCTAAATTACTTTAAAAGAGTTTACTAGAACTAGACCAGTAGATGTTATTCAGAATGGACATTGTCCTCATTTCTAATGTCTATTAGATATTTTAACATATTTGACTCTTTACTACATTCTCTAGTGATATCTGCACCTATTAATTTGTTTTAATTGAGTCAAAAATCCTCCCTTCATTAGATGTTTCATAGTTTGTCACAGTAGATGTATAAAAAACAGTTGTCTAGAGAAAATATTCTCAGGGAAGGGCATGGCTCTCCTGCTGACAGATTCCTAACAAGTTCTGAACTAGTTTAAGCTGTTTTCTACACTGGGATGCATATCACCACGGCTTCAGTGAGACTCACCTCATGTATCAAGTATTTTGAGAGCAATATCACAAATAAGTTGCTAGTAGGTCTGTGAGTCTCAGTACTTGGAAGACAACTTTATAATTCTCCTTACAAACGTTATAATTCGCAGTTGGCTGTGAGTTCTCAAACTTGCTGGTGATCATTCACGGCCTCACAGCCCTATCAACAGCTTTTGTTCCACTGGGAAACTAGCTTTGGGTACCAGGCTGGCCCCCTCTTCTGCTGACCCTGACCCCTTCCCTTTGCACCAGGCCCCCTTCTCTACTGTCCCTGACCCCTTCCTTTTCATTCTTCTTCCTCTTCTTTCCTCTAGGCCCTTCCTCTCTTCTTACACATTAGAGAGCAGTTTCTGTGTTGTTGGTGACAGATTAGTGGTCTCCAAGGAATTTCAAAAGTTCCTATAACTCATCAGCTCACAGAAGTAAGTAACATTTTACTACAACAAACCAGTAGCCAACATCAAACTAAATAGAGAGAAACTTGAAGCAATTCCACTAAAATCAGGGACTACACAGGGGTGCCCTCTCTCTCCACATTTATTCAACATAGTACTTGAAGTTCTAGTTAGAGAAATTAGACAACAAAAGGAGGTCAAAGGAATATGAATTGGAAAGGAAGAAGTCAAACTATCACTATTTGCAGATGATATGATAGTATACTTAAGCGACCCAAAGAACTCCACCAGAGGACTCCTACAACTGATCAACAACTTCAGCAAAGTGACCAGATATAAAATTAACTCAAGCAAATCAGTGGCCTTCCTATACTCAAAGGATAAACAAGCTGAGAAAGAAATAAGAGAAATGATACCCTTCACGATAGCCACAAACCATATAAAGTATCTTGGTGTGACTCTAACAAAACAAGTGAAAGATCTGTATGACAAGAACTTCAAGTCTCTGAAGAAAGAAATCAAAGAAGACCTCAGAAGATGGAAAAATGTGCCATGCTCATGGATTGGCAGGATTAATATAGTAAAAATGACCATCTTGCCAAAAGCAATATACAGATTCAATGCAATCTCCATCAAAATCCCAACTCAATTCTTTATAGAGTTAGAAAGAGCAATTCTCAAATTCATCTGGAATAACAAAAAACCCAAGATAGCTAAAACTATTCTCAATAGTAAAAGAACTTCTGGGGGAATCAGTATCCCGGACCTCAAGCTATACTACAGAGCAATAGTGTTAAAAACTGCATGGTATTGGTACAGTGACAGGCAGGTAGATCAATGGAATAGAATTGAAGACCCAGAAATGAACCCACACACCTATTGTCACTTGATCTTTGACAAAGGAGCTAAAACCATCCAGTGGAAAAAAGATAGCTTTTCAAACAAATGGTGCTGGTTCAATTAGCAGCTAGCATGCAGAAGAATGCAAATCAATCCATTCTTATCTCCTGGTACTATGCTCAAGTCCAAGTGGATCAAGGACCTCCACATAAAACCAGACACACTGAAACTAATAAAAAAGAAACTGGAGAAGAGCCTTGGGCACACATGGGCACACCAATAGCTTATGCTCTAAGATCAAGAATTGACAAATGGGTTCTCATAAAATTACAAAGTTTCTGTAAGGCAAAGGACACTGTCAATTGAACAAAATGGCAACCAACAAATTGGGTGTTGGGGAGGATGTGGAAAAACAAGAACACTCCTCCACTGCTGGTGGGATTGCAAGCTTGTACTACCACTCTGGAAATCAGTCTGGTGGTTCCTCAGAAAACTGGGCATGATACTACTGGAGGACTCTGTTATACCACTCCTGGGCATATACCCAGAGGATTCCCCAGCATGTAATAAGGACACATGCTCCACTATGTTCATAGCAGCCCTATTTATAATAGTCAGAATCTGGAAAGAACCCAGATGTCCCTCAATGGAGGAATGGATACAGAAAACGTGGTATATTTACACAATGGAATACTACTCAGCTATTAAAAATAATAAATTCCTGAAATTTTTAGGCAAATGGGTGGAACTGGATAATATCATCCTAAGTGAGGTAACCCAATCACAAAAGAACACACATGGTATGCAGTCACTGATAAGTGGATATTATCCCAGAAGCTCAGAATACCCAAGACACAATTCACATATCAAATAATGCCCAAGAAGAAGGAAGGAGAGGCCCCTGGTCCTGGAAAGGCTCAATGCAGCAGTGTAGGGGAATACTAGGGTAGTGGGAGGCGGTTGTTTGGGGAACAAGAGGAGGGGAGAGTGCTTATGGGACTTTCTGGGAGGGAGGAACCAGGAAAGGGGAAATCATTTGAAATGTAAATAAAGAATGTATCTAATATAAAAGAAAGAAAGAAAGAAAGAAAAGAGGTTTCTCTAATCCTCTGACCTGGGTCATGTGATCACTTGGGGAACTATATAAGAACCAAGGAATTTATTTCATCTCTGCTCTCTTCTCAGTCCTGAAAGCACTCCCCTTTGCTTGTCCCATGAAACTTCTGCAAAATTTCAGACTGGCAGGTGAGACTTATATGACTATGCCATATCCAGAAGCTTCTCCTTCACACCAGGCTACAGGTGTTGGCGTCAATTATTGGTACTAGTGTGGCTGGGCTTTCCTTTCTCATTTATGAAGAATCTTCCACCCCAACAAAAGAGTCATGAAGAATTCTCCTGAGAAAGATTTATAAATTTACATATCAAGAATGTAATGACTTCAGGTTTTCTGCTTGATTATTTAAAAAATAAAAAACAAAACAAAAAGCCAAATGACTTATCCTGGGTGTTGTCCCAGTTAGGGTAGAAAGACTGGTTTCATGTGGTTGCACTTTACACACACTCATTTCTGTATCCATAAATTCGCTTCTAAGCTGTTGTGATCACCATAATCAGAGCAATTAAAGACAGAAATCTCTAGATCAAAGGTTCAACACAGTCAGTCTGAAACCCTAAGAATAATGAAAACTTTATACTTGTTTAACTGTTTTTTCTTTTTTACCTTTTTGAGGATTTCTGACATGAGTAATGGATTTACATTAGTTCCACTCCCCATACTTCCAACTCCTCCTATTTCCTCCATACTCTTCTATTATTGTTTTACAAACACACACACACACACACACACACACACACACACACACCTTATTCAGTTCATTTGGTTTTTCTTATGAGAGAGGGCTCCTCCCTGGAGAAGACTGATTTTTTTTTTCTCCCCTCTCAGCAGACAGGGAAGAGGTCTTGTAAAGGATATCTCATCCACATTGGTTTGTCAAGTGATCAAAACCCTCTTATTAATATGACTATGGCATTGGCCTATTTATTAAGATGTATAAATTAAGAAGAATAAGTTCTGGGAACAATTGTTAGAACTTCAGGTATTCGCATATTTTATAAGTATGCATTTGTCTATATTTTATATTTTGTATAACTAACCAGTATTATAAATGTTATTGGAAATTACAAACCTATGGACATTTAAAAATAAACAGTGTAGCACACACAAACTTAAACTAGATATCAAAGGATGTCAGAAGTCCAGTATTAGGATGGATCCTCAGAGCATAATAAAAATAAGCAAGAATGTCCTAATATGGAGAATGCTGTTGACTTTGTTTCCCAGAGTATGTCCTAACTGGATTTAAGGAAAATAGCAAATTGGATGAGTAGCTGGAGGTACTGAAATATTTCCTTTCATTTTCATTTTTATATGATAAAAAGTAGGAAGAGATGGATTAGGAGAGTTGGGAATTGGTGGAATAACACTGAAAGATTTCTTCTTTGTCTGATGTAGATAATGCCCCAAATGAATCAGAGAAATTAATTGTGAACAATAAGAAGTATCTACTGTAACAGAAGTAAATTGTGATAGTTGGGAATAAGAAATTGTGGTTTTGGAACTTCAAATGATCTGACATTTAAGGACAAAGCATACATTACACTGATTTTATAAACCTCCACAAGTCCTGAATGCTCTACACCTGTGTGCAAAACATGTAGGCACATACATATAGCATATAAAAGAAATTAAAACAATGCAATGTTTTGCTTATTTCTATGAATAATTTATATTTTGCTCATATTCAGATACAAGCAGAACTAATAAGTATTATAAATTACTGAAAATGTAGAACTTTAATTTTCGAGTATTGAATCTTATGAATGTTTGTTGCTCAGTGTTGAAAGTAGCAGGGTAGTTCTGAGAACCTTAAGGATGCCTAACTATCAAACAATGGACTTGCTGCTAATGACCTCTTTAAGCTAATACTAATGCATTTGCCATTATCTAGCTTGTGCAGTTAGCAGGGCGTTGGGAAGATTTTACTTCCATGCATTCTATCTCTCTTCTGCTTCCTAAATGCCAGTGTAGTAATTGTGAGTTAGGTATTATGCAAAATAACCAAATGCTGTCTTTTTCTGCTTTCTCTCTGTGAGTTTGGCCTTCGGGGAAATGCCACATTTAGATTACAGCATCCCCCTTTAAGAGACATAGATGGAATACCAAGAGTTCAGAGAGGCACAAAGATGATAAGGGCTGCAGGAAATAAGACCTATGTGGGAAGGTTAGGGCAAGTGGACATGTTCTGTCTGGATAAAAGAAGACTAGGGGGAAACATAACTGTCTGCAGATTCATTAAAGACTGTTATCAAGAGAAGAGGGACCAATTCTCATTAGTCAATGAGGACAGAACAAGAAATAATAGGCTTCAATTCCAGAAGGGAAGATTTAGGTTAAATATAAGGATAACTTTATAACAATATGAATAGTTGAGAATGGCACCAGCTGTCAGAGGAGACTGCAGGATCACCGTCACTGGAGAAATTCCAACTGAATCCCCATGCCCATCGATCAGGAATGACTTAGTAATAATAAAATCAATTCCACTGTGATTCACAGGAATAGATTAGTGTGCCCGCATAGGTCCTTCCAACTCAAATGATTATATGATTAAGATACCAGCACCCAAGGGGAATCGATCTGTGCACGAGGGAGGGAAGAGAAATTCTTTACAAGCTGCAGCTGTAAATCTGAAAATTAAGCAATCCAAGGATGTTTAGCTCAGGGAAAGCCTGAGCCTGCTGAGGACCTATGGAAAGAGAGAGAATGAAATGGCATATCCCTTATTCCAACATATGCACCTGACCATTGTCAAGCCTATGACTTAAAAATTGGTGTCTATATCATTACGGATTTCCTGGTTAGTATTCAGCTTGAATATATTGTCATTAATATTTCAATTTATCAGTAGAAATTAGGAGTTTAATTTTTCTCATGGTATGAAAAATAAAGATAAAGAGAAAATTATTTTTGTGAGGATAGTCTTTGTAGGTTAAATCAGGTTTTTTTTATAAAGAATGTGTTTAAGTAATATTCTGGTTCCTTTCATACCTGCAGGTTTTACTTGATAGGCATGAGACTAATTAGAATACAAAATCCATGTAATTCAATACAGTGTGGGTCAAAATTACCAATTCAATTTTTTAATCTTAAAATTGATTTCTACATCTGTGATGCTCAGAGTGATTTTCAGCATTATCCAACGCATGCTGTCTGTGTGCTCTGTGCCTCCTCACACCGACCTTGCCAGCACACTGCAATACTTTTTCTGAATCTTTGAAAAGGCAGTATTTAATTTTTCCGTTGTCTTTTCGCCCTTCCTCCTTTCTATTTGCCTTTTTAAGAAAGAAAACACATGGTGTTATTTCCCCTTGCCTAGGTTGCATTATTAGTACTGACCTCACTATCAGGGTGTACACCGCCAGTTGATCATCCCTACACTGTCGTGGCAATGACAGATGATGAATGATGGAGAAGCCTCCCATTGGAAGAAGCAAGGTGCAAGTGCTGGAGTGATAATGAGGAGCCTAGTACGAGCCCAGCATGCACGGTGGTAGGCATTTCCCCTAAATAAAAACTCCATGTGTACTTCTCTGTAAACTGAGAATGTACGTGGGAAGAGAAAGCCTGGACAGATGATGTTTTTCTGCTTAGAGACCTTTTATGTCTCCCCAAACATTAAAAACTAATGGATTCCTGGATTTAAAGCCTTTCCAAGCTTCTCGTCTCCATTTCCTTGCTTTATTATTGGGCCCATCTGCTGTACGCGTTTGTCTCATCCCCAGACTCCAGGTGCCATCCTCCTGGACCGCAAACGAGCTCTATGTTTTTGCTCTCATTCTCATTCAGCTCTAATTCACGTTTTATACTTGGCTAGACTAATCCTGGGAAATGCGTATTCCCCGTGTCACTCTTCCAATCAGGGAGTTTTTACTTTCCTCTGTGGCCTCTTTTAGCACGGGTTGATTCCCTAACATGGTGTCCAAACGCACCTACTGTTTATCCTTTCGTATGTTTGTTCAGTTGTGAAGGGCCGCTGCTTCCTTACCTATACTCTGTTTTCCAAGGACTCTTGTCTTTCAAAATATATTTGGAGCTTTTAAAGTATTTGCTCCTTGGTGCGAGATGCAAAATAAATAACAGGCAACTTGAGTTCAAGGTCCGTGTGTGTTTACATTTGTTAGCTATGACTGAGGATGAGTGGACTGTTCTCTCTCTCAATTTCTTCATCAGTTAAATAGGGATAGCAATACCATTTCAGGCAACTATCGTGATGAATCAATGAGAAAACTCGCATGAGCACAGTACAGAGCAAGAAATCTCACACTTAGCAAATTAGCCTCAGTTATATTGTCTTGATGTTAATATTTAAATAGACTTGTGGATTAAATCCTGCTGACTGTGCAAGGCTTTTGAGAAGTCTTCCTTCTAATAGACCATAGCACCTTTATATGGTATCAGTTATATCCTGATACTTTTATGTTTTGCCTGCAGGAAAGCTCATTCTTCCAAATATCATTAAGGGAGAAATTGTACCTCTATTGATATTTTAAACCATTTGTAATTGATACAAGATAATCAACATTCAATGTACTTTTTAAATTAATCAGTGGTTTTTACATGTCATGATCAGTTCCTGGAAACGTTTTATACTTGCTTCGAATGATACGTAACTGTGAAGAAATACAAGTTTCTAATATGTTTAGGTGCACAGGACAGAATCATGCAATTAGTCTTAATAGTCAAGTGTCAAAGTTACCATTAGTCTGGAGGTGAGGTCTATTCTATCATCACTAAACTTTTATTATTTTTTATTTTTATTCTCATACAAGATCTCATTATGTAGATGTTGGCTGTCTTCAAAGTCATTATGACAACCAGGCTGTCCTTGAACATGTAACCACCTTCCTATGCTTGCCTCTTAAGTGCTGGGATTATAGGAACGTGTCATAATGTATGATTTTAATATCTGCCTTCTCTCTCTCTCTCTCTCTCTCTCTCTCTCTCTCTCTCTCTCTCTCATGTGTGTATTGGGTATTCATATGTGTTCACATGTGTGTATAGATGTACTCACTTGTTCATTTATGTGTGAAGGCTAGAGGTTGAAGGTCAGTGTTTTTCTCTATCACTCTGCATACTATTTTCTTTTTGAGATCAGGCCTCTCACTGAATGAGGAACTGGTCATTTCACTAGACTTGCTAGCTAGCCAGCCCTTGGGATCTGTCTATCTCCAAAACCCCAGGACTAAGGCTTAGAGCACGATGTTCTGTAGGTGTTGGAGATCCAAACTCAATTCTACATGCTTGCACAAAAAGAACTTTATCCCCTGAATCACATCCCTAGCATGCACACATGCGCACGCACACAAACATGTAGTTGAAATTATATTATATATTAGAATATAAATATTAGAATTATATATTCTATCTACTCTATATAAAAGATGCACAATCCTGGCTTTTATTTACAACTTGTAAACCTCATTTGGGCAGGTTTTGAGCAATTTTAACTTACATCCCAGCCATATGTCCCTTGTTACGTGCTTACTGTTTCTACTTACCACATGCTTATGGTCCATCATGGCTACCTCCTTCTCTTTGTCTCCTTTGTCACTCTTTGTCTCCTCCTGAGACCCCCTCACTCGATCCTCAGGTTCTGCCTTGCTCTCTCTCTCTTGCCCAATAACAGGACTTAGCCTTTTATTGACCAACTAACTTGAGAAACAAGGTTTGTACAACAAAAGATGATGTCTGCGAGAATTCCCTCCTTTTGGAGCAACCAGATATTGGGGTACAGAGTTAAGCATTTGAACACATAGCAGCACCAGCTAACCCCAACAAATCTCCAAAGCTTGAAGCCTGTCTTTGCTTCCTAATTTAAGGAACTACATTTCTCTAATCTTCCATTCACTTTGTACTATGTGTAACTGCACCCCTCAACTGGATTAAACTTATCATCTCAGAAAGCATGAGACTTCTAGTCTTACTCTTTTTTGTGATACATAGTGTCTCTATAAATTTACAGTCTGAAAGTGTTCTTCCAAGGCTCATCCCAGTACTTTATATAAAATGACCCCCCCCAAAAAAACAGCACAGTATGTTGAAATGTCCTCTCTACATCTCAAGCTCAATATTGACTTCGCCAGTCAGAAAATGAAAATAAAAGTAGTGTAAAAATAAAATCAGTGCTTGACTATAATCAGTGCATTAATAGAATGGTGATTTTGTTTTTAAGGTCACCGTTAACTTTAGAGATTATTAAATACATAAACACCATTTCTTCTCTAGGATTACTGGTAATTCTATGAAACCATTGTACAATATCTCCATCACCCAGATTCTCTCTGTTACTTTCCCAACTCGTGGGCATCAACATCCTTGACATCATGGTTTTCTGACCAACCTTTCTCATGCATGCACATACATTTTCCCAGATCCTAACTACTCTGCACCCTTTTGCATTTAGATATGTATCCTCTACTTTTCTATTAAATAATCTTATCTTAGGGAAACCCTCTTTTAACTTAAATTGCAACCCCCCGATGGTAATTCTAGATTAATCTTTATGGTCTAAATAACCCTGTTATTTTATGATATGCATTAATAAAAATAGTTACTTCATGCACACAGTTGATTAAAATATATTTTCCATGTAAGATCAAGGAATTTGTAAAATGTGTTAACCCACCTACCACTGTATCTCAAAGACCTGAAATATAGAAAGCTCTTTGTGACAATCTCGTAAATGAATTTGAAAGGATCTCATTGAGCTGGGTATTCCCAGTGAAATATAAGGCTCCAAAACAACCATTTCTTTTATTGGTCACCATCTGATTGAAATATATATATGTATATATATATATGAATATGAAATATATACATAGTTTAATATATGAATTGAAGTATATATATGAGATATATATCGCTTAATATATGAATATATAAATATCCATGTGTGCGTGAAGGATGGAATGTGTGTGGGGATAAGTGGGTGAGTACTTTTATAAAGGACTACTTAAAAATCTTGCTGAAACTATGCTAAAATAAAGAAGATAAATGAAAAAAAATGTAACCAGCCAAAACATATGAAACAAAATAAGAAAATAGTTTGATTGCAGAAATTCAAAATAGAGAACTTAATTCATCCTAAACAGTCTTTTCCTAATCAATGTAACTTTGATAGAGGATGTATAATCAAAACTTTATTTTTTTTCTATTTCCTTCTGTCAATAGTGTCCTGGTTGATAAAATTCTTACTATCTAACCTATCTAAATTTGCAGCTACTGAAAGATGTAGTTTGGGTGCTTATAACTTCTGTAATCAATATGATTTTGGCTGCAATAAAAATGTTTTTGTGATCTCTAGAAGTAAACCTAACTCTGGTCCCTTCTGTGTTAGTGAGGAAGGTGTGATGAGAAGATGCAGCATCCAGACATCCAAGGGCCCCTAGACATTTCTGCATTGTTTGTGGGACCAAACGATAAAATACTTTAAGTATTTTTAGTGTGACCTCAACTATGGACATGTGATAAAGAATATGGTTGTAAGACAGCAAATAACCCTGCCACATAGACAAGTGCCCATATATCATCATCAGTGACTACAATTCTTCCTGGCATCCTCGTTAGCCTTCCTGGCAACCTCACAGAAACTCACATCCACTCAGTTTGTAAATGATAGTTTTTTTTTCTCTAACACTGACAAAAGGGGAGTTGACTGATATATTTTAGAGATGAACCAGACTATGTCTATGACTGTCTTGATTAGTTTCACCCCTTTTTGCACCATCCTCTGTCTGTTGCAGTTGGTTATGATAATGTCTTTAGGAGGTACTGTGGCTCCTGTCCTTAGTCTACCTTTAGACAAGATGTTTGCATTGGATCACACCCTGTATAAGACAGTCTGCCTATGTTTCTCAGCTCAGTGCTTTGCTCGTTAAGACTGAGCATTCGGTCACTATCTCTGTTTGGGCTATAGATTCTGCTCTGCATCCTTGTCTCCAAGTGCTCAGAGAGTCACTCTCTTTTCCTAATATCCATTATTTTAAAATTTAAAATCTGTAATTTACCTTTTAAGCCAGTTGACACTAATGCTGTTTCTATATACACATGCATACACACACATACAAGCTCTCTCTCTCTCTCTCTCTCTCTCTCTCTCTCTCTCTCTCTCTCTCTCTCTTTCTCGCTCGCTTGCTCAGCTTCCTGAATTTCACTAGGCTCCTGCATTTCAGTGATTGGATGTTTACTGTACCTTGGTATTTCCTCTGATGTCATTTTTTCCTCTACTGGCTTCACACTCTAATATGATCTTGACCATATATGACCATACATATCTTTCTGCTATTTGTTTTCTGTAGAAACTCATGTGTTAACAATATGGAAGAAAGGTAATTATTTAGCAGAAAGTACATATGTGCATTTATTTTTATAAAACCATCACACTGAGTAAAGTTGCTCGATCTTAGATTATTTTTTCAATACTGTTTTAAAAATATCCTACTTGTAACTAAAAGAAAGACTCAAAGGTATATTACTTCCTCTGTTTATGTTAGTATCCAGTACAAATAAAATAAATGTATGGCACAATTTCTACTTTTCCTAAATATCTTAAATTAAATAATGAGAATCCATGGTGGCCTAATAAGTTAACAAAATGAGTGGTCATGGTTTGGTCACTAGTGGTGAGTGGAGGATTTACATCCTATCATAAGGACTGTGTGTGTGGGGGGGTGATGCTGCTGTTATTAAAATATGGAAGTCAATGAATATCAAAATAGAGATTTACTAGAGAGTCAAGCAAGTTTGGTGTCTCCAAAACCAATAAGCTTTTCAATTCTTGCACCACTTTGAAATGAAAATGAAGCTAAGAGTCACAGTTTGCTGGCCCTGTGGGCTAGGAAATAAAACAGACCTATTCATCCCAAGAACTCTTTCCACATTAATCTCCATATTCTTGCATCTGTGAGGACTTGGAATGTGTGTCACTGACATGGCCTAAATACTACTCCTTCCATATTGCTTACCAACCATTATTCTACTGTGAGAACAAGAGACGATGTAAGGAATGTCCAAGTCAAACATTTTAAGCATTATCATCAGGAATCATCATAACTGTTTGCCTGTTTTATTTTCTGCTTTGTGTTCCACATCGATGTATCCCACAGTTTCATTTCTTAGTTGACTAATATTTCTTGAAATGTTTGGCTCTTGAGACAAAAACATTCCTGATTGTATTGAGAAAGATTTCTTTCCTCAATGTTTATACTCAACATGAGTAAGGCTGGAGAGATGGCTCAGTGGTTAAGAGAACTGGCCACTCTTCCAATTCCCAGCAACCACAGGCTGGCTCCTAACAATCTATAATGTGATCTGATGCCCTCTTTTGGCATGAAGTTGTATATGCAGGTAGACATTCATACATAAAATAAATAAATAAAAAACATGACTTTACTTCATGAGAAGGCTATCAAGTCTAATGAAATGTATAGTCCAGATTTTTATACATTCTTTTGTTTTTTCTTCTAGAGGTCCAAGTAACTAAAAGTTATATTCTTAAGGTTGACAAGTGTTAAATATTAGACAAATGCTTCTTCAAACAAAACAATCCCTTTATAGCACTCGTCTGAAAACTCTCTAAAGAGACAACAGAAGTTTAAAATTTCTCACTCTAAAATAATCTAAGGAAATTACTATTGCGAGTGGATAATTATTCACTGTGACTAACCCAAATTTATTTAATGAGATAGACATGAAAATAAACATTGCATGTTTGAACTGTAGAACCTGAGAAGCAGAAGGTGAAACCTTTTTTGCTTCTGACATTTTGATAGGTAAATTACTATTTTTTTCTGAAGTGCATTTTGCAGAGTTATTTTACCAAACAACAATGAGAAGATCACATTGTTAATTCTGGTATGTGTACCTCAGAGGGAGCTCCTTTCCTCTTACCCAGGCTGATTCAGTTTCTACTGGAGAAATACATCCTAGGAAAGACATCTGTTGTTTATCCCTGTGAGCGCACATTTAGAGTTCACCAATGAATGCTGTCCTGATGATGGGGCTCCCCAAAGCAGAGTGGGCATCAGATTACAGCCATGCTTGCTGGAATTCAATGAAACTAAAAGTTAACATTAAAGACCAAGTCTCTCTCATTAATGATACAAGGAAATATTCACCTAAAAATAACGAAACACTGAAAATAAATTTAACTTTAAAAGTTTCTAGCATTTACTTTTAAATTTTGGTTTATTTTGGTTCGAGAAAGTTAGTTTGATTCAAATAATGAGATTGGATATAAAAGAACAGAACAGGTATTCATTCGTGTAAGCACTTGTTCATCATTGTTCTTTGATGACAGTAGGAGAGAGGGTTTTTTTTTAAGACATTTAAAAACAGGTACCAAAATACAGTTAAGTAAGAAAAATTAGTTTTGATGTCTGTGGTCATTTGATTAGGTATGCCCCCCCCCCCCCATAGACTAGTGAGTTTGAATACTTGACTTATAGGGAGCAACCCTATTAAGTAGGGGTGCTCTTGTTGAAGTAGGTGTGGCCTTGTTGGAGGAGGTGTGTCATTGTGGGAGCAGGCTTTGTGGTCTCTTGTATGCTTAAGCTACTTTCAATGTAGACACTGTACCCTGCTGCCTTCGGATCAAGATGCTTAACTCTAGTCTTCTCCAGTACCATATCTGCCTGCACACTGCCAGTCCCGCCATAAAGATAATGAACTAAACCTCTGAAACCGTATACTAGCCCCAATTAGGTGTCTGCCTTTATGAGAGTTTTTGTGGTCATGGTGTCTCTTCACAGCAATGAAACCCTAAGACAGTATCTGATAATACAGTAAAGAAACCTGGTACCTACAACTATTTATAATTTATTTCAAAATAATCAGGATAGTCTGTAGTTTCTCAATATGTAGAAATGAAACATATTTGATGTATAATGTTAATCTTTCCAATTTGATATCCCACATTGCATATGCCTATTAAATTATTGAACTGTGTGTATATATATATTACTTTCAATTTAAAAATCAAAAACTGATTGCCAAGTGACTGGGTAAAAGGATAGTTGAAAACGTCAAGCAGGACATTTTGTAAACATTAAGTGACTCTGCAAAGTACTGCAATGTTGGAGTTAACTGATTCTCCACAGTATAGCAGTGATGGAGTTAAGAGATTCGGCAAAGTACTGCAGTGTTGGATTCACATCATTACACAGTTTTCACAACCCATAAGACGAACAATACCAGGAGTAAACTGTAATATTAATTGTGGAGTTTGGTTAATAGTATAATATGTTTGTGTTAATGTAGGTTCATCACTTGTAACACAATTCTGATGTAGAATGTTGATAATAACAGAAGCTGTTTGAATGTACAATACCCAAGGGAAGTTTGCATCTTCCACTCATCTATTTTGCTGTGACTCTAAACAGCTTCCAAAAGTATCCTAAATAAAATTTCATTACCTATTTTTGTATCTGCATAAATGACAGTCATAGGTTGTCAAGGGAAATTCAGAAGAAATATTTTAAGATTATTCAGATTTTAGTAGCTTCCAAAGGATAGTAAAAGATATATTAAAACAAGAACTTCCCTATATATCATCAGGAATTAATTAGAAAATACTATGGGAAAGGTTCAATTATAATAGTGAAAAGTTAAAAGTTAACAAGTAAAACTTATCCAAAATAGTACAATAGATAAAATTACAAAAATGTACTAAATTCTATAAGATACAGTAAATGAAAAGCTACTTGGTTTGTATAGCCTAAGTTATCCAGATGAAGGCCTGGGAAATATTAAAATAAAAATCTCTATATATTTATTTATGTTTAAGACCCATAATATGTTTTGTGATAAGTTACAAATGAGTTACATTGAGTACTAGCTGACAAAGATGAATGAGAAGGTATTTTGTGAAAAACCATTGAATTATCCCAAACAGGGAAAGAACAAAGAGCCAGAATTTGGTGTGCAGGATTGTGGTGCCCCTGACAGAACTGGTGTGCATTTGGGAGTTTCTCTCTGTGTGCTTCGCTGCTCTCATTAGTGTTGTACGCTGAGTCTCGTTTGGTGGGTCTAAGAACTAACTCCTGCTCACTTTTGTTTTCCATTTCTACAGAATATTCCACGTTTTTACCCCAGTATATGTGTCCTTGCTGATGGAGCACATTTCTAGTTTTAATATCAATGTAATTTTATTTGTTGACAATCTCATACATGAGGACTGTATATATTATCTCCACGACATTGTTCCTCATCCAATTCCTGTTTCCATGCTTCCCCAGCTCCTCAAATTCATGACCTCTCCTTTAATTATTATTGTTACACAAGCACACACACACACACACACACACACACACACACACACACACACGTGTATGTGGATATAACCTGGTGAGTGGCTTTGGTGCTGCTTGTATGCATATGTGTTTAGGGCTGACAATTTCAGATTGAATAATCTATCGAGGGGCTTATCCCTGGGGAAGATTGGTTCTCCCTCTAATAGCAGCCACTGACTAACTGCCTGCTCCTCCTCATCTAGGGGTGGGCTTTTCCCCATTCACATTGGGATGTCAGTTGATGTTGTCATTGTACAGCCAATATTGGGAGACCATATTGTTGAGATTTCATGGGTGTGGCTCCTGTCTCACAGGAGGTATCCTAGACCTAGCTCTCTCACAGGGAGATATCATAGTCCTGTGGCTCTTAGTCATTCCCGCTTGCTTCACCGTGTTCCATGAGCCTTAGGTGTAAGGGCTTGTAGGCAACATGATATTGGGTCCTGCTTTGTAGTCATTCAGTCTGTTGTTATAATTGGGGAAGTTAGTCTATTAACACCCTGGTTATTGATAAACAAGGCTTCCATCATTTTGTTAAATCATAGTTTCATTACATTTCAAGCAGTAAAACAATTACCAAAAAACATCAAAAATTTTTACATGATATATATATATATGTATATGTATGCATATTATTTACTTATTGTAGATGAAAATTATATTTTCATAAATTGATAGTCATAAAATAGCACAATTTGCTTAGAAAATATTTGACAATGTGAATCAAAATGCATTCACTTTGAACCATTCAATTACATGTCCTTCAAAGTAATGAGAGAAAAATTGCAAGACACCTAAATGCAAAAGCAGAAAGCTATGCAATATGGTATATTTGCATTAAAATGACTTAAAAATACATAGTTTTAAAAATATTTTTCATAATCTACTGTTATTAAAGAACAAAATATAGAAGATTATATATAGTACATGAGCACATATACCTATGAACATAAATAGTAGCTATCCTGGATTTTTAAATTACAGGTGATTTGAAGATTTTCTTTCTATAAAAATTTGTGTGGAGGAAAAACAAAAATAAAATTATCATGTTAACTTCAAGTGCACAAATGTATATGATTCTGATTAGAGACTAAATGTTACATGATGCAATCCAGAGTATATACAAAGTGAAATACAGTTTAAATATAAATGATATTTCCTTAAAAATATGACACATTTATAAAGAAATATTACATGTATGGCAATTTTTCTAATGCCATTTTACATAGTGCTATAAAGAATATGGCTGTCAAATCCCACACACCTCAAAATGTAATGACTAGAAACGTTCAAGCTGTTTGGTTTCATAAATTTGAAATTATGAAACTGATATTCAAAGACAAACCATTCATGGCATTTATCTAATCATTATAAAACATGCTAAACACCAATCTGTTCCCCTTTACTTCTCTGTCACAGGATCTTATTCTTCAGGTGAAGGAGAAAGAGCATACACACATCTATGCACATCAGCAAGAAAGTGCTGAATACCAAGGCTAGTGTCCATCACAACACCTGCCTGAGGTGGGTATTTATGAGAAATGCCAGAGGACAAAGGTAAGAGACTGACACAGACAAGCCCCTATTGGTAACTTCCATCCTGAAACAAGAAATTTGATGACCCTTATTATATCTACTTGCTGAGCAGAACTCCCCAAGCTATTAGTGGTCATAAAATTACCCAGCTGTTTTTCAAATTCAACCATGGTGTTTGACTCAGTGACCTCCTCGGTCGATGAATTTCACAGGTTGACTATACACATGCATAAGGCATTATTTACCTCAATTTGTACTGAATTACTGCCCCTTATTTTTTATCAAGTATCTGCTTGTCCTCAGTGTATTATTGAACAAGGTGACCAAAATGTCCTTTATAATTCTGAGAGCTTTAATCAAGGATTTTTATAAAATGCACCATAATTTTTAAAAAATATCTTAAGAGAGGTGCAAAGTCTAGCTTCAGTTCATCTACTTTCTGTCTAAATTTTATTCTCTCCAGTATTCATTATTTGGCTATGGTTCTAATTCTACATCTTTATACTCCATAATTTTATCTCACACTATATTAACAAACCAAGAATGAAAGTCATGAATATATGTTTTTTTTCAGTAAGGAATTTCATTTTGTTTTTATATAAAATCATTAAATTATAATAAGATGATTTTCTTTTAATTGAACTATTTGTTCTTATAAAATAGACATATTCAAAACATTTAAATTTAACTGTACCAGAACTTTATAATGTTCAAAGGGGGCATTATAGATATTATCTTTGAGAGCAGTTACTTTCTACTGAATTCCTCTGGAATAATTCAGGTTAACCACAAGTGATCCTCTTGTCATATGATCTTCTTATAATTCATAGACTAATCATTAGTTTCTCACTATGATATCCAGAAATATTCTCAATACTAAAAAAATAATTTCTATATATACAATTTGTATTTTGTGGTATTATTTTTAGTCATAAATAATTATGCTAAAAAAATAACAACTTTCAAGTGTATGCTAAGGTACAATATTCTTTTCTAGGATTGCATTCATCCAGAGTTGGAGATACTTGTAATTCCTGATGTGTTATCATATCCAATGAAAATCTCCTTATTTATGTAACGAGGGTATAGGAAACCACTTTAAATATAAATAAGGATATGATGCATGCATACTAAAATGTAAAACAATAAGTGAGAAAATAGCAATTCTTCCTTACTTAAGACATCCAGAGAGCATGTGCTACTAGATGCGTGAGTTCCTCAGTTTTACTGTTCATATCCTACATTAAGCTTTTTGTAGGGTGGAAGTGAGTACATCAAAACAAACTTGATTATGTGATATTTCATGAACAGAAAATACTAGAGCCGGATATAACTGTCACTTGGGAGGCTCTACTAGTGCATGAGAAATACAGAGGGGACCACTCTCAACCAGTCATTGAACTGAGCACAGGGTCCTCAATGGAGGAGCTAGAGAAAGGACCCAAGGAGCTGACGGGGTTTGCAGCGCCACAGGAAGAACAACAATATGAGTCACCCAGTACTCCCAGAGCTCCCAGGGACAAAACCATCAACCAAAGAGTACACATGGAGTTACCCATGGCTCCAGACACATAGGTAACACTGGATGGTCTTGTTAGACACCAAAGGGAGGAGAGGCCCTAGGTCCTGGAAAGACTTGATGCCATTGTGTAGAGGAATACCAGGACAGGGAAGTGGGGGAGGGGGAACCAGGAAAGGGGACATTTGAAATGTAAATAAAGAATACATCTAATAAAAAAAGAAATAAAAGAAAACACACTTTCCACAAAAAAAAAAAAACCATAATAAAAAATGACACATGCAGTCCCTGCAGACTACTGCTGACACGGGGCACCATCAATGGTTGACATTAGAGGTGTCTTCCACCGGTCAGTCCCCCATCTTACTACCTAGGAAACACTCAACCTAAGGTTGTCGTCACCATTTTTCCCTTTGGAAAATGACTCCTGAAATTGTAAACAACAGACTTTTAAATAATTGAGTTGTCTGTATAAAACTTACAATTTGTTTAATTTTATAGTGAAATAATACTTTTCCATGTGTTTATTCTAAACTTTCTCCACCACCTTTTTATGACAGGTATTTGCAATGTTTTACATCATTGTTCTCAAGGTAGCAGAGCTGAACCAGGAATGGGGGTGGGCCCTCGCCATAGTCCCAGCATAAGAAGAAGGTAAAGGATCATGAGGTGTGAGAACTACGTAGACTTTGGCTCAAAATACAAAAAAGGAATTAAGTAATTAACAATAAAAGAGTGGCCTGGCTTTGAGCATCATGTCCTATTCTTGTGAGATACATGTGTAAAAGTTGTCAGTAAGATACACCTAGAGGGAGAATTCCTGGGTTGTACACAGGAACATCATTGGTAAAACATTTAAAAAATAGACTTTATTTTTTTAAAAAAATATACAAATTTATATCTAATTTGTACCACCTATCATAATACTATCAGTATTTATTTTTTTTAAAAAAATATACAAATTTATATCTAATTTGTACCACCTATCATAATACTATCAGTCTAGTGGTTATAAATAGCATGATTAATAATTGTAATATCAGATACTATTTGTCTTGTATTACAGGTTTAGATATAGATAGATAGATAGATAGATAGATAGATAGATAGATAGATAGATAGATAGATAGATAGATAGATAGATATACACACATACATACATACATACATACATACATAGACACATACATACATACATACATACATGCATAGTTGATAGATACATAGATGATAAAAAGAAAGAAAGAAAGAAAGATAGATAGATAGATAGATAGATAGATAGATAGATAGATAGATAGATAGATAGATAGATAGATGGATAGATAGAATGATTAATGTTTGTTTTATGTTAAAACTATGTTGTTTTTCTAACTATAGCTCTGTAATTCAATTTGAATTCTGAGCTGGTGAAATCTCTAGCAGGTTTTTATTATTTTGGATCATTTTGCCTACTTTTTTTTTTGTTTTAACATATGAAATTTAACATTGTGGCCTTTCAATTTCTGTGAAGAACTATTTTGAAATTTTGTTTGCATTATTACATTCGGTAGGATGACAATTTTTTACAGTATTAACCCTACCTATCCACAACCGTGGGCAATCTTTTTTTCATATTGTGATGTCCTCTTTGATTTCCTTTTTCAATTTTTAAAATGCTTTTAAAACTTGCTTGGTTAGAGTTATTCCAAGGCTTACTTTCATTTTATTTTATTTTTTGAGACTGTTGTTTAAAAGTTTCTGTTTATTTGATTTCTTTCTCAATGTGTTCGTTGGATTGCCTGATCTTTGTAGGTCATTGTAGGCTTTAGGGTGAGAGTCTAACTAGTTCTAGGTCTGAAGTTCTGATTGGAGCTCTGGGTTCAAACCTCCCAGGACCATATTGGATTGGGTGGGTGATAGGCTAGCTAGCAGGTGGAGGATGGGCAATGACACTGGAGTTCTATTAAGCAGGATTTGGAGTCCTGCTTCATAAAGAGCCACATTAGGCAGAAATAGGGGGTTATAAATGAAGATTGTGCCCTGTCATTTTATGTGAATCCCTTGGATTAAACTCAAGTCCTAGGTCTTACACACAAGAACTTTACTAAATGAACTATTTCACCAGTTTCTCATTATTTCATTAACATTAATGAAAAATGTATATTTCCTATAATATGATAGTTTTGTTTATTCTCCCCATATTTTAGTATATGCTTCATCTGTAACCACCCAGTTTTATTGGTGAATACAAATCTTCCCTTCATTCTGTTATCTGATTTTAATGTGGTTATTCCCTTTTCTATTTATTAAATGTTACCTAGTACTTCTTTAAAATATTTGTTTCCTTTTGTGTTGATTATTTTATTTATTTATTAGACTATCTAACACTTTCTATTTAGTTCACTGATTTTTCTTTTTAATAGTGTGTCATGATATTGGGAATGTTAAGGTATTTCACATTGTAACAACAAAATCAGAAATTTAAATAAGATTTATATAGACATGAAATTTGCTTTGTATGATTTTTACTTTTGTTATAATTGGACTTAATTCATCATACACATTGTCAGATTCTCCTTTAGTCACACATGTCTCACTTTGTTGTTAGAGAACATTATATATTTGCTGCACTTCCTACTATGACTCTTTCCCCACTGTTTTAATATATTTTTTCTCATACAAAATATCCTGGCCACTCTGCCCAGCTCCACACCCTACTTCCTCTCCCCCAGACTCACTGCCCCTTCATTTCTCTTCAGAAAAGAGCAAACATATATTTTTAGTACAGAATTTTAAATATGCCTTTAAAATATTTTCGTATTTATCTCTGAAAATAATTTATCCCATACCTCAATTCTTTTCCTGAGTAAATCAAGAATCCTTGTCAGCTACTAACTACACTCATTCCAATTTGAATTAATATGTTATTAGTTCACAAAATGTAATATATCTTTTCAAAGACTCATTATGTATTTATTTGCTTGTAATCATGTAATATTTTATAACGTATTTATAAATGTTTCTGCTCCTCATTCCCTTATTCCTCTCAGTCATTTCTTCTACTATCTTTTTCCTGATGTTATCTTAATGTCATGTAAATACTAGAGTAGTAAACTCTCTAAGCTCATTTAATGTTTTATTTCTCCTTATTTAAATATTGCTTATTGAATAATTCTAAATTGAAGTTTCCCTGTATATTACAACAATCATAAAATTTATTTTTGATTTCTATTGTGAAAATTTCCACTTAAATTTCTTTAACTTTTTCTTTGTGGCATTATTTTACTTGAAATGCTATTCTGATTGATCTCATCCTGAAGACTCACTGAATTTGCCCAAGGACAGAGTTAATTAAACTTTGATGTGTTACAATATTCTGTTCAGGCCATTCCTGTGAACTGAAGATTTCCAACATATTTTAGCCCACATTCAACTATAGCAAAGTGCCACTTCTATATTAGCCTTTTGTTCCTTTTCTGAACGCCAAATAGATGTGCAGCACACACATGCCGTTTTAAATATAGTTTGATTTTCTTCTTATGTTCATAATCATGCCCCTGTTTTCCATACTGGCAACTTCTTTCTACATATTTTCCAATTCGAAATTCTCTCTTCAGTGTTCTCTGGACTGCAGAATAAGTCCTTCAAGTAATTTAGAATTCTTTGCCAGTATTTTAAAGCTATGTACTATGAATTTTAATTTAAAAGGAAAATTTTAATTGCTATTTTTATTTATTTATTTATTTATTTTTTGAGACAGGGTTTCTCTGTGTAGCCCTGGCTGTCCTGAAACTCACTCTATAGACCAGGCTGGTCTCGAACTCAGAAATCCACCTGCCTCTGCCTCCCAAGTGCTGGGATTAAAGGCGTGCACCACCGCTGCCCGACTTAATTGTTATATTTTTATTTTTTTATTTTATAACTTTAAAATATTTTCTTGTATTTCACACTTTACTGGTCAATATTATATATTATCTGATAATTCTAATCTCTGTATCCTTACATATTACTGTTTTACTTTTTTTTCTGTCTTTTGTGATGATCCTTAATGACATGTATACTGCATATTCATAACTAATATGAATCTTGGAAGCTAAATGACATGTTCATTTATCAAAAGAATTTATATTTGCTTCCTGAAGCAGCTAAACACTAGTATCAACACAGACTCAATTAAACACCCCCCCACCCACACACACAACATCTAGACTTAAAACTGAAGATTTTGTTTCCACATAGATCAAAGGAGCAAGATTTAGCAGATAGATACCTTTGATATTTCAAATTTGCCTGTGAAGCAAAATCGCTTGTGCCTAAGTAATACTGAAGTGAGTTATTAGTTATAGATATTCAGCATATGTTCATATGGTATTTAAGCAGGTAGAATCTATAACATTATTAATATCATTGCTAACTTAAAGAAAAAAGATACTATTTCTTCAAACCATCTATTTGAATTATTTGTTGTATTGAGTGTTAAGTGAATAACACAGTTAAGGTTGTTATACTCCAAGCCACAGATTACATGACTCTTGTCACTAAACACATAATGGTTGGCAAATTTAAAATACATGAGTGTTATTTTCCAACCAACTAGTAATTAAATTGTAAGAGTTTTGTATTACTCATATTTGTTCAACTGTACTGTTTATTTAGCATTTTGTATTGGTCTCTTACTGCAGTTTTGCCTTTTAAGAAGTGATTTTTGTGCCCAAGTATTTAATTTCCAGTAGAGCACCCCCTGCAGCAACAATCTTTGTGTTCTAAGCCACATAAGACAATCCTTCATTTGAAAACAAAAAAGTCGTGATTTAGGAATAATTTTTTTATTTTTTTTTTTTTTTTTTTTGCTTCCAGGGTACTTCATCAGGGCCCTTTTCTTTCCTGAATTTGCTGTGTACTCTGTGTCTACACATTCTTTTGTCCTGTTTTGTTTTTTTTTATGTTTGTTTTGTTTTTTTTCCTATTCTCAGTGCAAGACTGGTTTTACAAGTTTCTAGAAACAGTGGAGTGTGGGGAGCTTACAGAAGCTACACAGCACCAACAAAGGCCAAGGAAAATCACAGACAGTTTAATCAGGTCAAATATGCAGCAAGTGCTGGGGAATCTTTCTTGGTGGGGAGTCTCTGCATCTCCCAGAGGACACAACTTCACATGAGCATTGGTAAGCATTCTGATGGCCAGCGACAGTCAGGTCAGCCCAGGAAATCTAATATCCTCTTCCAAGGCTACTGTCATGAGGCTGTGGGAATATTTTGCTTTCATTGCTCAAAACCTCCTCTAATCCAAGGGGCTCTTGACCCTCCCTATGCTTAAATCTCAGAACAGGAAGCGTTCCTGGAGAAGTGCAGAAGGGAGAAGAGGTAGATAGGGGTGATGGGTTTTTTAGAATATAAAACAGAAACTAAGCTACTTGGATTTAAGTTATTGAAATTCCTGACACAACAGAGTGAGCAGTATTTATCCTTCCTTTCATTGAAAGGAAGGAAACAGACCACCCTGACTTTGTCACTGGAAAATATTAAAATGAAAGCATTTACAAAGGCTTCAGAAATATTAAATTGTTAACATATTTTCAGGAAGAAATATCCAAGAAGATGGGAAAATGTTAAATGGTTGAAGAGAAAGGAGGAAGTGTAGGAGGAAAGATTATTATTGTAGAATAGCAACTACTGAAAAGATAAAATAAAGTAAACCAGCTAGTGTTTCCTAAACAATTCAAAAGAAAGAAGCTCTTCAAATGTCCTTAAAGGATCAAGTGAAATTGGATTTTAATTTTAAATTTATTTTAAGATGGGATAGGAGGGTGAGTCACTGAGGAGTACGTTTACTTAAATTCAGATTCATAAGTACAAAAGGAGCTGAAATTTTTAATGTATAAATATTCTCAAACAATCTATGATTTGTTTAAACTTGGTACTGTACCAGTTAAACATGTAACAACATAATATTGGTGATGTTTCAGCAGCACTAATATGTATTCATGTGATTGTGTTAATAGTCTGTTAATAGTATTAAGGCAGTATTCACCCACCAGTTGTACTTTTTTTTCCATTTCCTTTGTTGCAATAATTCAAACAGCAATTCTAAAGGAAACACAAAGATATGTAGTAAATACAGTAATTTATTTCATTTATCCAATGGTATTTTTTTTTACTAGAAAGCTTCAGTAATTATCATGTATTCTCTATTGGTTGCTTTTGAGTTTTACTGGATTGATTCTAATCCAATAATCTACGATGCAGCACCTTCTCTCTCCTTCTGTCTGGTAGTTTCTCTTTTATTGGATATTTTCTTTATTTACATTTCAAATGTTTTCCCTTTCCTGGTCTCCCCTTCTGAAAAGCCCTATCCTCTCCCCCTCCCCCCTCCCCCTGCCTCTATGAGAGTGCTACCCTACCAACTCACCCACCCGCTCCCATCTTCCCTCACTGGCATTACCCTACACAGGGACATTGAACACTCTCATGACCAAGGGCCTCTCCTCCCACTTATGTCCAACAAGACCATCCTCTGCCACATATGTGGTCAGAGGCATGGGTCCCTCCATGTGTACACTTTGGTTGGTAGTCCAGTCCAGTCCCTAGGAGCTCCAGAGGGTTTGGCCATTGGCACTCCTCCATGGGGCTGGAAACCCCCTCAGCTCATTTAGTCCCCTCTTCAACTACTTCATTGGGCACCCCACGCTCAGTCCAATTGTTGGCTGCAAGCATCTGCCTCTGTATTTGTCACGAACTAGCAGAGCCTCTCAGGGGACAACCATGTCAGGCTCTTTCCAGCAAGCAATTCCCAACATCCACATTATCATCTGGGCTTGGTGACTGTATATAGGATGCCTAATATCCACTTGTCAGTGAGTTGCATACCACAAATGTTCTTTTATGACTTAGTTATCTGAAACAAGATGATATTTTCAAGTTCCATCCATTTGCCTGCGAATTTCATGAAGTCATTGTTTTTAATACCTGAGTAGTATACCATTGTGTAAATGTACCACATTTTCTGTATTCATTCCTGTTTGGGGACATCTGGGTTCTTTCAAACTTCTGGCTATTATAAATAAGACTGCTATGAACATAGTGGAGCATGTGTCCATATTATATGTTGGAGCATCTTCTGGGTATATGCCCAGGAGTGGTATAGCTGGGTCCTCAGGTAGTACTATGTCCAATTTTCTGAGGAACCACCAGACTGATTTCCAGAGTGGTTGTACCAGCTTACAATCCCATCAGCAATGGAGGAGTGTTCCTCTTTTTCCATATCCTCGCCACCATCTGCTGTCACTTGAGTTTTTGACCTTAGCCATTCTGACTGCTCTGAGGTAGAATCTCAGGGTTGTTTTGATTTGCATTTCTCTTATGACTAAGGATGTTGGGTGTTTCTTTCTTTCTTTCTTTCTTTCTTTCTTTCTTTCTTTCTTTCTTTCTTTCTTTCTTTCTTTCTTTCTTTCTTTCTGTTTGCTTCCTTTTTGTTGTTTGTTTATTTTATTTTCTATATTCTTTATTTACATTTCAAATGATTTCCCCTTTCCCAGTTTTCCCCTCCCCGAAAGTCCCATAAGGCTTCTTCCCTCCCCCTGATCCCCAGTCAACCCCCTCCCACTTCTCTGTCCTGGTATTCCCCTACACTGCTGCATCAAGTCTTTCCAGGACCAGGGACCTCTCCTTTCTTCTTCTTGGGAATCAATTGATATGTGAATTGTGTCTTGGATATTCTGAGCTCTGGGCTCATATCCACTTATCAGTGACTACATACAATGTGTATTCTTTTGTGATTGAGTTACCTCACTTAGGATGATGTTTTCCAGTTCCAACCATTTGCCTAAGAATTTCATGAATTCATTGTTTTTAATTGCTGAGTATTATTCCATTGTATAAATATACCACATTTTCTGTATCCATACCTTATGCTAAAAGTCTTGGAAAGATCAGGAATTCAAGACCTGTATCTAAACATAGTAAAAGCAATTTACAGCAAACCCCTAGCCAACATCAAACTTAATGGAGAGAAACTTGAAGGAATCCCACTAAAATCAGGGACTAGACAAGGCTGCCCTCTCTCTCCATATCTTTTCAATATAGTACTTGAAGTTCTAGCTAGAGCAATTAGACAA
The DNA here is from genome assembly GCA_036184795.1 of Tokudaia tokunoshimensis. NCBI lineage: Eukaryota > Metazoa > Chordata > Mammalia > Rodentia > Muridae > Tokudaia > Tokudaia tokunoshimensis. The sequence continues at coordinate 26,178,084 of BTHU01000003.1, forward strand.
CATAAGAAGGTCAAAGGGATACAAATTGGAAAGGAAGAAGTCAAACTATCACTATTTGCAGATGATATGATAGTATACTTAAGTGACCCAAAAAACTCCACCAGAGAACTCCTACAGCTGATAAACAACTTCAGCAAAGTGGCTGGATATAAAATCAACTCAAGCAAATCAGTAGCCTGCCTATACTCAAAGGATAAGCAGGCTGAGAAAGAAGTAAGAGAAATGATACCCTTCACGATAGCCACAAACAATATAAAGTATCTTGTTGTGACTCTAACCAAACAAGTGAAAGATCTGTATGATAAGAACTTCAAGTCTCTGAAGAAGGAAATTGAAGAAGACCTCAGAAGATGGAAAAAAATCTTCCATGCTCAAATTCATCTGGAATAACAAAAATCCCAGGATAGCTAAAGCTATTCTCAACAGTAAAAGAATTTCTGGGGGAATCAGTATCCTGGACGTTTCTTTAGGTGCTTCTCTGCTATTTGCATTTCCTCAGCTGAGAATTTATTGTTTAGCTCTGTTCCCCATTTTCTAATTGGGTAATTTGGTCCTCTAGTGTCTAACTTCTTGATTTCCTTATATACATTGAATATTAGCCCTCTATCAAATGTGAGATTGGTAAAGATCTTTTCCCAATCTGTTGGTTGCTATTTTGTCCTATTGACAGTGTCCTTTGCCTTACATAAGCTTTGCAGTTTTATGTGGTCCCATTTGTTGATTCTTTTTTTTTTTAGAAATATATATATTTTTTACTTTAAATATTTATAATTATATATATTTCTATCATTTTTATTAGATATATTCTTTATTTACATTTCAAATGTTGTCCCCTTTTCTGGTTCCTCCCCCCCACCCGAAAATCCCCTAACCCATCCCCCCCCCGTTCACCAATCAACCCATTCCCACTTCCCTGTCCTCATATTCCCCTACACTACATCATCCAGCCTTCCCAGGACCAAGGGTCTCTCCTCCCTTTGATTTCCAACAAGGCCATCCTCTGCTGCCTATGCATCTGGAGCCATGGCTCCCTCCATGTGTACTCTTTGGTTGATGATTTAATCCCTGGGAGCTCTGGGGGTACTGGGTGACTTATATTGTTGTTCAACCATGAGGTGCTGAGAAGAAGGTATATTCTTTTGATTTAGGGTGAAATGTTCTATAGCGATCAGTTAAGCTGATTTGGTTCATAACTTTTGTAAGTTTCAGTTTCTCTGTTTAGTTTGTGTTTCTCTGATCTGTCCATTGTTGAGAGTGGGGTATTAAAGTTTCCCACTATTGTTGTGTGAGATGCAATGTGTGCTTTGAGCTTTAGTAAAGTTTCTTCTATGAATGTTGGTGTCCTTGCATTTGAAACATAGATGTTCAGAATTGAGAGTTCTTCTTGGTAGCTTTTTTCTTTGATGAGTATGAAGTGTCCTTCCTTATTCTTTTTGATAATATTTGGTTAAAAGTTGATTTCATTAGATATTAGAGTGGCTACTCCAGCTTGTTTCTTGGAACCATTTGCTGGAATTTGTTTTCCAGTCCTTTAATCTGAAGTCATGTCTGTTTAACAGTGAGATGTGTTTCCTGTATGCAGCACAATGTTGGGTCCTGTTTACATATCCAGTCTGTTAGTCTATGTCTTTTTATTGGAGAATTGAGTCCATTGATGTTAAGAGATATTAAGGAAAATTGATTGTTGCTTCCTGTTATTTTAGTTATTAGAGGTGGAATTTTGTTTATGTGTCTATCTTCTTTTTGGTTTGTTAAAAGAAGATTATTTTCTTACTTTTTCTAGGGTATAGTTTCTCTCCTTTTGTTGGAGTTTTCCATTTATTATCCTTTGAAGGGCTAAATTTGTGAAAAGATATTGTGTAAATTTGTTTTTGTCATGGAATACCTTGGTTTCTCCATCTATGGTAATTGAGAGTTTTGCTGGGTATAGTAGCCTGGACTGGCATTTGTGTTCTCTTAGGGGCTGTATGACATCTGCCCAGGTTCTTCTAGCTTTCAAAGTTTCTGGTGAAAAGTCTGGTGTAATTCTGATAGGTCTTCCTTTATATGTTACTTGACCATTTTTCCTTATTGCTTTTAATATTTTTTCTATGTTTTGTGCATTTGGTGTTTTGATTATTATGTGAAAGGAAGAATTTCTTTTCTGGTACAATCTATTTGGAGTTCTGTAGGTTTCTTGCATGTTTATGGTCATCTCTTTCTTTAGGTTAGGGAAGCTTTCTTCTATAATTTTGTTGAAAATATTTACTGGCACTTTAAGTTGGGAAGCTTCACTTTCTTCTGTACCAATTATCCTTAGGTTTGGTCTTCTTATTGTGTCCTGAATTTCCTGAATGTTTTGGATTAGGAGCTTTTTGAATTTTGCATTTTCTTTGGCTGTTGTTTCAATGTTTTCTATGGTATCTTCTGCACCTGGGATTCTCTATCTCTTGTATTCTCTTGGTGATGTTTGCATTTATGACTCCTAATCTCTTTCCTAGGTTTTCTATCTCTAGGTTTGCCTCCTTTTGTGATTTTTTTAATTGTTTCTATTTCCATTTTAGATCCTGGATGGTTTTGTTCAGTTCCTTCACCTATTTCATTGTGTTTTCCTATAATTCTTTAAGTGATTTTTGTGTTTCCTCTTTAAAGGCTTTTACCTGTTTACCTGTGTTCTCCTGTATTCCTTAAGGGAATTATTTATGTCTTTCTAAAGCATTCTATTATCATCATGAGATGTGATTTTTAAATCAGATTCCTGCTTTTCTGGTGTGTTGGGGTATCCAGGGTTCACTGTGGTGGGAGAACTGAGTTCTGATGATGCCAAGTAGCTTTGGTTTCTGTTGCTTATGTTCTTTGACTTGCCTTTTGCCATCTGGTTATCTCTGATGTTAGCTGGTCTTGCTGTCTCTCACTGTGGCTTGTCCTTCCTGAAAGCCTGTGTGTCAGTACTCCTGGGAGACCAGTTCTCTCTCAGAGGAATTTGGGTATGGAGAACTGTGGCACAGGGTCCGTTCCAGGGTCCAGACAGAAACTGGAAGGATCCTTTTCCTGACTGTTCTTTGGTTCCTGTGACCTGATGGCTCTGGGTGGGTCCTTCTTGGTCCAGGAATTAGGGCAGAAGTGTTGGTCTTACCAGTGCATACAGTTGTGTTGGCACTCATGGGAGACAAGCTCTCTCTTGGATGTATTTGGGTATGGAGCACTGTGGCACAGGATTAACTCTGGGCACAGAAGGAAAATGGAAGGATCCTGTCCCAAGTTGCAACTTGATTCCTGTGTCCTGAGGGCTCAGGGAGAGTCCCTCTAAGCAGAAATGTTGGTTTTACCTGTACTCACAGTCTTGTCAGTACTCCTGGGAGACCAGTTCTCTCCCAATGGTATTTGGGTATGGAGCGCTAAGACACAGAATCAGCTCTGGGCACTGGTAGTTTCTTTTTATTTGGGAGCTCAGAACATCAAAAGTAGACAATATATTTCAACCAGCTTCCTAGTTATTCTATCCACAACACACTATCCACAGTGTTTAGTGATGGCAATTTTAACTCAGCCTACTTTCTGAAATCCTTTTTCTGTCTCATTACACTTCACCTGTATGTTGATTAGAGAAAATATTTAAGGCAATATCAGGCATGAACACAAAGCTTGACCTCGGAAAGATTCTAAATATACATGTAGTTCAGTTGATCTGCTCAGCACTGGACAACCATTCAATCCCTTTAATACATAAAATCATCTTCTCTAGGTTGAGAATGATGTTATCAGTAACAGATTTAGTTTGGGATCAAAATAAAATTATTATAAAATGCTATTAAAACATTAACAGCATTTATGTAGATAATATCACTGGGAAATTAAACCTAATCTAAAATCATTACTTCTGTGCCAAAATGTTGGTGCCCTGCTTTTTATAATAGTTTCATTGAGATACAATTTACATACCATAAAATTCGCCTTAAAAGTTCTTTTAATTCTGTTCCTTTGCTCTTAGTATTATCTTGAGTTGTCTAACCATAACTACTATATACTTTTAGGACAATTCCATTCATCAAGCAGAAATATCCAAGCCATTAGTAATCACCACCACCCTTGTTATTCTTTCTTTATGGACCCACATGCTCTAGAAGTTCAGATAAAAAAGAGTCCCATGAAATATACCTTACTGTCTCTTCTTCCTGGAATGTCCTCAACATCTGTCTTTGCTTCCCTGTAGGTAGCTGTTAACTATTCATAGGAGGTACCAGAAGCTCCAGCTGGCCAGCCTCTGAATGAGTCTCATAATATTTCTTTTTAGACTATGTATCTTCTTTTCTGTCTTCAAAGTAGTCCTAATTACTAAATTTCCTCCACAGAACCATAGGTCCCAAGATGATCCTTTATGCAGAATTGGGATAAGGCCAACACTAATTGCTGCATAGTCACAGATAGAGTAGAATGCAATAAGTATGCTCTGACATCTTCTAAGCTGGCCTTTAAAATTAGTTTTAATATTTTTCCTTGACCTAGGCTATATAGTTATTGATTACGAAATTTTATAAGTTTAGGAGATTTTAATGATAGACAAATATTTTTCACAAAAGAAATAAATAAAATAATGCATAGTTATACAAAGATGCAGTTGACAATGTGTGTTTAAAGTTGGGATTTGCAATGTCTGAAACCCCATAATGTTTCACTTTTTTTCCTGACATCTCGTCAATACTCTGTATTAATTTATTCATGAAAGCAATGAATTTTCCTTAACCAACTCTATTTTGTTTAAGTGTAATATGAAAAAAATGACTGTGAGATACATACTAAAAATATATTGCCTAGTTGCCATGATATGTTTCTTTGTAGGGAATTAGCTCTTCTTTCAAAGAATGCCTAGAAATTATATATGGATTTCAATTTACTTTCTCTCACTTTCTTCTCTAGCTGTCATTATTTTGCTAGTTTTTGGCAGTCTCTTATACTCTCTGAGTTTTTTTACTTTAGTATATAATGTACATGTTCTAACATACATTATACCACTCAATGGTTCACATTTCTTGAATTACAGTTTTTTATAGTTCACATTATGTTGTTGTATACAAAGAACATTTTATTGATAACATGCCAGGAATAGTAATTTATGATTTTGATAGATGCTAAATGAAGAAATTTTTGTCATTTGTCTTAATAACACCTTCACACATTTGGGAGCATGTCATCCTTATCTTTCTCCTCTAGAGTCTGGATGCTACATGATAGTTTCAGTTAAAATAAAACTCTTCTACAGGCAAAAGCTTTCACAATTATTGAAACAGTGGCTTAGCTCATGCAAAGGCCAAATCTAGAGTTGAACCACATGCAACCTTTTCAAAGCTTTACCCACAATTATATAAAGATATAAGCATGAATTTCTTTGTTTTAGTGAGAGATATGACTGAGAATAAATTGAAATTCCGTGAGTAACACAGTTCCTGGGATATTTATATCCTAACTCAAGCCTGGAAGTACTATATCTCCCCTGGGACAAATCTGATATTTTACAATTTTCTCCAAAATGAAACTCAGAATTACTTCAATGTAAGTCATCTGTTTTTAGAAGCTATGTCTCCCCATAACCTTCAGTAATTTTTATGCCTAAAACAATCAGCAGCTGATAGAGATGTGCTGGTGGGACACTCATTCATTTAATAGATGTTCTGAAAATTTAAGTTCAGCATTCAGTACCTGCAATGTTACATGAATATGAAGAGGGTAAAGGTATGAATGAGTCTATCTGAATTCATTCAATTTCAAGTGTCATGGATAATTTTCAGGATCTTATTTCATTAAGTCAGATTTGTAGAATTTGTCTATAGTCATTAGTAAACACAGCAGCTAGAATATGGGCCAAATCAATAATTACAGCATGTTGAAAATTCTATTTTGGGTTGCTTCCACCTGCATACTTTATGAAGTTTGGCAGAATACATAGCAAATGCACCTTTGTAAATGGTTCCCAAGTTTCAAGCACCCCAAAAGGATTCCCTGAGTTGTACAATAAAAAAAAAGTGTGTCTACATTTAGAACAATGTAGTGGGATAAATTCATGGAGAGTAGGTTAGGCAAGAAATAGTGGGAAAGCTAAAAGCACAAAGTTCATTCTGATTTAGATTATACAACACTCAACATAGAACACTCAACATAGAATAATAGCATTATTTTATTTCTATGACTATAGCCCCTAAATAGGGGCCCATTTCTCCAAGCCGTTATACTTAGTTGTAAACCAAGTTGCAGAGGTCAGTTTTGAAGAAGGCTCTTCTTGAACCATATCCTCCAAACCTCAAGGCATTGGCATTTGTTTTTGGTGAGGCTACAACATTCAGCTTTGGACTGAGCATTGCTTTAATCAGCTTATAGACCATCTCCCATGGCTGGTATCTGCTCATGTCAGCCACTGACCTGATAGAATGCCTCTAACCACTTATCCAACTGGTTCCTGATAGTAGTCCCTACTTGTCCATGTTATAGTCATATGGAGTAGAGAAAAAAAACCCTAAAATTTATTATCCTCAAGTGTGATATATTTTTTTGTTTTTACACGAATTATCTCCTTAATTTCTGTCTGGCTTGGGTTTCCAGTAACAGCCTTTTGTGGCATTTCCTATGACTCTACTGACATTTCTTTCCTCTTTACACCAACACACTGTGTTTTTGGCTGTCACCTTTATAATTCATTAGGAGTTTTCTAGTTATAAGTTTAACCTACATAATAGTCTATAAATAGGTCAAGGTTTTGAATGGTACTTTATTTTTGTGTCTCTTCCACCTTGCTATTCCGGGCACATTGTAGATTTCAGTGCATGTCTGTTGAATGACAATGGACTTGTTCTGTGAGCCTTGCTTGTTATTCTCCAGTGGATACACATCCTACTGAGAGACCTCACTTTCTAGTTCCTTATTTTCTTTTCAAGCTGTCCTTTTTCAACTCACACATATAAATATATATCATTTTAGATTCCATCAAGTAAATCACATTCTGATTAAATCAGAATCCTAAGGAAAGGATTTTACAAGAGAAATAAGTTCATCAAGGGAGAGAAAGAAACAATAGAGATTGTATTTTCGGGCTAGATACATTGAAGCCTAAAAATCCTAATGGAGAAATTCTGCCATCCAGGGAAAGTCCCACACATAGCAGAATATCATTCACTGTGTTGGGGCTTGTCTCACACTGTTAGAAACTTAAGAAAGATAGACATGCATTAATCTCCCTGTATTTTTCCTATGCTACAGATAGTAAAGTAGACTAAAAAGATATGAAAAATCTTCATCACAAGCCAACCCCTCCAACAAAACCAAGTGCAGAAGGATGGCAGTTAAAAATAAGACTGGTAATTGGTAAGAAATGGGGCAGAAGAGGGCACTGCCATTTTAGCCTAAACTTTTTCTTGATGTCATGTGTTCCTATTTACCTTCATCTGTACTCTGTCCTCTCTAATTGTGGCTGTAATTTAGTCCCTGCCATTAGCTACAGTTTACTGCTTTTGGATAAAACATTAGTGTCTCACTTTATAACATAATTACTTATCATTCTGGAATAGTCACTTGTATCCAAAACTCTACTCCATCTCTACTATGATTGTCAATGCCTGGAGTGATACCACCACTGTGGCTTTCCTTTCAACCCTAAGACTCTAGCACTGTATGTGCTTTCATTTTGTTTCTAGTTAGTGACAACCTCTTATTCTTTTACCTCATTGCTTAATTTAATTCTTCTTCTTCTTCTTCTTCTTCTTCTTCTTCTTCTTCTTCTTCTTCTTCTTCTTCTTCTTCTTCTTCTCCTCCTCCTCCTCCTCCTCCTCCTCCTCCTCCTCCTCCTCCTCCTCCTCCTCCTCCTCCTCCTCCTCCTCCTCTTCTTCTTCTTCTTCTTCTTCTTCTTCTTCTTCTTCTTCTTCTTCTTCTTCTTCTTCTTCTTCTTCTTCTTCGTCCTCCTCTTCCCCCTCCTCCTCTTCCTCTTCCTATTCCTCCTTCTTCCTCTTCCTCCTTGCTCCTCCACCTTCCTCCTCCTCCCCCTCCTTCTTCTTCCTTTATCTCTACCAACAGAGAAGAAGTTTTCTGTTTTAAAAGAGAAGTTATATAGATGCATGGTTTAAATGGATCCATTTTAATATGTTAGGAGTATGTAAATATGTAAGGCACTATCTATGATTGTGAGAGCTTGCAGTTCAGTTTGTTACATGTGAGCAGGTGAGGAAACAGAGAGCTAGCCTATAAGAGGCCAGCCTACAAACCTTGAGGCCTGCCATTATAGCTACCTATTGACCAGACAGGCCATTATCTCAAAGTTTTACAACTTCCCAACATAGCACTATCCCTAGAGTCCAAGAGTTCAAAAATGTGAGCTGGTGAAGGACTTATATACCCAAACAATACCACTTTCCTTCCTCATAGGCACATAGTAAAAATGGCCATCGTGCCAAAAGCAATATACAGATTCAATGCAATCCCCATCAAAAAAATCCCAACTCAATTCTTTATAGAGTTAGAAAGTGCAATTCTCAAATTCATCTGGAATAACAAAAGACCCAGGATAGCTAAAACTATTCTCAATAGTAAAGGAACTTCTGGGGGAAACAGTATCCCTGACCTCAAGCAGTAATATAGAGCAATAGTGTTAAAAACTGCATGGTATTAGTACAGTGACAGGCAAGTAGATCAATGGAATAGAATTGAAGACCCAGAAATGAACCCACACACCTATTGTCATTTGATCTTTGACAAAGGAGCTAAAACCATCCAGTGGAAAAAAGATAGCCTTTTTAACAAATGGTGCTGGTTCAACTAGCGGCTAGCATGCAGAAGAACGCAAATCGATCCATTCTTATCTCCTGGTACTAAGCTCAATTCCAAGTGGATCAAGGACCTGCACATAAAACCAGACACACTGAAACTAATAAAAAAGAAACTGGAGAAGGGCCTTGAGCACATGGGCACAGGGGAAATTTTCCTGAATAGAAGAACACCAATAACTTATGCTCTAAGATCAAGAATTGACAAGTGGGACCTCATAAAATTACAAAGTTTCTGTAAGGCAAAGGACACTGTCGATAGGATAAAACAGCAACCAACAAATTGGGAAAAGATCTTTACCAACTCTGCATCCGACAGAGTGCTAATATCCACTATATTCAAAGAACTCAACAAGTTAGACTCCAGAGAACCAAATAACCCTATTAAAAATGGGGTACAGAGCTAAACAAAGAATTTTCACCTGAGAAATATCGAATGGCTGAGAAGCATCTAAAAAAATGTTCAACATCCTTAGTCATCAGGGAAATGCAAATCAAAACAACCCTGAGACTTCACCTCACACCTGTCAGAATGCCTAAGATAAAAAACTCAGGAGACAGCAGGTGCTGGAGAGGTTGTGGAGAAAAAGGAACACTCCTCCACTGTTGGTGGAATTGCAAGCTGGTACAACTACTCTGGAAATCAGTTTGGTGGTTCCTCAGAAAACTGGGCATAATACTACCGGAGGACCCTGCTATACCACTACGAAGCATATACCCAGAGGATTCTCCAACATGTAATACGGACACATCCTCCACTATGTTCATAGCAGCCCTATTTATAATAGCCAGAAGCTGCAAAAAACCCAGATGTCCCTCAGCGGAGAAATGGATATAGAAAATGTGGTATATATACACAATGGAGTCCTATTCAGCCATTAAAAACAATGAATTCATGAAATTCTTAGACAAATGAATGGAACTGTAAAATATCATCCTGAGTGTGGTAACCCAATCACAAAAGAACACACATGGCATGCACTCACTGATAAGTGGATATTAGCCCAGAAGCTTGGAATACCCAAGACACATTTCACATATCAAATGATGCCCAAGAAGGAGGAAGAACAAAGTATGGATCCTTGGGTCCTTTGTAGAAAGGGGAAAAAATACCTATAGAAGGAGATATAGAGACAAAAGGTAAAACAGAATCTGAGGGAAAGATCATCCAGAGACTACCCCACACATGGATCTATCCTATATACAGTTACAAAACCCAGACATTATTGAGGATTCCCACAAGTGCTGGCTGACCAGAGCTGGATATAGCTATCACTTGGGAGGTACTCCTAGTGCATGACAAATACAGAGGGGGACACTCTCAGTCAGCCATTGAACTGAGCACAGGATCCCCAATGGAGGAGCTAGAGAAAGGACCCAAGGAGCTGAAGGGGTTTGCAGCATCACAGGAGGAACAACAATATGAGTCACCCAGTACTCCCAGAGTTCCCAGGGACAAAATCATCAACCAAAGAGTACACATGGAGTTACCCATGGCTCCAGACTCATAGGCAGCAGAGGATAGTCTTGTTAGACACCAAAGGGAGGAGAGGCCTTTGGTCCTAGAAGGACTTGATGCCATCGTATAGAGGAATAGCAGGACAAGGAAGCAGGGGGAGGGTTGACTGGGGAAGAGGAGATGGCTTATGGGATTTTTGGGGAAAGGGGGGAGCCAGGAAAGAGGACAACATTTGGAATGTAAATAAAGAATATATCTAATAAAAAAAAAAGAAAGTTCACTCACTCCAACTTACAAAATTCCCATCTCTTGAATGTTTCCAATATTCCAAATCCAAAGTATTTTCTGAGATTAAAAAAAAACCCAACAACAACAACAAAACAACAATAAAAAAACACCTTACTTGTGAAGCCTGTGAGATCAAATAAAAACTAAAAAGTGATAAATTGTACCAAAATAAACAATCCCATTCCAATGACAGGGAAACAGAAGCTATCAAAGACACAGAGGCTACCAAATAGGAAAACTAAAGCAAGTCCACAAACCAGCAAGGTAAATATTAAATCTGCTTCTCCAAGTCCAGTATCTTGGGGACTCAAGACAACACATGATCTCTGTTTGGCTTGGGAACCTTAACTCGGAAGCCCCACCATGTGAAGTGTGCATGGCCTCTCTCATGGGCCAGCTTCACCCTGTAGCTACACCTTTACTTGGCATTCTAACAGTGTTTCTGATTTAGCCACCATCCTGGAATCTCCAAGGAAATGTGAGCTTCATCATCATAGCTTCCCATATCAGCTTCTAGGGGCATCTTTTCCTACTACACATTGCCTGGCCTCATTAACTTTTCTTTTCTGAACTCTTGGCACAAGCTCCCATTACTCTGCCAACACTGCACTGTATAACCCTGCCAAATCTGTGCCATGTGGACACCACCAAGTTCAGCTGCCAGCTCAGGATATAGCCTGTCCCAGTGGACGATGACTGCCATAGTCTCGTGTGTGGCAGCCTGAGTAGCTGAATAGGAGCCTGAAAGAGACCCTCCTAAGCAGTATTGTCTGAATAAGGTATGACCGCGCATCTCCATCTCACAAGGCATTTGTTTTTAAATGAAAGTTTGTGTGGTTGATATGCTCAGTGACACTGATTTTCCCTTTGTCAGTGAGTATCTCCCTCTCACTGCTGGGACCCCATTGATTTTGTGCAGGTCTTAAGTATGTTGCCATGGTCTCTGTGAGTTTTTATGTGCATTGTTCTGTCTGGAAGACAATTTTCTCGAAGTCATCCAGCACTTCTGCTTCTTATCATCTTTCTGCCTTGTTTTCCACATAGATCCCTGGGCCTTGGGAGGAGGGACTTGGCTAACATAGCCCACTTACTACATCTTCTTGTTCTCTTCACGCCATGGCTGTGAATGTCTCTGTTAATTCCTATCTACTGCAAAATGAAGCTTAAGTGATGTGGGTTAAGTGAGACTCTGACCACCAAACTCCAAACTGCAAGGCAGGCTCCATGCTCCGAGGCAGCTGGCCGACACAAGAAAACTCAGTGCTATTTTTTGTTTTTGCTTTGATTCTTTTCTGTTGTTGTTGTTAGGGTTGTTGTTGTTGGTGGTGTTGTTGTTGTTGTTGTTGGTGGTGGTGGTGGTGGTGGTGGTGGTTTTGGTTTGGTTTTGATTGTGGTTGTCTGGGTTTTTTGTTGTTGTTGTTGTTGTTGTTGTTGTTTTGCCTTGACAGTCTTTTATTTGTTTTGATTTTGATTTTTGTGCTTTTGTTTCTTTTCATTTTCTCTGTTTTTAGACAAGTGAGGGATGGAGAGGGGAAGAGAGAGAGAGAGAGAGAGAAGGGAGGGAAGGAGAACAAAATTGAATGAGTGGGAAGATCAGGAGGCTCAGGAAAGATTCTGGGGAAAGAGAAAACCATGATCAAAATGTTTTATATGAACACAAACTCTTAAAATAAAAGAAGAGGTTCAGAATGCACTTATTCCAAAAAAAAAAAATACTTGCTAAGTAAAATTCACAAATTTGGCTATTTATTGGTTGTAATGCTGAGACCAAGGGAGGTAGGATTATCTTAAACATACTTGTCAGGTTTCTTATTCTTATAATGATTTGTAAAGTGGTATGAACCTTGTAACATAATATAGCAAATGGGTTTAGAAAGAACACAAATTTGCATAACCAAGGACTTTTATGACATTATCACATATCCCCCTGTTAGTTTTAAGGCTAATGATTAAATTCTCCTAACAGCACTGAAGAGAATCTTAAAATTTAAGATTTATTTTATTTTTTATTTATATGTATGTGTGTATGTATGTGCACGCACTCATGCAGGTGCCCTTGAACACATTGAATTACCTGTAGCTGAGGGAACAGTCAGTTGCGAGCCTACTGACATAGATGTAGGGTATCAAATTCAGATCCTTTGCAAAAGTAGCAAGTGCTTTAACCACTGGGATATCTCTCCAGCTCCTGATGAAGTTTCTGAATATGTACAGATTTCCTTTTTATATATTTATATAGTTTTGAGACAGGGTCTCATGTATTATACAGGGTAGCTTCCAACTCACTTTGTAACTAAGGACAACCTTAAACTGGTTAAGGATTAAGGACAACCTTAAGCCTTAAACTGGTATTTCCCTTGAATACTGTAATTTCAAGTATCATGCCAAGCTTATGTGGTTTTGAAGATCAAAGCCAGAGCTAAGCTAGATCTTTAACTAATGGAGTGATATCCACGGAACCTTATATGATTTACTTAGCATTCTAAAAGACTTTATTTCTGTTTTTAATTATGTATATGTGAGTATGAATATGTACACTTGAAATGAATTCTTGTGGATAACCAAGTGGGCATTGGATTCCCCTGGCTCTAGATTTACAAGTGCTTGCTAGTTACTAGAAATGGGTTTTGAGAACTGAGGTTGGATGAACTGTAAGAGCAGTAATTGTTATTAACCTCTAGACCATTTCTACAACCTCTTTGTAGTTTTAATGGTAAAAGCTTACTAAGTATCAAATAATATTTGCTCACTATATTATTTTTGATTTCTGTACAAAAGAGATTTCAATGATCCCTTTCTGATTGATAGAACAACTATTGTAAAATTATGAAAAATAGTGAAGAAACAAAACAGTGCTAGAAAAATAAGAAAAAAAAACCATACAAAATAATGATATCTAGAGTTTAACTTAAAATCAGGTACTTACAGAATATGTAACTTTTGGTAGGAAACTAGATGATGGCCTTTGTTATATGGAAAGAGGAACAGATAATATAACTACTAGAAATGAGGCTCGGTCTTCCGCCACCATTTGCACCAGGGAGGCAGGCGGCTCCACAGCCTTCTGTGCATGACCTACCAGGAGAGAGTGATCTCCTAGCAGTGCTTTCACTTCTGAGCACAGAGGTGAGATCTCCACCTTGTCTCTGGAGGGAAACAGCTAGGAGCACACAGGGCTCAGACCAAACCAAAGGATTACAATTCACATATCAATAGATTTCCAAGAAGATAAAAGGAGAGACCCCTGGTCCTGGAAAGACTGGATGTAGGGGAATACCAGGACAGAGAAGCAAGAGGGGGTTGAATGGGGAACAGGGGCAGGGAAGAGGGCTTATGGGACTTTCAGGAAGGAAGGAAACGGGAAAGGGGAAATCATTTGGAATGTAAATAAAAAAAATATAGAAAATTAAAAAAAAAGAAGACAGCAAAGATTTACAACATAAAGGGCCAGTAAATATCTTCAACAAAATTATAGAAGAAAACTTCCCTGGCCTAAAAAAAGAAATGCCCATGAACATACAAGAAGCCTATAGAACTCCAAACAGACTGGACCAGAAAAGAAAGTCCTCCCAGAACATAATAACCAAAACACCAAATGGACTAAACAAAGAAAGAATATTAAAAGCAGTAAGTGAAGGTTAAGTGACTTATACAGGCAGGCCTATCAGAATTATACCAGACTTCTCACCAGAGACAATGAAAGCTAGAAGATCCTAGGCAGATCTCATACAGACCCTAAGAGAACACAAATGCCAGTCCAAACTTCTATACCTAGCAAAACTTTCAATTACCATAGATGGAGAAACCAAGATATTCTATGATAAAACCAAATTTACACAATATCTTTCCACAAATCCAGCCCTACAAAATATAATACATGGAAAATGCCAACACAAGGAGGGAAACTACACCCTAGAAAAGCAAGAGAGTAATCTTCTTTCAACAAACCCAAAATAAAGTAACCACATAAACATAAAAATAATATCAAAAATAACAGGAAGCAACAATCACTATTCTTTATTAGCTCTTAGCATCAATGAACTCAATTCCCCAATAAAAAGACATAAACTAACAGAAATATTTTTCATGTACATCTTTAGTTTTACCTGAAAATGTTTATAATTCCACTTTCAATCAACTTAGAATTATTTTTATGCCTACCATTTTATCTGTATAATTTTCCATGATAACCTTCATTTTTAACATGTTTTCCTATATATTTCTTCAATTTTACCAGAGATATTTTCCATGTAAATCTTCAGTTTTATCAAAAAATGTTGATAATTCCACTTTCTATCAACTTAGAAATATTTTTATGCCTACTATTTTATCTGTGTAATTTTCCATGATAATCTTCTATTTTAGCATGTTATTCTATATTTTTCTACAATTTTATCAGAAATATTTTCTATGTAAATCTTCAATTCTATCATAAAGTGTTTTTACTTCCTTTTTTCAATTAATTTAGCAATGTTTTTTATGTCTACCATTTTATTCCTTAATTTTCGATGAAAATTGTCAATTTTAATGTGCTTTTCTATATATCTCTTCAATTTTGTCAGAAATATTTTCCATGTAAATCTTCAATTTCATCATAAAATATTTTTACTTCCTTTTTCAATAAAAAATTTAAAATTCAAATAAGAATCATTTGAAATACTGTATGTATGTGTTTCCAAAATCATAAGCTGCTACAATTAATTTGAATCAATATTGATAAAAGCAATTTAGTTTTTACAAAATGCAGCTGAAACATACCTGTTGACTATAATGACTCTTTTGCAAATATATACATGAATATACAAATGAACTGGGCCTATTTTTCCATCTCTAAGTGAACATTTGAACTAATATATTTATCAACATATTATTATGCTTATTATCATGGTTGGAGTAGTAGACAAGGTGATTTTTTTAAGACCTCAGATTTTATATCTTTTTTCTTTTATTTAAAATAGATCCTTTCCTCACATAATATATCCTGTCAAGGATTACACTTTCTCTACTCCTCAAAGTTCTGCCTGCTTACCCTCCTCCTTCCAGTTAAACTCCTTTGTTGTCTCTCATTATATAAGAGCAGGCTTCTTAGAAATAATATATATTTTTAAAAAATGTAATAAGATAAAACAAAAACAATTACATTGAAGTTGGACAACAAACCAACAGAAATAAAAACACCTAAGAAAAGGCACAAGAATCAGAGACTCACTCATTCACACACTTAGGAATTTCATAAAAACACTAAACTTGCAGCCATACTATATACGCAAAGGACCTAGTACATACTCATGCACATGTAAATGTCTCCTATTTTCTCTAATGAAGGGATGAGATGAAAGTTTTACCTAAGCTGTGCAAACACATGGCTTGGGCTAAACCAAAAGTGATTCATTTTCCTGTCTAACTATCCATAGACCAAGATTTGGAAGCTTCTAGCTTCTGTATAATCTAATATTCTGCAAGTCCAGACCTTGAAGGCTTCAACCTCCAGCCTTTGTTTGCTAACCTAGGCTTAGAATGTTTCAGCCTCTGAAACTTACTGATGAATAAACTACCCTTTCTAGCTTTTTATGAACTCTGGCTGGCTGGTTCAACTCTGATGTTCTAGGTCAAGCTCTACTCTAAGCTGACTGATTTAAATTATCTTCTCTTGACTTCTGACTGAATTGCTCTGCTTGGAAAATCTGACTCTGAACTCCTTGAACTGAATTAAACTATTGCACCAACTGAACAGAACTGTAAGAACTTAACTGAACATTAAGTACATTCAACTGAACTGTACTTAATTCAACTGAACTCCTCTCCACCCAACTGCCTGCACTTATCTTGATTAGCCTTTCTTTTCTGTCTGTTCTAGTGAGTGTTGGGCATATCCTATATCTGAATCATTCTGTCAAATCTTTCTCTGATTCATCACTTTATCTGCCCCTCAACTAAAAGTCTTTTTTTTTTCGGGATAAAAAGCATTGTACTAAGGGTATTCACTTGTTCCATCCTGTATTTCTGTATTCCTATATCTCTGTATTCCAGATCATTCACCCTGATCCAGGTCTTTGAATGTGATCTCTTGCCAGAGTAGCCATGATGCTGGATTAAAATAGCTCTACATCTAGACCCTGTGCATGCTGCTTCAGTCTTTGTGAGTTCATTTAAGTTTTGTGTATGTTGTTTTTCTTAGTGTCCTCCATTCTCCCTGTCCCTTACACTGTTTCTGGTTCCTCTTTCTTGGCTTCCCTGAGCTCTAAGCAGAAAGATTTGATGAAGATATCCTATTTAGGACATATGAGTATTTCAAGCTCTCTCTCTCTCTCTGTCTCTCTCTGTCTCTCTCTGTCTCTGTGTCTCTGTCTCTCTCTCTCTCTCTCTCTCTCTCTCTCTCTCTCTCTCTCTCTCTGTGTATGTGTGTGTGTGTTTCTGTGTCTGTGTGTCTGTGTGTATGTCTATGTGTGTACATGTGATGCCTGGTTGTGGGTCTTTGTATTTGTTCCCATATGCTGCACAAGGAAGCTTCTCTGATTATGACTGAGCAAGGCACTGATCTATGAATATTAGAGAACATCACTAGGAATAATTTTATCACTAAGATTTGGGGTTTTTGGTTGTTTGTTTGTTCCAAGGCCAGTAGTATTTGGTATTACGCTAGATCAATGGTTTATCTGCTCTATGGATCTTAGTCACACAAGCAGTGTCAGATATGTGTTTTATCATATGAACTGGCCTTTAAGTCAAATCAGTTATTGGTTGGTTGGTTACTCCCACAAACCTTTTGCCACCATTACCCTAGCATGTCCTGCAGGAAGTGTTTAAGATTGGCTTAGTGTTTATGTTACTCTTTTGTTAGCATTAAGAGTACCATCCTGTACCAAAGACTCTAAACTGTATGGGTAAAGTTTTTATGTAGGCAGGAGTTTGACTTCTCCATGAACAATGAGCTGTGTAGGCATTGTCTTCAGCACTGGGGACTTGCTTAGATGCATTATTGGAATTTTTTTTTATTTAATTTTTTTTTATTTTCTATATTTTTTATTTACATTCCAAATGATTTTTATCTGTTTGTAGACTTTATACTCTACTTAAGAAATGAATACAAACAAAGATGAAAGAATAGGATATGGGGCCGTAGAGGTCATATAAGCAGTATTTTAAGAATCATGGGTGTGGATTTAATAAGATGAAAGAAAGCCGAAACAAGTAAGAAGAAGACTACAAAATAGCCATTGGAGACGAGAAAATGAGAAGTGGTGACACTTAAAACTGGGATGAAAGAGTCAAAACTAAGAAACTAAATTTTTGGTATATAGCTGAGGAGAATCAAAAATTTTGTCCTGATTGATAGATTGGATAAGGACTAAGGGCATAAATAATTTTAGATGTTTGAACAAACATTTGCTAGAGTCTCTAAACTTTATCCCTATCAACATTAGAGAGGAAAAGTTGTTTGAATATAGAAGAGAAGAGAGTGACTGCTGAAGAGGAGCATCTGTGGCAATTCTGGGCATTTAGACACAACTAAACATTAGTAGAAGTCAAAAAAGAGAGGCAAGAAAAGGGGATATATCGTGCGATATTGTTGGAATATAGAGAGGAGTAACTACACTCAGGGGAGTACAGCAGTGGTCTGAAACCACTAGAAACTAGAATAATAAAATTAATATGAGAATATGAAATGAGAACAGTATGATAATTTAACAATTTGGTAAGTGTTGTAGAGAGTAGGTAATGAGTTGAATAGAAGTAGAATTGATATCACTCAAAATATATAAATATCAGATATTCACAAAATATATTTCAATGTGATCAAAATAGTTGTTTGCCCAAGGAATTGAAAGTGTACAAGAAGAAAAGTAACCACATGCAGAAGTGAAAGTGAGAAAAACTGGTAAGAACAAATGGTTGTCAGCCTCTAAATCAACATGTGAATAAATTAAAGGACATCAATCCCATCTTTACAATGAAAATGGAGCAGAAAAATGCAAATGACTTCTCTTGGATCCATCAAAGAACTAAAGCTGTAGCAAAAAAAATGCCACCTCAAAACATGTAGAGACAAGTACATGAACAAAATCATTGAAAAAATTTTCCCTCCTGGAGCAGAGGGCAATGAAGTAGTGCCTGGCACCCCAATGTAGCAAACACAGAGGGACATAGGAAGCCACACAACACAGTGCTCAGCTATGACACAGATGTTGGAATTACTAAAGACAATTAAAAATCACTTGATATGTATGCTAAATGAGAAATGTACAAGAACAGATGTAAAGTTTAAACAGAGGTAAAACATCTAAGACAAAGACAAGGGAAAATATAACGTGGGGAGAGCAGACACTGTAACAGAAGATAAGAGCTCTTTACTTGACTAATCCTTGGGTTTGGAATAAAGAATTTAATGAGCATAAAGATTTGTGTGCATTGCAACTCTCAGATGGAAGTGGAAAGAGGAAAGAGAAAATGAAACAACGTATTGACAGGAGGATGTACCTCAGTGCTGCAGATTCCTGTGCATCTAGGATTTGTCCCTCACCCTGCAGGGAAAAGAATCAAGTGAGTAAGAAAATAACACCCTCAGAAGAATTTGAACCATAAAATAAGTTAGTTTTAAGTCATAACTTAATGAATAGATTTTTAATTGGGTCTGTAGTAATATGAAAGTGATGGCATTAATAAGGGAGTTCGGGCTTTACAAATGCTTAATATGGAATTCCAAAACAAACATAGCTATATTCCATCCTTGGAACATAGCTCCCCTCCCTCTTCTTAGGTCACTTCTGTACAGAGTGATTCCCATACACGGAAGGGGGAAATAAACAAGAACTTCACAGTGATGCACCTTGTAAATACTCTAAGTAGGTGTGCCAGATAGTTTTATGTCAACTTGACAGAAGCAAAAGAAATGTGGAAGGAGAGAACCTCAATTAAGAAAATGTCTCCATAAGATCTAGTTGTAGACATGCCTGTAAGGCATTTTCTTAATTAATGATTGATGTGGAAGGGCCCAGCCCATTGTGAATGATGCCGTCTCTGGACTTATAGTCCTGGGTGCTATAAGAAAGGTTGAACAAGACAGAGTAAGAGCGAGACAGCCACTAAGTAGCACCCAACCATGGCCTCTGCATCAGCTCCTGCCTCCAGGTTTCTGCCCTGTTTGAGCCTTGTCTTACTTCAATAAAGGTCTACAATGTGGAAGTACAAGCCAAATAAACCCAAGTTGCTTTTGGTCATGGTGTTTCATCATAGCAATAATAACCCTATAAGACACAGGGTGACTCAAGTTAAGCTGAACAGTGAGAAGTCACATTTATATTATTTATTCTTAATGATATGAAGAAACCATTTTAACTTTGTGGTTTCCTTTCCCTCCAAAAGTAGCCTCTGTATGATCAAAACTTTCAAACAAATTTCAAGGAAGAGACAGTCTATAAAATTCCTGTCTAGTAAATCTCAAAACTGCCAAAGTTCTGATGTTACTCGGAGACACAATTCCCTGATGCCTCTGGTTCTTACAATTTGCCATACTTTCTTTTGCAATGATCCAATATTTATGTAACAATAACTCATGAAAAGGGGATATATGAACTGAAACCAAAGCAAGGAAGTCTATGTGAGAATTTGGAGAGAGAAAAGGAAAGAGAAAACGATGTGATTGTATTATATCCCCTAAAAATAAAAGAAATAATTTAAAGAGGCCTCTTAAGATCATCAGAATTAAGGGAAACTGAGAAAATGACAGAGTAAATATAATGTGGTTTCTTTCATGGGAAACTGGAGTACTATAAGGATAATTTTCTCTTGTTGAGTGGATATTAAGAACATTTAAATGGTTATTTGTTACCACCAAGATATGCACGCTGCTACTGCATAATTAGAATTATCATACAATAGTCATTTTTGTAGTTCATAGGCTCATAGCTAGTATCCTAGTTAAGAATACTATTGCTATAATAAAACACTATGACCAAAATCAACTTGAAAACAAAAAGGTTTATTTGACCTACACTGCCACATCAATGGTCATCATAGAAGGAAGTCAAGACAGGAACTCAACTGGGCAGGAACCTACAGTTTGATGTATGAAGACATTTTCTCAGTTGATGTTCCCTCCTTTCAGGTGTCTCTAACTTGTTTCACATTGACATAAAACTTGACAGTGTAGCTGGATAGGACTGTTGGTTTCTTTGCTTCTTTGGAAGCTTGCATAACACCTAAACTCTAAAACTTATTCTCATACTTACAGATAAATGCAGCTGCTGTCCTTCATCAAAGAAGTTTCTCTTTGCAGCAAGTGGAGTCCATCGCAGACAATCACAACTAAACATAAGCCAAGTCCCAAGAGATGTATTTACATTATAGCTCCTGAATCTACCAAACATGGAAAGGGAAAAAAAAAAGATTATAAGAGCAGAATTCTAAGATATCTGCTGGGAAATAATTTTTCAAGGAAATGGTTACATAAACAAGACTGGAATGAAAGCAATACCCATTGACATGCTACCATAGAAGGGAGAAACTTTTGTAGGGTCCTAACCTTAGACATAGACCTATAGGCAACTATAGGCTGGTAGGAGGAAAGAAATTAGACTTTCTGAGGAATGAGCCTCTTTTTGGTTGTCCAATGCAGCGTAGTGAGCCTCAAAACCATATACACACATTTTACAAACAACTTTTAAATAACAGACTCAGAAAGATACATATATAAACATACAGGTATGTGTATGTAAAAAATATAATCAAAGCAAAAGAGGTTATTAACTTGAGCGCAAGGAAAAGGGAGAGTTCAAGTGACAAAAACTTGCAGGAACTGGAGGGATCAGGGTTTGGGGAATGATATAATTCTATTTCAAACAAAAGCATTAAAAATATTAGATTTAAGGGGGTGGAGGTGAAAAAATAAAAATAATATTAGCTTTTTAATACTGAATTTTGAAAGTCATTTTACAGTCACTAAAGAGAAAATGCTAGTGAAAACAGGTGAAAGATTCGAATTCATTAAGTGTAGCACCGAATTTTAAGTTTCCTCAATAAATAAGCCGCTGACATTCAATTTCTTATATGCCTGTATTGAAGCTTCTCCGTCTTACATAACCATGTTAAGTGCTTCTATTGTTAGAATCAGAAACCTTGAGTGCTCCTTCAGTTTCCTTCCAGCCTTTCGGAAACTCAGCTACACGACACTATACTACATTCAACATTGTATTTAAAGGTAGATTGTGATCATCCAGACTGCCTACATTGACTACCTTATTTAGTCCAATGCATGGATATAAAATATTGTTTTTCAATGAGAGCCTTATACTCCACAGCTCTACTTCAGCAAGAAATTACATAGAAAAGATGTTTTAAAATTCCATTTAGGCGCCTCATTCATAAGGACTACTTCAATACCACATAAAAGAAATAAAGTGATCTTTGCTCCAGTGGCCGGGAAGTTGGGACTGCCAGGCTCTGAGACAGACAGGCATAATATCACTTGGGTCTCAGGCGGCTTGTGTGTATGTGGCTCCCAAGTGCTGGGCAGATCTGCAGTAACCAGCGCGCCAGCTCTGCTATGGAACTTCTGCCTGGCAGAGGGACCCCGCACTGGGCGGGAGCCTACCAGCTTTCCTTCCGCAACCTCTGTTCCCGCAGACTGCACTGAAGAGACAGGTACCCAGGCTCTCCCCAATATAACATCACTTGGGACACGGCCTGTTGGGGCTTCCGCCTGCGCCCAAGAACAGGACAGCGCGGCAGTCGTCTGGGTGCCAGATCTGCAGGCCATCGCCTCTGCAGGGTGTCCAGTGCCACGGAGAGAGTGCAGAGTGCACTCCACCATCTTTGCTCCAGTGGCCGGGAAGTTGGGACTGCCAGGATCTGAGACAGACAGGCATAATATCGCTTGGGTCTCGGGCGGATTGTGTGTACGTGGCTCCCAAGAGCTGGGCAGATCTGCAGTAACCAGTGTGCTAGCTCTGCTGTGGGACTTCTTCCTGGCAGAGGGACCCCCCCCACTCTAGGAGAGATCACACACCCCTGCACAGGGCAGGAGCCTGCCAGCCGCCCTTTAGCAACCTCTGCTCCAGGAATCCACTACCCTGAGCCTTTGGATGTGCAAGGACTCCCCAATATAACATCACTTGGGGCAAGGCACATCAGGGCTCCAAAGTCACTCAGGAGCAGGGCAGGCCCTAGAAATCTGTGCCAGGGGAATCCTGGTAAACCAGGGGGTGCAGAAATAGCTTTGCAGGCTCACAGGAGGTCCAACCAACAGCCAGTGACAGCAGGACCAACTAACATCAGAGGTAACTAGATGGCAAAAGGCAAACGTAGGAACGTTACTAACAGAAATCAAAGTAATATGGCACCATGAGAACCCAACTCTCCAACAGCAGCAAGTCCTGGATACCCCACCACACCCGAAAGACAAGATCTGGATTTAAAATCACTTCTCATGATGCTATTAGAGGATCACAAGAAGGACACAAATAAATCTAATAAAGAATTACAGGAGACCATGAATCAATGGTTAGAAGCCCTTACAAAGGAAACACAAAAATCGCTTAGAGAAATGCAGGAGAACATCGATCAAAAGATGGAGGCGCACAAGGAGACAACACAAAAATCGCTTAACGAGATGAATCAACGGGTAGATGCACTCACAAAGGAATCACAAAAATTGCATAAAGAAATGCAGAAGAATATGGGTCAACAGACGGATGCCCATAAGGAGGCAACACAAAAATCGCTTAAAGAAATGAATCAACGGTTAGATGCCCTTACAAAGGAAACACAAGAACTGCTTAAAGAAATGCAGGAGACAATGGATCAACAGTTGGATTCCCATGAGGAGGAAACACAAAAATCGCTCAGAGAAATGCAGGAGAATGTGGGTCAACAGGCAGAAATCCTGAAAGAGGTAATGCAAAAATACCTTAAAGAAATACAGGAAAATACAAACAAACAAGTGAAGGATCTCAGCAAATCCATCCAGGAACTAAAAAAGGAAGTAGAAACAACTAAGAAATCATAAAGGGAGACAACTTTGGAGATAGAAAACCTTGGGAAGAAATCAGGAGTCATAGATGCAAACATAAACAATAGAATACAAGAGATGGAAGAAAGAATCTCAGGTGCTGAAGATTCCATAGAAAGCATCGACTCAACAGTCAAAGAAAATGCAAAATGCAAAAAAACGTGTAACCCAAAACATCCAGGAAATCCAGGACACAATAAGAAGACCAAACCTAAGGATTATAGGTATAGATGAGAGTGAAGATTTGCAACTTAAAGGGCCAGTAAACATCTTCAACAAAATTATGGAGGAAAACTTCCCTAACCTAAAGAGAGAGATGCCGATGAATGTACAAGAAGCCTACAGAACTCCAAAGAGAATGGACCAGAGCAGAAATACCTCCCGGCACATAATAATCAAAACATCAAATGTTCTAAACAAAGAAAGAATATAAAAAGCAGTAAGAGAAAAGGGCCAAGTAACATACAAAGGAAGACCTATCCGAATCACATCAGACTTCTCACCAGAGACTATGAAATCCAGAAGATCCTGGGCAGATCTCATGCAGACACTAAGAGAGCACAAATGCCAGCCTAGACTACTATACCCAGCAAAACTCTCAATCACCATAGATGGAGAGACCAAGATATTCCATGATAAAACCAAATTTTCACAATATCTTTCCACAAATCCAGCCCTGCAACGGATAATAGGTGGAAACCTCCAATACAGGGAGAGAAACAACACCCTGGAAAAAATGAGATAATAACCTTCTTGAATCAAACCCAAAAGTAGATAACCACTCAAACATAAAGATAGCGTCAAGAATGGCAGATGGCAATAATCACTATGCCTTAATCTCTCTTAATATCAATGGTCTCAATTCCCCAATTAAAAGACATAGACTAGCAGACTGGATACGTAAACAGGACCCAGCATTTTGCTGCATGCAGGAAACGCACCTCAGTGTCAAAGACAAACACTACCTCAGAGTAAAAGGCTGGAAAACAATTTTACAAGCAAATGGCCCCAAGAAACGAGGTGGAGTAGCCATCCTAATATCGGATAAAATTGATTTTCAACCCAAAGTCATCAAAAAAGACACAGAAGGACACTACATACTGATCAAGGGAAAAATCCACCATCAAGAACTCTCAATCCTGAATATCTATGCTCCAAATGCAAGGGCACCCTCATTCGTAAAAGAAACTTTACTAAAGCTCAAAGCACACATCACAGCGCACACAATAATAGTGGGTGACTTCAACACCCTGCTCTCTGAAATGGATCGTTCAGGAAAGCAGAAACTAAACAGGGACACAGTGAATCTAATTGAAGCCTTGGACCAAATGGAACTAACAGATATATATAGAACATTTCATCCTAGAGCTAAAGAATACACCTTCTTCTCAGCACCTCATGGTACCTTCTCCAAAATTGACCATATAATTGTTCACAAATCAGACCTCAACAGATATAAGAAGATAGAACTAATCCCATGCCTCCTATCAGATCACTATGGAATAAGGGTGGTCTTCAATGGCAACAAAAACAAAAGAAAACCCACGTACACATGGAGGCTGAACAATGCTCTACTCAATGATAACTTGGTCAAGGTGGAAATAAAGAAAGAAATAAAAGACTTTTTGAAAGTTAATGAAAATGAAGGCACAACATACCCTAATTCATGGTACACAATGAAAGCAGTGCTAAGAGGAAAATTCATAGCCCTGAGTGCCGCCAAAAAGAAACGGGAGACAGCATACACTAACAGCTTAATGGCACACCTGAAAGCCCTGGAACAAAAAGAAGCAAATACACCAAAGAGGAGTAGAAGGCAGGAAATCGTCAAACTCAGGGCCGAAATCAATCAAGTAGAAACAAATAAAACCATACAAAGAATCAACATAACGAGGAGTTGGTTCTTTGAGAAAATCAACAAGATAGATAATCCCTTAGCCAGACTAACCAGAGGGCACAGAGATAGTATCCAAATTAATAAAATCAGAAACAAAAAGGGAGAGATAACAACAGAAACTGAGGAAATTCAAAATATCATCAGATCCTACTACAAAAACCTGTATTCAACACAACTAGAAAATCTTGAGGAAATGGACAATTTCCTTGACAGATACCAAATACCAAAATTAAATCAGGATCAAATAGACCATCTAAACCGTCCTATAACCCCTGAAGAAATAGTAGTTGTCATTGGAAGTCTTCCAACCAAAAAAAGCACAGGTCCAGATGGTTTTAGTGCAGAATTCTATCAGATCTTCAAAGAAGACCTAACACCGATACTCTTCAAACTGTTCCACAAAATAGAAACAGAGGGAACACTACCCAACTCGTTCTATGAAGCCACAATTACACTAATACCAAAAGCACACAAAGATCCGACAAAGAAAGAGAATCTCAGGCCAATCTCTCTTATGAATACCGATGCAAAAATACTCAATAAAATTCTTGCCAACCGAATCCAAGAACACATCAAAACGATCATTCACCACGATCAAGTAGGCTTCATCCCAGGGATGCAGGGATGGTTCAATATAAGGAAATCCATCAATGTAATCCACTACATAAACAATCTCAAAGAAAAAAACCACATGGTCATCTTATTAGATGCTGGGAAAGCATTTGACAAAATTCAGCATCCTTTCATGCTAAAGGTCTTGGAAAGATCAGGAATTCAAGGCCCGTATCTAAACATAGTAAAAGCAATTTACAGCAAACCAGTAGCAAGCATCAATCTAAATGGAGAGAAACTTGAAGCAATCCCACTAAAATCAGGGACTAGACAAGGCTGCCCTCTCTCTCCATATCTTTTCAATATAGTACTTGAAGTTCTAGCTAGAGCAATTAGACAACAAAAAGAGGTCAAAGGGATACAAATTGGAAAGGAAGAAATCAAACTATCACTATTTGCAGACGATATGATAGTATACTTAAGCGACCCAAAGAACTCCACCAGAGAAGTCCTACAGCTGATAAACGACTTCAGCAACGTGGCCGGATATAAAATCAACTCAAGCAAGTCAGTAGCCTTCCTATACTCAAAGGATAAGCAGGCTGAGAAAGAAGTAAGAGAAATGATACGCTTCACGATAGCCACAAACCATGTAAAGTATCTTGGCATGACTCTAGCCAAACAAGTGAAAGATCTGTATGACAAGAACTTCAAGTCTCTGAAGAAAGAAATTGAAGAAGACCTCAGAAGATGGAAAAATCTGCCATGCTCATGGATTGGCAGGATTAATATAGTAAAAATGACGATCTTGCCAAAAGCAATATACAGATTCAATGCAATCCCCATCAAAATCCCAACTCAATTCTTCATAGAGTTAGAAAGAGCAATTCAAAAATTCATCTGGAATAACAGAAAACCCAGAATAGCTAAAACTATTCTCAAGAGTAAAAGAACCTCTGGGGGAATCAGTATCCCGGACCTCAAGCTGTACTACAGAGCAATAGTGTTAAAAACCGCATGGTATTTGTACAGTGACAGGCATGTAGATCAATGGAACAGAATTGAAGACCCAGAAATGAATCCACACTCCTATGGTCACTTGATCTTTGACAAAGGAGCTAAAACCATCCAGTGGAAAAAAGATAGCCTTTTCAACAAATGGTGCTGGCTCAACTGGAGGTCAACATGCAGAAGAATGCAAATTGACCCATTCTTATCTCCTTGCACTAAGCTCAATTCCAAGTGGATCAAGGATCTCCACATAAAATCAGACACACTGAAACTAATAGAAAGGAAACTAGGGAAGAACCTTGAACATATGAGCACAGGGGAGAATTTCCTGAATAGAACTCCAATAGCTTATGCTCTAAGATCAAGAATTGACAAATGGGACCTCATTAAATTACAAAGTTTTTGAAAGGCAAAGGACACTGTCAAAAAGACAAAGCAGCAACCAACTAACTGGGAAATGATCTTTACCAACCTTACATCCGACAGAGGGCTAATATCCAATATATACAAAGAACTCAAGAAGTTAAACTCCAGAGAGGCAAGTAACCCTATTAAAAAATGGGGTACAGAGCTACACAAAGAGTTCTCACCTGAAGAATATCTAATGGCTGAGAAGCACCTAAAGAGATGTTCATCATCCTTAGTCATTAGGGAAATGCAAATCAAAACAACCCTGAGATTCCATCTCACACCAGTCAGGATGGCTAAGATCAAAAACACAGGAGACAGCAGTTGTTGGCGAGGATGTGGAGAAAGAGGAACACTCCTCCACTGCTGGTGGAATTGCAAGCTGGTACAACCACTCTGGAAAGCAGTCTGTTGGTTCCTCAAAAACTGAGCATGACACTCCCGGAGGATCCTGCTATACCACTCCTGGGCATATACCCAGAGGTTTTACCTGCATGCAATAAGGACACATGGTCCACTATGTTCATAGCAGCCGTATTTATAATAGCCAGAAGCTGGAAAGAACCCAGATGTCCCTCAACGGAGGAATGGATTCAGAACATGTGGTATATCTACACAATGGAATACTACTCTGCAATTAAAAACACTGAATTCACGAAATTCCTAGGCAAATGGTCAGAATTTGAAAATATCATCCTTAGTGAGGTAACCCAATCACAAAAGAACACACATGGTATGCAGTCACTGATAAGGGGATATTAACCCAGAATCTAGGAATACCCTAGACACAATTTGCATATCAATAGATCTCTAAGAAGATGGAAGGAGAGACCCCTGGTCCTGGAAAGACTGGATGTAGGGGAACGCCAGGACAGAGTAATGAGAGTGGGTTGAATGGAGAAAAGAGGGAGGGAAGGGGGCTTATGGGACTTTCGGGGAGGGAGGAAACGGGAAAGGGGAAATGATTTGGAATGTAAATAAAAAAAACTTAGAAAGAAAAAAGAAATAAAGTACAGGTATAAATTCGATTCTGACTGAGGAGCCCACTTACTACTGTCGTTCGCATGCTCTTATTTTAGATGTTTACATTAATCAAAACAGCTTTTCAAAGCAAGATTTTTAAGCATGAGATAATTATATAAACAGGAACTTTATAAACAAAAGTGTGCTAATAAAAGTTGTGTTATTTCACATAATGAAATTTGGCAAAATATTTTATGGACAAATAGGGAGATTTTGTTGTTACCTTTGACATCGGGGTTGCTAAGAATGCTATATCTCGTGCAGAGAACACACAGCAAAGGGAAGAGAGCATAGAAATTAAAAAAAAGCCGTATACTAATGATATTTGAAGGAAATCGAGATGCATGTATAAGGAACAAATGCAGGCAGTACAGTACAGTCCTCCCTGCTTTTCAAAATGGAAAGGTTCTAAATAACAACTATAGAATTTGATAATACCGCAAGAAATTTTAGCTAAAACTTTAAATATTATCAATTCAAAGCTAGGACAATAATTAGTAGTGAGCTGAATCAAGGAAGGATATGAGAGGTGCAAAATAACACAAACTGAACAAGCATCAGTTAGTATTTCATTCTTCAGGAAAGAGAATCCAAGACTCAGATTCTGCGAGGAAAAATGCGAAAATGTCATCACTTATAATGAGGTTACAGTCATGATAAACTCACTATAAATTGAAATTACCAAAAGTCACAAGAAACATTAATCTTCCTAGGAGACATCGTGGCTTGCCAGACACCATGCCATAGCTGAGAGTATCTTACAGCAACCTCTCTGCTCACCCTTGCAGTGTGACTGCCTGGAAGAGAAAACTGTAACCAACAACCCGAGGGAACACCCGACTTTGTAGGCCTAGCCCAAGAGGGGATTATACTTTAAATTTTGAAGTATGATTTCAAATGAAAGCTTCTTGCTATTTTACTATTGAGATGCTGTAAACATGGTCAAAATATTATGTCTGCAGCAGTCTATTTTGAGAATTTAACAATAACCATGTATAGCTGGGTAACTTTTAGCAATTTAATGAGAATTTAAAGATGTGATGCTTTTATGGTTGTCTTAGAAAGCTAGTATTGTGGCGGGCCCTTCTGGTCTTTAGTTTTTCTTACTAACCAATGACTGAACAAATATCTAAGGAGGCATAATTCTGGTAGAAACTTGTCCTTTTAAGCAAGTGAACTTCCAGAGAAGGAATTTATCTGTGATCTATTTATAGTCAGCAATTTTGTTAATGGAAAATACAAGTCAAGTTCCTCATCAGAGCATTTATATAACAAACTAGATTAATATATATTTATATATTCACACACATGTATATCATCACACTACATTTAACAATAATTAAAGAAAAACAGTTCATAAATCTCTCTCTATATATGTATATAACACATATCTTTTATTTGAATTTGTTAGGGTTATAATATAGTTATGTCATTTCTCCTTCCTCCCTCCAAACCATCCCAGATCTTTCAAATTTATGAACTGCTTTTCTTTAATTATTGTTAGGTGTGGTGATATGTGTGTGTGTGTGTGTGTGTGTGTGTGTGAGAGAGAGAGAGAGAGACAGAGAGAGACAGAGAGAGAGAGCGAGACAGAGACAGACAGAGACAGACAGACACAGAGACAGAAACAAAGAGGAGAGAATATTCCTCAATACATAAAATTCATATAATGTTACTTGTATGTGCATGTTATCAAGGCTGACCATTTGGCATTGGATGATTAGTCAATTCTTTCTTTTCAGAGGGACATTACTTTTCCCACACTCAGGTGTGTTTGGCTGCCCATAGCTATTTGTCATACTTCTATAAAATACATAAAGGAGATATTGCAAAAGCAGCAGAGTAAATCCACAGGTTCATCTTTCTACAAATAGAACACTCAAGCAAAATCTTAAGAATCGACATTTTCAGATTCTAGTAAACACCTAAATTTGTTGCAAATAACTCATAATTTTTTAAAAGGCAACTTGCCTACACTCATCAGAACAGATTTGTGGCAGTGCCGTTTTCCCTGGCCCTCTACCACTCTGGTGTTGTGCTGTCCTGAATTGTGTGGCCACTGCTCCCAAAATAAGGCCCTGTAAGTAAATTCCAGAAGCAACAAAACATACTTCATTATTGAGAAGCTGCTTTTGTATGCTCTAATCTGTCATGCCGACAAAGTGCTTTCTTCTGTTCTGTCTAACTCAGAACTCAAAAAGAGAGAGAGAGAAAAAATTAGAGTCTTTAGGATGGCCACCAAATTACTCTTCCATTCTTTAGATAGAATCTCTACCAGTGGTTTTCAACCCAAGGGTCATGACACCTATGAGGATCTAATGAAGATTTCACAGTGGTCACATATAAGATATCCTGCATGTCAGATATTTACAGTCTGATTCCTAACAGTAGCAACACTAAAGATGTAGAGAGCCATATTGGAGTGTCTCGTGGCAGAAACTTGACCTTGACCAAGATGAAGTTCTCCCAGCCTGTGAGCTGAAATTCCTGTGCTAGCCATAATCCTGCTCTACCTAAGGTGAAGTTCTTTGCTTCTCCAGGTCTACGAATTCCTGACTTAAGCAGGTGACCTGCCCAGCTGCCCAAGCCAACACCTAGTGAACAGCCAGACTAGTTCTACAGACCTGGTTCCAGCCTTTGGGGGGAAGGGCTTTTTCTCCTGCCTATATATTTGAAAAAGACCATTAAAATTTGAGCCTTGAGCAGGAAACATAGCCTTGGCTCCATGTTTCTCTTGTCACCCCGTTGTTTTCTAGCCCCAGCTCTCTGTCCAGAGAACCCGATAACCCGTTCGTATGAAGCCACAGGCAGTTTCATAAAGACATAAAGTAGCAACAAAAATAATATTATGGTTGGGGGCCACCACAACATGAGGAACTGTATTAAAGGGTTCAAACCTTAGGAAGGTTGAGAGCCACTGCTCTATACTGACAGGTTAATGATTTGTATTGATTTTGTTTTTTTAATGCTTGTAAAATGATTTACCTGTTCCAAATACTACGAACTTATGACATGCATTTCTAATACTTTCTCAAACTCTGTGACTTGAGCCTTTAGTGTCATTATATAAAAGTCCTCAATTCCAATAAAATATCATGTATTCATCACTGTATAGTTAATCTTTCAAGACATACTACTTATAACAAATTCAGGAAGAGTTTGTCTACACTACATTTTAGCTCTCTGTTGTTTATTTTAGCTCTCTGTTGTTTGATCCTTTTATGTTCAGAGGCAGACTCTCATTGAAATTGTTGTTATGTGGCATAAAATAAAGGACCAAGCATCACTTTGTACCTTATGGACATTCAGCTCCTTTGACTGAAAACATTACAAGTTATAAAATTAAGGATCATGTCCAGTGCTACTTTTCTGGATTTTAAAAATAATGTTCCAATGCTCTGTCTTACCTAAATTGAGCCAAAACTTACCTCTAGGAAACTTCCTACAGATTTATCTTACCTTTACTCATGGTAAGCAGTACTTACCCTGTGCCTCAGGGTCATCTTACTCCTCATGTACACTAACCCTCCCTATACGTTCTCTACCAGTTACTGAGAGATACCCATAAAATCCCATGTCCTGTATACATATTTAAATATGTTCCCTTTGGTTTTTATTACAATGGATTTACATATTTTAAAATTGAGCTGGTACATGCTTTGAATTTTATAATTAAAGTAAATTTTAGAAATTTCTTTTATAAAGTCTTTTCTCAGATTTATTTTGTCTGAATGTCTATTTTCACATATTTATTAATCTGAACAACTTTATTTTTGTTTGTACATGGGATGAAATATGACCCTATTTATTTTGTTCAACTTTCAATATTTATTTCAAGTCTCTATAATTATTGTAAACTTGACATTCATGACCTCTTTTGAACATGATATTTAATCCATTTTTTAAAAGTTAATGAACTTGGAAAATTTTACCTTCACAAATAGACAGTAGGAATGTAGAATGTTTAGTTCCCATTGGAAAACTTTAGTAAATCCCAAATTCGATTAATTAATTTATATTTTGGATAGATTTGCTGTTTGGTGAGTTTATTCTCCTTTATGTTCCTTGTTTGCATGTCTGAACCTTTGAAGAAGTAATGGCTTCTCAGCCTTTGCAGACAGTCTTTTTCTGGAAAAAACTCCTTTCTCATCACCACATTCAGACTCTGTGCTGGTAATAGAGCATGGTGCAAAGATTGGCTTATTGCTGGGCTCTTAGCAGATTGGCCTTTGGCCTGAATAAGAAGGTGAGTGAGTCTGAAATCTGTTTCTACAGAAGTGAGTCCTAAGCTCAGAACCACATCTTGACTGCAACTTCAAACTGGGCCTGGATAGGAATAATGGTAACAGTCCTAGATCCAGCAGCCTCGGGACCA
Source organism: Tokudaia tokunoshimensis (assembly GCA_036184795.1). NCBI lineage: Eukaryota > Metazoa > Chordata > Mammalia > Rodentia > Muridae > Tokudaia > Tokudaia tokunoshimensis. Next base: position 26,210,886 of record BTHU01000003.1, read on the forward strand.
GTCTGAAGCCTAATTCTACAGAGTCTTAAAGAGAAACCAATTTAAGAAAGTATTAGGAAGGATCCATTGGTAATGGATGGCTGCTAGAGGAAGGAAGGTCCATTCCCCTTAGGAATGGAGCTCAGCCCATGAACACATAGGCAACACTATGTAGACTTGGGGGCTTAAAATCTTCAAATGATCATATGAAGTTGTCAGAGAAAAGTAATGAGGAAGAATTAAAGGGGTAGTAAAAGAGGGTAGATTTATAAAACACATTATATGCAATTGTAAAATTATTAAATAATAAAAGTTTTAAAAACACAAATATTTTGTTGCCTAAAGAACTTGATGGTTGTATAGTGTATCCAAATGTTTTGAAGGTGTTTGCATTTAAGACAGTAATCATGAAGAGAAATCTCCAACAGAAGAAGCAGTGAAAGAATTTAAACTCACATCACTTGTTAAATTAAATTCTTATAATAGAAAAAATACATATGCATGTTGTTTTGTTTGAGATGACAATTCGGTGAAGAAACACTATAAAATTTTATCCTATTTTTTACACTTTAGACATCATATTTGGAAAGGGAGACACTAGCAAATACAATTTGGAGTCAGGTTAAGAAATAAGACAGGCCATTGAATGAGTAATGTAAATTTTTTTGGGTGCTGGGGGTACAGAAATGGGCATATTTGGCAAGTGTTCTATTAAGCTGTACCCCTAGCCCATGGAAACATAAATTTTGCTTAAAATACAATTGTCATAAAAGAAGTAATCTTTTATGGTTTGTGAAGTCATTTTAGGGTTGATTCAAGACTACTGTGCAACTCCAACAGAACTAGGTACAAGAAGGCAAATATTTGTTTAAACACATTTGCTTGAATTGTTGGGAAATATAATGCATGATCAATATTCTTACATAGTTGAAGGCAGATAATTTTCTAAAACCATTTCATACAGAATATTTAACAATAGGGGTGAACAATAAGGTCTTTGATGCAGAGCATCCAAGGCTGTTAGCCAAACATGTGCAACCCTGTTTAGTTGCCAAAATGTTTTCATATTTGAACTTAACAATAATACAATTGTTGTTATTTTGTAAACATACCAAAAAGAATTCTTTTAATTTGTCTGATGGATTGGAATTGATCTCCATAAACATGAAGTTTGACTCTTACCAAACACTGAAAAGGAAAATTTCAATAGTTAATCTCTGAGTTTCATAACTAGCTTCTGTGATGTTAATATATTTGATTTTAGTTTAATCATAACCCAAAATTCACATAATGTTATATAAAATGTTGGCTTTAAAATTTATTACTAAAAAAGAATGTGAAAGGTTAGTTAATAATGGTTAATAAACTAAGAGTACATGATAAAACAGAAGAAAATATTCATTATTGCTAGTCATTCTAAGAGCTAGTTTTGAGACCATATTGGTCATTAAAATCCCTGATCTGGACGAGAGAGTTAGCTTACCTGTTAGTATTTGTTGCTGTTATGGAAGACATAAGTTTAGTTCCCATTGCTGACATGGTTGGTTCACAAACATTGACAACTTCTGCACCAGAAGACTGAAACCATTTTCTGACCTCCAAGGAAAATACACACACACACACACACACACACAAACACACACACACACACACACACACACACACACACTACACATACTTACATGTAGACAAAACATTCATCACATAAAAACTAATCTAAAAATCCAATTAATTCCATATCCCATTTGCCTTTAACTAGGCCCAGAGTGGTTGACAATTTCCACTATTAGGAAATTTCAAAATGTACTCCACTGGTCACCGATTATTAATTATTTTTTATTATATCTTAAAAATCTGAAAACTGCTCTGAAGAAGCTCCTGAACTCTATATCGCTTGTTTTACATCTCCTTGAAGAGGCAGCAACCACACTTCCCAACGTTCGTAGCCAATGTGCTTATCATCGGAGGATGGGTCTCTGGGACTCCCAATGCCCAGACATGACTTCCAATTTTCAATTCAACTGGACAATTATTTGTAAAGTTTCTGAGGCTCATTTTGTTATTGTTGCATTTTTTTTGTTTAGTGTATATATCATTAAACAAATAGGAAACTAAAGTGCTAAGCATAACTGAAGATTTCCAGTCTAAGGTTGAAATCTCAACTAATAGATTAACATTTTAAAAGTATAAAACTGCTTAGTCAAGGAATTTAAAATGTGAAATAACTGTACATGTAAATCACAAACTATGTCAAAATTTACAGACTTATCAAACCACTCTTATTATACAAGCTTATTCTTTAGTTTCCGTCACACAGTCATCAGCTATAAGGCTGCATTATAATATAAAATAATCACACCAGTCCAGGATGTGTGTGTGTGTGTGTGTGTGTGTGTGTGTGTGTGTGTGCGCGCGCACTTGATACAGGGTAGTGGTTTGGTACTGAAATATGGTTTTCATTTCCATGGAGTACAAAAAGACAGCAGCATGTGCTTATTGAAAAGGCAGAGCAGGAAAACTGGGCTGTTTTCACCAACATGTTCAGTGGGAGGCTGTAACAGTTAGTTCAGTGATGTAAGAAATGGGAAACCTGACAGGTCTGACCTCAGAGGTCATCTCTACATATAAAAAAATGCATGCAAAAGGCGTGTCTGAAATTGGAAGCACATGCTGGGTACTGTGGGCAGATTTGTTTCCAGTTTTGCTTTAAAAGAAATATTTTATTTTAAATACAAATATAAAGCAAAAAAAAAATACTATGTAGAAAGTGAAAGAGGCAGAGTGGGGCCTTAAGTGGAAATGAACATTGGAAAGATGCTTCCTTGTAATAGTTAATAATACGAAACAAGAGCTTCTTTTTCCATACAATTTTCTCAATACTCAACCCACTGGCAGGTATCTCAAGTGATTTCCTTGCCCTTATGAGTTGAAGTATTCCACTGACTCCTTAAAACTTAAGATACTTCCTAACTTGAATCACTCAAAAAAAAAAAAAAACTGTGAGACAGATCTGTAAGTAGGAGTACTTTGTGTCCTTCGAGGGGCCATTAGAGGCAGCGATCATTAGCTGTCATTGAGGATAGGTGAATTTTAGGAATTAATATACTATATCTGCTTTTATATATGTTTAAAAATCCTTAAATAAAATACCAAACAGTAATGAAGAGAAAGGATGCTGCTACCTACGTGAAGAAGTTGGAGAGGAGTAGTGATATGAATTTACCCAGAATGATGATCAACTAAACTGTTGACTCTGGTTCTCAGCAAACATGGCCCCGGTCATGATGCACACATCAATATATTATTTAAACATCAGAAAAATCAAAATACAGTATGTCTGCCTTTTGTTTTGTGCTGTTCCCATTTACTTTGACAAATCAGTTCATTCTGTTTGGATATTTTAGCTATAGAAATAAACTAACAATTCCTGCAGAATTATGCCTGCAGAATAAAAGGATAAGTTTACTTTTGAAATCACTTTTCTAAAAATTGTTAATCAGCATAAGTGTCCAATAGAATAGAGAGAGACCTCAATGCTTTTTGAAATATAAAAACTTTTGCATGTAATTGTTACAATAGATCTTAGCAAAACTGATTTCAGGCTTGTAAGTCACTGATCTTGAGAGATATTGGTTAGTGTCTCCTTCTTTGAGAAATTGATTATTCCTTATAGGTTAGTTGATATGCTGTTAAGGTGAAGAAAATGCTTTTCTGACTACACACTCATAGCCAAGCCCAGGTCATAGGCGGCAGCTCACAGTTAGTGGCCTCCATGCTTCTCATTTTCTCATCTTATTTAATTTTTAGTGTTTAAATTTGCAAACAAGAAAGAATTACAACACAGAGATATTATTTTCAGTCTATGAGCCATTGCCTACTGGCCATGAGGGAATCCTTGTTGCTGGGTTACTCATTATTTTTGAGTATCTTCAGAGTTTAAAACAAGTATGTCTTTTGAAATAAACTTCATATTAGAAAAGACTTGCATACAGATACATGGTGAAGACCATACAGAGGGTTTTCATAACTTCACCCTTGGTATTTTCAATTATAAATGCTATATTGGTGCATTCCTCTGCACAGCTAATGAATCAACATGAATAAATTGTTATTTTATTTTATTATTTTTAGTTAATGTCATTAAATAAAATTTGGACTTTTCTTAAAGTTCTTGATTTACCTATGTGCTTTTTCTGTCCCACAAAAGATACCAACAGCACCTCTTTAGGTTTCTCTTGTGTGTTAGAGTATCTTAAACTTTGTGTTTAGATGACCTTGACAGCTATGTCATATACCATCCTTCAGATGAGATTTTATCTGGCATTTTTCTCATGATAAGAGGGCTGGTAAGCATTTCATCGAGAAGAAAACAACAAATATTAATTAACTTTTCACATGCTATCAAGGGGTTCATACTACCAATGTGATTTACCAGTACTGACATTGACCAAGTGTTCATACTACCAATAGATTTATCAGTATTGATGGTGACCTTGGCAAGTGGGCTCAGAGAGATTTGTCAAATATATTCACTATGAAGTCAATAGCACCCAGCATGCAGATCATAAGGGAAAAAATGATTGACAACTTCATCAAATTAAAACCTACTGTGACATACTGAGAAATCCTAAAGGATAATAAAAGAAAATGTGGGGGAGGGCATATTTACAAACCATGACCCAACAGAATAGGTAAATAACTCACAAATCTGGAAAGAAAAGAAATAAATAAGAAAATTAGTGACAAGCAAAAGCCATCAAGAGACAAATCAATAAGAGGAATATCCAGTAGGTACATGAGTTCTGAACATCTTCACCATGAGTAATGTAAGTCCCAAGTACAATGCTAATTGCCACTCACCACTAAATGAATAAAAATAAAAAAGTGATGCTACCAAATTCCTGTTAAAACAGGAAGTAGGACCACTGGTACATTTTTGGTAGAAATGTAATATATAACAGGAACTATATACAACTACATGAAATTATTATTGCAGGTTCTTTAAACTGCTAAGCAAGCAGCTACCAAAAAAAGACATCATTGTTCACTTGAGCAATTATAAAGGGTTTAAAGCTCACTCTCATTTTTAAATAGTACTTAGACATTTAATAGAAACTTGACTTAATGTATTTTATTTAAATCAGACACTCAAAGGTTTGACCCAATCATGGGAGCTGTGTAAATAGGTGGTAATATTATAAATACTTGGCTGAGACCTCCCATGTCTAGCCTAGATGTGCCTGCACATGAGAACCTGAATTATACCCCAGATGTCTAGATTTAAGGATGGACGTGGCTCTACAGTTTCTCTCCACAAAATCAACTCTGTATCTGTCAGAGATTGAGCACAAGTGAGTCAACATTGGAGACTGGAAAAATCATTTCAGATGACAGAGGATGTGAATGCAATGAGACCTAATCCTGGAATGGGTTTCTCTCATGACCTTTCTAGGCCTTGAGAAAGAGGCAGTGGCTGGACCCATAATGTTTCTCAAACCTCCCTCAGTATGCACTGTAGATAGGAAACCATAGAGTTCTTTGTTCACTCTGGTCCTCACAGGTGCCTGTGTCTGGTGGTGTGCTGAAGATAAGGTGATGGGAAGCTCATGGGTGACAGCTTTCAGTGTTATGAATCATCTGACATCAACCTCAACACTGATCTCAGAAAGCAGTCTGAGACCTTGGTTGGCATACTTTGTTCTTCTCTGTGTTATATCATCCATTCTATATCACAGCACTCTGTGGGTTTGTGTCTGTCATTCCAATGAATCAGGTTTGACTCTTGTACTAGCTTTCTATTGAAACAGTGCAGTAGATGTCTGTGGATTCTCAGAGATAGGTGAGTGTAGGGAGTATACATACAGAAGAGTTAAAGTTGGCATGCAAAGCATATGCCATGAACCCACATTTGTTGCAGCACTATTCCCAATAGCTAAAGTATGGAACCAGACTTGATGTTCAATAAGAGATGCACAGAAAAAGAAAAAACACATTTATACACATGTAAATATATACAGATACCATTTAACGAGAGAAGAATGCAATCCCGCCATTTTCTACAAAATAAATAGAAGTAGAGGAATCATGCTATGCAAAATAAATAAAACAAAAACAAGTATTTCATGCTTTCTTTCATATGTAGAAATAAACCAAAAAAATGACTGCAAAGAGAAAGTAAGCCCAGCATAGAATAATAATAATATATAAATGGAAAGGGTGCTTGCAAAAGGTGAGGACAAGAAATGAAAGAAGGCTGACTGGATGTGACCACTCTTCACTGTATGTATGTTTTCTATTAATCTATATATTAGTCTACCTAAATGCATAGATAATAGTGACTGATGGTTCTCTTCAAACACAAATTTTCGCACTATAATACATTTGGCATCACTTCTTACTATATGGTTACACGGATTCTCTGTGACACATTTATTTACACAATACTTTGGAGAATGCATAGATCCCCTCCTAATAAATTTTATTAAAACATTCTAACTAGTAATTTTTTAAATTGAATTTTAATCCAAAAATATAAAGTTTGACAAAGCTATTTCTATTAAAATTTGAGAATCACAAAACTTCATATATGTATGTGTATAGTAATCGATTAACAATTTATGTATTTATTGAAGTCAGTATCCATGGGATATTGTAGCATTGGTTTTAGATTTGGGCTGCTCTAGGTTCAAATGTCAGCTCTCTCACTGTCTGTGTTTGTAGATGGATATTCAATACTAAGATATATATACATATATGAATATATATATTCATTACTAAAATGTACACACTAAAATAGTAATATCAGTTCTACTATAAGAGATCATGCTCTTGTAGTTATAAGTATTTGAAATGAATAACAAATAAATAAATCTAGCAAGTAAATGCAAATCAACATTTTCTAAATAAAGCTTCATGGCCTTAAGCAGTGTGCAAGGCATCATGATACACATGCCTGATTAATGCCAGTAATATAATCTGCCGCAGCTTGAAACCAGCCATTGCCTCAGGACTCCTGTCCATGCATCTCTTGCTGCAATAGCTCACTTTTAAATTCTCAAGGGTGAATTCTTATGAGTCTCTTCTGATAATTTTTCCCCTCTGTCAGATATGACCAATGCTTCCTTTAAAATACCTATAGAAGTCCACTACCCTACAAAGTTTCTGGGTGAATATGATAATCTTCACGGCTTCAAATAAAATACACAGAATTGAAAAAAAAAACTTTCGGTATTCCTTTTCCACAAAATCTGATTTAACTTGCCCAGTTGTTCTTGATCCTACCTACATTTCTTAATGTTTCAAATGTTGTGTTTAACTTATCTCCCTTTGCTCTCCTCTTTATCACCATTCTGAAGTCCAGTTTTTAGTTCTCAAGATTCCATTTGTCCTTTAGCAATATAGGAATTTGAATTTAAGTATAACAATTGCAAGTCCATAGTTACTGATTGATGAATTCTTTCATCACCTGATTCTATTTATTGACAGCCGGTATTGTAGCATTGACGTAAGAGTCCAACCAGCTTGGTTCTGACACCAGCTCTATCAGTGACTTGGTCAGTAGGTCTTCATCATTTTAATCTTTGTCTCATACTAATAACATTCCATTTCATTCTACCCATTATAAGGTTTACATATTATAACTTTTGGAAATCAAGACGCAGTAAATTGTGATGATGTTGATTCTTGACAACAACCTGCCAGTGGGTGTCAACATTTTAATGTATCTTATAATGCTCAGACTTGTGGAAAGGAACATACACAGATTGAACCTATTCTTTCTAGGACCTTGAGTTGTTTACATTATAACACCACAAGTCTAAAAAATGATCTAACCTAAACTTGAATTCTAATTCTTATTTTTTTTAACACATTCAGAATAATAACCCAATAATTCCACACTAAAACAAATCTTGCCAGTTCAGGTGAAGTAGTATGACTAACACATGCCAGGCAGGGTAACTATTGTACATGAAAATGAGAAGAAATATTAAGGAACCCAGCATGATTGTCACAAATGAGATGGGTTTTTGTGACTGAGCTACATATTGTGAAGAACCATCACTGTCATTAGTATCTATTTGTTCAACTGCCTGCTAACTTTTTCTAAGTGTCCAAATTTCAGAAAAATATGGCTTCAATTCCTGAAAACATTGTATCATCGTAGCAAAATGCAACAATCCTATTACAGTTTAGATATATCTTTCAGATTTGTACATAAAACTGTAGTAAATGATTTACATATAGCTTTCACCAAAACTAGAGACAGAGAAACCATTGTTTCAATTTTGCCAATAACAACATTAAAACTGATTTAAAAGGTAAAACAATGTTTTGAATTTGAGTAATAACCAGAAAGATGCTAAATTAGTAAAAGTCCTGAGACTGAATTATGAATGGAAGTGAATACTTATGAATGCTAGGGGGTAAACATTTAGAAGATTTTTATTTTACATTGTCAATTGAGAAAGGTTTGAGCTAAATAAAAAATTACAGGCTAAAAAATACAGCAATAAGAATGTTGTATGTCGTGCTTATATAATTATTTCCTTTTTATCTCTAATAGCTGGTACAAATTGATGAAGCATTATATAATTAGCAGATCTTAACATCACTGAAATATGGTACTACCTATCTCAAAAGTCATTCTGAAGAACAATATATCATGAAAACTAAGCTGATCATGAAACACCCACTGAATATTAGTTAGATGTGAGCTAATACATGGGAAAATGGGAATTGTCTTTTCTGTCTGATAACACAGAGGCTAATCATAAAAACCGACATATGGGGAAGGTTGTTTTTCTTAGCCTACCTGACATTTGTATGCATCGGATACTTCAGAGGGTGCTATGTCTACAACTGTGAAGCAGCAGTGGGCAGAAGGTGAAAGTGAAGTAGAACACAACTCCAACAACCAATGAAGGAAATCCCTCAGGGAGTTTTCAAGTGTGGATGCCCCTGAAGAATTACTCCCAATTGAAGCCAATGGGCCAGGCCTTTGTACTCCTACATCAAACAGTTACTGGATGTGTGATTCCCTGGGGAAGAGGCAAGGCAGTTTCCTGCAACTGAAAGCAATTCTCAGACAGGGACACTGTTGCAAGTTGCCAGCAATAAAGCTGGGAGAGTGGATCTATCCGCCTTGAAATGTATCAGCAATATAGCACACCAAAGCATCTATTGTGCACATAAGCAGAGAGGAAAATAACAAGATGCAATGTGCTTTATATTGGTAAATTGTCATGTGTCATTTCAGCTAATGTCGTTTCACTCTGAAAGTGGGGTTGCCTCCCCCATTTCAGACCCAAATGTTTGCTTCAAAGTGTCCTCGAAAACTCCCTGTCTTGGGCAGGCTTCCCTCTTAAATCTATAACAAGAAAGGCAGCAAGCAGCTAAGGGTTTAAAACATTGTGTCCATGAGAACAGCTAGGAAATAAATCATTTCCAAGAGAAGTTGCTATTAGTTTGTCCCATGGTATAAAAGATGCTTTCAGGGGTGAGGTAGGTGTGGGGCAGGGGTGAGGTAGAAGATCATGCTCTGCTATGCTTGAACTCTTCCAGGTCATTTAGGGGATGAATGTACAAGCTGCTTGATGCTGTGAACGTTCAAGATTGAACTGCTTTTGTGTTCTTTTCCTTGGGAATCTCACTGAAGAGGCCCTTGCTCCATCTGAGATCTGAGAGCCTCTCTGGCTTTCTCAATAAGATCTCCACAGCTATTCCTGCTGGATACTGTGAGTGCCCACTCTGATGATGTCTTACTATTCATCTGATGCTTCTCTCTATCTGATACTCACTAATTATGTTCTTTTGCTTGGTATGTACTTAGAAACTCGTTGAAAAGAGAAAGGGAAGCTGTCATAGATCTGTTTTCTGCATCCTATCAAACATAAGACCCACTAACAAAGGGGTAAGTAATGCAAGTAATGGGAAAAGCCCAAAGAAACAGATCTGTTAAACTACACAATTTAAATTATGCAGATTTAATAAATCCTGGGGAATCTATCAAACTTGCTATAGTTAATAGCAACATACACACACATACATTGTATATACTATATACTAAATGTACACAATACATATTATATACTATATAAAGTATGTAATATATTTAGTATATAGTATATATACTAATAATTTGCTAAGGGTGCATTTTATATTAAACAGTCTTAGGACCAAAGGGACATCTTGGTATGGTAAGCTACTGAACACTACACCACTACACTAATGGTTATATGTGCTGAGGCTGGAAGTGTGGTTCAGTAGTGGAGTGCTTACTTAGCATGCACGTATGCTGGGTTCACCTACAGCAGCACTGCAAAAATGGAAAGGGAAAGGACAAAGGAAGGAGGGGAAGAGTGAGAGAGGAAGGGAGGGAGTGAGGGAGGAGTGAGACGGAGGCAGGGAGGCGAGAGAGAGATTGATTCAATCAGTCAAGTCATTCTGTCATTTCTTCTCAGTAGTGCTTAGTTAATTAGGCTTTTCTGCTCCCAACCAGATTAGTGCGCGAGGATACAGGCACTCCTAGTTACCCCTATAACCCTCACCCCATTCACTGCTTTTCACTTTCCCTTATGTAAAGAACAGACCTTTCAAAGATATCAAACAAGCAAGACATAACAATAAGACAAGGCACAAACAGGGCTGGACATGAGGGCTGGATAAGGCAATCCAGGAGGAAGAAAAAGATCCCAAGAGTAGGTTTGCCTCAAAATCTATCCACTTAGCCAAGTATGTGACAAGTTAAAACACGTGCTTGAAAAATGTACTTATTTTAAATAAATGTCCCTGGAGCAGGGACATTTTTCACCTCAAGTATGACAACTTATGTCAAATACAAAGTTTTGTAATTGAGGTCTTACTGTTTTCTGTTAGACCAGTAACTAGGACATCATTGAGAAGGAAGCTTTAGTGTTTGAAGGAACACTAGCACCACTGGACTCTTGGCAGTGGGCTCCGTGCTGGACTCCGGGTGCTACAGTGGGCTCCAGGCTGGACTCTGGGTTTGAGCTATTTCTTTACAGTGGTGTCAAGGAGTTATGGAGCTTGGGGACAGGCAGCTGAAAGCCTTCACTTAATTTTCAGAGTCCTAAAGATAGAAGATTTTGTTACTTTTGTGGAAGAAATCTGTTTGGAATGACTATTTTCCAATAATTTTTACTAATGTGATTTTTAGTAAGAATCTGGAGTCTTTGGGAAAGAGTCCTTAAATGTATATTGTGTTGGAGATATTTCTATACATTTTACTTTTTGCTGAAATTTTAAGTAGTACTTTATATGCTAGCCCATTTGGTTATCGTAATTGTAAATAACTAAGAATTTTTAATATTACTCATCGAGTTATTGTGACAAACTCAACTAGATATGGTGATGCAAGAGTACTATGGAGAAGCCCAGAGATTCATCTCTGCTGAGTGGCCAAGAAGCCATTTATCACTCTTAGACTGGAAAGTACCTGTTCTTCCCTAAGGGGAAACCAAAACACCCTCCCTTGTTCCTGTTGAGCAAGTGTCTGCACCCTTGAGCATATGTAATGGCTACATTTCTTCAGTATTCTCAGTTACTTTACTTACCTCCAATCAACTGGAAAAACAAAACTGACATTTTATGAATACAGTTATTTCAGAACACATGGTTATATTCATATATATCTGTATATTCATATGTGCAGCTAAGTATATCGTAAACACATCAATAACAAAAAACTCCAACTTATCTGTAAATGTTTTAATTTGAGTAGATTGGGAGTAACATATGAAAATGTAGTGTGTGTGTGTGTGTGTGTATCTGTGTGTCTGTGTGTGTGTGTGTATGTGCATGTGTGGGTGTCTGTATGCATGTGTGTGTGTATCTGTTTGTCTGTGTGTATATGTGTCTGTGTGTGCATGTGTATGCATGTGTGTCTCTCTGTGTGTCTTTGTTGTCTGTGTGTGTGTGTGTGTGTCTGTGCGTGTGTGTGTGTGTGGCTATAAAATAGAATGAAAAATGAAAGAAATGAGAAAAATTAGATTATAATTTTGACATTTGCATTCTTTTTTTATTAGATATTTTCTTTATTTACATTTCAAATAGAATTTACATATCAAATTCTCCTTTCTGGTTTCCCCTCTGAAAACACCCTATCCTATCTCCACACACCCCCACACACACCCCGTGCTCATCAACCAACCCACTCCTGCTTCCTAGTCCTGGTATTCCCCTTTATTGGGGCATCGAGCCTTCTCAGGGCCAAGGGCCTCTCCTCCATTTGATGTCCTACAAGACCATCCTCTGCTACATATGCAGCTGGAGATATGGGTCCCTCCATGTGTACTCTTTGGTTGGTCATTTAGTTCCTGGGAGCTCTGGGGTGGGGGTGCGGGGGTACTGGTTGGTTCATATTGTTGTTCCTCCTATGGGGCTGCAAACTCCTTCAGGTCCTTGGGTCCTTTCTCTAGCTCCTCCATTGGGGACCTTGTGTTCAATCCAATGGTTGGTTGAGAGCACCCACCTCTGTATGTGTCAGGCACTGGCAGAGCCACTCAGGAGACAGCTATATCAGGCTCCTGTCAGCAAGTGCTTGTTGGCATCCACAATAGTGTCTGGGTTTGGTGACTGTATATGGGATGGATCCCCAGGTGTGGCAGTCTCTGGATGGCCTTTTCTTCAGTCTCTGTCTCATACTTTGTCTCTGTTTCTCCTCCAATGGGTATTTTTTCCCCCTTCTAAGAAGGACCAAAGTATCCCTCCTTCTTCTTGAGCTTCGTTTGGTCTGTTAATTGTATCTTGAATATTCCAAACTTCTAGGCTAATATCTACTTATCAGTGAGTACATACTGTGTGAGTTCTTTTGTGATTAGGTTACCTTACTTAGGATGATATTTTCTAGTTCCATACATTTGCCTAAGGATTCCATGAATTCACTGTTTTAATAGCTGAGTAGTACTCCATTGTGTAAATGTACCACATTTTCTGTATCTATTCCTCTGTTGAGGGGCATCTGGGTTCTTTCCAGCTTCTGGATATTATAAATAAGGCTGCTATGAACATAGTGGAGCATGTGTCCTTATTGCATGCTGGAGAATGTTCTGGGCATATGTCCAGGAGTGGTATACCTGGATTCTCAGGTAGTACTACGTCCAGTTTTCTGAGGAACCACCAAACTGATTTCGAGAGTGGTTGTACCAGCTTGCTATCCCACCAACAATGGAAGAGAGTTCCTCTTTCTCCACATCCTTGCCAGCACTCTGCTATCACATGAATTTTTGATCTTAGCCATTATGACTGGTATGAGGTTGAATTTCTGGGTTGTTTTGATTTGCATTTCCCTGATGACTAAGGATGTTGAACATTTCTTTAGGTGCTTCTCAGCCATTCGGTATTCCTCAGTTGAGAATTCTTTGTTTAGCTCTGTACCCCATTTTTAATAGGGTTATTTGACTCTCTGGAGTCTAACTTCTTGGGTTCTTTGTATATATTGGATATTATCCCAAAACTCTCAATTACCATAAATGGAGAAACCAAGATATTCCATGATAAGACATTTGTGTTCTTTTTTTTAAAAAAATATAATCTTCACTTACATTTCAAATGCTAAAACCTTTCCCGGTTTCCCCCCTGCCTGAAAACCCCCAACCCTTCCTCCTACCACCTGCCTCCAAGTATATGCCGCTCCACCTGACCCACTCCCACCCCCACCCCTGCCTCGATTTCCCTGTGTTGGGGCATCTATTGAACCTTCACAGGACCAAGGACCTCTCCTCCCACTGATGCCTGATAAGGCCTTCCTCTGTCACTCTTTTGGCTGGAACCATGTGTACTCCTTGGTTGATGTTTAGTCCCTGAGAGTCCTGGGGCATCTGGGTGGCCGACATCCTTGTTCTTCCCAAGGGGCTGTAAACCCTTTCAGTTCTTCCAGTCTGCCCTCCAACTCCTCCACTGGGGGCCCCATGCTCAGTCCAATGGTTGGCTGCTAGCATCTACCTCTGTATGTGTAAGGTTCTGGCAGGTCCCCTCTAGAGACAACCATAACAGGCTCCTTTCGGTATGCACTTCTTATTGTCCATAATAGTGTTGGGGTTTGGTGACTGTTTATAGGATGAGTGCCCAGGTAGGTCAGTCTCTGGGTGGCCTTTCCTTCTCAAAATAAACAAGTTACAATTCACAGACCACAGGAAGCTCAAGAAGGAGGACTGAAGTAGGGGTGCTTTGGTTCCTCTGAGAAAGGGAACAAAATGCTCACAAGAGTAATAATGGAGACAAAGTGTGGAGCAGAGACATTTGCATTCTTTAGAATCATATGTTTGGATAGAAGGTGCTGGAATGATGGTAATATTCAGCCTCCAATGTTAAACAGTACTGATATCTCTTCTCCCCTCACTATGTGGTCCCTATCTTGGCCTCCTTGTTCTATTTCTTTCTCTGCTCTTGGTTGTGCTGGCAGCTACTTACTTCACTTTCATTTTTTTTAACTTTTTTTTCTATTTTTATCATATATAAAATAGATTTTTTTTCATACAGTATATTCTTACTACAGCTTCCCCTCCTCAAATCCTCCAACATCCTCCCCATATCCCTCTTATCTGAGTCCACACCCTTTCTGTTTATTGTGAAAAAAACAAGCAGGGGCTTTGCAGATGATGTTCCCCATAGCGCTGCTCAATCCCCCTGTGTACTTCCTTCGACACCTCAGCTGATAGCCCGCCCTTGGGCTGCATCTCCTTCAAGCTGTTTGCAGACAAACTTCCAAAGACAGCAGAAAATTTCCATGCTCTGAGCACTGGGGAGAAAAGACTTGGATATAAGGGTTCCTTCTTTTACAGAATTATTCCAGGATTCATGCGACAGGGTAGCAACTTCACAAGCCGTGATGCCCCTGGTAGTAAGTCAACCTACGGAGAGAAAATTTGAGGATGAGAATTTTATCTTGAAGCAAACAGGTTCTGCCATCTTGTCCATGGCAAATGCTGGACCAAACACAAACAGTTTCCAGATTATTTTTTTATCTGTGCTACCAAGACTTTGTGACTGGATGTGTAGTGGTCGCACGTGGTGTTTGGTAAGTTAAAAAGAGGCATGAGCATCGTGGAAGCCATGGAGCACTTGGGATCCGGGAATGGCAAGACCAGCAAGATCACCATTTCCGACTATGATTCTTTTGACTTGTGGGCATCTTACCTACCAGAACATTCTCTCTGTACCCACGACCCCACCCCATCTGCTCATAATACCCTCTGATATCTGCTCTCATTGAAGTTTTTTGGGTTCCATATTTTGCTTATCCCCCTCCAAGTCTAGCTATACAGCAGAGTTAAGTTTAGGACTATGAATTAAAACTAAATATGAAAAAGGAAAGCAAATATGTATCTTAAGAACAATGGTAAAATATAAAATAAAATAAACCAAACAAATTGAAATAGGACAAAACAGATAAAAGAAAGGTGCCAAAGGAAATGCAGGAGAAACATATATTTGTAGTAGTTTCTAAAGCAAGCAGTTAGAAAAAGAGTTCTACTCATTACTGCAGAGAGTTATTTTTGTGGAAAAAGTTTTTGCTGTAGGGTGTGAAATTAAAAAAAAAATACATACGGTCTGTTAATCAGTTTAAATACATTCCCTGTGAATTTTTTTTCTTTCTTTTTAAAATTTT
Organism: Tokudaia tokunoshimensis; assembly: GCA_036184795.1. Classification (NCBI taxonomy): domain Eukaryota; kingdom Metazoa; phylum Chordata; class Mammalia; order Rodentia; family Muridae; genus Tokudaia; species Tokudaia tokunoshimensis. The sequence goes on from BTHU01000003.1 coordinate 26,226,493, forward strand.
TTCTAGCAGTTTTTGAGAGCAGTTGCATGGTGCTAGTCTGTGACTATTCACTTCCTAACATCATTGCCCATAGACTACATACATATTTTCAAACATCATTCAAAATTTCAATAAGCGTTTCACTTATGCTTTTTTCCTTTGAAATCTTATGGGTTAGGTATCATTGACCTGACTGCAAATGGCTCAGATTATAAACACACAGGGATTATCACCCTGAGAGGAATAAACGGACATACTAAACATGAACATTGAGAATGGTTACAGATACATTCCATTAGTAGAAGGGTCATGCCTATATAAAATACATGTTTTGAAGTTAACTCGATTGATTAATTGCTTATAACATACTGTTCCTATATGATGTAGATCTAGAAAGTTATCAAGTATCAATAAGGTGAAAGTCTATACCAGGAGCAGCTTGTTATTTTCAACTTAGATCTTGAAAACATCCTCTAAGTGGTGAGAATCATTATTTCAAGATAAAGTCACATGGGCAATAACAATAATTATGAAATTTGTTCTCACACAGGGCTTTGTGATATACTCACAAAACTAAGACCTGTTAATTCATCTGAGTCTCCCATGAATTTTTGTGGTGGGGATTAACGTAAGTCCTCTTTCACGAAGGAAGAAATTATTCTGATAGAAGCTAGTAGCTAATTTAGATCTGGAGTAGAAAGGTTCATTGTGAAAATCACATTTTATTTACTCATTGTATTGGGGTGCAATCATTACCTGATATGCATGTAGAAGTCAGAGGGAGACTTGGGAACCAGTCCACTCTTTATAGCATAGAGTCCTGGGGATCAAATTCAGGTTGCTAGAACTGGTATCATGTGCCTTTATGTACAGAGCCCCATCTCTGGTCCCTGGAGTAGAATAGTCTGATACCATATTCATGCCTGTTTTTTTATTTTTTATTTTAATTGTCTCTATGTTCAAAAATGACACTGGGAAGGATTAGAACTATGTAACTGGGTCTAGCCTTTGAGCTCTTAAGTATACTCTTACAGTTTAGACTACAGTATGTATCTGTTTCTGAAAGCCTAGAACATTTGTTTTAGAAGCATACCAATACAATATTATCTTTAGATGTATCATCTCTGAGCATCAAGGATTTCTGAAATAATAAGGGACCTTACATGCTGTTAAGGGGTAAGTATTTACCTTTGCACTATTCCACATAGAGTGCTTTACTTGTATAAATGGTATTATTTTCATTTTTTTCTTCGATGTTATTCTCAATAATGGAAGGAAAACAATGAAAATAAAAATCCAGTAGATGTGTTTGGATATTCTTTGAGATAGCTCAAAACTGCAAACTAGTCATAATAGTCCACTTCATTAAAATATACTATAAAACACTATCATATCATATGCCAATTTGCTAGCATACAAATACCTAGGCAAACAAGTAATATCATGGCCACTAGTATTGTTCACAAAAAAGAGAACTTGAACTTTTTCAGACAACAGATGCACATGAAGGAGAAAGATCCAGGGCTGAGCTCAATTGGCTGGACGGCACTGAGTTCTGAATAATGCATTCCACTCTGTTATTAAAAATGCAGTATGTGTCAGTCACACAAAACCCGGTTTTCCTAGAGAAATCCTTTCGCATTCCCACTGTGCTCAAAAGGAAGAAAGAAATTTTTCAGAAATTAAGGCTGAAGTCCATAACAATCTCTTCCTTTTTCGTTTCAAGTTTCTGCCAAAAGATTAAATTCAGTATGTAGTTGAATTTGGGATATTTCACTCAGCAATTAACAGTGCCTCCATTACTGCCATTTTATATGTGTGTGTGTGGGTGTATCTGTGTGAGTGTGTATCTGTGTGGATGTGTATCTGTCTGTGTGTAGGTATCTGTGTGGGTGTGTATCTGTGTGGGTGTGTATGTGTGTATCTGTGTGTGTATCTGTGTGGATGTGTATCTGTGTGTGTGTGTATCTGTATGGGTGTGCTTATGTGTGAAGGAGAAACATAAAGCTGAATATCTACAAAAGAATACAGCAGAAGAAAAATAGTTCATTTTGGAAATGGGCCTCATCTTTTCTCTTCTCACTTCTCTCTTGATCACAATAATAATTACTTAATCTTAGTAGAATAAATTAAAATTAAAGCATAATTTTATATATTTCCCTTAGAGTCAGACATTAAGAAAAGAGGAGTAAAGTAAATGGCTAAAATATTAGCTTATATAATTACTATCTTTCTCTATTAGAAAGGCATGCAAGGAAATTAATACTAAATTTTGCAAACACGTAGTAGATTTAAACATATTCAAGTGATAATTTTCTATAGGAATTTCCTATATAAATTACTCCAACTTGGTGCTATTGTTCTGTTATTGAACTCAGTCAGAGCTCCTGGCCTGCCTCACTGTGTCCAAGGACTGACCAATCTCCTGCTCAGTGTCTCCCTGGCTCACTGCAGATCTGGGTTGTGTTCAGGCCTTCTCCCTTCTCCCTTCCCTCCATAGCTACCTTGCTCTCTCCACTGGCTCCCAGGATTGGAGCTACCAATCTGTTTCTCTTCACATTGTCATAGTGAATAGAAGGATTCTGATTCCAGAACGAAGAAAATGGCTCAACTTTCTGAAAAAGACATATCTGGTACTGAGACCAAATATGCCAATTTTCTGTCTTGTGTTGGTACTAGGGTCATATTTTGGCAGTGCCGGGACTCATTGTGAACTCTGGTTATACCACTCACCTCCCTACTGAGAAAGGTTTCCATATGTACCTACACAGAATCTGTTCTACCAAAGGGATCTTCACCTCACCACAACTTCCCTTCCCTTTGGAAGAGCACAGTGGTTTTTGATGATGGCTAATAATGATACCTCCATCAGACAATACTTCCACCTAACCCCCATCTTGAGCCTTCAAATACAAGATGATTTCATCTTAATAAAATAACTTCATGCTCCTGAACCTTCAAATCACATGATGTATTCAATTCCTTGATGATTTCTTCCCCCACACAGAATCTCACCTGTATCTACATGTCTGAAATTAAAAAGGAATTGAAGAAGGTTCTTTGACTACAATTTTAATAGTGAAAGAATGAAACAAATCTTTTAAAGTTAGAGAAGAATTTTCACTTTTAACTTCGTGCTTTCCATGTATATGACCTAAATAAACTACTTTGATAGATTCACACCAGAAAGTGTCAGTGTATTCTTGAAGCAATGCCTATTTGACCAAATAGGACAGTACCATGAAAGCACAAAGATACAATGCACTGTCTCTGCCTTCAACGTGGACAGCATTAGGGAATTTCAGCATGTTCTCTCACTATTAAATTAATGCTACAAGGATTCTAAAGTCTGAACTGAACAATGAGACATATAACCTGTTCAAGAAATATTTGCTGGGGAAGAGCTGAGAAGAACATGAGAAATATGACAAATTGTCTTCTTGACACATTAGCCTTTGTAAGCCCTATAGCATCTGCCTTTGTTCTTTCCAAAGAGGAGTGTTCTTGAAAATTGCATCTGTCCGTCATTGTCTTTGATACTTCTTAGCCTTGGCCATTTGCCTTGTTGTAGGTGACAAAAATTTCAAATTCTTCTTTGCTATTTGAAGCAGAGGTTTGGGTATATTATCATAAGATGTGCACACCAGAGTGATAGCTTCCTGAATTAATACACAGTAATACAGATCAAGGAACAGATGAAGCAGTTTCTGAATCTTTCTCTTGCTATGTAATGTTTAGAAAAATAATATCCACATAACTATCCTCCTGAGAATCTGGTGGTTTACTTTGTTTAATGTCATGTTTACAACTAACCATATAGTGACTGACCAATTCAAATGTGTAATTTGAGACTAAATTATTATTTTTTTCAACTGAATAATTGCTTTCCTTTATTTTTGATCACCTTATTCTGAAATTTTAAAATAGAATCAGGTAATATATTTTATTATTAAACATAACTTTAATTTGGAATTAAATTATACATTTATACTATGCCTGGTAAAATATTACTGCTGTATTTTTGTGCATGTTTGGTATGTGTTATTTCTACTCTTTCACATGACCAGACATTTTGTTTAATTACACATGCATCAGTAACCAGATAGTTGACAATTAAAATGAGATCATAATCATTGGCTCAATATTTGTACACATTCTCATAAAATCAAATATGTAATACAGCTAAGGCAAAGTTTTCTCATCAAGCTCAGAGAATTCACAAAACTGTTCCTTCTCTCACAGTTTACATGGGAATGATCTATGTGACTTAGCTGGGTCTCAGTGACTCTGAAACATTCAGACGTCTGCCATTGAGGTGTTCACTAGGGTTGTCCTCATCTGTATTCCTGACTGGGGACAATACACAATTCTGAGTCCACTCACACACTCAGTGTCTTTTGGCCACAGACAGAAATTCTTACCACATTGACATTTTTCTGTACAAAGATCTTGATTCTTTAAGACCATGGCAGGGTTGGTGGGGGTGGGGGAGGACAGGCATACCACATACAATTTTATTAGGAATAAAACTGCTGTAAAACATGCAAACTGGTGTATTAACACACAAAGTAGTGAGGCAAGTTAAGAAGCACCTGAAATAAAGAAGAGATAATGTGTGTTCATATATTTGAGGATTCGATTTTTGTTAAAACTGTTCTATATTATAGAATCAGTAATAACCATCACAATCTTAGTGAATGTTTATATATATATATGTATATATATATGAGCAATGTTTGAAATTTATGTAAACATGTAAAGAGCTCTGAATAGACAACACAATGACCTTTCAAGATTAGACATCAGAAGACTTTACTATACAGCTAGCACAATCAAGATAGTGTGTCAGTGGCAGAGAAACAGGCCAGCAGATCTCTAGAGGAATCTGGAAGTATGGCCACGTATATGACCAAGTGATTTTCAACAGCAAAAAAAAACCTATTTCAATGTAAAATCTGTGTGTGAACATCTATTGAAAACAAGCTAACGAGATTAATCAAAAACTTAAGTGTAACATCTAAAATGGTGAAAACCATGGAAAATAATCATTATAATTTTAAATTAGACAAATATCTCTTAGACATGGAACATCATGTCTAAAGGAACATCTATAAGAGATGTAAATAAATCAATCTCATCAAATTAAACACTTCTCTTTGTAAAATAGACTGAAATAAATGAAATTCTAAATGTATCATCTTATAATAAATCTTATAAGACATTTTATTCAGAATATATAACAAATTGCTGAAACTTTATAAAATATTGAAACCTAAATAGCAACATTAAATTCTGGAAATCAGTCTGGCAGTTCCTCAGAAAACTGGGTGTGATACTACCAGAGGACCCCATTATACCACTCCTAGGCATATACCCAGAGGATTCCCCAGTATGTAATAAGGATACATGATCCACTATGTTCATAGCAGCCCTATTTATAATAGCCAGAAGGTGGAAAGAACCCAGATGTCCCTCAACGGAGGAATGGATACAGAAGATGTGGTGTATTTACACAATGGAACACTACTCAGCTATTAAAAACAATGAATTAATGAAATTCTTACCCAAATGGATGAAACTGGAAAATATCATCCTAAGTGAGGTAACCCAATCACAAAAGAACACACATGGTATGCACTCACTGATAAGTGGATATTACCTCAGCAGTTCGGAATACCCAAGACACAATTTATGTATCAAATGATGCCCAAGAAGAAGGAAGGAGAGGCCCCTGGTCCTGGAAAGCCTCGATGCAGTAGTGTAGGGGAATACCAGGACAGGGAAGAGGAAGGGGGTTGATTGGGGAACAGGTGGAGGGAAGAGGGCTTTGGGACTTTTGGGGAGGGGGAACCAGGAAAGGGGAAATCATTTGAAAAGTAAATAAAAAATATATCTAAGGAAAAAAATAAAAATATTTGAGAAATATTTTTTAAAAAAGAAAGGAAAAATATAAAACATAAAGGGGAAAATGCTGACGTAAGCAGATAAGCAAAAGAAAGTCAGCATCATTAGTGGCTTTCTATAAACAAACAATACTTCTGGGTCTGTAGTGCAAGTGCCTACATGGTAGGCATGAAGGCCTGAGACCAAAAATCCAGTAATTTCACCCTATTAGAGTGATTAAAATTAAAAACTTAATGAACACTTAACATAAGAAGTTTTTCCAAAATGATACAAGTTTAAATTTTCAAACATTTTGGTAGAAATGCAACATAATTCAACTGTATTAAAAATAATTTTTCCAGTTTTTCTTTTAAAAATCAAACAATATGCAATACATTATTACTCACTGAAAAAATATGCCTACAAAATGACATGTAAGTATTTAGACTAGTTTTAACTTTTAATTTCATTATGTTTTTGTAATTTGTTAATGAAAATATAATTTCATTGTTTTCCCCATCTCCTTTTTCCTCCATCTCTCCCCATGTCGTTTCCCTCTCAAAATGTGTCCTCCTTTTTTTTACTATTATTATACATGTAGTATATATTTAATTGTTATGTATACATTGTTAAATAATCTGTACATATTATATGTAACACTTTGTATCATTTTATATATATAAACACACACACACATACACACACACATACACAGGATCTGTAAATACAGCCTGCTGAGTTTATCTCATCCTCTCACTCTTAGAATCTTCTCACCTCATCTTCCACTCTCCCTAACACTTAGGTGTGAGGCTGTTTACAAACGTGTCAATCAGGTCTTAGTACCCTGTAAAAGTCTTTGCTACCAAGTGAGCCATTTTGTTGAGGAATGAGAGCTGCACTTGCCTATGGGCGTAAGTATTTTGAATACAGTAAGAAATTATACTTGTTTAGGAAAATGGCAGTAGAAGGCTATCATCTAATATTCATGGCCTCACTAGTCCAACTGGTTGGCTAGATTTCCAGTACTAACAATGATTTCCCTCCTGTGGAATTAGCCTTATATCCACTGAGACACTACAGTGTTGGTTATGGAATGAGACTCAGTATTGCTCCTTTGGGAACACTTTTCCATGCTGTTGTTTGCTGTGGCTCATAGGTGTTACAACTTGGTGGGACTATTGATTGCTTCCTTTCCTTGGAAACTTGAAAAATACCTTCTAGTAATAAGAAAATCAATGAGGGTGAGATCCAATCCAATTTCTCTAAGACATGTGTTCAAAGTACATGTTGTCTCCAGCAGCAGAGGCTTCTTCTAAGGAACAACCAGGAGCAAATGTAATAGTCTACATTGCTTTGGAAGTCACTTAGATTTCCAGGACCAACAATTCAAAAGGAGATTTCTTATGTTTGGTACTGGAGTTTTTGTCAGATACTCAATGACTCTTAGAGGGAGCATTATCACCCCAAATGGCATCCCTTCATTAAAACTATGTACATATATACGGTGTGTGTATGTATATATGATATGTAATTATTATTTCTATGACTTTTTCAAACATTCTTAATGTTATTTATCCCTATGCTATGTCCTCCTTCTCCTTGATTTCTCTCTGCTCCCAAATTAAATCCTCCCTGTTTTTCCATTTCCCCCCTCAAATAACCAATATCCTGCTATTCCTCTCTCTGGTGCTTCCCCCCTGGGATTCATTTTTAATTTCCCTGTTTCACAGTTATTTCAGATTATATGTTTATATCTGAAAATTTGGAGCTGGAAATTACAAATGAGAGAAGATAAAGCATTTGTTTTCCTAGGTATGGAATACATCCCTCAGTACAATATTTTTTAGTTGAATCAATTTACTTATAAATTCCATGATTTTCCTTGTCCTTACAAATGAATATTATTTCATTGTTTATATTTAACATAATTCGTTATCTATTCATCAGTGGAAGGACACTTATGCTGTTTCTATTTCCAAGTTATTGTGACTAGAGCAGCAATGAACATTGCTAACCTAGTTTCTGTGAAATAGGATGTCAAGTCCTTTAGGCATAAGTTAAGGAGCAATATGGCTGGCTAATAAAGTATGTACTTTTTGAGACTCCTCTACATTGATTCTAGAGGAGTGGGATTAGTTTGCAATTTCATTAACAGTCAGTGAGAGTTCCCTTTCCTCATGTCTTCTTGAGTATTTATTGTCCACTTTCTTGATGATCTTGGACTTTCTGATTGAGATTTCATAAAACCTCAGAGTTGTTTTGGTTTGCATGTTTCTACTTGCTAAGGATGATGAGAATTTTTTGAGGTATTTCTTAGTCACTTTTATTTCCTCTTTAGAGAGCTTACTATTGAGGTCTACAGAAATTTTTAAAGGGTCATTTGTTTTCTTGACACCTTGTTATTGGAGCTCTTTGGATATTAATCCTCTGCTAGATTTATAGCTAGAAAAGTTTCTTTCCACTGGGGGACTTCACTTTACTCAACTCATTGCCTCCTTAGATCTCTCTCTCTCTCTCTCTCTCTCTCTCTCTCCCCACCCCCGCTTTTAGATCATTATATAACTCTCACCTACTTCTCCAAGACCATACCTGCCTGCCACCATATTCTTCACAATGATAATAGTGGACTAAGCCTCTGAAACTATAATCAATGTAAACAAACTCTCAATTAACTGCTTTCTTTTATAAACATTGACTTTCATCATGGTGTATCTTCACAGCAATAAGACTGTAACTAAAACAAGCCTTATGTTTGTGGGTTTTTTTAGGTATCACATTTGTAGTCTCTTTTTTTTTCTCTTATTTGTTTGTGCCTTCTTTTAACACCTTTTATTCTTTGATGAAGCTTATGATTTTTTTTAAAGCTCTGTGTTGTGAGTTTCATTCTGGTGAGTCTTACTGGAGAACATTTATATAGGATTGATAGTTTTACATGGGGGTGGGGGAGGGCAGAGAGAATACTATCTTGATCTTTCACAGTGTTTTGTAAAGAGATATGGCATATTGACTCATTTCATTGGTTCTGTGTCTGGTGTGGTTAGAGTATCCTGGGATAGAGCACAGGTTGGATGGGCCTGATGTTACACATGGTACAGGATTAAGTCAAGAAGACAGAGGGTGCTAACTGTCATAATAGAAGAAGTACATCCTAGCCAGAACATGGGGGTTCAAGATGGTGAGCCTAGGGTTACCTGTTTCCTTTTTGCTTTTTTTTTTTTTTTTTTAGTTTAGCTAATAAAAATTTCAAATTTTATATGTGGCCTATATTCTATTTCTGCCAGACAGCACTCTCATAAATCCTGGGAATAAAACTAAACTCTATAGCCTGTCTCATGGTTTAGAGGAAAGCATCCCATTAAAGCAATTCAGGGGGGGCAGGAGAGATGGCTTAGTGGTTAAGAGCACTGTCTGCTCTTCCAAAGGTCCTGAGTTCAAATCCCAGCAACCACATGGTGGCTTACAGCCATCTGTAATGAGATCTGATGCCCTCTTCTGGTGTGTCTGAAGACAGCTACAATGTACTTACATATAATAGCTAACTAACTAACTAACTAAATAAATAAATAAATAAATCTTTTAAAAAAAAGGTAATTCAGAAGAAATAAGTAGGAAAGCCACAAGAAACACTGCAGAGTGAGACCATAGAATACCACTGAAGAAGGCCATGCTCAACCCATTTCCATAACTCTCTGCTTAGTAATGTCTGTGCCTTTTATGTAAATACCTAAACATTACTGCATTAGGTATGGTTTCCATTACTGTGAAGAGACACTATGACCGAGGCAACTCGTATAAGGGACAACATTTAATTGGGACCTCGCTTACATTTTCAGAGATTCTGTCCATTAACATTAAGACAGCGAGCATGGCAGTGTTCAGGCAGACGGTGTTGGAGAAGGAACTGAATGTTCTGCACCTTGATCTGGCTATAGCCTGAAGAGAGAGACTGTCTCATGGGCAGCTACAAGGAGTATCTCAAAGCTTACAGGACAGTGACACACTTCTTCCAACAAGGTCACACCTACTCCAACAAGGCCATAGCTCCTCATAGTGCCATTCCCTGGGCATATTCAAACCACCACAATTAGAGACTCCACATAATTGTTGGGAGGTAGAACAATGGTGACCTGAGAAAGCTGGGTAAATTATGAGTGAGGGACTGAAAAAAAGAGGGATCTATTGAGAAGATTCTGACATGGGGTAATGAAAACAGTCACTGGAGAGCTGATTACTCTGAAGTGAAGAGAGAAACCTAATGAATTGTCTACACAATGGTGGTCCACACTGCTGGCAGAGTGTGCAAGTTCTTAAGAACAGCACACTACAGAACCTGGAGATTTTGTCCTATGAAGCATAGAGAGCTTATACCTATAAAGGTAGTAGGTCATCTACTATAGTACACCCAGAGTGCTCCACAAGGCAGTCCTGCTTGATGGGCATCAACATAGGCCAGGTGTGGGAATAACTCCCTGCTTAATAAATGGTCCACAGACTGCAACAGCTATGAGATGAAGCATCACAGGGAAATTGGCCCTTCTGTCTGTGCTGAATAAAGAAGAGAGAATCTGAATTTCAATATGACACACTTCAGGGGGCATGTACAGAAACATTCTGCCCAAGATAAGAATAAAATCTTTAACTTTGCTCCAACATAAACATATTTTTTTCAGTACTGAAAGTCTTATAATTCTTCAGCTGTCATGTGTCACACAGAGCGAGACTACAGAATGGTCTTCAAATGACAGAAAACATCATTGTTCCTATCCCTTTCATAAGATGTAAGAAAGGTAGCAATTCAAAGATAAGCACTCATTAGTTAAGCAGGAACAGAAGGCAATGGTACATATTGGTTGATGGTACCGTCTCTATTTGGTGAGAAATCCATTGTAGAGTTAGAAAACCAAAAGGTTAATAAATGTCAGCAATGATATGATGCATTTAATTTAATGAGCAGTAGCATGCATTTCAATATGAAAAATATTAAACATTCCACATGCTTCAAACTAAAATCATTAAGCTTCTCTTTAAATGTGCACTCCATACACAGATACTGAAATACTATTAAAAATTCTTTCTTGCAAAATTGAGAGTTCTTAACACAAATAGATAAAAATAAGGAGATCGATAAAATTGCTATTGTGGATTTTCTGTTAAATCTCATAGTTGTTGCTTTCCGAACAGAAATCACCTAGGAGTAAAACATGAGCTTTCCTCCCAGAGTCAGACTGCAACCTCTATGGCTTATCCCTGACCCCTATTATTGAAAAAAATGAACTTAGTCGAGTATTCCGAAGTTGAGAAACATAAGACATTGCTGCATGAATATGGGGATATTTAAATAATATGCAGTGGCTCTTGGGAAATATACTCTTTCTGTTAGGAAGAAGAAATGAGAGGCAAAGGAAGAGGGAGAGACAGTCATCCCTCCCCCTTTGATTCTTTTTCTTCTATGAGATGTCAGTGCCATAGCTGAGTCCCAGCAATGTTCTCTATGACAATACCTTAGCTACTTTCTATTTTTAAAGCTCTACTATGCCTCTGAAACTTTGCTGGATGCATTTCTCTGTAAGAATATTCTTAATACTTTTTCTCTACTCCCCCAATATCTGTGGAAAGCAAAAGTTTTAACACTGCTTGTAAAAGTTAACATTTTCTCAATGATCATTGTATGAAATCAATTAGTGCTTCCAAGCATAGTGGAGGAAGAAGTAACCATTGAAAGGAAAAGAAAATCTTCTAAGGCAAATAATTTTTCCAGCCACTTTATGACATCAGTCTATGCTGAGTAGTCCTGACTTCTCACTGGAGATATCTGAGCCTTATTGGGCACCAATTTTTTTTAAAGATTTATTTATTAAGTATATGTAAGTGTACTGGCTGGTTTTGTGTGTCAACTTGACACAGGCTAGAGTTATCACAGAGAAAGGAGTTTCAGTTGGGGAAATGCCTCCATGAGATCCAACTGTGGGACATTCTCTCAATTAGTGATCAAGGGGGGGGAGGGCCCCTTGTGGGTGGTGACATCCCTGGGCTGGTAGTCTTGGGTTCTATGAGAGAGCAGGCTGAGCAAGCCAGGGGAAGCAAGCCTGTCAGGAACATCCCTCCATGGCCTCTGCATCAGCTCCTGCTTCCTGACCTGCTTGAGTTCCAATCCTGACTTCCTTTTGTGATGAACAGCAATGTGGAAGTGTAAGCTGAATAAACCCTTTCCTCCCCAAGTTGCTTCTTGGTCATGATGTTTGTACAGGAATAGAAACCCTGACTAAGACAGTAAGTACACTGTAGCTGTCTTCAGACACTCTAGAACATGGTGTTAGATCTTGTTACAGATGGTTGTGAACCACCATGTGGTTGCTGGGATTTGAACTCAAGACCTTCGGAAGAGCAGTTGGTGCTCTTAACCACTGAGCCATCTCTCCAGCCCTGGATAGCAATTTTTAAAGTCACATTTTAATCTACATTTGAATTGAACCCATTAATTTAAAAAAATTATAATTTTCTCAATGCTCTAGGATTTAAAAACATAGTAATTGGTTACAGAATAAACTGATATTTAAGGACTGCATAGATTTTATCTTGTTTACATACTATCTGTTAAATATAAGCAAGGAATTATTTAGAACCTGACTAATTGTGAAAATGTACATTTCTAGTTTCTTGTCCCAACATTAAAATCTCAGATCAATAAGTGAATTTCTTCCTGAAAATCATCAACTGAAACTAAAAATTGTCCCTACTACTCTCTAAGCATGGGTTTTCTGAAGATCTGCTTTCATGGGCAGCTTGGTTCCCAGCATCCTTACCAAATCATATCCTCTGCTTATAGAATCTCTAGAGAGACTCTCCGAGTGGATGAGGGAATAGAATAGCTAATAAATTGCCTACTTCTTTTCTGATATCATGACCCCAGAACAAAAAATAAGAGTTCATCTAAAGAGTTTCAAAGCAGCTTGATTTGTATTAAGATAATTAAAGAACATGTCTTTAAATCTTCCCAGATATATTTATAGACATTCCCAGTGTCATTTATACAATTTGAAAAATGTTAAGGTTTAAAGAAAAGATTGCCAGTGAATCTTTGCAATATATAGATCTCATCTAGAGAGGAGAGAAAGAAAGAGTCCATCTCCAGAATGTCCATTTTAACATAGAACTACATTAGTTCTATCCAAAAGGAGACAGATGGACAAGGAATAATACACATTTGTCAATAATTACTTAACAATTCATCTCTTACCAAAGAATAGGAGTTTGAGATTACAGGTCGTGCTAAACGTTGTGAACAGAGAAGCAAGAGGCCAGAAGAACTGTCCTTTTCCTAAAATCAGTGTGTCCTAGCAAAATTATAAATAGGATTGTAATCTTCCTAAAGGAATGTTGTGATTTGGACCATGAGTGAAATAAACCTGAAATTGTATTGACAGTAACTTTTAAAGCTGGTGACAGAGATTTTAGGTTGCCTGTTAAACACAGCTTTCCTAATCCTCTAACAATAATTTCAATAATATTCAAATGTATTTCTTGAAACTCCAAGTAGTGACCTGTTTCTAACCAAGAATAATCATAGTGTAAGTCTGTTGACTGAGGTAGAAATGGGTGTGTGATATGAAACTCACAAGAAATCTTCCAGGAATGTTGACTACATCTCCACTTCCAACACTTTTTTCATTTTCCATTGCTTGAAACTGGATGTGACCATAGCATCTTTGGATGCTATCTTGGAAAAGGATGGTAAATCAGTGCTCCAAGAAGAGTGCCAGGTAGAAGACCATAGGAGCAATGTGCCATTGCTGTGGTGAGGTTCAGAATTGTTTAGAATATTAAGGAAACATAAATATTATTTACTTTGTAATTAGTTAAGTGTCTCCTCTGTGTTAGCAATGGTAAATCTCTATTATAAAAAACTGGGCATGACACTCCCGGAGGATCCGGCTATACCACTCTTGGGCATATACCCAGAGGCTTTACCTGCATGCAATAAGGACACATGCTCCACTATGTTCATAGCAGCCTTATTTATAATAGCCAGAAGCTGGAAAGAACCCAGATGTCCCTCAACGGAGGAATGGATTCAGAAGATGTGGTATATTTACACAATGGAATACTACTCTGCAATTAAAAACAGTGAATTCATGAAATTCCTAGGCAAATGGTCAGAACTTGAAAATATCATCCTTAGTGAGGTAACCCAATCACAAAAGAACACACATGGTATGCAGTCACTGATAAGGGGATATTAACCCAGCATCTCAGAATACCCTAGACACAATTCGCATATCAATAGATTTCTAAGAAGATGGAAGGAGAGACCCCTGGTCCTGGAAAGACTGGATGTAGGGGAATGCCAGGACAGAGAAGCAAGAGGGGGTTGAATGGGGAAAAGAGGGAGGGAAGGGGGCTTATGGGACTTTCGGGGAGGGAGGAAACGGGAAAGGGGAAATGATTTTGAATGTAAATAAAAAAAAACTTAGAAAATAAAATTTAAAAAAAATCTTCCATTTTAGCTAAACCATGACAACACTCAAAACTATGGAAATTTCATTCCCATAAATAAAGTAACATGTTTTGCTATATTCTTGCTTTCCATACACTATTTACCCCAGTTATGAGCAGCCAGCCAGAGTCTATTGATCATATAACATTGTTCAACTCTGGTTACTTCCTGGTTACCCTTGGTTTTGTTCCATCTCCCCAGAATTCTATTTTCTAAGTGCACACTGAGAAGAATTAACTCTTTGCTTCAGTAAGCCATGTGACTGAAAGAACCACATTCTGGAGAGGAAAATCACCATGAAAAAAAAAACCCATAACTTTATCGTGTTTATCCATGAAATTCATTATTTCCATAGAGTATAACCCATTCTGAGTGATGAATTCTTTCTACTATACAGTATTTAATTTGAGCATCTACTTTACATATCAGACTCACCAATACACTTTCAACTTCTCACTATATGCCATATCTCTAATTTAAATGTTGTTGAAGACTGTGCATTTTGTATAATATTTTATTATCATGATTTTTAGCTCGCTCATTTGTCTAAGCTCACAGGATTATAAAGTGAGGAGAGTGTGGCAGTTTTAGGTCCCACAGCATCATGTGTTGTAGAAATCATCAGAAATTACTGAATGAAGATGAATAAGAAAGGAGTAGAGGATCATCCTCAAGGAGACCAACAAGGATGCTCTCTCTGCATGGAGGCTTGGGTTTATGTACCCTTAGTAGAAGCGTAAATCTGTACTGCCACTGTGTCTGTGGAAGCCTTTCAAAAAATTAAAACTATCACTTTCATGTGGTCCAGCCACTTCTCAGTACATACCAAAAGGAATCAAAGCCAATTCACCATAGAGGTGCTTGCATATGCTTGATTAACATGACACTATATTGACTATAGCAAAATTAATCCATCAGGGTTGGTGCCCTCAATAGATGAACATACTAAGAAAATGTCGTATAAATACATAATAGAGGTTTACTTATTCTGTTATAAAAAGCAAAATAAATTTCGTTGTTAGTAGGAAACAATATGGAAAAAGAGAACAATCAAGCAATGAAAAGTATTACATGTTCTCTTTCATATGGACAATGAGAAAACAAGGAAATGAAACTGAAAAAGGAAGTACCAGATGTGGAAAGAAACTGAGGTTTCTAGAAGAGGTAGGAAGGAGCCCAGCTGTGTAATGGTTCAGCAACTAAAGGTGCCTGCCTTGAGGCTTGAAATCTCTCCGTGAGATAAAGCCTAAGGACCTGAACTCAAGTCCTTGGACTCAAGTTGTCATAGGGTTTCATTGCTTTGAAGAGACTCTATGACCAAGGCAACTCTTATAAAGGCAAACGTTTAATTAGGGCTGACTTAAAGTTTCAGAGGTTTAGTTCATTTTCATCATGGAAGGAAGCATGGCAGCATGTAGGCAGACATAGTGCTAGAGAAGGAGCTGAGAGTTCTTCATTTGGATTGTCAGGCAGCAGGAAGTGAACTGGCTTGAGCTTCTGGTCCTCAAAGCCCATCCAACAGTTTTCCAGCAAAGCTGCACCCACTCCAAGGTGACAGCTCTTTTTTTTTTTTTTAATTTACATTCCAAATCACTTCCCCTTTCCCGTTTCCTCCCTCCCCGAAAGTCCCATAAGCCCCCTTCCCTCCCTCTTTTCTCCATTCAACCCCCTCTCATTATTCTGTCCTGGCGTTCCCCTACATCCAGTCTTTCCAGGACCAGGGGTCTCTCCTTCCATCTTTTTAGAAATCTATTGATATGCTGATTGTGTCTAGGGAATTCTGAGATTCTGGGTCAATATCCCCTTATCAGTGACTGCATACCATGTGTGATCTTTTGTGATTGGGTTACCTCACTAAGGATGATATTTTCAAGTTCTGACCATTTGCCTAGGAATTTCGTGAATTCATTGTTTTTAATTGCAGAGTAGTATTCCATTGTGTAAATATACCACATCTTCTGAATCCATTCCTCCGTTGAGGGATATCTGGGTTCTTTCCAGCTTCTGGCTATTATAAATAAGGCTGCTATGAATATAGTGGAGCATGTGTCCTTATTGCACGCAGGTAAAGTCTCTGGGTATATGCCCAGGAGTGGTATAGCCGGATCCTCCGGAAGTGTCATGCCCAGTTTTCTGAGGAACCTCCAGACTGCTTTCCAGAGTGGTTGGACCAGCCTGCAATTCCACCAGCAGTGGAGGAGTGTTCCTCATTCTCCACATCCTCGCAAACAACTGCTGTCTCCTGTGTTTTTGATCTTAGCCATCCTGACTGGTGTGAGATGGAATCTCAGGGTTGTTTTGATTTGCATTTCCCTAATGACTAAGGATGATGAACATCTCTTTAGGTGCTTCTCAGCCATTAGATATTCTTCAGGTGAGAACTCTTTGTGTAGCTCTGTACCCCATTTTTTAATAGGGTTACTTGCCTCTCTGGAGTTTAACTTCTTGAGTTCTTTGTATATCTTGGATATTAGCCCTCTGTCGGATGTAAGGTTGGTAAAGATCATTTCCCAGTTAGTTGGTTGCCGCTTTGTCTTTTTGACGGTGTCTTTTGCCTTGCAAAAACTTTGTAATTTAATGAGGTCCCATTTGTCTATTCTTGATCTTAGAGCATAAGCTATTGGAGTTCTGTTCAGGAAATTCTCCCCTGTGCCCATATGTTCAAGGTTCTTCCCTAGTTTCTCTTCTATTAGTTTCAGTGTGTCTGGTTTTATGTGGAGATCTTTGATCCACTTAGAATTGAGCTTAGTGCAAGGAGATAAGGATGGGTCAATTTGCATTCTTCTGCATGTTGACCTCCAGCTGAGCCAGCACCATTTGTTGAAAAGGCTATCTTTTTTCCACTGGATGGTTTTAGCTCCTTTGTCGAAGATCAAGTAACCATAGGAGTGTGGATTCATTTCTGGGTCTTCAATTCTGTTCCATTGATCTACATGTCTGTTACTGTACCAATACAATGCAGCTTTTAACACTATTGCTCTGTAGTACAGCTTGAGGTCCGGGATACTGATTCCTCCAGAGGTTCTTTTACTCTTGAGAATAGTTTTAGCTATTCTGGGTTTTCTGTTATTCCAGATGAATTTTTGAATTGCTCTTTCTAACTCTATGAAGAATTGAGTTGGGATTTTAATGGGGATTGCATTGAATCTGTGTATTACTTTTGGTAAGATGCTCATTTTTACTATATTAATCCTGCCAATCCATGAGCATGGCAGATTTTTCCATCTTCTGAGGTCTTCTTCAATTTCTTTCTTCAGAGACTTGAAGTTCTTGTCATACAGATCTTTCACTTGTTTGGTTAGCGTCACGCCAAGATACTTAATATGGTTTGTGGCTATCGTAAAGGGTATTATTTCTCTTACTTCTTTCTCAGCCTGCTTATCCTTTGAGTATAGGAAGGCTTCTGACTTGCTTGAGTTGATTTTATATCCGGCCACTTTGCTGAAGTCGTTTATCAGCTGTAGGAGTTCTCTGGTGGAGTTCTTTGGGTCGCTTATGTATACTATCATATCGTCTGCAAATAGTGATAGTTTGACTTCTTCCTTTCCAATTTGTATCCCTTTGACCTCTTTTTGTTGTCTAATTGCTCTAGCTAGAACTTCAAGTACTATATTGAAAAGATATGGAGAGAGAGGGCAGCCTTGTCTAGTCCCTGATTTTAGTGGGATTGCTTCAAGTTTCTCTCCGTTTAGATTGATGCTGGCTACTGGTTTGCTGTAAATTGCTTTTACTATGTTTAGATATGGGCCTTGAATTCCTGATCTTTCCAAGACCTTTAGCATGAAAGGATGCTGAATTTTGTCAAATGCTTTCTCAGCATCTAATGAGATGACCATGTGGTTTTTTTCTTTGAGATTGTTTATGTAGTGGATTACATTGATGGATTTCCTTATATTGAACCATCCCTGCATCCCTGGGATGAAGCCTACTTGATCGTGGTGAATGATCGTTTTGATGTGTTCTTGGATTCGGTTGGCAAGAATTTTATTGAGTATTTTTGCATCGATATTCATAAGAGAGATTGGCCTGAGATTCTCTTTCTTTGTTGGATCTTTGTGTGCTTTTGGTATTAGTGTAATTGTGGCTTCATAGAACGAGTTGGGTAGTGTTCCTTCTGTTTCTATTTTGTGGAACAGTTTGAAGAGTATTGGTGGTAGGTCTTCTTTGAAGGTCTGATAGAATTCTGCAGTAAAACCATCTGGACCTGTGCTTTTTTTGGTTGGAAGACTTCCAATGACAACTTCTATTTCTTCAGGGGTTATAGGATGGTTTAGATGGTCTATTTGATCCTGATTTAATTTTGGTACTTGGTATCTGTCAAGGAAATTGTCCATTTCCTCAAGATTTTCTAGTTGTGTTGAATACAGGTTTTTGTAGTAGGATCTGATGATTTTTTGAATTTCCTCAGTTTCTGTTGTTATCTCTCCCTTTTCGTTTCTGATTTTATTAATTTGGATACTATCTCTGTGCCCTCTGGTTAGTCTGGCTAAGGGCTTATCTATCTTGTTGATTTTCTCAAAGAACCAACTCCTCGTTTTGTTGATTCTTTGTATGGTTTTATTTGTTTCTACTTGATTGATTTCAGCCCTGAGTTTGATGATTTCCTGCCTTCTACTCCTCTTTGGTGTATTTGCTTCTTTATGTTCCAGGGCTTTCAGGTGTGCCATTAAGCTGTTAGTGTATGCTGTCTCCCGTTTCTTTTTGGCGGCACTCGGGGCTATGAATTTTCCTCTTAGCACTGCTTTCATTGTGTCCCATAAGTTAGGGTATGTTGTGCCTTCATTTTCATTAACTTTCAAAAAGTCTTTGATTTCTTTCTTTATTTCCACCTTGACCAAGTTATCATTGAGTAGAGCATTGTTCAGCCTCCATGTGTACGTGGGTTTTCTTTTGTTTTTGTTGCCATTGAAGACCACCCTTATTCCATAGTGATCTGATAGGAGGCATGGGATTATTTCTATCTTCTTGTATCTGTTGAGGTCTGATTTGTGACCAATTATATGGTCAATTTTGGAGAAGGTACCATGAGGAGCTGAGAAGAAGGTGTATTCTTTAGCTCTAGGATGAAATGTTCTATATATATCAGTTAGTTCCATTTGGTCCAAGGCTTCAATTAGATTCACTGTGTCCCTGTTTAGTTTCTGCTTTCCTGAACGATCCATTTCAGAGAGCGGGGTGTTGAAGACACCCACTATTATTGTGTGCGGTGCGATGTGTGCTTTGAGTTTTAGTAAAGTTTCTTTTACGAATGAGGGTGCCCTTGCATTTGGAGCATAGATATTCAGGATTGAGAGTTCTTGATGGTGGATTTTTCCCTTGATCAGTATGTAGTGTCCTTCTGTGTCTTTTTTGATGACTTTAGGTTGAAAATCAATTTTATCCAATATTAGGATGGCTACTCCACCTCGTTTCTTGGGGCCATTTGCTTGTAAAATTGTTTTCCAGCCTTTTACTCTGAGGTAGTGTTTGTCTTTGACACTGAGGTGCGTTTCCTGCATGCAGCAAAATGCTAGGTCCTGTTTACGTATCCAGTCTGCTAGTCTATGTCTTTTAATTGGGGAATTGAGACCATTGATATTAAGAGAGATTAAGGCATAGTGATTATTGCCATCTGCCATTCTTGACGCTATCTTTATGTTTGAGTGGTTATCTACTTTTGGGTTTGATTCAAGAAGGTTATTATCTCATTTTTTCCAGGGTGTTGTTTCTCTCCCTGTATTGGAGGTTTCCACCTATTATCCATTGCAGGGCTGGATTTGTGGAAAGATATTGTGAAAATTTGGTTTTATCATGGAATATCTTGGTCTCTCCATCTATGGTGATTGAGAGTTTTGCTGGGTATAGTAGTCTAGGCTGGCATTTGTGCTGTCTTAGTGTCTGCATGAGATCTGCCCAGGATCTTCTGGCTTTCATAGTCTCTGGTGAGAAGTCTGATGTGATTCGGATAGGTCTTCCTTTGTATGTTACTTGGCCCTTTTCTCTTACTGCATTTAGTATTCTTTCTTTGTTTAGAACATTCGGTGTTTTGATTATTATGTGACAGGAGGTATTTCTGTTCTGGTCCAGTCTGTTTGGAGTTCTGTAGGCTTCTTGTACGTTCATCGGCATCTCTCTCTTTAAGTTAGGGAAGTTTTCCTCCATAATTTTGTTGAAGATGTTTACTGGCCCTTTAAGTTGCAAATCTTCACTCTCATCTATACCTATAATCCTTAGGTTTGGTCTTCTCATTGTGTCCTGGATTTCCTGGATGTTTTGGGTTACATGTTTTTTGCATTTTGCATTTTCTTTGACTGTTGAGTCGATGCTTTCTATGGAATCTTCAGCACCTGAGATTCTTTCTTCCATCTCTTGTATTCTATTGTTGATGTTTGCATCTATGACTCCTGATTTCTTCCCAAGGTTTTCTATCTCCAAAGTTGTCTCCCTTTGTGATTTCTTAGTTGTTTCTACTTCCTTTTTTAGTTCCTGGATGGATTTGCTGAGATCCTTCACTTGTTTGTTTGTATTTTCCTGTATTTCTTTAAGGTATTTTTGCATTACCTCTTTCAGGATTTCTTCCTGATGACCCATGTTCTCCTGCATTTCTCTGAGCGATTTTTGTGTTTCCTCCTCATGGGATTCCATCTGTTGATCCATCGTCTCCTGCATTTCTTTAAGCAGTTCTCGTGTTTCCTTTGTAAGGACATCTAACCGTTGATTCATTTCTTTAAGCAATTTTTGTGTTGCCTCCTTATGGGCATCCATCTGTTGACCCATATTCTTCTGCATTTCTTTATGCAAATTTTGTGATTCCTTTGTGAGTGCATCTACCCGTTGATTCATCTCGTTAAGCGATTTTTGTGTTGTCTCCTTGTGCGCCTCCATCTTTTGATCCATGTTCTCCCGCATTTCTCTAAGCGAATTTTGTGTTTTCTTTGTAAGGGCTTCTAACCGTTGATTCATGGTCTCCTGTAACTCTTTATGAGATTTATTTGTGTCCTTCTTGTGATCCTCTAATAGCATCATGAGAAGTGATTTTAAATCCAGATCTTGTCTTTTGGGTGTGGTGGGGTATCCAGGACTTGCTGCTGTTGGAGAGTTGGGTTCGGATGGTCCCACATTACTTTGATTACTGTTAGTAATATTCCTACGTTTGCCTTTTGCCATCTGGATGCCTCTGGTGTTAGTTGGTCCTGCTGCCACTGGCTGTTGGTTGGACCTCCTGTGAGCCTGCAAAGCTATTTCTGCCCCCCCTGGATTACCAGGATTCCCCTGGCACCGATTTCTGGGGCCTGCCTGCTCCTGAGTGACTTTGGAGCCCTAATGTGCTTTGCCCCAAGTGATCTTATATTGGGGAGGCCTTGCACATCTAAAGGCTCAGCCTAGTGGATTCCTGGAGCAGAGGTCGCCAAAGGGAGGCTGGCAGGCTCCTGCCCTGTGCAGGGGTGTGTGATCTCTCCTGGGGGGGGGAGGGGGCGTCCCTCTGCCAGGCAGAAGTCCCACAGCAGAGCTGGCGCACTGGTTACTGCAGATCAGCCCAGCACCTGGGAGCAGGTTACACACAAGCTGCCTGAGACCGAAGTGATATTATGCCTGTCTGTCTCTGAGCCTGGCGGTCCCACTCCCTATGAACTCATGGAGGCCATTTTTACTCAAACCACCACACAAGTCAAGGTAGAAGAATAGTTACTACTCCTCAAAGTTATACTGTGATTTCCCTGTGTGTGCACACCACACCACACACACACACACACACACACACACACACACACACACACACACACACGCCAAGTATATACAATTTCTGTGAAGTGAAAGTTATTTAATCATTAGCTAAACAAATTTAAAGATATTTTCGCTTGATTTTTATGTAGTTGCCAAATGCAGAATTGGCGCATTGGGAATGTGGTGTTCACCAAAAGACAGAAGCTACAGCACTTTGAGGAGGAGTTTAAAATTATAGGATGATGATACTGAGCAAAACTGAGACCCTTGAGACCTGGGATTTGTACAGAGTTGTCGTCGATAAATCATTGGTTGTGCAGGAGCAGCCTGGGCAGGATGGACTGTTGTCATACAAAGGCAGATCACGTGACTGTGAAACCCAGCCAGCTGAGCAAGATCCACCTCACACACTAATCTAATTACCCCCAAACACAGGACACTGAATATTTAGGGACCCCAGACTTGCAGTTTTCTCACTAACTAGACAGTCAATTTTAATTTAATTTTTTATTTATTCACTTCACATCCCACTCACTGTCTCCTTCCCACAACCCTTTCCCCCCTCCATCCTCCCCTTTTTCTATGAGCTGGTGAATGCCTGGATATCCCCCAACCCCCAACCAGACACTTCAAGTCTCTGAGAGGGTAGGTGCTTCCTCTCCCACTGAGGCCAGACAAGGCAGCCAACTCAGCTAGAAGAAAATATCCCAGACACAGACAACATCTTTTAGGATAGCCCCCCGCCCCTCCCCGTTTCAGTTGTTCCAGACCCACATGAAAACTGAGCTTCACATCTGCTACATATGTAGGTTAGTCATTCAGACTTTGAGAGCCCCAAGGGTCCAGGTTAGTTGACTGATAATCGTCCTGTCGAGTTCCTATCCCCTTTGGGGCCCAAAATTCTTCCTCTTATTCTTCCAAGAGTCTCTAGGAACTCCATGCACTGTTTGGGTGTGCATGTCTGTATCTGTCTGAGTCAAGTGCTGGGTGGAGCCTCTCGGAGGACAACAAGTTCCTGTCTGCAAGCATAACAGTGTCATTAATAGTGAGAGGGATTGGTGGTTGTCCATGGGATGGGTCTTAAGTTGAGTCAGTTATTGCTTGGTCATTTCTTCAATCTCTGCTGCATCTCCCATGCCTGGATTTCTTGTAGACAGGGTAAATTTGGAATTGAAAGTTTTGAGTGGGTTGGTGTCTCTATTGCTTCACTGGGGTTTCTGG
The DNA here is from genome assembly GCA_036184795.1 of Tokudaia tokunoshimensis. Taxonomy (NCBI): domain Eukaryota; kingdom Metazoa; phylum Chordata; class Mammalia; order Rodentia; family Muridae; genus Tokudaia; species Tokudaia tokunoshimensis. The sequence goes on from BTHU01000003.1 coordinate 26,249,774, forward strand.
AAATCTGCTTGTGTTTTTCAAAAGGGAGGACTCAGTTCTGGATATTCCAAAACCTTGGCTCTATATGAACCTTTTGTACACATGTGGCTTTAAGAAGGAAAGCATTCTTAAAAGACTATGATTGAGAGAATTTGAAATGATAAGGTCAGTCACAGAGCAGGTCAGTCAGCAGGCAAGCCCTTGTGTTTGCTGATGCTCCATGATATGTGAGGCTGGCCTGCTCCTGTTATCCACTTTGTCTCCTTACAATATCTTCACTATCCTCCTCAAACTGAACTTGTTCACAAAAACACCTTTAGACTTCTAACATAACCTCATGGTGTTGCATTCAATGATGTAATTTATTTGTTATTAAACACTGCTGAAGGTCTCTAAGAATGTTTTGTAGTCAAAGGGTGAGGAGTAGGGAATCAGACTTATTTTGCTTAGCAGTAAAGGGAAAATAAACACAGATACCCCAGGCATCAGTGGGATGAAAAGACCAGTTTGTTTATTGGGGTGTGTTTGTGCAGATGTTCCAGAGGGGTTCCAAATATGGGGATGTGGACATCTACAGAATCATGTTTTAGAAAGGCAGAGCAAAACCAAGCTAGAATCTCATTTATCAGAAGGCTCAGTCACTCAAACAAGGAGTTTATTATGGTTCATGTCTTCCATGACTGAGGCTTAATTCCAGAGGTCAATTTAAATGGAAGAAAGTTTTCCTTTGGCTCAAAGATTTGGAGATTTCAACCCATGGTTCCATGCATCTGTGACTTTTGTCCCGGTGCTGAAGCAGTACACAATGACTGGAGGAAGTGTTGAAGCAGGTGGCTTGAAAGATAAATAAAGCAAAGGATCCAAGATCCCAATGACCATTTGGGACATAGTCCCAGTGACTTACTTCCTTTGAATAGACTTTATTTCTTAAGAAATCCACTAACCCCAATAATACCATCACAGTAACAAGCATGCCTTTACTACATGGGGCTCTGTGAAACACACATTCCAACCACAGCACCAGTGTGTGTAGAAAAGAGTTTCTCACAATGCATAAAACTTGCAAGCTCTCGGTTTCAAATGTCAAGATCCAAATTCATGAGATTTGTTTGTCTATCTTCCAGAATGTTCTTTTTTCTATCATTTGAAATCTTCTAATAGTTCTCTAGATCCAGTCTAATTGGCTCTATATTTGGGTAGACTTGAGTGAAAAAAATCTATCCAATATTTCTGACCCTTTATTTGCTTCGCATTTCCCATAGATCTGGCTCATTTCCTCAGATAAACATAACCAGAGCATCTCCTGATATCAATCTTCCTCTGCTCTAGATCATTTCTTCCCAGTCAGTCTCTGGGTTTTTGTTTGTTTGTTTGTTTTTACCTGATGTTGCTTACATCATTCTTTGTTTAATATTTTTGGGAATAATCAAGCACCAACCTCATTTTTTTTCATTTTCCATACAATTGTTTCCACTCTCAGTTTTAATTTTATTTCACATACATTGAAACAATCACATTTCCCTGTACAAAAATAATATAGTAACCCCCAACTTGAAAGAATAAATGATCCATCTTTACTCTTAAAAACCCAAATTTCACTGCTTTGGTGATGTTTCTTTGTGGGACAGAATTATGTTAGCAACATAAAACTTCAGTTAGATCTTTATGAAAGGACAGTAGGTACCTAATATCCAGTGAAGATGTATGCCTCCTTGTATTTGACAGAGTAGGTCACTGAGACCCCAGTGTTCAGTCTCATCAACTTCTTCCCACCCAATCAGACAGACATAAGAAAACTGGAAACAAGACTTGAACCCTGGTCCTATACAATTCTTGAATTTTTGGTTATGAGCTGAAGCACTAATAGCTCAGCAATTAATAATTGAACAATCTTTCCAGTACCACACATGGTTCTTAGGCCAGAACAATACATTTGCCTTGGCATTAAAAAGTAATTACTTTTAGTAGAAATTTTGTCTCTTGAAACTAAAATGCATCTGATAAAATTATTAACTTAACTGTAGCTATACAAACTCTGATTCTGTTTTCTCACCTAGATTTGTGCTTTCTAGCACTTTATAAACCACTGTTTCTATGGTCTGTCCCTGTCTTGGTTCACATGGGCATATTCTAATCAGATTCCATATCCCAACTTACTAGGCTATTTTGTTCTATTGTGTAAGATTTTATATGGAAAATTGCATTAAAATGCCCATGAATAAAAAATTCTCAAACCCAAAGTATTTCAGAGTTAGAGAGATGGCTAAGCACGTAAGAATACTTGCTGCTCTTGTAAAGGACTCAAATTCCATTTTCAGAACCCATGTGGCAGCTTACAAATGTCTGTTTCTGGGGAATCCAGTGCCTTCTTCTGGCTGCTACAGACATGAGATAAAACATGTGTGTGCATGCATGTGGGTGCATGTATGTGTGGGCATGAGTGCATGCCCACACACACACACACACACATACACACACACACACACACACACAGAGAGAGAGAGAGAGAGAGAGAGAGAGAGAGAGAGAGAGAGAGAGAGAGAGAGAGAAAGAAACATACGTGTAAGCAGACATTCATGCACATGAAATAAAAATAAATAAAAAATTTTAATGTACGTGAATATTGTTGGTCTTGGTTCAACATACTTGTAGTGCTAACATTTGTGATGTAGAAGCTATAAGATCTAGAGTCCAAGGTCATCTTTAACTACATAGAGAGTTCCAGGCTAGCCAAGAAAAAGAGACCTGGCCTTAAAAGAAAAATTAAATCAAAGATAAACAATTAAGAGAAAAAAGAAAAAGTCTATGAAATCCTCTAGTGTGTGAATCTTTTTTACCATTATAATAATTATTTCTTAACTGGAAATAAAAGTAAACATCAACGAAAATTTAAATTATTTTCAACACCAACTCTGTTATTCTTAACTGCCACAAGAACAAAATTACTGGGATGATATCAGAAATGATGAATTCCTTTGGAACAAAGGTGTTCATAATCAATAACATTAGCTTGTTATGTTCAATCAGATAGAAAATATGATAGAAATAGTATTTTTAAAGTTACATTTTTGTATACTTAAAAAATAAATAGTGAAGTATCTACACAAATACCTTGAAATTCTGAAGAAATATTTTAAGAATTATTTCTAAATTAAACTTGCAAAGAAGTGTTACATCAACTTATAAATAAACACCATTCTTAGGATGCTCAATAAATGTCTGTTGAGGATAGTTTAGTGAGAGTGCACAGAAGTGTGTACACACACACACACACACACACACATGAATTTTCTTAGAAACACAGCTCCATTGGGCAACTTTAATATTTTGTCTCTTCTCCACTAATTATCTTTACCTGCCAACTGGAAATGGGATATCTTTGTGGAGAGTTTCCTATTTTATTGCTTTATGGGACAGTAAGCCTAAACAATTGAAAAGCAGCAATTGAAATCACTGTGGAGGAGATTCAATCTTGTAGCAGGGATTGTCCGCATTGCTCAAAGGAGATTTGATGTTTCCGGGTAAAACCTTGCCACAGGTCACAGACTGGGAAAGGAAGTCAGAAGTGAGCTCATCCCAGATAAAGACACTCTCAGAGAAGTGGTGTAGAGGGTGAGGGACAAAGGGCACGGATATCAACAATTCAAGGCAGTTGAGTATAGGAATAAGATGGGAAATTGGTTAGCAACAGAGGATGGAGAATTAGCTGTGATCAATGAGATAGTAATCAATTAAGACTTCAGAATTAAAAACGACATTAGAATAAAAGCACTGTGGTCATTTTAAAAACAGCATTATTAGCCTTACTGCAAAGAAAATGCTGGAAAGGACAAAGTTTACCATCAAGAAATTAAGAATGGAATGACACAGGAGAAAGACACATTAGAGCATCATTTTATCCTGAACACTGTGGTTTATAAATGGAACAACTGAAGGAAGAACGGCAGATAACTAATTGGTTGGGATGCACACCTGTACCAATGTGTACCAGTGACCAATATGAAAACAGGGTAAGATCAAGATCGTTTAAATGATGTTGTTATGTCTCTGCATGCTGCATCGACAAATATTCTAATGATATACGTAAGTAAAGAAAGGACGTGAGACATTTGCTTTTCCTGAAAGGACCAGTTATGACTGCAGACTCATAACTAAGAATGAGCTGTTGGAGGCTTTTGTAACAACCTCCCCTAACCCCAGAGAAAAAAGACACAGTACAGATAGGAAGCTATTAAAGAGAGTTCTTTTTTTTTTATTTTCTAAGTTTTTTTATTTACATTCCAAATGATTTCCCCTTTCCCGTTTCCTCCCTCCCCGAAAGTCCCATCACAAGTTGGAGACCAGAAACATTTCATCACCTTATCTCTAAGACTATGCTTAATAATCCCAACCCCTCCTGTCCATCCTTCATCTCTAACACTCAAGTCACTTATCTGGACATGTCGTTTTTTTCTCTCCAAACGTTCTCCCATAAGCCCCCTTCCCTCCCTCTGTTCCCCATTCAACCCCCTCTCGCTTCTCTGTCCTGGCATTCCCCTACATCTAGTCTTTCCAGGACCAGGGGTCTCTCCTTCCATCTTCTTGGAAATCTATTGATATGCGAGTTGTGTCTAGGGTATTCCGAGATTCTTGGTTACTATCCTCTTATCATTGACTGCATACCATGTGTGTTCTTTTGTGATTGGGTTACCTCACTAAGGATGAGCAGTGATACATCCCAGGCAGTGGTGGCTCATGCCTTTAACCCCAGCACATGAGAGACAGAAACAGGTGGATTTCTGAGTTCGAGACCAGCCTGATCTACAGAGTGAGTTCCAGGACAGCTAGGACTACTCAGAGAAACCCTGTCTCAAAAAAAAAAAAAAAAAAAAAAAAAAGACAAAAAGACAGTGATACTGAAATGTCTTCATAGTTGATGTTTTCTGGCAACGTGGTGTGTGTGTGTGGCCTGGGGTGGGGAGGAGTGTCTTTTTCTTTAAGGGGCTGGCCACTGGGGAGTTTGACCATATACCAAAGAGTATATGGGCAACACAAACTGGACTTGGTGAGTTGTTTTTATTTTTATTTTATTTTTTGGGGGGCACGAGTAAAAGGGTGGACCTGGGAGGAACAGAAAGCAAGTGCGATTGGGATCCATTGTACAAATTTCCCAAATAATTAATAAAAATATCATGTTGGGGAAAATATATTTAAAAGAAGGGAAGTAGGGGAGTTAAAGGTTCCTGAAAGTGTGCTTTCCAACAGGCACAATGCAATTTACTGAGGTACAAAATTTAAGACATCATTTTTACCCTCATGGAGCTGCTGTGCTGCCCTATTCAACTCAGACTCCGAAAGGCAGATACAACAGGCAATGGGGTGGAATAACAGATATTTCTTTTTCACATCTCTGAAGACCAGAAGAATCTCAAGAGCAGGGTGCTGATTCATGGGGTTCTCCACACAGAGGCTTGCAGTGGTCTCGTCCTCAGGATGTCTTCCTGTGACCTTCCCTGTGGTGCCAGCTCTCTGATGGTTCCTTACACCAAAGAATTATAGACACTGGGTCAGAACATCACCCTTCACAACTCATCAAATCCTAATTGTGTCCCATAGATGTCATTTCCAAAAACAAACACACCAGACCAGGAGCTTCAATTTATACACTGGCCATTGGTGGGCAAGGACACAAATCACTCTACAGAAGGAATCATAGCTTCACAGACAGAAGAATCTTTAGAAAACCATCGAACTTGAGTAAATCAGCTAGGTCAAAGCACAAAAGGGTCCATTGCAGCCTTACCAGTCACAACCAGATTGTGCTTCCAAAGTCACCCCTTCTAACAGTCTAAGACCATTCAATCAATAGTTACTTTTTTTTTACTCTTTCTTTCTTTCGTTCTTTCTTTCTTTCTTACTTTTTAAATCTTCATGGTGGAATTAAGTAACAGAAATTATGCTGTGTGCAGCTCTTCTTCATTCAGGAAATACTTCTAAATGTATCCATGGCTTTTACTCATATTTTATGTCTTTTTATGTCTAGATGGCAGACTGTAGAGCAACAGTGGCATCATTTATTTGACATCTGGTGGTCCGACTTTTTAACCACTACACACAGTGTAAATCATGACCACAATCATATGATAGGTATGTCTGGAATGTCACAATGTACATGCCAGTACTCAAACCTGTAGGCATCACTGTGGTGTGATAGTTCTGAACATGCTGGTTTCATGTGAAAACACACTGTAAGTCATCTTCACATTCTAGTTCCTGTGTTGCTGTATCTCTCCTGTTGTGATTTCTAGCTTTTATTTCCATGAAGGGTGATGAAGTTCAACAGTCTTACTAGATTTAATGCTACTTTTTTGTGCTTTATTTTTCTCTGTTGATTCTTGGGTAATTTTTAAATGTATTGTGTATTTGAATAATTTGTCAGTTATATGTAACTAAAATTTATTCTTCTATCCTGTGGCTTAGTTTTCATTTGTCCAATAGTATCATTTAATAAACAGAACACTTTGTTTCTAATATTACTAAATCACCAGTTTTTTCCTGCATACTACTGAAAAAAAGTTGTTTGAGAAAAATATATATTCTCCCATACTATACAAAGAAAATATTCTATGTCGTATTTTGTTGTTTCTGGACAATCTTTTAACTCTTTCTTAATCTAGTGACTCTTGTATTTTTATTCTATATATTATTCTGTTATTCCTCTCCATTAAGAATTATATTATACACACAGGTAATTCTGATTTAATTATACACTATTTTATTCCTTATTTCTTCCTTATATTCTTTGGTAAAACTCCTTATCTTCATATTGGAAATTCTTTTCTTGCCTGTATAACTTTTTATTTTGTATGTTTATTGCTAGGAGTTAGAAGAGGAGGGATGAACAGAATATTAGTTGCTGTTTTTGATGGTGTGACAGAACAAACCCACAAAAAAATGCAATTTAGGGGAAAGGAAAGGTTTGCTTTAGCTTATAGTTCAAAGAAATTGAGTCTGTAAAGCAGGAAAGACATGGCAACAAGCAGTGAAGATATGGTGGTCAGAGCAGGAAGATGACTGACTGATCACCTTGTATCTGCATAGAGGAAAAAGAACAGTTAGCAGATCAGAGAGAACAGGAAGTGTGTCAGAGAGACAGGAAGTGGGTCAGAGGGAACAGGAAGTAGGTCAGAGATAAAAGGAAGTAGGTCAGAGATAACAGGAAGTAAGACAGAGAGCCAGAAGTGGGTCCATACAAAGGAAACAAACAGGAAGTAGGGCCACACAATAAAACCTCAAAGCTTACCCCCAGTGACTACCTGCTTCCTTCAGCAAGCCTTCACTTCCTAAACATTCTGTAAGTTTTTCAGGAAGCTAATATTCTAGAACTAAATGAATTTGTCTTTTTGTCTGTATTTTCGTATTATTTCCTGTGTTTTCTAATAAAAAAAAAAATTAAGAAAGAAAACGGAAATCAGTGAAGCGGTTTCTGCATCCTATCAATGTTTAGGTCATGTAGTTTTCACACAACAGCTCTAGATTTTTCTCCAGTCAATCACAATCTTTTAGATACATTTGCCTTGAAGCTTCCTTCTCGTGGTCACACCTACTGTGACCAAGCGATACCTTGATTTCCCTTTCTAAAGAGAAACTGAGCAGCTTCTTTGCAAATTTAGGCATAATTTTAAATGCCTTTGACTCCATTTGGGAAAGAAGACCAAATTAATGCAATCATGGTTCCATTTATTAGACTAAATCCACAATTCTGCTAGGCAATCTTTCAACTCATTTCTTACACATATCATATTTTATTGTTTTAAATTAAGTTTTTTCCCCTTTCCTCACCCTTTTCTTCCCCTTCCTTTCCTTTCCTGGGGAATGAACCTAGGACTTTTCTTAGATGTGCTAGGCAAGTTGCTCCATCACTGAGTCCAAATTTAAGAAAAAAAATGTTTTAAAAAGAGTTTGTCCATTACAATTAAAATATATTTATGTGTTTGCCTCTAAGTCAACAAACTTATTGCCAGGAAACACCTCCCTCACCCCCAGGGTCTGTCATACCACTTCCCCCCAATTCTCTTAAGCTCTTTGTCTTTTTTATTATATTTTTATTATTTAGAATAATTTTTAAATTTAAATATACTTTGATCATATTGTTGTTCATCCCCAAATTCCTTCTAGATTTTCTCCCCATTCTTCCCCCACCAGCTTTAAGTTCTTTCTCAAGAAACAAAAACATAATAACACCCACCCTCAAAATCCAACAAAACAAAATAAAACACACACCCATCCAAAAAAGCAGACAAACAAAAAGAAAAAAAAATCCACCAAACTGCAACCAAATACACATGCAAAAACAAAAAACAAAACAACAGCAACAAAAAAACCCGTGGAGTCCTTTATATGTTTGTAAGTTGGTCAACTACTCCTAAAAGTGAGATCTGCCCTGGAGTGGTTGATAAATTGAGGAAAGGTGACTTTCTTTCTCCCAGCAGGTATAAATGACAGCTCAGTTGTTAACCTTTACCCTAGTAGCTAGGTTTTCATTTATTCATTCATTTGTTTATTCATTCACTCATTTAAAAATATAGCAAAACAGAATATAATAGGTTAAAGCAAAGAACTATCATATCAAAGTTTAACAAGACAAATCAACAGAAGGAAAGGAACAAAGAAAAGGTACAAGAATCAGAGAGCCACTCATTCACACTCTTAGGAATTCCAATCAAAACACTAAAGTGGAAGCTATAACATAAACATAGGGAACCTAGTGTAAACTCATGCAGGTCCTGTGCATGCTGCTTCCATCTCTGTGAATTCATATGAGCTTTGCTCATGCTGATTTATAGGGCCTTGTTTATTTGGTGCCCTTTGACCCCTCTGACTCCTACATTCTTTCTGCTTTCTCTCTCTTGGGGTTCTCTAAGCTCCAAGAGATGGATTTGATTGAAACATCTCATTTTGTCCCGGGTGTTGCAAAGTCTCTCAGTCACTGTGTAGTGTCTTGTTATGGTTTCTGCATTTGTTCCCATCAGCTGCAGGAGGGATCTTTCTCTGGTAATGGTTAAACAAGACACTAATATGTGAATACAGCAGAATATCATTAGGAATCATTTATTGCTACTTCTTTTAAACCAGTATTATTTGGTCTTACCCAAGGTCCATAATTCTAAGTAGTCTTTTGACTTTAAAATGTTAGTAAATAACCCTTTTCTCTTCATGGTTTCCATGACTTATCTTGACATTTTAAGTCAATAAAGACATCTCTATAGTCAAGATTTTTGTTTTTCTATTCTTATTGTACATTTCTTATTACCCTTTAATTAGCAGCTGTCAGAAGTCTTTTTTGTGTGAGATAAAATATTTGATATATTTATTTGTGGTTTTTCTCTCTTATCATTTAAGAGAAGTTTAATGTCATTGGTTATCAGATTGGTTACTATACAGTAACAAAATAAAAATAGAATACCTTCTCATGCTTATGTAATAAATATATAGAAGAAAAGGCAGGGTGATTTAAATCTCCTAAGGCTATGGAGCTCAGGCAATGTGATGTGGCTAATGCAGAGATCAACCAGTTCAGCAGTCAATCAGTGAATGCATTGGGCTGTGATAGCTGGAGCAGTGGCAGATTCTGTTGTGATGGCTTTTACATGAGTGTGTCTCAGACACACGCTATACAGAAGTTAGAACAAGTGGACCCCTGAAGGTCTTCATAAATTATTGTGATATACAGACTCTCTTAAGAAACATTACTATGCTATGGGTAGATAAAATAAAATTGTTCAATATTCAATAAAGAGTTTTTAAAGAAACATAGATGCAATATGTAAACAAAAATTGAATTTCCCATCTCTCTGTGAGTTAGAATAATTTTATTATGAAGATTTACTGTACCTTAAAAATGGGTTGGGTTTGCAGAGCTTTTAGGGATACATGGAGAAGGAGAAAGCTATGAATAAGCTCACGGGCAGCAATGATAATTATGTGGGCAATAAGGAGAAACAATTTCTCATTCTCTGATGCCATCCCCTGTTGAATGGACCTGTGAAGAAGTGAATGAACCAACCTGTCAGTCATGAGCCTGGCTTGTCATCAGGATACAGTGGGCCTGAATATGCAGAACAAAATCAGATTACTGACCATCACAAAAGGCGGCAAAGAAATCAGAATAGGAAACAAAAACTAAGCGTAATAGCTAAGGTAAACTCTTTTTTATTGGATATTTTCTGTATTTACATTTCAAATGTTATCTCCTTTCCCAGTCTCCACCCCCAAAACCCCCTATCCCATCCTCCCTCCTTTGCTTCTATGAGAGTGCTCCCCCACCCACCCACCAACTCCCAACCCCTGGCCCTGACATTTTCCTACACTGGGGCATAGAGCCTTCACAGAACCAAGGACCTCTCCTCTCATTGATGTCCGTCCGAAAGGGCCATCCTCTGCTACATATGCAGCTGGAGCCATGGGCCATTCCATGTGTACTCTTTGGTTGGTGGTTGAGTCTCTGGGAGCTCTGGGGTGGTCTGGTTGGTTGATATTGTTGCTCTTCCTATGAGGCTGCAAAGCAGTTCAACTCCTTCAGTCCTTTCTCTAAATCCTCCATTGGGAACTCTGTGCTCAGTTCAATGGTTGGCTGTTCATCTGCCTCTGTATTTGTCAGGCTCTGGCAAACCTTCTCAGGAGACAGTTATATCATGCTCCTGTCAGCAAGCACTTCTTGGCATCCACAATAGTGTTTGGGTTTGGTGACTGTATATCAGATGGATCCCCAGGTGGGGCAGTCTCTTGATGGCCTTTCCTTCAGTCTCTGCTCCATACTTTGTTTCCATATTTCCTCCCATGAGTATTTCATTCCCATTTCTAAGAAGGACTGAAGCATCCACACTTTGATCTTCCTTCTTTGTAAGCGTCATGTGGTCTGTGAATTGTATCTTGGGTATTCTGAGCTTTTGGGCTAATATAAACTTATAAGTGAGTGCATACCATGTGTGTTCTTTTGTGACTGGGTTACCTCACTTAGGACGATATTTTCTAGTTCTATCCATTAACCTAAAAATTTCATGAATTCATTGTTTTTAATAACTGAGTAGTACTACATTGTATAAATGTACCACATTTTCTGTATCCATTCCTTTGTTGAAGGACATCTGGATTCTTTCCAGCTTCTGGGTATTTTAAATAAGGCTGCTATGAACATAGTAGAGCATATATCCTTGTTATATGTTGGAACATCTTTTGGATACATGCCAGGAATAGTATAGCTGGGTCCTCAGGTAATACTATGTCTAATTTTCTGAGGAACCACCAGACTAAGTTCCCCATAGAACATTCTAGAGAGATCTCATGATTGAGAAAAGAACCTAGCAAGAAACAAGGGTATTTGATAATCAAGGTCTTACATTAGTTTCAGACAGTTGAAACATATCTAGGAAACAGAATATAGATGATGGAAAAAGTCTTTTAAAATACAAAATCTCACTTATTATGTGACTTTATTTGAACGTTCAGCTTCATACTGTATTTCATACAAGTTGTTCATCTGTAACCCTAAATTGTACTTGGTCTGCTGTCTGTTCGCTCCTCTTTTTCTTTCTTTACATTTTTAAACCCCTCTTATTGCTCTCCAAATATTACTTTCTTCTGTTTTCAACATACTTAACTAAAACAAGTAAATACCTGAAAAGTCTGGCTGCTGAAATTTTGATTATTATAACTGACCCCATTCTAGTTGCAGTGTGTTTGCAAAGCTCCATTTAGAATTCAGTAACACTTCAGAGCAGAGTTATCCTGAAACAATAGTGGAAAAATAAATATTAAGTTTAATCAATAAATTGTACTTAATCAACAAGATGTCAGAAGTTTTAGATATTTTAGTATGTATGCTATATAACTAAGTTAGTCTAGATAAATATCAGAAGTTCATAGTTCATTATTTGAAGGATTTTTTAAAAGTCTAGACAGTATTTTACAACCTTTGTAAACAGATATTATAATTTACAAACTACAACTTGCTCACTAGAGCCATATGAGTTTCCATAAAATTCTGACTTTTAGCTATGTGGTTTAATCTATATGTTTACAGAAACACAGGTGTTGCATAAACTGAGAATTTGTGATATAATGACCATGCAGTGACATTGTGGTTTCTATTACATAGAATTAAAGCTATGAGTTTGAAGCCAAAAAGCCATAATTAGCAGAACTTTAATTGCTAGGATAAAAAAAAAAGGATGAATTCTAAGTTACAGAATAGTGCCAGCCCCACAATTACCTGAAGCAAGATTGAGAAAATTATGAGAGAAGAAAATAAAATATAAGCTCACTGCCATAGATAATGAGCTAGTACAAGAAACTGCTTTTACTCTTTTGGGCCAGGAGTAATGATGCAACTAATAATAATTCAATGTATCCTACCCTACTTAATGGCCTAAAGGGGTGGGAAAGGATAAGAGAATATCTGTTCTCTCCTTCTTATTATCAGGAAGGTTTACTTGCAATGAAATGGAGACTAAAAAGTTTGCATTTCATAGCTTAGGTTAGCTCTAATGAGAAGTCTTATATTTCTGAAGAAATTTTGGAAAAGGTGACATAATGCAGAAATTTTTACTGGACTGAGATGGCTTTTGAACACTCTCATGTTTTCTCTCATGTTCTCTCTCATGTTTTCTCTCATGTTCTCTGTGTGTGTGTGTGTGTGTGTGTGTGCTCACATGTGTGTGTAGTAACATGGCAATTCTGGCACAGGCACACCCTTAGCACACACCTAATAGCAAGCAATAAAGGTAAAGTTATACCTTTGTAGAAGGAAACAGCCATGTTTGAGACTGACTTCTGATTGAGGGGCAGACAAAGTGAGGAATCAGAGAAAGATGTGACAGAATGGGTCAGAGAGAGGATATGCCCAACTCTCAAGAGATAGGAAAGAGAGACAAAAGAGAGCAGTGCAGATGAAGAGAGGAAGGGGGCAGTTTTACTAGCACAGTTGTACAAAAATAGGTTGGGTTGAAGAGAGAGAACAATCTAGACACAGGTAAAGACAGAATGAGCCAGGCAGAGAAAAGGAGCCCGAAGATTAAAACATATTCTCAAAGTTAGTGTAAGGTCAAGGAGAGCAATTCACTCAGAAGCCAAGAGAAGCCAGATTGGATCAGTCAGTGTGGAAAGCCACTTGAGCCAGAACAGCTGGGTTGAACCAGCCAACAGTGTTCAGAGAACTAGAAAGGATGAGAATCTTCAGCGGTAAGTCTCAGAGGCTGGAAACATCCTAGGCCAACAGATTGTATGGCGGCTAGAGGATGCTAGGACTAGGCCTAGGTTAACAGACAGAGGCAGTAAGCCTCCAAGATGACAATTACATCTGGCAAATAGGTTGATTACGTTCACAAAACGTATGCACATATGTATAGATGTGCATATGTGTGTGCATGGCATATGCTCATGTGGAAGTCAGAAGATAACTCAGACGTTGGTTCTCAACTTCTACTTTGTTTTGAGGCAGAGTTTTATATTTCTGCAGCATTCTCCTGGTTCTGGCCCAGAACTTTCACGAGAGTCTGCTATCTCTGACCCCATCTTGCTCTAAGACAGCTGAGACTGGCGACGTTCACTACTATGCTCACCTTTATATGTTTTCTAGGGACCCAAACTCAGGGCCTCATGCTTATATGGCAAATATCTTTCCCAATGAACCATCTCCCTAGCCCAAGAATTTTTAAAAGAATGATTATGGTTTTCTAAGGTTGAGACTTTAGCTCAGGAGCAGATAGTTTACCTAGCATGTATAGATCTTGGGTTCAAAGGCTATCAAAAATGAAAAAAAAAAAAAGATGGAAGGAAGGGAGGACTGGAAGGAAAGAGGACAGGAAGCATCCAAATGTTCCTAATGAACCAAATACTTTTTAAAAACTGCCTCTCTCAGGGTTCTCTGAGGAGACTTTACAGCACCATGCCATGTGGGTGTTAAAAGCATCTATGAATTAAACAATTGACCTTTAAAAGAGAAAACAAGGTGAGCTGAAAACTCAGGTTCTTGTCTTCCTGTGCCAATTTACCTAATCTTAGCTGAAATGAGGGCAAAACTGCTTGTGAATGAAAAGGCTTCATTAATGCGGGTGTTCGTATGTTTATGTTGGAGTATAGGCTTCTATCAAGGATTCAGAGCGAAGAGTGACAAGGCAAGTATTTAAATAATGTGGGGCTCTTAGAGACAGAGAGACATCTACTGGTCCATCTACTACCGGTCCTAAGCGCCTCCCCCTTTCCTGTAATTAATGTAACATTTTCTCTCTTGCAGCTGACAGCCAAGAGCATAATTAGAGTCTGATAAAACACGGAAAAGTCACAAATGCAAAGTGGAATAAACAGTAAACAGCGAGGGGAGAGGAGACCCGGGAACGTGATGGCTGAGTAATGCCTCAGATAAACTGTGTGCACACTGACACTGTCACGCTCTCGGCAGCCCCAAGTGTGCTGGTAGCCTGGTGCAGACAGACAGCTCGAATTAATCCCAAGAGAAGCGCATGACAGGCGAGAGAAGCAGACAATTAGAATGAAGGAGGAAATTGGAAATGGCAAAGGTGTGAACATATGTCAAATTACAACTAAATGATAAATTACAATTCTGTCATCGGAATAAGCGGTAATTAAGAAAGATTTCAGCTATCCCTCTTGAAAAAAAAATATGAGAGTCCCGTATTTCGCCCCCAGTTTAGATTTGTTTGCAGAATTGTTTCCATCCATCTCACACTCGGGGCTGAATCTTCGTGACTTTTGAGCTGCATTATTTGTGTACATTAAGAATAATTCTCTTTCCTCTTCCCGGATTTCCAGACTGGCAGAATGATAGTGTCAAAAACGAACAGGAAGCTGATAGTATCCGCTATAAAAACCTGCACTGAGGCTTGCTGCTGAGGCTGCGGCAGCAATCTAATTATTTTAAACAAGCCTGCACAGTCCAGCTGACAATTAGGAAAGTCTGCTCTATGGCTTGGGGGATTCAGAAGAAGCCGGGTAATCACTGTACACAGGTCCCTTTCGTTTAGGCGGTAATGAATGTGGGTGCGGCTTCTTGGCAGTTTTCGGCCACTTAACCACAATTTAAAACAGCTGTGTAATTAGCGCACATTTCTGCATCCAATATCCAATTCCAATTTAGAGTTTGTAACACCTGTGGTTTTGTTGCAAGCTCTAAGACCACGGCAGGGGGATGACAGAAGCAAAAGCATAAGGCTGGCAAAGGCAGCTCCCGAGAGGGCATTTTGTCCCACAGGGCTCTGTGTGCCCAGACTTGATGAGGAAGGAATCTCAGGTGTAAACAGAAGATGCTTCGTGGAGAGAGGATTTCTACAGTAGAGTCAACACAGAATACTCTGACCTTGAATTCTTCAAGAAAGCCCACATATCTCTGACTTATACAACCCTAGAAATCTCTATTAAAAAAGGAAAGAGAGAAAGGAGAGAAAGAAAGAAAGAAAGAAAGAAAGAAAGAAAGAAAGAAAGAAAGAAAGAAAGAAAGAAAGAGAGAGAGAGAGAAAGAGAGAGAGAGAGAAAGAGAGAGAGAGAAAGAGAAAAAGAAAGAAAGAAAGAAAGAAAGAAAGAAAGAAAGAAAGAAAGAAGCCATTGGGAAATACTGTGTCCTGTGCTCAAGGTGGCAATCTGATTTAGCACATCTAAAAAAAGTAAAATGGAATCGGTTGGTCATCTTCCACGTGTTATTTAGTGACCATAAGAGCATTGATTTTAGAAATGCAATGAGAACTATAAGGATAATATTGATAATTTATAGGAAGTCTCAATCATAAATAAAGTTTCTTAATCTATAAACATCCCTCAGTTGTTTGAATATGTATAAGACAAGGTTCTAAATTTTCTGTGCATCATATTAGTTGTCAAATGGGAAGACCAGAAGAGAACAGAAGTCCTTCACTCACAGAATAGGGATGGTACAATGAGATCCTCTTTAAAAGGAGAATAAAATACGCACTGTTGATCTCAGAACATATGTATATGTTGACATCATTCCTTTTACACTCTCCCTTAAGGGTAAAAGAAGCAAATATCTAAAAAGCTAAATGAACTTCTCTAACAGGGATGTCAGAAACTCTGAAGATTTCCTGGGATGATTGTAGCAGCTAAAACCTAATACTGTAGTCCAAGGCCTCAGAAGCTTAATTGGGACAGCATGTTAAAAGTTAAAGGGCTCCAGCTTCGTATGTGGCAGAGGATGGCCTTATCTGGCATCAATGGTAGGGGAGGCCCTTGGTCCTGTGAATGCCCCAGATTAGGGGGATGCTAGGTAGGAGGTGGGAGGTGGGAGTAGCTGGGTAGGTGGGGGAGCTCCCTTATAGAAGCAGGGGGGAGTGGGATGGTCTGGGGGGGAAACTGAGAAGGGGGACAACATTTGAAATGTAAGTAAATAAAATAACCAATAAAAAATGTTAAAGGGTCATTCATGTTAATTACATTAGGGTTTCCTTCAACTCCATAGGAAGAACAACAATATCAACGAACCAGAGCTCCCAGTGTCTAAACCACGAACCAAGGAGTACACATGGAGGGACCCATGACTCCAGCCGCATAAGTAGCAGAGGATGGCCTTGTCGGGCATCAATGGGAGGAGAGGCCCTTGGTCCTGTGAAGGCTCAATAGATGCCCCAGTGTAGGGGAGGCTGAAGGGGGTGGAGGGTGGAGGCACATAGAAGCAGGAGGAGGGGGAATGGGGTGGGGGTTTCTGGAGGGGGAAAATCGGGAAAGGGGACAACATTTGAAATGTAATAAACAAAATATCCAGTAAAAAAAGACCTCATAAACAAAGCGAAGCAAAACAAAAAACAAAAACAAAAACCCTTAAACATCATAGTTGTTCTGTTAAGTGACAAATTTCAGTCATGATGTAGATTATGATATGCAATAAAGATTTATTTTTAATCTTTAAAAAAAAAAAAGAAAGTGCACCTGGTACAGTACCACCTACCCCTTCCTCCGATAAAGGTATGCTTCTTTTCTACAACTGCTGTAGGAAGACCATTAGTCTCAACTAACCTGGATCCCCAAGATCTCTCAGATACTGGGCCACCAACTAGGCAGCATACACCTGCTGATATGAGACCCCCAATATATACAGCAGAGGACTGCTGGGTGTGAACTCAGTAAGAGAAGATGCACTCAAGATGCCTTAAGAGACTGTAGGGCCCAGGGAGTGGGGTCTGGTGGGGTGGGGGTGGGGGATTGGGAGGTGGAGACGTCCTCATGGAGACAGAGGGAGGAGGTATGGGATGAGAAACAATCAGAGGGTAGACTGGGAGGGGGATAAAATCTGGACTGTAAAAAAATAGATTTAAAAACTAAAAATAAAAAAAATAAAAGAATAGAAAAGTATAATCAAAAATGACATAGGCAAAATGCACTCCACAACTTCCCCAACTTACTTTGTAAGTAAGTTTATTTTGGAACATAACTGTGTTCCTTCACTTTAAGTATTTTATGTTGACTGTTTCTTGCTTTAGTACTAGAAAGATATGATCTAATCTACAACGTAAAATACCACCTAGCATTTTGAGGAATGGATACATGTGACTCTCTCTTGAAATGCTCATGTCCACATGTGGGTGAGCCTTGCCTTTCCCTGAGAAGCTCTACCTTAACCTGTGCTTAAAGCTATGTTATAATTCTTTCAGGTAAAATCTAACTCTATTTAAAATAGATAGAAAGAGTAGGTAAAGAAAGAGAGAGGTGGAGGGGACAAAGGACAGAAGGTAGACAGGTAAGAGAAAGAAAGAAGGAGGGAAGGAAAGCAGAAAGAAGAAAGGAAGGAAGGAAGGAAGGAAGGAAGGAAGGAAGGAAGGAAGGAAGGAAATGATTGTAAAGCTCAACTACAAACAGCAATGAGTCTACTATACCTAGCATGCAAAATCAAATCACTAGGCACGTAAGTGTTCAGTGTGACTAACCCTAAAACAGCAATCAACAGACAAGGAGCTGGAGATGACCCAGAGATAGAATTAGATGTTAAGAAATTTTAAACCAGTTATTACAAATATGTGTAAAAACTTGCAGGATAGGACCTTCATTATGAATCTTGACAGGTAAATGGAAACTATTAAAATGAGTTGAAAATTCTCAACCCATAAGTTGCCTATTTGTCTTATTGACTATGTTCTTTGCCTTACAGAAGCTTTTCAGTTTCATGAGGTCCCATTTAAGGAGTTCTGTTTGGGAAATCACCCCCATGCCTATGAGTTTGAGGTTCTTTCCCACTTTCTTTTCTATTAGATCTAGAGTATCTGGTTTTATGTTGAGGTCCCTGATCCACTTCGACTTCAGATTTGTGGAAGGTGACAAATATGGATCTATTTTCATTTTTCTGCATACCTACTACCAGTTAGAGCAGCACCATTTATTGAAGATGCTTTCTTTAGTCCATTATATGTTTTTGGCTTCTTTGTCAAAGATCAAGTGTCCATAAGTGTGTGTGTGTGTGTGTGTGTGTGTGTGTGTGTGTGTGTGTTTCTGGGTCTTCAATTCTATTCCATTGATCAACCTGTTTGTCTCTGTAGCAATACTATGCAGTTTTTATTAATATTACTCTGCAAGTAATATTAATTAAAAGGTCAGGGATGGTGATTCCCCCAGAAGTACTTCTTTTTTTATTAGATATATTCTTTTATTACATTTCAAATGTTGTTCCCTTTCCTGGTTCCTCTCTCCCTGAAAATCCCCTAACCCATTCCCCTCCCCCTGCTCACCTGCTCCCACTCCTGCTTCCCTGTCCTGGCATTTCCCTATACTGAGGTATGTAGCCTTCTCAGGACCAAGGGCCTCTCCTCCCTTTGATGTCCCACAAGGCCATCCTCTGCTGCATATGCATCTGGAGTCATGGGTCCCTCCATGTGTACTCTTTGGTTGGCAGTTTAGTCCCTAGGAACTCTGGGGAATACTGGGTAGTTCATATTGTTGTTCCTCCTATGGCGCTGAAAACCCCTTCAACTACTTGGATCCTTTCTCTAGCTCCTCCACTGGGGACCCTGTGCTCAGTTCAATGGTTGGTTAAAAGTGTCCCCCTCTCTATTTGTTATGCACTGGCAGAGTCTCCCAGGTGACAGCTATATTAGGCTCCTGTCAGCAAGCACTTGTTGGCATCCACAATAGTGTCCCCAGAAGTACTTCTATTGTTAAGAATTGTTTTTGCTATCCTGGGTTTTTGTTTTTCCATATGAAATTGAGAATTGGTCTTTCCATGTCCTTGAAGAATTGTGTTGGAATTTTGATGGGTATTTCATTGAATCTGTAGCAAATAATATATATAATATGACCTATGTATTTGGTAGAAGGCTCTGAGTATTACTGATCTTAAAAGCAGCTGAATATATAGTCAGCATTATATTTTCAAAGCAGAAAAGAGAAAGCAGATGAAGAAATCTTTAGGAGAACTTGAGGACAAGCCAAATAATATAAAAGAGTGCATAACATGAACTCTTGAGGACAAGCCAAATAATATAAAAGAGTGCATAACATGCATACATGTTATGGCAGTTTGAAAGAAAATGTCATCCATAGGCCCATAGAGAGTGACACTATTAGGAAGTGTGGCTTTGTTGGAGGAGGTTATAGGACAGACTTTGAGGTCTCAGAAGCTTAAGCCAATTTTCTCTCTCTGCTGCTGTGGATCAAGATGTAGAATTTTCAGCCCCTTCTCCAGTACCATGTCTGCTTTCATTGTGCCATGTTTCCTGCCATGACAAAATGTAAGCCAGCCCTAATGAAATGTTTTCTACTATAAGAGTTGCCATGCTTATGGTGTCTCTTTACAACAAGAGAAACCGTAAGACACATGTATAGATTTGTATACATATGATATGCATATATGATACAGATGCATACACATAACATGTACACATATGGTTCAAGTCCCATATGGGAAAGGAAAAAGCAAAACAGAACAATCATATAAAGAAATAATAATTTCAAGTTTTCAAATTTGTGAAACTTACAGATCCAAAAACCTCTGTGAAACCTGGGCAATGCAGTTCCTAGACAACTGTTGTGCCAGGAAGCATTCGTGAACCCCCAAAAAGACCACCAAAGAGCCTATTCCGATGCAACCGCATTAGGGTCTCTTCATTTAAACTCAAACTTGAGCCACACCTCCGTCTCTCATGCAAGAGAACAAGAGTGGACCCTGAGCCCAGTTTCAGGCAAGCATTTGTAGAGGAAAGAAGGGGGTATCTAGCCTAGTATACATCTGATAGGAAACCGTTATGTCCTTTAACATAATTGTCAAGAGCTGGGAGAAAAACTGTGAACAACCTGATTGGTGGTCTTTAGGAAGGGGAGTATCCAGGGTAGTCTTGTAACTAGAGGAACAGATTTGTTGGGGAATAACTTGGAAACTGGTTCTAGGTACCAGCCTCTTAGTCAACTTAAGTTTAACCTTAGGTCAGGTTCTGTAAGATGGAATCTTAACCCAAAAGATCTTGTCTCTCACCACTATGCTCAGAAAAACTCAACTAAAGCTGAAGGGAATGGAAGAGAAACAGGAAAATCAGGCATAAGATTATCCTCATCAAAAAGAAATGAATTACACAAAATACAACAATGAAAACATTAGTAGACTTAACTCCAGCAGAAAAATCTAGCAGACAATGAAAGAAGTTCCTGAGGAACTGAATGCTTTCCAAAGCCTAAAGTCAAATTCTCCAAAAAAAAAAAAAAAACCTGCTAGCTGACATCACCTATAATACTTTAGTGTAAGGTGGGTATAGGATGTGCTCACTTTAGCAACTGTTCTAGCTATAGCTTACATCTGCAATAGATCATTGGGAACAGTAACTATACATAGAATATTAACTGCTCTCTATTTTAAGTATTGTATTTATTTGCTTATTTAATTATTTATACACAAATACACACACAGGTCAGATATAACTTGCCAGAGTTTTACACCTACCAAAATGCAGGCCATTCGAATAAAACTCAGGTCTTAGGACTGACAACAAGCTGTTACCTACTGAAGTAACTTACTATACAAATTCCATTTAAAAAAAAAGACTGTTTGATGTAAAATTAATAAGATTGAATTCTGATATTAATATGATATATTAATAAATATAATTAACCTAACTATAGTATATAACATAAAATATAATTAGCATATTAGATAGTACATAATTCATTATATACTATATGTGATGTGATAAATAATACATATAATATGATCAACATAATATTGTGTTAATTGATATTAATATTTATATATGTCACCAAAAGACGGAAGACAACTGAAGTCAGAATGCATGTCAATGCATAACATATAATGAAATATAACTAAATACTCAACACTCAGAACATTGTGATA
Source organism: Tokudaia tokunoshimensis (assembly GCA_036184795.1). Taxonomy (NCBI): domain Eukaryota; kingdom Metazoa; phylum Chordata; class Mammalia; order Rodentia; family Muridae; genus Tokudaia; species Tokudaia tokunoshimensis. Next base: position 26,271,084 of record BTHU01000003.1, read on the forward strand.
TATCTGCTTCTTAATTTCTAGAGAATATATGAAATGACAATGAAACAAAAGATGATTTTAAAAATGTACTACACAGATGACTTGTAGAAAAGAAGAAATAAGTGAGCGATTAAAAATAGTCTAACATAAGCTGGAGAGTTGGCTCAGCCATTAAAGGCTAGACTCACAACCAAAAATAGTCTAACAGGGGCAGGGATCAGGGAGGTGAGAGGGGCACCTGATCTGGTATTGGGTGAAGAAAAAGGATTGAATCCCTGAGGGCCAGCAGAAAGAATGGAAACAGGCAACCAAGAAAGGTAGGCGTTGGGGGGACCCTCCAGAATGCACCAGACACCGGAGAGGTGAGAGACTCTCAGGACTCAAAGGAAGGGACCTTAGATGAAATTCTTGAGAGTAGGGAGAGGGAACTTATAGAGTTCACCTCCAGCAGGAAGACAGTGAGGGACGGGCTGCCATCCCACAGTCAAAACTCTGATCCATAGTTGTTCCTGTCTGAAAGAATTACAGGGATGGAAATGGAGAGGAGCCTGAGGAAAAGAAGGTGCAGTGACAGGCCCAAAGTCAGATCCAGCTCAAGGGGATGTCCCAAGACCTGACACTATTATACTGAGGCTATAAAATGCTCACAAAAGGGAACCTATCATGACCACACTCTGGAAGACCCAACAGCAGCTGAAAAAGTCAGATGCAGATGTTTGAACCCAACCAATGGACAGAAGCTTCTGACCCCACTGGATCACCAACCAATCAGCATATACCAGCTGATATGAGGTACCCAACTCATATACAAGAGAGGACTGCTGGGTCTGGGTTCAATCAGAGAAGATGCACCTAATCCTTAAGAGACTGGAGGCCCCAGGAGTTTAGAGGTCTGGTTGGGTCGTGATAGGGACATCCTCATGGAGACAGGGGGCAGGGAGGAGGTATGGGATGTGGAACAGTCGGAGGGTAGACTAGGAGGGGAATAAAATCTGGAGTGTAAAAATAAATAAATAAATAAATAAATAAAAGATTAAATAAAAAATATTGTCTAATGGACAGCTAGAAGTAAAGAGCGAATGGACATATCTCAGTAAAAGCAAATGACTAATTTTATTAGATACAAATCCACTATATTTTTATATTTAAAAGTCAATGATAACCAGAATAATTTTTGTCTTTTTTAATATATTTTTATTGATTATTTAAAATTTTCATATAATGCACTCATCAACCTACTATCCAGTCCTCCCAGGTCAACACATGCACGCGCGCGCGCACACACACACACACACACACACACACACACACACACACACGCATGCACACCATGGAGTTAGATTATGTTAGTCAACTACTCCTGAAATTGAGGCCCACTATAGAGTATATTCTACATATCCAGTGTTGCTCCTTTGAAGAAAACTGATTTCCCCCTCTCCCAGAAGCTATGAATTGTAAATTTGTTAGGCTTCTGGCAGAAAGCATTGTCATCATCCACAATGAGACACTCCAGACCCAGAAAGGAAATATTTTATGTTTTTTTCTTATATGTGGATGCTAACATCCCATCTTTGGACATGTATGTTTTATTCATACTATCCACAGAGGCTGCACAGCTGGCAAGGAATGGGGAGAGGAAGGGGTATTTCCTTGATTAATGATTGATGGGGAAGGGCCCAGCTTATTGAGATCATGCCATCTCTGGAAAGCTGATCCTGGGTGATATAAGAAAGCAGGCTGAGCAAGTCCTAAGGAGCAAGCCAGTAAGCAGCACCCCTCCACAGCCTTTGCTTCAGTTCATGCTTCAGGTCCTACTTTGAGTTCCTGACCTGAATTCTTTTAGTGATTGGCTGTAACCTTCAAGGTTAAATAAAACCTTCACTCTCCAAGTTGCCACTAGTCACGGCCATTATTTCAGTAGTAGATAACAAACTTGAACAGGAACCAATTTATATTTTTCTCAAAGTATATGATATGAATAACAATACATTTATTAATTTGGAAGTAAAAAAGAGTAAACATGTATATCACAAAGAATATATATTTATGAAAAGGTAGGGGAACTATATTTGGGTCATATTTTACTATATATGATATAGATTACAGGAGCATAAGTATTACCAAAGGGTGAGTAAAAAATATTTCAATGAGCAGTCAATCCATAAAAAGTACCAAAACATTAATAATTGTGTGGCAAAAAACAAACGAGTGTTTAAAAATACATAAAAAGAAATTGAAAAGAAAGTAGAAAAATTGTCAAGTATGCAAACGTATTTGAAGTGTTAACTACAACCTGGAATAATAACACACATAAGCAACATCATCAACAATTTGGGGAATTTCAATCTCACTACTAACAATTTGACTCAGTTCATGTTTATGAAATGTATCTAATATACAGCTTAAATTTTAATATTCATCAAATGAACTATTGGGGGGAGCCCATACATGATGTCTTGTAAAATATGTATCTATAAGCATGTTTGGCATAAATAAAACTTGTATAACATGCCTTCATTTTAAACTGGAATTAAACACGTATTTTTAAATTTTCAGCATGAAGAAAGTAAACTACAAGAATACTTATTTATTAGTAATATTATAGTGTAATGTTTATTAAACTACTAATAACATAGGGTCAAAGAAGTAATTTTTTAAAATAGAAATATCGAGCACTTGACCTAAGATCAAAACCAAGGTCAAGATTTGTTCTCTTGCCACTTCAAATTTAGCATTATTAAACTCAGGCTGCTTATGGAAAACTGTTAAACATGGATGCAAAGAAGCCTAAGAACAAGACGTGTAAAGATTACTGTTTGTGAATACAAACCCTTAGGCCTTAAGTTACATCCATTCTTTGGATATTTGCCAGTACAACACAATACGAACTCAAGCCAAAATAAGCTGCTTTGTGGATATTGATTAACTGACTCTGGAATTTTCATGGGCAATAAACAGAGTCAAGACCTTCAAACACAAGACTGAGGACCCACCAAACTGCTTTCCAGAGTGGTTGAACCAGTTTGCAATCCCACCAGCAGTGGAAGAGTGTTCCTCTTTCTCCACAACCTCTCCAGCACCTGCTGTCTCCTGAGTTTTTTATCTTAGCCATCCTGACTGGTGTGAGGTGAAATCTCAGGGTTGTTTTGATTTGCATTTCCCTGATGACTAAGGATGTTGAACATTTCTTTAGGTGTGCGGATATAGCTATCACCTGGGAGGCTCTCCTAGTGCATGACAAATACAGAAGGGGACACTCTCAGCCAGCCATTGAACTGAGCACTGGGCCCCCAATGGGGGAGCTAGAGAACCGACCCAAGGAGCTGAAGGGGTTTGCAGTGCCACAGGAGGAGCAACAATATGAGTCACCCAGAGCTCCCAGGGACAAAAACCATCAACCAAAGAGTACACATGGAGTTACCCATGGCTCCAGACACATAGGCAGCAGAGGATGGTCTTGTTAGACAACAAAGGGAGGAGATGCCCTTGGTCCTGGAAAGACTTGATGCCATAGTATAGAGGAATACCAGGACAGGGATGCGGGGGAGGGTTGATTAGGGAAGGAGAGATGGCTTATGGAATTTTGGGGGGAGGGGGAACCAGGAAAGGGAACAACATTTGAAATGTAAATAAAAAGTATATCTAATAAAAAAAATACAAGACTGAAAAATGACATTCAAGGCCTGACTTTGCCTGATTTCAGGCTTTACCTTAAAGCCAGTGATCAACCGAGTGTGGGGTTGGTAAAAGATAAACCAGCATAGTTCAGTAGGAAAGAAGGGAGAGCTAAGAAACAGACCCACACCACAGAGATCACTGACAGTTGATAGAGCAGCAAAGGCAGAACGATGGAGCAGATTAAATCTTTCACAATCTGGGTGCATACATTGCAATCTTCACAAATATTAACTTAAAGGGGACCAGAAGCCTTAATGTGAAAAATTACATATCTGGATGATAATAAAAGTCTTGAAGTTAAGTTGGCTGTGACTTTTCAAACACAACAACCCAGTCAGATTCCTAAAGGAATAATTGATCAACTGAACTTCTTTACGATTTATAACCTCTAGTCTGAAGAAAACATAGTCATAAGAGTTACAGGCTTGGAGAAAGTATTTTCAAAAGGTATTTGATAAATGGTTTGCAGAGCAGTCATGTTCGTTTGTTTGTTTGGGGTTTTGTTTTATTTGTTTGTTTGTCTTATATCCATACCTGCATGCACAGAAGTTATATGGATCCCCACACGATCTCTTCACATAGTTTTCTCTATTATTAATATCAAACAATTGTGGGTGTTCTTCCTGTGGTGGATGAGTTGGCATTAAATACTCATGTGTTGTTAACTAATGTTGTTGTGCACATTAGGATTTACTTTTTGTGTGACGAATTTCGTTGGACATTGACAAATGATAATTGTCATGGGTCATCATCAAAAATTCTACACAACAGCTTCACCACCATATGCTTCAACAGTTCTTTCCTTACCCCGATCCTCCAGTTGCCAGAAAGCACCCATCATCTCACAGTCTATGATTTTGCCTTTGAAAGGGTGTCTTTTGACTGAATCATACATGGCATAGCTCTGTCAGACTCAAAAACTCTCACATCTCTTTCTGGGAAGATGATTCATTTCTACATTCACTGAATAATATTCAATTTCATACACATAAAACAGTTGATTCTCCTAAGTATGGAAGTATGTTTTATTTGGTGATGGGTTTCTTCTAGTTTAATTTGTTTTTACAATTATCAATAAAGATTCTGAAAACATTTTATATTTAATCTTTTAGAGAAATGTAAGCTTTCAGTTCTTTGGGTATTAAGGTGATTTGTAGCTTTTTGGGAATCTACCCAAAGTTGCTATTCCCTTTGCACTGTGTTCCCTTTGTTGTTCATCCTTGGGGTGGGTGGTATCTGTGTTTTGAGTTTCAGTCTTTTCTATGTAACTACCTCAGATGTATGTTTTCATATATATCTCTGTAATGGCCATTAAATAAAGCATACATGTGTGCCCATTTGCTCTCTGTGTATCTTTTGTAAGTTTCTTCGAATCTTCCATTGGCCTGTTTATTTGTCTTGAGCTGGGAGAATTCTTTGTCTATTTCTATACTCATGCCTTATCAGTATCAAACATATATTTTCCAAAGATGTTCTTCAATTTTATGACTTCTATTTTTATTACCTTAAGAATAACTTTCACAGAGTAAAAGTTTGTATCTGTGATGCAGCTGTGTAGGGATGATGTATTGGTTGTCGAATATAAGAATTCAACCGACTCCATGTTTCTAAGATGTGCTCCGGGGGTTTCCTTTAGATGTTTAGTAATTTTCTTCTTGCTTATGGTACTGCTACTCACTTTGAGATGGGTTTTATGAAAGCTGTGAGATCTGGGTTTACGTTCGTGTTCCTGCAAGCTCATATCAAATTCCGATAGTTTTATTGATGAGTGTATCTACTCTTTTGGAAATCCCTTTCCTAAATAAAAATAAGCTTATAGGATGGTCAGTTTCTGAGTTCTCTACTCTGATTCTATTGGTTTTTTTTTTCATCAATACTACATTATCTTTGTGGAGAAGGGTTGTTTCTTTGTTGTTTTGTTTGGTCTTATTGGTTTTCTGAGACAAAGTTTCCATATGACAGGCCAGCTTTGGACTCCTATGTAGCCCAGGCTGGTCCCAAACTTAAGATCCTATTGCCTTGATCTCCCAATAGGACTACCTTGATTCCTATGGTTTTATTTGAAAATTGAATAAGCTTGGTTCTCCCATTTTGTTCCACTTTAGTACTGTGTCAGATTATTTTGTATTTTTTTATTTTTGCCTATGCAGACAAACTTTAGACTACATTTGATGATATCCATAAAGTAACTTGTCAGAATTTTGATCTGGATTTCATTTAATATATGGAAAAATATGGAGAGAACATTTTCAACAGACTCTACCTCTCCTTGAACACCAAATACATGGCCATTTACTAGAACTTCTGGTGTTTTTTGTCAGAGTTTTATAATTTTTTTATGCCGGTTTCTGTGGACTTCAGCTCATTTTAAAAAATGAGTCAATGGGTTCTTATTTCTTACTTATTATGCAATAATAATTTATCTTATTCTTAGTTTTTCAGTCAGATTCTGTTGGCACCAAAATATTTATACAGAACCACAAGATGGTCATTATACTAAGACTTTACACTAACTGAACTCCACTTGTTTGAACAGTGGAACTCTAATATAAAACCAATGTATTATAAAAACTTGATTTATTATGAAGTGAATATATAATCATTACATTTTTATTTAACATTTGGATTAACATATTAAACCGCAATTTTGACAAAATATCTTTAGCCCATATAAACAAAGGTTTTTTTTCTTCTAGAAAGTGATAATTGTATTTTTTTACTATTAGTTTTATTTCACATTTAACATTTGGACAGGATGTTAAAATTGTACAGGATTTTTACATTCATTTTTTACTTGAGTAATGACTATTAAAGTTCTTCAACTAAATCCTTTAAGCCACAACAATGCTAAATATTTGAGGACAGCAATTCACTTGTAAGGAATATTCTCTGCACCCTGATAGGATTCAATATTCTGATTTCAACAATAACAAGTGGGGCCTACAATATTACAACACTCTAAAGTATGTAAAAGATGCTTTGTATAAACATTGTCTAAGTTTTTGAGATTATGTTGCTTACACTGTATTATGAAAAGCCAATACCTTATGTAAGCCACAATTGATACATACTTGATCTTATATACATAATTTCCAACTTAACTTATGAGGCTGTTTTTTTTTTCCATACATGCTAAAGCATGGACTTACAACCCAAATCAGCACTTGGTTTCCATTCTGAATTTTATACTTAAACTTGGAATCAAACTCTTGGGTCTAGAACAGAAGCAAGTCAATAAAAACAAGAACACTGGCAATTCGCTGTTATAAATAACTTAACGTGTAACTGCAATACACTTGAAAACTCCTTACCTGGTTCAGCACCATCCTGCTAATGTTACAAAACTCTACCTGATACTGACCTTTAAAAGAAGCCAAGGACAATCTTTTTCACAGACGAAAAGACCATAAAAGTAATGGTCTGCCACTGCCAGAAGCTCTGTCTGAACCTCTGCAGAGAATTATTTGCCAAAAGGGAAAGAGGTGAATTAAAAAGGATTCTGTAATATGCACCATCCTTAATGAAGGAGCTAGAAAAGAAATCGAATCTGCATTAGGTGGGAAAAATTGGGAAGAAAAGGGTGGAAGCTGCATTACTAGATAGGCAGTGTTGTGCAATTTTGCTTAAAAAAAATTCTGTATGTGTGGTCAGCAGGACCCTTGACTTTTACCTTCTAACATGCTTCTACATTTAAATGTTTCTGTTCCACTCTCAGCTGGCTGTCTGCAGCTGCTGCAAATTGATTTATCTCCAGATAATGGCTGAAGCTGATGACCAAAATGTCACTGTGAAACTCTTTAGCTATTTAAGGTGTTTTGGGCCTAATATAACCTGATATTAACCCTATTTTTAAATGTATTAGCATCTGCACAATTCTTAAAGGCCTTTCAAATTCCCCTTAATACGCAAGATCTGTTTTTCACCCCACAGCAATTGGAGAAAGCAATGTAGAAGCTGCAGGAAAAATGCTGTGTTAGCCACAGCTGGGAACACACCAGTTACAGAGAATGCCAAGACCTAGATTTTGTGAAGAGCATCAATTCAGATCACATTCAGGATTCTGGAAATACTACATGAGTTACTACATTGCCAGGAAAACAGTCTAATGTGAATGAACGAGGTCTCATTTTTTTTTTAATTCTCTATTCCTTACATAATCTTCAAACACTATAAATATCTCAGAGATCTGTCTGTTAAAGAAGTACAGTGTTGGGAAGAGCTGAGTAAATAATTTTGAAATATGAATATATGCTATTATTCACAAATAGAATATTGTTAGTTGAAGTTGATTCTCACTATAAATCTAGGAATGTTTAGTAAAAATACTTTTCTTATATATTCTTTGCGGAGTATAGTCACATTTGTACATTGTTGGTCATTGAGACCATTTCCAGTCCCTGGGTCTTGCTTATAATGCTCAGGCACGGCTTGAGAGCAATGGGGTTCTTTTAATAAGATCTTACATAAAATAGGGAATAGTAATCTGACTTGATAAAAAGAAAATCTAATCTAGAGCTCTATTTTTTCTGTGAAAATTTCTAAAACTATAATTAGCAATAAGTGATGCTTCTGGTTTTCATAAATGATTTGTAGGTTTCCATCAAGAACTAACCTATTAGCAATGTTCAAACTCTATACTAAATGTATCATGATATAGTTAACATAGGCTCAACTTGTATGACTTAAAGAAATAGATTTATTTATAATCCCCATGTATAAACTGAGATTTTTATTTCTTTAATGGATTCTGGGTTTTCTACAACATTAGTGGCTGATCTGTTTTTACACATAAATTAAATACAACCACATTCAATGCTTAATAATTTTATGAGAAACATGGCTGTGCGCTAAACCTTTTATAGCATCTGTGCTTGTTTATATTTTTTAAAAAAATGAAAACAGAGATTTCATTAACACATTTTATCACAGACAAGATTAACTCTTCCCTCACAGCACCAATTCATTTTAAGTTCTAGGCAAACTATTCCTAGTTCTGGAATGTTTCAAATACAAGGAATTAGCTATTAACTGATAATGTATGTATGAAAATATAATTCACCTAATAGTAAAATAGAAACCCCCAAGCTTCAGTCATTGTAGTAAATAAAAGGGTAAATATGTAGGAAGCAATTAAAAGAAATATCAAAGAAATATCTGCATTAATGGATACTAAGTAGAAAGAAAATTAGGTCACTAAGTGGGGACATGTGCAATGAATCATCTGATGTCGTATGTAAAAAGCATTTGGCGTTTATTTGAAACAATGATCTTTAGATAGAAAGTGCACATATAAAACGTCCATTTTAATCTAAGGAAAAAACAAGTGACTCTGCTGTAATTAACACATCTGCATGAAAACAGATCACAAATCATTTTGTTTGTTCATCACAATATTAATATATATTTTACACATTGAATTTCTAGACTCTAGATAAATATGAAAAAACAGTATAAAGAGGTTAGGGTTGTGAAATTGTTGTTAATATGCAAGCATCAATCAAATTTCCAAAAACAGTTATAATATTTTGAACTTATTTCCTTGACAAAAATAGATTTCTATAGTTAAAGATTTATTAATTATTGCTTCTCAATATAATTGGCTGTGGGTTTAGTAAGACAATTGGTGTGTTTAAAATTTTACTGATTGAGATGTTAATCACTGTCTGCATTGATATACTGGAAAAAAAAAAACAACCTTTTTCCTTCAACATTGTAACCTGCCATGAACAACTTAGTAACAAAGAATCAACAACAAACACCCAATATTGAAGGGATAACATATTTAACTTTTTTAAAGTAATTACTTTTACTTAGTATAGATAATTCATTTCATCATTTTGGAAACTAATTTACTGGAATTCTGAAACTGGCAACATTTTAACATGAAAGTCATGTAAAAATTTAAAGGTAGTCTTAATATTTAGGCTGAAATGTTATTATTTCATACTTTATTCCAATTGATGCTTAATTACAATAAAAGGAAGGATTTTATCTGCGAAGAATGAGGAGACCCAAGTGTGTTTTCCTAGAGTAGTTGTTTTCCTTCTGTTATGAAAGACAAATACAAAAGGGGAGCCCCATTGTTTCCAATTAATTTAATAAACATATTGACCTACAGTGTGACTCTGTTACCCCCTTCCATTTCTGTTTCTCAAAACTGCAGAGTTCACACACATGAGCATCAATACCTGTGCATAACAGGATTTGATGTGTCTTTGGGTGAATGCAGTGCCCATGGCCATAGGGAATGGATGTGTACTGCCAGGTTGATACCAGCTGAGTAATATAATGTGGTGCCGTTAGGAACATTATTCACAGTTGATGAACACATACCTTTTCTTGTGCAACACATACATTTCGGTAAGAAATGCATAGATCATTTACCGAAGCACATTTATTATAGCAAAATGTGTACCTCGACTAATGAAACACATAGATCATAGAGTAAAATGATTATACTTAGAGTTAACAGACTTAACTATTTATGGATATTTTGGGGACAATACAGTTTTAGCTAGCAGAGCAAAATTGAGGTTAGAAACAAAGAAACACATGGGTTAATTTGTTAATTCTACTTTGTTGTTGACAAGTGGTTTAAAAGTAAAGCTATTCTGTATCTCTTTAGCTTTACAGTTTCTTCTGTGATTACATATGCATTGTTGATATGATACAGCATTTAGCATCTCTTCCATGATGTTTATCAGTATTGAATATGAGTAGCAGGGAAAATCTGAAATATGATACTTAGAGAAGGCGGCGGGGGGGGGGGAAATCTGAGAGTGCCAATTTATTGCTTCTTTTCAAATAGAATTTACCACTTGCACTTTGACACAACTGTATTCTGGGACTGGCAGTGTATCTTGACACATCTACCTTTATCTGAGGTAACAAATGCCAAGGAAAGCCAGAAATAGGAAGTGAGCCAAGGCCCCTGCCCCTGGAGGGTCAACAGTAAGCTATCAATTCCCACTGTATAAATTCAGTTAGTTCAGGCTCGCTGATACCCTAAGGAATACAGCAGGTCAAACACTTTGTTTATGACTAAGGAATTCCTCAGTATGTCCAGCTTGGACCATGATCTTAACTCAGCAAGCTGGGAATAAATGCGAATTCCAGGCTCCTGCTTTATTGAGAACATAATTCACATAGACAAACACTGGACTGAAAAGCCTTGCGAGATTGATCTGATGTGTATCATTGCTATGCATGGCTTATGAAAACCTGGCCTACCCTGGCCTCCTCTAGTAGCTGTGCACATGGCTTCTGCCTGCTTCAGCCATTGTTTTGAAAAGAGAAGTTAAGGAATTATCTCCTCCATTTTGCTTCTTTTTAATTCTGTTATTATATGAGTTGAACAAAAGCATACAGAGAAGAAGCAGGGGAAAGTAAGACCAAATATGGTAAAATCACTCATCACAGTAAACAGAGCCTTGGTATGTATGTAATAGAGAACGAATGCTCGTGTTCATCGCTCAATACAATACAGCGAACCAAATCGTTTATCTGCAGAAGAAACCCATCTCACTTTCTCTCTCTTCTCTCTCTTCAGGGTCATCCCCCTGACATTCACAAAGCTCTTCATTCTAGGAGGCGGCATTGCCTGTAGTTTACAGCTGGCTGGTGAGCTGCTCTACCCTTGCCTTCCACTTGAAAACCTGACCGCAGATGTGCATTGTATTTGAAAGCTTCTATTTTCTCGTATTTACTTACAGTGCGTCATTATTCAATCTTTCATTTTTAGGTGGTTTGTTTATTTCCCCTCCCCCATGCTGTACAGTGCAGGTCTTGGATATAGAGGTGTAAGAGATGAAACTGGATTAACTGGAATATTCAATGTGATGCACAATGGGCTTTTCACTGAGATACTCCACTCCTCAAGTTATAGGGGCTCATTTCATTATTCGGTGAACTCTCCTGCGACCTGCGATTTCACTATATAATTTATGTTTCCTGATACAATTCAACAGTGTAATGTTATGATTTATGTGCTTCATTTATAATTTGATCATCTCAGTATAATGCATGTTTTTCTACATGATTTATGTACTTTATCCTATAATATATGTGTTTCGCTATATTATATATGTTTTCATCAGCTATGTATTATGGCACTGGTGACACATTCCTAGCAAAGGAGGCAGGATATCCCAGCCTGAGGGGAAGTCTGGGGGTTAATTGCAATCAATTCACCTTCCACACAATTAAACTTTCATCTATCTGCGAGAGCTTGTGAACTGAGTCAGCCTAACATGGCAGCCTCCGGAAGGCACCTGTGCCAGCGTCCCTGCTCCCTACATCCAAGAGAAAGAAAACCCCAGCAGCAGAACAAGCCATTAGAGCTCCGTACTTTGGTTTACTTCAGAACAACAAAAGGTCATTAATCACACTTCAGTCCTTCTGATATAACCTGATTCATGTTATACCAGGCCCATTTATAGAAATGCTGGAAATAGTAAACCTGCATTGCAAATAAGCAATTTAAAAAAATTATTTAAGAATGATATTGCAACAACCACACAACTTTGCAGTAACTACTTTGAGACAATCGTTCATTAAGCTCATTACTGCAGCAAGTATCACTGAGTTGTATGTCAGGTGTGTTCGTTTAGGAAGGTTTCTTCCTGCTCTAGTTACCCATGGAATACTCATTTATTCAACAGACAGGCATTAAGCAATTAATTTGTTCCAAACAAATATGAAGCAAACCAAAAGCCCTAGCTTCACAATACTTACATTCTGTGGTGGGAAACAAGCGATATGCAAAATGAATAAAAAGCAAAATAACACTGTAGATTATAATATGCAGCAACATAAAACAGAGAAGTAGAATAAACACTCATAGGTGGGTGGTAATGCTTCTGTTAATTAACTTAAGTCTACATTTTATTTTGATTTCTCAAGTTTTTTCATCATTCTTCAGGATCTCATACATGTATATGATGAATTTACGATCATATATATTCACCTATTTCCCGCTCCAATTACCCTCCCTCCTCCAAAAACATTTCCCTCCCAACTTCATGTCTTATTCAATCACCAGCTCCCAAATCTGGTCGCTGCTGACTGTAAGTACATAGGTATACTGATGCTGTTTAAATTAAGTAAGGACATGCAAAAGGTTTGTTAAGAAAACATGGGAACAACGAATTAGAATGTGAGAGACATGGGTATTAGTATATGGAAAGGAACAGGATGTGCAGGAAGCTTAAAGTTGAAGTAAACCCAGGGTGGTCTAGAATGAATGAGGGATCAAACTGACAAGAAGAGGATTGATATGGTGTAAGTAGAGGGAGAATTTCCAGGAAAGCATAAAGTAAAATGAGATCAAGAAGGGCCATGTAGAAATTGCAAAGACCTTGAAGCTTCCTGTGCACAAGAAGGGAGGCCTGAGATAGAGAGTGGAGTGCTAACCATGACCTGAGCTGCCTTCTGCTTTGCCGAGCTACTCTGTGTATGCTACACATGGTTATAGACAAAGACAGAAAGGTGGGCCAAGGGAGTGTAGGGTTATTGCACAAGTCTGGGCTAGAGTATCCTGTCAGTGGGTCAATTAAGAGTGGTAGCCGTAGAGATAGTGGAAATTATTTAGAGTCTGGAGAGTATTTCATGTTAAGCTGAAAATGCTCTCTGAGGGACTGACAAGCATGTGAAAGGGAGGCCAACTTATTCACAAGGACATTAGAGTAGAAGATTAAAGGAAATACTTTAGCACTTGCATAATATATTTATTTTACTGTTAAAATTGTTAAAAAAAAAGAGAGATTGGGTTGCTGCATAGTTTTTTTAACAGAAAGAATATAGTGATAGCTAGAGAATTAATAAACCAGCTCAGTCAATGTTTTTTATATGCATACCCAGATAAAGTTATTCCCTTCTCTTTGTTCTGTGAATTTCTTCTGCCTTACCTTCTCACCATATTTAGTCTCCGAAAAGGTTGGTTTTATGTATGTATGTATACTCATGTGTATGACTATCTTTAGTTTAGTAATATGAGTACAGAATTGCTGTGTCTATAGTTACCATGTTTTGCTTTGCTTAAATAAATTGAGATCATTCCAAACAATCATGTACTTAATTTTGCTTTCATCAATATATACATCAAATACTAATAGTTCATTGGTTTGAGAAGTTCATCCATGAATATAATATGTTTTATTAAATTCACCTCCCACTTCTGCTCCTAAACCTCTACATACAAATTTACTATTTCAACCTCATACACTTTTTAATTTTTAAAACATTACTTTTTATTTATTCTTGGAGAAATTCATGTAATACATTTTATCATAATCTTTTTTGGTTTTCTAACTCCTCCCTGATTCTCTTGCCTCAGTACCCAACTTCATTTTGTGATCTTTCTCTAAAGAAAGGAGAGAGAGAGAGAGAGAGAGAGAGAGAGAGAGAGAGAGAGAGAGAGAGAGAGAGAAAGAAGAAGAAGAAGAAGAAGAAGAAGAAGAAGAAGAAGAAGAAGAAGAAGAAGAAGAAGAAGAAGAAGAAGAAGAAGAAGAAGAAAGAGGAGGAAAAAGAGGAGGAAGAAGGAAGGAAGGAAGGAAGGAAGGAAGGAAGGAAGGAAGGAAGGAAAGAAGAAAATGAAAAAGAAAAGACACTAGAAAGCATCAGGTACAATGTGTCAGTCCTGCCTAGGGGACCTGTTGCACAGTGTGGTTGATATACTCAATATCATTCCATATAAAAGTTTGTTGTTTCCTTCCCCAGCAGCTATCATTTTGCAAATAGTTTCTTGACAAGAGGTGGGAGTTTGTGCCTATCTCCTTTTCTTTCTGGTGGGTTTAATCTGGCTTTAACTTGTGCATAGTGTCACAGTCTCTGTAGGTGTTTGAAAATTCTATTTCCTTAAACTCATCCATCACCTCTGGCTCATACAATCTTTATGCCCCCCTCATCTGCATAGACCTCCGACCCTTGAGGAGAGAGTCATGATAAGAACAGGGCTGAGTGCTCTGGTCTGGCACTCTCTGCACAATGTGCACACTCCCTGTGTTAACTGCCACCTACTGTCCAAAAGCTTTTCTAATAGGAGTTAAGTGATACACTAGTCTATGTGTACAACCATATGTCATTAGGAGTAATTTCATTGCTATGTTCATTAAACAGATAATATTCATAGGTTTTCCTCTAGGCCTGTCACCTATCTAGTCTTGAGTTCTTGACCTCATTAACAACATCAGGAATGGGTTCCATCACATGCAGAAGGCCTTAAATTCAACTTTTAAAAAAGTTAACCTCAGAGCATCTGTACCACTATTGCATCTGTGAGAGCATCTTGTGGGTAGTTCATTATTATAGCTCAGGGTGTTTTTTTTGAATTAGTCTCTAAAAATACTGATTATTTGAATTCATGTAAGTCACTCCACAAATTCTTAGAATAAAGGTTCAAAATAAGTTTATGTTTTGAAAGAACAAATAATTAGTGGTGTTATTATAGAAATGTTTCTCAATTTTTAAACAAAATATTAAATTTCAATGATAGAGCCTACTAGAGTATAATCACTATTTTTATTAAAGTGACATTAAATGGTATATTCAAAGATGAATGAAAGAGAAGATATAAATGTATGAAAATAATTATGTTTCCTTTGCTTGCCTAATATAAACTTTTGTTCTATTATAATTTGAAAGTATAGCTTTATAATGTGTGTCAATATAGAAAAAATCTATTAAGAAAGTTCTGAAAAGTCCCCATTTGCTGAATTTAAATATAAAATTTCTGGGATACAATCTCTAACATTTCTCTTCCGCATGCACAGGACACAGCAGTATCCCCTCTACGTCTACCTTTGTAAAATAAGACAACAGGCAAATGATAGCGCATGGACCAGAAGTGGTCAGGTAGGAAGTCCATCACTCTTCATTAAGAAAGATAATTGGTAAAATTAAAGGTAGAGAATCCAGGCATAGACATTTCCACTCTGCTGACCACTTTCAGTGCTTCTTGTGTACTAGCCAGTGTCCTGGTTTTCAGGGGTTGACCAATGAAAGAGTCAGGTATTTTTAAAAAGTGTGTTGAAGCCATGGCACATGAATGCCTAAGGTTATGAAAAGTATGAAATAAAGTCATAGAAGCAGCTGGGTCAGCTCAGAGCAATGGCTTCCTGTGACAGCTCTTGGAAACAATGAGATATGAATCCAGGTGCAAAGGATAATATAGACCCACTTAGAAAAAAGGGATTGTGGAGATGCTAGGACATTAAAGGAGTGAGGAGCTATTGGTGGAGAAAATGCCAAGTCTGCCAAGCCTAAGTGTCAACTTTCAGGGCTTAACCTGGGAGGGTAAGCAGAGGGCAGGTTCTCAAACATTTGGGAACCTGTAGGTCAGATTTACCTTGGGGGATCTGAACTTACCTTCCTGTCTGCTTGATACGTGTGTGTGTGTGTGTGTGTGTGTGTGTGTGTGTGTGTGTGTGTGTGTGTGTGTGTGTGTGTGTCTGAGAGACGGGGGAGGAGAAAGAGTATGTGTGTGCGTGTATGTGTATGTATGTGAGTGCATGTGTGTTTGTATGTGTATGTAAGTGTATATGTGTGATTGTATGTATATGTGTGAATGTGTGTGTCTGAGTGTGTGTGAGAGAAAGAGAATGCGTGAGTCTGTGTGTGAGTATGTTGGAGTGTGTGTGTGAGTGATTGTGTGTGTGTGTGTGTGTGTGTGTGTGTGTATGCACGCGTGCGTGTGAATGGATCATGGATCCTTGCAAGTTTATGTGAGAGAGGAACTCAGGTTGGTCAGAACCCTAGAATAAGCCACCTCAGACATGGACCTCAAGCTCGTTTTTCTCACTGTCTTCTGGATGTACAGTCATTTCCTGCACAGTTTGGACCTGAAAGTCGTAAGCATTGTCTTTCCCGTGGTGAGCCTTACATTTTACCTGCTGATGGTTTGTTTTAGTACCACTCGTGACCTGCTTGCTCGTTGTCTCCCATGCATGACTAATCAGCCTTTGCCTGAGAGAACAGCGAGGTGGCAGCCCAAAGGGATGCACAGGTTTCGCTTTGCTCAGCTCAGCTATGTCTAGGTAATGTATATGGCTGCAGCCTCCACTATACTGTCTCTCACAAAAAAAGTGGGCAACAGATGAAGATTTTGATTTTCTGCAAAGAAAAAAAGAATGAGATTGTGGTCTTCCTATGGGGTTGCCCTGCTCCTCAGCTTCTTCCGACCTTTCCCTAATTCCACCACAGGGGTCCCGGCTTCTGTCCATTGGTTGTGTGTAAGTATCTGCATCTGACTATTTCAGATGCTTGTTGGACCTCTCTGTTGGGCAGCCATGCCAGGCTCCTGTCTGTAAGCACATCATAACATCAGTAATAGTGTCAGGCCTTAGTGTTCTCCCCTGATCTGGATCCCAATTTGAGCCAGTCACTGGACCTCCTTTCCCTCAGGCTTGTCTCCATTTTTGTACCTACAGTTCTTTCAGAATTTTAAAATTCTGGGTCAGAGTTTTTGACTGTGGGATGGCAACCCCATCCCTCCACTTGATACCCTGTCTTTCTACTGGAGGTGCACTCTACAAGTTCCCTCTCCCTACTGTAGAGCATTTCATCTAAGATCCCTTCCTTAGGGTCCTGAGAGTCTCTCACCTCCCAGGTGTCTGGTCCCCCCCAACTCTTACCTCCCGAGGTTGCCAGTTTCTATTCTTTCTTCTGGGCCTCAGGGCTTCAGTCCTGTCCAACCAGACAGCATACACCAGCTGATATGAGGCCTCTGACACATATACAACAGAGGATATCATGGTCTAGCCCCAGTGAGAGAAAATGCACCTAACCCTTGAGAGATTTGAGGCCCCAGGGAGTGGTGGTGAAATCTGGTGGGGTGAGGGTGGGGTGGGGTGGAGACATCCTCTTGGAGACAGGGGAGGAGATATGGGATGAGGAGCAGTCAGAAGGGAGAACGGGAGGTGGATAATAACTGGACTGTAAAAAAAAAAGGTTAAAGAATAAAAGAAAGAAAAGAAACAAAGGAAAGTAAAGAAAAAAGAAAAGAATGGAAAGGAAAGGAAGAGAAGAGAAGAGAGAAAAGAAAAGAAAAGAAAAGAAAAGAAAAGAAAAGAAAAGAAAAGAAAAGAAAAGAAAAGAAAAGAAAAGAAAAGAAGGAAAAGTATCCCAGTATTTCTAGTACTGATCATCCAGGGCACCCAGGGAAGGAGACTCAAGAAAGAAATAAAGTCTAGTGATCCAGAAAAGAAACCTATCTTTCAATCAGTTCTCAAAGTTTCTTCAGGCCTCTGTTTGTGTTTGTATTGCATTTAACTGAAGATGTTTGTCAAATGCTTTTATAGTAGTTACAACAATTGAAGAACTACACTATCTTGAGAAAAATCAGTGTACGTGCATATGTGCATGTATGTGTGTGTGTGTGTGTGTGTGTGTGTGTGTGTGTGTGTGTGTGTGTGTTACAGCAGGCATGTGGAGTTTAAGGGCAACCTCAGGTGTCAGTCCTCACTTCTACCTTGTTTGAGACAGAGATGCAGTGAGGTAAGCCAACACTTCTTCATCAACATCCAGGGCTTCTCATGGCTCCACCCACTAATTAGCCCAGGGTGCTGGGATTACAGACTTGCACTTTACATGTATCCTTGTGATTCAAACTCATGTCCTTAGGCTTGTCCAGAAATTGTTTTACCAACTGAGCCATCATTCCAGTCCTATTCTAAGTCATTAACCCATTTTTCCACCTCATATCAACCCAAAGAAGTTGGGTTGACAGAATCTATAATCCTTCCAATTTTAGGAGTGAAAAGTCAGATACGGAGTGGTGACTAACTACACAAGATCACACCACTGTTCAGTGACACAGTCAGGATCCTATCTGTTTGTTTGGCTTCAGAATCTATAACTATGTATCATCTTATAGAATGCCAAGGTCTGAGTAATGTGATTCAAATATAACAGAACATAATGATGTCATAATTAATGTAACTTGAGACACATGTTTAGATACACAAATCTTGCAATTACTTGTGTTTCCATTCTCCAAGATCTTCACTCCTGGCAACCTGATCCATATATCAATAGAGGAGACTGTAAAATATTAATAATTACACATAACCTTCATTAGCCTAAATGAAATCTTCCAGAGGTTTCTCATAGCTCATAAAATTAGATGTGCAGTTGCTATTATGGTGTGTGAAACAATGTGCCCATCACAGCCTCTACTTTCCAGGCTCCCAGGGTCTTTCATTGCAAAGCCCTCTAGTGCATGTGTTTTCTTCCTGCAGAGGGGTCTTTGGTGGCTTCCTCTTCATCATGCAGATGTAGGTCAGCTTCTGACACTACCTGTTACAATTCAATTCTTCCATATTTCCTGAATAGTTCCTTTCCACATCTTTTTCTTGAATGGCCACCATAATATTTATCTTTAAAGCTATGTTACTTGTTCACGTTTTTTTACAGTTATCATCCTCCCCCCGTCCCCCGTGCCTACAGGAGAACCATGACACAATAGAGAAAGTTTGTTCACTGCTCATTTATGTGGGAGCAAGATAAGACCGAGAACACAGGGACATTTTCAAGGACACTAGTGCTCAACACTCTGCCTTTAAATAAAATAAATGGATTATCCAAAGAAATAAGTTAACTGAAAGCTCCCATTCAGTCGATGATAAAATTCTGTTTACCTTATGAAAAAGCTTCACTCTAATGGTGAGCATAAAATGAGAGATTTATGAAATTCCCTAACGGTTAGAGAATCAATATAATGAAATGCACAGAACTTTGAAGTCAAACAGACCTGCTTAGAATCCTAAAATCATTAATTAGAGGCTTTATGAACGAAGGCAAATTATCTGATCTATTTATGCCACACATTCTTCAAGTTTTAAATTAGGATAATTATAAAGCGCACAAGTATAGATTAAATAAAATAGCTTCTAGTAAACTTATCATGGAAGTTGCTGTTCAGAAAATGGTAACTGTAATTATTACTACTATAAGGAAATTACAGCCAAATTTTCCTTACTTATATTGAATCAATAGATAATAAACATACAACCAGAATTATCCATGAAATCACTCTTTTATTTGCCTAAAATATTTTGTGGTAGTTTGTATTAAGATAATTTGGGGAGGGCAAAGGAGTTTCCTGAACACACCCTGACATTTTCTCTGAAAGTGAAAGCATAAAGAAACAGTTGCTCAATTTCAAATGATGAAAATTTGAATTCCATCAGATATACTTTATGGATGGTATTAGAATGAGAACAAAATTAAATCATGATGGTTTTCTTCAACTAAATGCAAGCACATAAACATCAGCAAACATTTTCAAACGTATGGATCCATCCTTATAAAACTATCTAAAACGTTCCTATTTAATATGCTCAATCCATATCAATATTTAACTATAAAATTCATAAGGCAACATAATTCATAATAATAATAATAATGCCATGTGACCATGTCCACTTGTCAGCTCAGTGAGAACTATATGGATGTCATTATTTTGGTGACATCATGGCTATGTAAAAGGAGTATAAACTTTTTAAGAGAATTATTTGCCCCTACTTAAATGATACATTATATCATTTAACTGTTTTGATTATAATGTACCCAAAATGGTCATCCTTTAGAAAGCTTATAATTTATGCTTGAACAATATCTCATAAGTCTGGGGATTTTTCTCTGATCAATGGTGCTTGCATCATTTCCTAAGCTCATAAATACCTCATTGGTCAATACCTTGTACAGTTTTCTGTACTTTTAATCAATTTGAGCTCATTTGTCATCTCCCCCAGAATAAAAATAAATTACCTCTTAATTTCTTTCCAACGTAAAATTTCACAGAGACTACAAGTTAAAACAAAACAAAACAGCAACAAAAAGCCACTCATATTTCTGAACCTGAAATAAATATAGACTATTAATACAGTCAATTAATTGTGATTGACCAATAAAAGCAAAAATTAGACATGGGTTAGGCTGGAAACATACTTGGTTCTATCCTGGCCATAGACCTGAGATGCTGAAATGAATTCCATTTCCTAGTCTAGATTCCTGTTATTTATTTTCCTCATTTAACAGAGACTGGAAACTTAAGGGCTTTACCAAACTCTAGTCCAGGAGCTAGAGGGATGGCTTACCTATTAAGCACAATGTTTGTTCTTCCATGGGAGCAGGGTTCAATTCTTAATACCTACCTAGAATTCCAGTTCCAATGGATCTGATGCCTGCTGGCCTTCTTTGACACCAGGTACAAATTTAGTGCACAGACATATATACAGACAAAATACCTATGTACAAAAAAATAAATAAAAGAAGTATTGAAAAGGAAAAGCATAAAACTCTTGTCCAGACAGAAAACCCTTATGGAGAGAACAGCTTTGAATTGGATCTCTATATCTTCACAGAAAAAAAGAAAAAAATGTTATATGTAGTCTTCAATTTTAGTCTACCTTCTAAGTAATTTTAGGGTCTCAGCTCATTAGGGGAAATGTTATGGTAGTAGGCCATTGAGGTTAGTTAGCTTTGGTTGACATCTCCCATTTCTCTGGTAACACTAGAAAGGTAGACATCATGTTTGCCACTTCTCAGGCCTCCTGATCAAAAGAATAGAATCTACTTCTGACCCTGGGTGAAGACTTTCTAATCACATACTATTATTATCTCTTATCTCAAGAGTTAATCCAGAGAGGCCTGTCAATCATCTGACCAGGAGTCCAACTCCCCCTCTCATCTTACCCCCTCCCTGTAAGAAATCTGATTCACCTGAAGACATGTTTAAAGAGATAGGAGGAATAATTATCCCCTTAATGAGATAGTCTATTAATCCTTCCCAGAACCTCACCCCCATGTAACTGCTTGCAAAGCTTCTATCATATACCATTGCAGTTTCTACCCTCAACTCCCTTTCATAGATACTATCCAGAACCTGATTAGGTTTTCTGTAAATTTCTGGGCATTCTCATTTGTTTGCTGACCCTCTGCTGTCTGCCATGAGGGAGCTCGCTGACCTCCATTACTGAACTCATCTTTGACCTAGTTAAAAAGATGTAGCTTTCTCTTTTTCTCTCTTCTCCATGCCCTTTCTCCTGCCTGCTGCTAGAACATCTTATCTACCTTGGTGTTCTCCTCTCAAACTCTACCAAATCTGTTCTCATGTTTTCTTCTGAGTCTGTTTCTAACTTTTCACTAATGACAATAGGCACTCAAAAGAAGGAACCCTAGCTCTCTCTTTGAAATATTTGACAACCTTTTATAGTAAGTAGCGGGGTGACAGTGGTGAGCATATCTCTTAAGTGTGCGTACCTAGGAAAGTCCCCAAAGCAAGATATCCAGGGCAATGATACACACCCCAGCCTCACTGTTTCATAAGGCGTGATCTAGCAGTGTGGCTATCTATATTCTATACCCATTATCTGTAGTCTTTTAACAATTCCCAAGCAGGAAGATTTTAGAGATGTCAAAACCTAAGCAGGAAATGACTTGGAGAAGATTTTCCATTTCTTTGCTTATTAGTCTATTTTGGGAAAGCAGTGTCGTTGGAGCTATAATCAATGTTTCTGCAGAACAGAGCTGGAGAACAGAATGATAGTGCATGCATACAAAGGTATTTTTAACATTTCATACCTAAGAAGAAACGTGTCCTTGGCTTGTTCCCCGGCTTTATCGTACATGGTCATCCTTATCACAAGCTGACCCCTGGCTAAGGAAAAGCCTTCTTACATAGATAGTTTCCTCTCCAAATTAAATCTCACAACTCACAGAGTAAATGTTTTTCAGGGTAAATTGTTTATTTGCCTGTTTTAGAAAAAAAAATCAACAAACTTGAAAAAAAGCTAATGACTGATGTGTTACAATTATCAAGCTAGCTATGAAAGATTTCTCAAACCCTCCTTGCTGTTCCTGCCAGACTCCCCACTCTGGCAACTGTGGGGAGTTTGCAACTCTAAAGTCTTCTGGATTTTCTAGCATTAATCTAAAAGTTGACTTTTTTTTTCTTTTCTGGATTTTTCATTGATTAGAAGTGAGTGTGAAAAAGGGTTTTATTTTATTTTATTTTATTTTATTTTAGAATCTATTATATTCTAGAGTCTGTCCAGGAAAGAAGAAAATATTTATAAGGTCCAAGCAAACAGACTGTTAAAATGCAAGTGGTGAGACAGAGCACTGCTAGCTCTCTTTACAGGAGGCTTGGGAGGCATTTTCCTGAACTGTCTGGGAAACAGCTATGTAAAGCTCGGGGATTGAGGGAGTTGAAGTGAGAAGGCACAAAATTGTAATGCTTCCCAGAGTGGTCTAGCTCAGCTCTGTCCCCCAAGGCACCTCCCCCTCCCCCTCTGCCCCTGCTCCTCTAATGAGAACACATTAAACCTTTCTCAATGCCCTGATGTGCTCTTGTTTCCGCAGAATCCTTGCGTTGCAATGCACACTGCTGTCCGAGAATTTCTAACATTATAGAGTGAGAGAGAATGCTTTCTAGACAGCTCATCCAGCCCGCCCCGGCTCTCAGCAGGGATTTAAGTGTGTCTACTTCTACTGAAAGTAAATGCATGCTTTTGCCCCCTAACTAAAAGGGACTTTTCCCCTGTTTTTCTCCCTCACAAAGGCATCTGTCTAGTCTCCCTGAATCTCTCTCATACACAGTGGACATTGTCAGAATTTGGAATTGTAGCCTACACACACATAGTTTATGTGTTGCTTTATAATGCCTTCTTCACATTCTATTTTCTGGCATACATTGCCAATTATCGTGAAGCTCTTTGTGGAGATAAAATATTTAGCACAGCTGGGAAGGCTGTGTGTGCAAATTAATTTGAGAAATAATTCTATCATTTAATTTCAACTTTAGTTTTGTATTCTCTTAACTGCAGGAATCACATATTCTCTCTTCAAAAAACATTTTATAAATTCCACTAACCCACTTCTTGACACTTCAGTGGAGACATTGTATGAGTAATTAACAAGAAGGGGCCTGTTCTTAAGGATTTTTTTAAGAATACTTGGTCTATTCAGAGTTCCAAGTCTCTGAATTTTCTGTGCATGGGAAAATACCTTCTAAACCCTCCCTTTCTTCTGTTACTCAATCCTAGGAATTTCAGGGACACCAAGCAGCACAAGAAATAACAGGCAACAGCATGAAAATTCTGCTCTGACCAGTGGTTAAACGCTGGTCAGAAATCAGGCCAACTCTCAGATCGCTGCTAAGGTCCTGGACCACTCCCCTGCTGTCCAAGTTTCAGCAGAATCTATGAAACAGAGGCCAGATAAAAATGAATGCATCTATTTGTGACTTTAAGCCTGGAGGAAGTCTCTGGTTGACCTGGTCTAGGGAGGATGTGTGGAGGTTTATAGTTTCAGGTTGGCTAGGTGACTCCTTTCCAGCTGTTAGAAATTTAAAAGGAACTTCTACTCCTTTGAGCAATACTACCACTAAAAGCTCAGAGCTGCAAGGTGGAAGAAATGTAGTATCCAATTGTTAGGCTTTCAACCAACTGATGGCTAGCAGGGCTGGTACAGCCTGTGATCATATGACAGAGACTTGGAATTGGCGTAGGGTGGAAAAAAAAATAATGGGAAGTGAAT
Source organism: Tokudaia tokunoshimensis (assembly GCA_036184795.1). Classification (NCBI taxonomy): domain Eukaryota; kingdom Metazoa; phylum Chordata; class Mammalia; order Rodentia; family Muridae; genus Tokudaia; species Tokudaia tokunoshimensis. Next base: position 26,295,276 of record BTHU01000003.1, read on the forward strand.
TGTTAACTGCCACCTGGGCAGTGGAACTCCAATCAAAATCAGAAGACCAACCATCTATACTTGTACTTTTCTTTTCTTGCCTTGCACTTCCCTGGGCTTGTTTTTGAGAGGGAAAATGTGCTCCTCCCCCTTCAGGCAATAAATGAACAGCTCCATCTGTCTCAGACTGTCTTCCTGACACTGATGGGGCCAGGCCGGAGAGAAGCAATCAAGCAGAGTGTGGCTGCCTCCAAGACAGACCCGCTGAATGAATGACTTGCTATTTTTTTCGTTGCTCCATTTGCTTTTTTTGCCAATTATTTCTTGGACCCCTGTAGATATAACTTCTATCTCATATAATTTATTCAAACCAACTGATATTATTGACTATCATCTATGCAATGGATCTATGCAAGGAAATAGTGCAATGAATTGACAATTGGGTGGATAATAATATAGTCAAGCTCTCCTTGCCCTGGGTTGAGCAGGATTCCTGCCGCCACAACCCACCCACCCCTCCCGCCCCACCCCCAGGTCTATGATAAGGGAGATTAATCCAGTAGAGTAGGATGGCAGAGTCTTCCCAGATGTTCACTCAGTCCTGAAGGTGTCCTTGGTTATCCCAGGCTCCCCAGTCCATTTCTCTTTTTGCAAACTAGAAGTAAATTCACTGAGCCCAAGAGCATAAGGAGAAATATAAGCTCTCACAGTAATTTATTACAAAAGTTGGTACAGTGTGCAGAAAGTTGCCAAATACAGAAATGGCAACTTCTACTTGGGAAAACAAGGGACAAGCAAATGAGATATGTGATTTAATGCTGATACAATCGCTGGTCAAACTCTCCCATTAGTGTGTGTACACAGACACACACACACACACACACACACACACACACACACACACTTCTCCTTTTCAGTGGTAGGAATGCCCAGCTTCTACAGATTCCCTCAGATTTCTGCAAATCGATGTCTCATTAAATCCCTAGGTTCCCTGCCTCTACATTTTTTAATCTGAATGTCTGAGTGGGCTGAGCTAAAAAAAAGTTTATAGGTTTTCCAGCATCCCAGTATTTCTTCCCATATAATCTTTCCAGTTGCTAAGAATAGGTGCTTGTTGTAACTTTCATTTTAGGAGCCCACTCTGAGAGTCATCTGGCTTTCAGGAAGCAAAAACTCCTGACAAAGGCATTAGCCAAAAGCAGATTTTTCAGTTTCCCAAGTTTGTATAAAATTGACTTTGAAGTTGTTTTGGTCATTGCTCTCATTCCTTGAATGCAATCTCTCTCTCTCTCTCTCTCTCTCTCTCTCTCTCTCTCTCTCTCTCTCTCTCTCTCTCTCTCTGTTTGTGCTCAGCTTGAACATATTAGAAAATAAAAGTAAATAAACACATACCACAGGAAATGGGCCAAACCAAAAGGTAATGCATTTGGCATATTTTAGTTAGATAACTTGACAAGGAAATTACACTCTTAATTGGATACCTTAATTATTTCTTTTCACTAAAGTACACCTTTATTGATAAGGCACAGCTCAAATGTACCTTTTGCTTGGATTACTCCTATACCAAGGCTAAGTCATGAAGCCTGGTGCTTCCTCTCTCCTTTCTTTCCCAAGTCCTCACCTTTTATGCTTGCTTAGGATACCAGAGAACATCAGAAGGATTCAAAAGGCACTTTGCCAATGTAGCCACTTCTTTTTCTGAATATTAGTAATCATGGGAACTTTTTATAGAACACCTAAAATTCAAATTAAGCCTAGGGGAGACAATCGGCCTTTGTGTATGTTGAGTGAAACCTCCTACTCCCCTTTGTTGTCTGAATGTATTTCGCCCTTCTGTCAAAGTGCGTCCACTCTCGCCTCTTCTCTGGCACCCCTGGCTTCGCTCCAGTCTCCAAAACTGTGTGTTTGACTCTCATCTGACACCTTTATTTGATAGAGTCACAACACTTCTTTGCATAATAAGCAGGCGCTCCCTCCCCGGTGGAAAGGTAATTAAAAAAATGTTTAGATTTTTGTTTCCATAGCTGTAACAGTATAAATGAAACTTCTGCTCAATTAGGCACCAGTGTCAGCGAGAGTGGGGGGAGGGGAGCGACGGGTCTTTTAATAAGGGATCAAGTTCTATACTTACGCCTCAGCCCTAGAGATCCCCCATTTGTGATTCTCCCTCCCCCATGGAAAGGAATCTTTAAATAAAGATGTCTTCATCTGAATTGACCACCGTTTATAAAAGCAAATCTGGCTGGGGCTGGGCTGCTTGTGCTGAAGGAACGTTCCTACCCATTATAGCAGCATTTGCACATTTATAGGAAGAATAAAGGAAAAGATGCACGATACCTGTGAAGCAGCCTTCTCTCTGCCATGCAGAGAAAGAAGAACTAAAAGGATTATAAAAGTTCAGATTAAAATGATATAAAATCTAGCATTTGGCTCCAATACTAGCGCCTTGGTCCTCTGAAGCTAATCTGTATGCACTCTGTGACCTCCTCGCAGCGAACCCTGCTAAATATATTATTCCCACGGGGGCTTTCACTGCTGCTTGGTGTCAGAAATCAATATGTATGAGGCGCGTGGATGGGAATTTCTAATAGATCTGCCTGGCCCTGTGCTGCTTTTCAATATCTGCCTTGGACTATTAGTGCCGGCTCGGTGCCTGTGAAATAACCGAGATAATCTTTTAAGGTGCACTGTTAAGGTGGAACCTAAATGTTGCTGTTTCAATTAAAACAAAAATTATATTCATAAATCAGTCAGTCGGGTCTGTGTAACCTTGCATAGTCACTCTGAAAAGCTGATTAAAAACAAGGTGGGATTTAAAGCTTTGGGGAATGGAATGCTATTTTTAACTTCTATTTAGAGTTCTGAGAAAGATTTTGCATTTTAAGGCTAATGATGTGTTTGGGGGAGGGGGATCAGATCAGAAATGAAATTTAGAAGGCTCGGAGTTCTCACACCAAGAAATACTCATTTGGTCATCTTATGTAAAAGAAAAGAAAGAGGGGAACAAGAAATATAGAGGGACAGCACAGCGTTTCCACCATCTGAGATGAGAACACATCTTTATATTTCTTCTTTACGTAATTTGTTCACACGAAAATTATTACATGGGTGAATTTGATAGATGTATAAACTAATTTCATCACCGTATGCAATTGTGCTAGGTCATTGTTTGTACTTACATATGAATAGCTGTTTGGAGAGGAGAGTGAATGAGAAAGTAGCTTGTTACAGTTCCCTGTTACCTACCCTTAACCAGGGAGCATCTTCTTTTCAGCAGCTAATTGTCAAGGCCCTGTGCAAAGAGCTATTTGGGTCTGAGCTGTACCAGGAGAGTGGAACCAGACTCTTGCCCCCTATTGTTTGCTTCTTTGTTTTAAACCACTACAAGTCCAATTTAATGCATAGGCTTGCAGCACCCAGAACAGGCTGGTGAACATGTTTTCTCATTATGGGCAGTAGAAGTATCAATACTGGTATGAATGGAGAAGGTGGAGGTAATCTGTAATCCATACATACACACATCCAACTTTTCCTATACTGAGTCTGGGCTCAGTCTGGCACAAGGTGTGGCACAGAGATCTCTCACCTAAGAAGGCGTGGGATCTGTTTTCTTGTGAACTTGTCACCCTTCCAATGGACAAAGAAATAGAATATAACCCCCTTTTCCCTGTTTCTCTTCTTCACACTTCAGTTCACACAATACAGTCTACCTGAGATCTTTACACCACACACCCTGGCTCCGTCTTCTCTGAATTGTGTGTGAGGATTTAGCAATCCAGTCACTAAGGTAGAACTCTAAGTTGGAAATAGCCAAGAGAAATCAGAAGAAGCCATGAGACCATTAAGAAATTGTCTCAATCTATTTAAGAAACTACCTCAATCTATAATATTAATTGTTTAAAAGTGTGTATTTTTATAAACTGACTTTTCTAATTATTTGTTTTATGGAATCAAGTACATATTTAACTCTTTCTTTCTCTGTCTGTCTGTCTGTCTCTGTCTCTGTCTCTGTCTCTGTCTCTCTTTCTCTCTCTCTCTCTCTCTCTCTCTCTATATATATATATATATATATATATACATATATATCAAGAATTAGTCTGACAGAGATGCAACAACTGTCATTCAGCACAACTCTAGACAGCACATAAGAACCTGTTTTCTCTGAGCATCTCTTGTATATTTGTTTTATTTTAGGGATGTGCTTCTATGTGAGCAGAAACTGCACGGCAGAGCCATTCGAAGAAAAAGGCATGCTAAAAGCACCAGAAAACCAACTGCTCTGTGGTTCCTTTGTGAAAGAAATGGAATTGTATTGCCGCCCTTCATTCAGACTGTCAACAGGCCCCATGAATAAAAACCATAAACCTTTAAAGTTATATACCATTAAGTGCTCCCTCTCCTCTTCACTATCATGCAGGGGGACAAAAACATTCAGTTTGACTGGGTACAGGCAGCTATGATCTAGCCTGAGAGATGCTCAGTAGTTCAATTTCTTTAGAGTCCCTCCTTTCTGAAATGTTCCCTGTCTCAATTCTCCAATTAGAGAGTTCTGAAATCAAACAGTTCTGTATGTTTTCTGTGTTTCCCAGCCAAGTGTGATGTGGTGAGACTTTATCTATAAGCTTCAGTACTAGGAGAGGGAGTTTTGATAGATTTTATAAGTGGTTAATGAACGTAACACTTATAAATGGAGGCAGGAAAGCCTATTCAGTTTTGCCAAGTGTCTGCTTTTACTAACTAAGAATAAACATTATTACATTTCATAGATGAAAAAATCAAGGTAAAATAACATTTTCAATTAAAAATATGCAGTGTGCATGTATATATGTACATTGTGTGGGTGAATGGAAGAGTCATGTCTCTCCTTCTATAATGTGGATCCCAGGAATCAAATTCAGCTTATCAGGGTTAACAGAAAGCAATTTTATCTACAGAGCCATCTTGCCACTTGTTAAAAATGAATGAGAGAGTGTGTGTGTGTGTGTGTGTGTGTGTATGAAAGTAGGTGCAGATACTCTTAGAAGTCAGAGGTGTTTGATCCTCAGGGAGCTGGAGTTACAAGCTGTTTTAAGCCACCCCATTTGGGTGCTAGGAACTTAATTTGGTTTCTCTGCAAGAGCAGTGAATGCTCTTAAAAATAAATCCCCCCTCTCTCTCTAGCCTGAAAAATGAATTCTAAGTAATTTATTTTAGTCTATTGGTGTCTAAGCCTAAACAAGTAGAACATGTAAAAATACCAAAATATGCAGTTAAAATGATTATAAGCATAAGATGTTTATGAAAAGAAAAACAATATTTCTATTTAATGTCTTTACCTCCACTATTGGAAAGTTTATTAATGAGTTTGTACTTTTCTGATTTCATATATATACATATCATGATTTCATATATATATATATATATCAGACTGTGTCATGAGATCTGTCATAGAATACTTAAGAAATTGTGCTGTGCTACTATAGTCTTTTAAACATGTAATGTCCCAAGAAATACTACTTTTTCTTTAATAGATTTTTTCCAACATATTACTACAAAATATTCAAATCTTGATTTTACAGTCATTGTCTCCAAAGTAAATTTTACCACCTAACCAAAAAAATGTGTATTTAATTATTTCTGCATACCTAGGATTAGAGATATATAAATAGAGCATCCAACAACCAAACAGGAAGATAGTCTCAACTCACATTAAAAGGGAAACTCATATCTTGACATTTTGTGCAAATCTAGACAGAAAGGGCTTCTTTCCACTGGATTCTGTGCTCTACCCATGAGATAGGAACTTCCTCCAAGAAGGTTTAAAAGCACTTATTAATTTCATTCGGAAGAAATTTTCTTTCTATCTTTTTGTTTGTGCATTTCATCTGGTCAGTCAACATTTCAGCCAACAAGAATGCAGTCTTTGACTAAACAGATCAAAAGCAGAGTACAGAGAAACGAGTATGGGATAAAAAGGTTGCTTCCCCTGTGAATGATAAATCCATTACAGTTCTTAAATCCACCTTCAGCCCCTACATTTGCATGGATCCATGGGAATATTTTATTGATGATCTCAAAGTTTCCCTCAGTGTAATAATAAACCGAAGAGTTCAGCTTAATGACCGTATAGAGTTTATATTTAAGCCCTGCATGATATATAATAAAGCATTTACTAGTGTCCTGAAGACCAGGTGTTCAGCCTGTTGACTATGATAACCACAGAAATATGCTGCCACACAACAGTTACTGAGCTCAATGTCCAAGTGGGAAAAAAGCCACTCAAGTTATATTTAGAAGTGGTTTAACAAGAGAAACTGAGCACAGAGGACTTGGAAGAGCCCTAGAGGTAAAAGAAGAGCAGAGTGACCGGTGACATAGTATAGAAAAGAGAATGACCCAGTGCCCAGCAAGTTGCCCCTGCCCTGGGATGAAGTGTGGAGCTTGGGTAGGTCTGGGGGAGGCAGTGTTGCTGAGACGCTGGGAAGCAACGAATTGGCCCAGCAGAGCAGTGATTGCATTGAGAGTGCAGCTAGGATCCCCTTCTGAGAGAAGTATATCCCAAAGCCTAGACCAGTCGGAACACACCTCTTTTCCTTCCTTTGTCTCCCAGAATTCCACTGTGTTCCATTGGCTAAAACCCACAAGAAACCAGATGACAACAAGTTAGGAAAAGGACTTTGCAGGTTTTCAGCCTACTGGTTACATGGAAGAACAGTGTGGATGGAAATGGATCTGGGAGTCGAGGCAATCATACAGCACAATAGCTTCCCAAACACCGTGTGCTGAATGAACTACAGAAGACATCAACCTAACTGAGAATGGACCAGTTGCTCTCTCTAGAACCACATGCTAAACTCTAGTTGTTTCCTAATTGGCAGCAAAACAATTTGTTTTTCAAATGTAATTTTAAGAAGAAATATTATTGTAGATTAGAGGACAATATCAACCACTTAAATTATGAGTGAAAATATATTATGATATGTGCTGCAAATTATTCTGCAGTTATTGGAAATAAATAAAGCTGTCCTGACAACAAAAACATTTGGCTTCAAGGATTCTGAAGACATTTGCATTTGGTTCCATAAAATTCCAGTTGAATGTTAGAGACTTTTCCTGATGAAGCATCTTATTTACATCACAGAGTTTTAAAGAACATTTAAGCTTTTTCATTCTAATAAAAAATGGTGTATTTGAGAATTACTTCCAAATTATTACATAAATCAGAAGGCCCATAGCAATAAATATTTTGATAAAATAAATCTTACTTTAATACAATTCATTGTAACAGACTTACATATTCTACTTATCAAAACATTTAGTAAAAGTCTTAAAATATGAAGTCCCATAGTACATCATCAACAAACGGTATTTATCAACAACATTTAAGATTTTCCATCTTGGTTTATGGAATGGAACAAGACAGTCTTGCTTTACCAAACAATTTCAATATTTCTCAATGAGCTGAAGCAAGAAATGCCCAGCCAATCTAGAGTTCAATGCTTTCTAATTAAAATGTAACTAATATTCCAACTGCATTCTCCAGGATTTATGCCCACACTACTTTGACTTCAATTCATTGCTCACTGTGTGTTATTCACATTTTTCTGACCTTTCACCTTTAAACAGGTCATCCTGCTTATCAAATCATTTCCCTCATTCTACTCCAGAAGTTTCTTTAAAGATCTACACCTTCATATTCTACAGATGCCTTTATGATAGTCTATAACCTATGTGTGCATGTGCGTGCACACTGTGTGAGTATGCATGTGTTTCTGTGCATGCCTCTGTGTGCATGTATGTGCACTTGAAAAGAGAGACTGAATTTGAAAACACTATTAAAATTCATTTGAAAATAGACTTTAAAAACCATAGAAATAATATTCTTAAAATGTGACAAACCTGTGCAAGTAATTACAACAAGCTGTAAAATGTAATTGGTATTTATTGAATTAATAAAATGAAAAACATAAGTTACAAATGTTTGAAAATATTGTAACACCCACTGACAATCTACCATCTACCTTTCACTCATCCAGAGGCAAGCATAAAAACTCAATCAAAGCATTTACTTACTGAACTCAAGTTTTCTGTGATCACCATGACCAGCACAGTGCCCTGAGCGCTAAAATCTGTGTCACTTAGAACAGAATCATAGATAGTCGTGAGCCATCCACTGAGTCTTTCAGATATGGTCATTAGTATTTCAATTATCATTTAATATCTTTTCAGCATTTTGTTCCATCAGCTGGAGTATAACCCACGTGATGACAGGAGGGAATGATGGAGATGATGGTGATGACAGGAGGGAATGGAGATCCTTAGTCTATGACATTTTGCAACATCACAGGTTATAAATATTCACCTAATTTGATGAATTGTGTGTTGACTCAGAGTATAGGGATATCCTGATTCATTCCTACAATGTACTCCACTAATCAGTATACCCGGGAGAACCTAGAAATAGTTGGGGTGAAACACATTCATGTATTCTCTTTGCTGGATGCTTTGTTTCTACAGAGCATGCTCAGTCAAAATTTCTAAAGCAATCTCCTAAAGATCAGAGGGAGAGAGAGAGAGAGAGAGAGAGAGAGATCCTCTCACTTCCTCCAGGTTAATCCATATTTTTAAAATTTATTTCCTATTTGCCTAAGATATAACAGACACAGTCAAACCATTCCTATCTGTCTCCAAGTCACAAATGTGTTATCCACTATTACAAAAAGGTGCAACTAGTTCTTTTTAATGTCATAGCAATATAAGCCTTCAACAAATGAGCCTATGACTAAATACTGTGATTATCAAGGCAAGACAGGAGTGTAGAAAGCTTTGTTCCTGTGTTCACAGAAACAGAAAACAGGATTGATACCAGTGGTCCAATCACCATTTATTACCAAACAAAAAGTTGTTGTGTAGTTTTGCAACAGAAATGTCACCATTTTTTGTGGGGCCCACAAAAGATCAGTGACAATGAGCCTAAAGTGCCACCTTCCACATAAACCAAAGATGGCATAACTCCCCTCAAAAACAGAAGAAAAAAATATCTAATTTAATCATTTTTCCAGTCTTCCCCTACAATATCTGGAGGAAACCAATCGACACACAAAGTGTGGAACAGCCCTATTTCTCCTACCACTTTTCTTCCATAAAAATAATGAATTTGATGGCGGTTAGAGTAGCAAGATGAATCTAGCCAGGAGACTCCTAACAAACTCTCATTCATCATGTTTGGTCCCTCTGTCATATCACAGTGTAGCTAGATAATCCCTTTTCCATTTTGGCCCAGAGACCTTTATACACACTAGCTCATTAACTCCACAAATGCTATGTAAGCCGAAGGAAGACCAGTAACCCTGTGCAAGGCCTGGGAGTCAGTCACTAAGAAGCAGGCAGTCTGCCAGATGCTCAGGCACACCTGATGTACACCGTCTGAGCACACCAGCCAGGACTGCAGCATGTTTCCTTGTCTCTCCTCTGTTCCCAAGGGTTCACATAAATGCAATGGAATCAAGCAGCAACTGATTAATTCTCTGGGAGTGATCACCAATCAGGATAAGAAAAAAAGGAGAGAGAGAGAGAGAGAGAGAGAGAGAGAGAGAGAGAGAGAGAGAGAGAGAGAGGAAAAACCCTAAGATTAGCTGCAGCAAATAAGCATTATGCAAATTAGCTAATGTGGGCACGACTTCACTAGGTCACTGCTAGCTTCAATGGGGTAAGAAAAACCTTAGAAGACACATATCTATTCATTACAAAACTTTCTTTTTGAGAGTCCTTTGGGTCCTCTTATTAAACTTAATATTAAGAAATTACTTAAGGCCTGGACTTAAAAAATAATGAACTCTTGGCAACCCCAGTTAGATCTGCAGAACCCATCTAAAGATAAAACATGAACTCCATAAACTTGTCCTCCAAACTCCTATGTTGTTCTGCGATATGTGTGTAGCACCCACCACAAACATCATACACACAGGCGAAATAATAATGAATGTGAAACATTTTAAGGAATAACTTAATAACAGATCGTTTTGAGAATAGTATTATAAAGAACTGAATATAAATAAGTGTAGTCCCCGTTGTTTCACACAAATACAGAACTTACTGTAAAGAAAAATTCCTAGGCTGTCCTCCAAAAAACATGTAACAGATATTTCTGAGTTCACATTTCTAAGGTTACAGCTATATTAGTGGAACATAGAATATGAAAGGATTTCACAGTGAACGTACAGGATTCAACCTAATCCCTGCAGGACTTAGATTAACATTTTGTGACAAATAAATTATTTATTTATTTACTTCCCCTCCCTCCTCTCCTCCAAGTCTCTCCCTCTCACCTGACCTCCACATCATGTTCCCCCTTTCTCTGAGGAGAAAGGGGGGCCTTCCATGGATATCAACCCGTCTTGGCATATCAAATTGTAGTTGGTCTGTGTGCATCTTCTACTGCTGTTAGACAAGGCCATTTGGTTAGGGGAAAAGGACCCAAAGGCAGGCAACCGACTCAGACGCAGCCACTGCTCCTGCTCTTAGGAGTCTCAGATGAGCATGATGTCACATATGTGTAGGGGGACTAGGTCCATCCCATGCATGCTCTCTGCTTGGTGGTTCAGTGTCTGTGAGACCTTTTGTGGTCAGGTAAGTTGGTTTCTGTATGTTTTCTTGTGGAGTACTTGATCTCTCTGCCTCTTTCAATCCTTTCCTGCCCCTCCCCCCAGATTCCCTGAACTATGCCCGATTTTTAACTGTGGGTTTCTGCATCAGCTGCTAGGTGAAGCTACTCAGATGACTGTTTAGCTCTGTACCCCATATTTTAAATGCATTGTTTGGTTTATTGCTGTATGATTTCTTGAGTTCTTTGTTCTTTATATGTTTTAGATATCAGCTCTCTGTCAGATACAGGGTTGGTGAAGATCTTTCCTATTCTGTAGGCTGATGTTTTGTTCCTTTCACAGTGTCCTTTGCCTTACAGAAGCTTTTCATTTTCATGAAGTCCCACTTACTAGTTGTTGATCTCAGTGCCTGAACTGTTGGTGTTCTATTCAGGAAGTTTTTTCTGTGCCAATGTGTTCAAGGATATTCCCCATTTTACTTCTATCAGATTTAATGTATCTTGTTTAGATGGAAAGAGCTCCCATGCTGTTGGATCAGTAGGATTAACATATTAAAATGACCATCTTATCAAAAGCAATCTACAGATTTAATACAATTTCATTCAAAATTCCAGCACATTTATTTTTTCATCATATTTTTAAGTATTTCTTTTCTTAAATTTATTTATTTATTTACACTCCATATTTTATCTCCCCCGCTGCTGTCCACCTTGTGATTGTTCTACATCCCATACCTCCTCCCCAGCCCTATGTCTCCATGAGGATGTCCCCACACCCAACCCACCTGATCTTTAAATTCCCAGGGACCTCCAGTCTCTTGAAGGTTAGGTATATCTTCTTTGAATGAACATAGACCCAGCAGTCCTATACTGTATTGTGTTTGGGGCCTCATATCATCTGGTGTATGCTGCCTGTTTGGTGATCCAGTGTTTGAGAGATCTCGGGAGTCCAGGTTAATTGAAGCTGCTGGTCTTCCTACAGGGTCGCCCTTCTCCTCAGCTTCTTTCAGCCTTTCCCTAATTCAACAACAGGGGTCAGCAACTTCTGTCCATTGATTGGGTGCAAAATCTGCGTCTGACTCTTTCAGCTGCTTGTTGGGTCTTCCAGAGGACAGTCATGATAGGTCCCTTTTTGTGAGCACTCCATAGCCTCAGTAATAGTGTCAGGCCTTGGGACCTTCCCTTGAGCAGGATCCCACTTTGGGCCTGTCACTGCACCTTCTTTTCCTCAGGCTCCTCTCCATTTCCATCCATCCCTGTAATTCTTTCAGACAGGAACAACTATGGGTCAAAGTTGTGACTGTGGGGTGCCCCTCCCCCTGCCCCTCATTTGATGCCCTGTCTTCCTGCTGGAGGTGGGCTCTATAAGTTCCCTCTCCCTACTTTTGGGCATTTCATCTAAGGTCCTTCCCTTTGACTCCTGAGAGTCTCTCACTTCCCAGGTGTCTGGTGCATTCTGGAGGGTCCCCCCAACCTCCTAACTCTCCAGGTTGCCTGTTTTCATTCTTTCTGCTGGCCTTCAGGGCTTCAGCCTTTCCCTCACCCAATACCAGATCAGGCTCCTCTCTCCTCCCCTACTACCCCCCTGTCCACTTTCCCTCCCAGGTCCCTCCCTCGCTCCCCACTTGTGATTGCTTTCTTCTCCCTTCCAAGTGGGACTGAGGCGTCCTCACTTGGGCCCTTCAACTTTTTTACCTTTTTGAGTTCTGTAGACTGTATCTTGGGTATTCTGTACTTTTTTGTTGTTTTTAGGTTTTTGGATTTTTTTGGGGGGGAGGGGTTGGCTAATATTCACTTATTAGTGAGTATATACTATACATATCCTTTTTGGTCTGAGTTACCTTACTCAGGATGATATTTTCTAGTTCTATTTATTTGCCTGAAAAACTCAGGATGTCCTCATTCTTAATAGCTTAGTAATACTCCATTGAGTAAATGAACCACATTTTCTGTATCCATTTTTCTGTCGTGAGAAATCTGGGTTGTTTCCAGCTTCTGGCTATCACAAATAAGGCTGCTATAAACATAGTGGAATGCATGCCCCTGTGGCATGGTGGGGCATCTTTTGGCTATATTCCCAAGAGTGGTATAGCTGAAAGAACAATTATCAACTTCATATGGGAAAACAAAAACCCAAGAGAGCTAAACACAATCCTTTGCAATAAAAGAATTTCTGGAGTTATCACCATCCCAGATCTTAAACTATACTACAGAAGAACAATAATAAAAACCACATGGTATTAATATAAAAAAACAAGTAAGTTGATCAACAGAATCAAATCAAGACCCAGAAGTAAACCCACACCCCTATGGACACTTGTTTTTGACAAAGAAGCCAAAACTATACAATGGAACAAAGAAAACATCTTCAAGAAATGGTGCTGGTCTAACTGGATGTCTGCATATAGAAGAATGAAAATACATCCATATCTATCACCCTGCACAAAACTCAAATCCAAGTAGATCAAAGATCTCAACATAAAATCAGATACACTAAATTTGATAGAAGAGAAAGTTGTCACAAATAGCTTTATATCAAGTATATTTACAAGACTCTCAAATACACTTCTTTTATTTCTAATCCTGAAAATAATTAATTCCAAATAATCAATCATATTCCAAACAAGTGAATGACTCCATCTGGGTCAATCCTAAATAACAATCCATTGAGCTTTTGAGTGGTCACTATAAAGACTAGAAGCAGAGGAATGCAAAGTGACAAAGACTTTAAGCACAAGTCTTCTAATGCTATTCTCCATCTCAGCCTCTTATCTACCTCTGTTTTCTCCCTATCTAAAGAGATGCCATAATCATCCTAGAACCATACAGCTAGCGACTCCTTCCTCGATTTCCCAAACATACCTGGAGAACTCAGAGTAAGAAAGCTTCTTTATCAGTTCTGGTCTTGGTTGAGCATCTGCTAGCTATATCTAGGCCACTATTGTGTAGTCTAGAATCTGAAATCTAGCCTTGATTCAATATATTCCTTTTATTCTAAAACACAAACAGGTATTTAATGCAAATATCCTTGAGGATTGGAACATGCAGAGCCCATCCTCTTCCTTCGTGTTCTACCCATTCTTTTTATTTGATTGGCTGATTTTAATTTTTGAGACAGGGTGCCACATAGCACAAACTAGCTTCAAACTCACAGTGTAACTGAAGATAACCTTAATCTTCTGATCCTCCTGCCTCTACCGCCTCAGTGTTGGAATTACAAGCATGAACCAAGATGCCTAGTTTTATTGAACTCAGAACTTTGTGCATACCAGGAAACCCTCTACCAATTGAACCACATCTGTAGTCCTTGTCTGGACATTCTTTTTAAAAGACTGTTTATTCATTTATTGTGTGTTTTGTATGTTTATGTGAACATACATATGCAAATGCATGCATGTAGATGTCAGTTCTTTACTTCCTCTTTTATGTGAGTTTTGAGGAATGAGTTTAAGTTAACTTGTCCAGCAAGCAACTTTTCCCACTAAGGCAACCTGCTAGCTTCTATTCTATCTATTTTTTAGGGACAGGCTAAGTTGCCTAGGATACTCTAAATATGATATTCACAAATGAGCCCAAAATTATCCTCTAGGTAAAGTCTAACTTGGAATTAGATGCCCTTTATAAGTTGGTGTTGCTCTGACCCCTCAATGTTATCATTTTAAATTCTAATGTTAACTATGTTAGTGCAGCTGAGAAAGGTATAGGTTTATCAACAACCACCTCTTAATTTTCAACTACTCACATAACTAGACTACCATTCCTAGCCATCGCATGCCATATGAAAGTGTGTATAGCAAAATATTGATCAGGTCTCTTTGTTGTGTTCTATCACTCTGTACAGACACCATGGCCAAGGCAACTTATAAAAGAAGCTGGTAAAACCACTCTGAAAATCAGTTTGGCAGTTCCTCAAAAAATTGGACATAGTACTTAACTACCTGAGGACCCTGCTATACCACTCCTGGGCATATATCCAGAAGATACTCCCAACATGTAATAAGGACACATGCTCCACTATGTTCATAGCAGCCTTATTTATAATAGCCAGAAGCTGGAAAGAACCCAGATGTCCTTCAACAGAGGAATGGATACAGAAATTGTGGTATATATACACAATGGAGTACTATTCAGCTATTAAAAACAATAAATTCATGAAATTCTTAGGCAAATGGATGGAACTAGAAAGTGTCATCCTGAGTGAGGTAACCTAATCACAAAAGAACCCACATGGTATGTATTCACCGATATGTGGATATTAACCCAAAAGCTCAAAATAAACAAGTTTCAAACAGACCACATGAAGCTCAGGAAGAAGGAAGACCAAAGTGGGGGGTGGGCGGTGTTTTGGTTCCTCTGAGAAAGGGACCAAAATACTCACAGGAACAACTATAGAGATAAAATGTGGGGCAGAGACTGAAGGAAAGGCCACCCAGAGACTGTCCTACCTGGGGATTCATCCTATAAACAGTCACCAAACCCTGAAACTACTATGGATGACAAGAAGTGCATACCAAAAGGAGCTTGTTATGGAGAGCCTTAGAGATACAGAGGTGCATATTAGCAGACATCCATTGGACTGAGCATGGGGTTCACAATGGAGGAGTTGGAGGGCAGACTGGAGGAGCTGGGGGGTGGGTTGCAGTCCCATAGGAAGAATGATGATGTTGGCCAACCAGATGCCCCAGGGCTTCCAGGGTCTAAGCCATCAACCAAGGGGTATGCATGGTTCCAGCCAAAAGAGTGGCAGAGGAATGCCTTGTCAGGCATCAGTGGGAGGAGAGATCCTTGGTCCTGTGAAGGCTCAATAGAGGCCCCAGTGTGGGGAAATCGAGGGGGAGGGGGTCGTGGGAGTGGGTTGGGTGAAGGAGCATATTCTTGGAGGCAGGGGATGGGAGGATGGGTTGGGGATTTTCAGGGAAGGGGGAAACTGGGAAGGGGTATAACGTTTGAAATGTAAATGAAGAATATGTGCAATAAAAAAGAAAACATTTAATTGAGGGCTTGCTTAGAGTTTCAGAGGGTAAATTAATGACCATCATAGTGGGCAACATGATATCAGGCCAACATACATGATGCTGGAGAGTACCTGAGAGCTTACATCTGATAAATAGGCAACATACAAATAGAGAGACAGAAAGACACTGATTCTGGCATGGGTTTTTGAAACCTCAAAGCACAACTCCAGTGATACACTTCCTCCAAAAATTCCATACCTGATAATCCTTCCCAAATAGGTCCATTTGGAGCAGAAGAGATGCACCATTTCTGTGATAGAGAAGCCAAGAAAGGGCTGTACATTTCCTTGATATCTTTGCTATCGATCTACTACATAAAGAAGATTAAGAAACAAGAAAATGATGAGTAAGGTGCTCTGTATTAAAACACTTGCCTAGTCTCCCAGACCCTAGGATGAATCCCAGGGCAGGCAAAATAAGGATAGAGATATAAGACAAGGGCAGGCTGGATCTCTGCATCACTATGTGGAATGGAGCTGCACCAAGAATATTGGCGGTGCATTATCAATTCTGTTAGCATAGTAGCAAGTACTTTGCCTTTAGGTCACTCAAAATATCCCAGTTACCCAGTTTTCCTGAAATATTAGCATTCCCTACACCCTAAATATAGTGAGTACTATTGACTGTCTAGTATAACCTGCTTCTATTTACTGTGTTTACTTCCCTTACGTACAGCTGTCAAATTTCAGGCTCACCTAAACCTTATTTTTTCTGAAAGCCTTAATAACCTCTCCCAAACCCTGATCTATATCTCATCCATAGAAGACTCCCCCCTTTCTCTCTCTCTCTCTCTCTCTCTCTCTCTCTCTCTCTCTCTCTCTCTCTCTCTCACACACACACACACACACACACACACACACACACACATACACAGGCACTATCAAGCCTATCACTGACTATTCTTGTCACCTAATCGGGTTGTATGTTCAGCAGCTTATCAAGAACTAGTTCACAGTTCGGATTCTACCATGAACCTTCACTCAAGTTGGTAAAATCACTGTAGTCATTTCTGAATAAGAAATCTACCTCTTTTAAAGTTATGTTTGTATTTTACTATTCATTTTTGTTCATACATTGATTAAAAGCTTTCAAAACATTAGACTCATGTGAAACAATAAAACTTCCAAGTGTACTCCCTCAAATCTACCCACTTATATTGTCTGTCATTCTGTGCATTTTATGGAATGAGTGGTCAACCAGAGGTCAGTCTTATAGCAGAAGACACTGTGTTGCATGATCATCATCTTCCCTTAGGGAACACTCCTTCCAAGGAGTTTCTTTTGTATATTAGTAGATGCTCTGCTCTTCTTTCTAAGCACAAAACACCTATCATGTCATATGGTTCCTTCATTGTACAGAAAATCTGTCAAAACCTACTTGTCTAACTGAGCATAGCCTCACAGAGTTTTCTGTGCCAGGCTTCCTAAACTGTATGTAGTGTCACAAACAAACATGAAATGTGGGAAAGTCAATTCACTTATCATCTTGCAGTGACAAAGCTCTGTGCCTGGCTTCTTTGTCACACTGGGTGATGCCACCATATTAACAACCAGTCATGAAGGAAATCGTAGAATAATTGTCAACTCATCACTGGCCTTTGTTCTAGATCTACTGTCTTCAGCACTCAGAGTAACTGTTCTCATCCTTGCTGAGTGTGACCCTTCCTCACTAGGCTTTCAGACTGTGACTGTATACAGATCATGCTAAAATATTTTCATCTCCAAATGCTGTACAAGCAATGAAACCATCAGATGGGAAACAAATGAAGTTATTAGAAAGGCTTGCATCATTGCTTTGTAAATCCTAAAAGAGATTATTCAAGATATCTTGATCTTAATTTTCTTATATAAAATTTGTGAAAAAAATAATGTTTACATACTCAATTATTTTGATTTTAAATAAGAAGATATATTTTTAGAGCTCTGTTTCAATGTTCAAATAATCAAATTCAAGGTAATCAACTGACTAAATTTTTTTAAATGCAAATATTTATGTTGCATATAAAAATTTACCAGCATTTGAGAAATAAATTGAAATACTAGCTGAAAAAAATATACCATGGTAAACCACAATTTTGATACAGAATTAATATAAAAATAAATAAGAAACTCAATTCTATAGCAAGAAAGTATGTAATGTACTCAAAGTAACCAAATAAAAAATTAGATATTTCTCAAAATAAACATACAAGGGGTATATATTTAAAATACTAAAGCTGCTTTATGATTAGTCAGTCTTTCTACTAAGTTTATAGTCAAAGGAAATAAAATTGGTACATGGAGAAGATATTTGTATCCCTTGTTTCCTACATTATGTATATTAGTCAACATTTGGCATTGACTAAAGTTTTCATTTGTGAATGAACTGGTAAAGAAAGTGTGGTGCATGTGCACAGTTCATTCTTAAACAGAGGTATTTCTGTCATGTATAAGATAAATGAAGCTCGTGGAAATCATCATAAAGGAAGAAAATAACAGACAAGGACAGCATAGTGTCACTTACATGTGGACTCATTTGGATTTATAGAAGTGAGAGAACCCACAATTAACAAACAAGATTCAGGATTGTTGAATGGATCCATGAGATTGGCAAGTTGCTGGTGACAGGACTCAAAATTTCAGTTATGAGGAACGAGTTTATTTATGAGCTCCATATACAACTTGGTGAGTGTAGTACAATAGCTAAAATGTAGTCTTAATTTTTTATTATTTATTAATTATGCATTATGGCAAGATTTATTTATTATTCATTGTTATTATTATGTGTGCATATGAGTATGTATGTAGGTATCCACCATAGTGGGTATTTGGACATCAGAAGCTGACTCTTGAGAGCAGGTTCTCTCTAGCTTACTTTCTGGAATCTGAAGATTGCATTCAATTCATCAGAACCCTGACCAAGAGGCCCTATCTATTGAGCCATTCCATCTGCCTGAAATGTATAAGAGAAGGCTTATGAAGTAGTTTTACTATAACAAATCATAATTATGCAAGGTGGGACATATGTAGAATAGATTTTCTCATTCTACAACATATATATTTCACAGCATCATACCATATATGAGAAATGTGCTCAATTTTACCTATTATTTTAATGAGGGATAAGAATGGGAGAGAAAGAGAAAGAAAAAGAGAGCAAGAGGGAGAGAGAGAGAGAGAGAGAGAGGGCACGAGCTGCTGACTGCTAAATATATTCCATTTCTCTGGTAAGTTTTATATTTAGCAATTATATGAAAATATTGTAGGTCATGGAATTATTAAAATGTGAAAAAGTATTGTGTTACTACGAATGCTGTGTGAATGCAGGTCATTAAATCTTGTAATATCTGTAACAAACTCAACTCAGGCTGATGAACTACCCTGAAAGGGGACAAACTGTGGAAAGACTTCCAGCCCTCATGTAGAGAAGATCTAATTAATCCACTTACATGCATCTCTCTCAATTACTATCTATTTGACTTTAGTCGAGTTCTTAACTTACCTGAGTTGAAGCTATATACAACCAAATGCTTCAAACATCATCATTACTTGGGCAGGGCCATCATAAACAGCTAAGGATTATGAATTACACAAAGACATACAGGAAAGAGAACACACAGCTTAAAGGGGTCAGTTCTTCCCAAGATGGAGTCTGAGCACTGCTGTTGGACTCCATGTATCAGCACAAGCGGGTCTTTTTTTTTTTTTCAGTTTCCTTAAGTTTATGATGGCTTGTACCCTAAGGGCTGCATCTGCCCAGAGAGGATACATTATCTAATTCATTCAAAGTTTTAGCTAGCTGAAACTCTGATTGCAAAACATCAATGAAAAACAAAACTGAACATGGAATTCTAGAATACCATAAACACACATCTATACATGTAACCAACCAACAACCCAAACATGAGATACTAGGGAAGAATTTAATCATTCTAACAGATATCTCTCGATCAAAATCTCTATTAAGTATTTTTTTTCTTCATAAAATGCATGAATAATGAATAATAAAATTAAACATTGACATGACACCTAACTGAACACAGGTACCATCCAGTTTTGGGATACAAACATCATAAATTCATTTTTATAAAATTTACCAGAGTCTTCGGGAACATTCCCAGCTCAGGATATTTTGCAGACATCTAGTACTGATCTAAGAATTTGTTCTCCAAGAGAGCAAATAAAATATAGAGCAATGTTGCCCAAAACCATATTAATAAAGCCATATTAATAGGGTTATATGGGTAAAATAACAGCATCCACTGAAAATGAGAGCAATTTAAAAGACACTTTAAGTGTCTAGCCACCTCTTTATGTGGTAGATTTACTATACACAAATCAATTTGAATCTAAATGTGCGGTGTTCTTGCATTTATATGCATGAAACAAAGTCAATTTGTTTAGCAGATAATTGCAGGAATACTGATCAAATAGACATGTTAATCAGTTTTGCCAGCTATCTAGAAAAAGGAGAGAAATATCTCTTTTTTGTGCTTCCATAGAGTTTACCATAATACTCTTAGGTAACTATTAATACTGAGACTATCTGTGCTTCCACGTTTCCCTGGTGATTATCGTAGTCTGTTGCTTTAAAATTTACAATATTTTTGTAATCTATCTAGGGAGAGTCATGTACTGTCCATTTTCTGAATTCATCAGTATAATCCAGTGGTCTCCTCTGTTTCCCCTACCCATCCTGTCTCCCTAGCTGAGAACCCAGTACTTCATCACAATCTCCGTGTGTTGGAAACAGTTTCTTTTCACTCAAGCCTAAATCTCTACTTACATGAGTTTACAAGAGCAGTGATAAACATGATGGGAACAAAGTTCTCTGCCACACTGAGAGTTACAACATTTTAATAAAGACCATACACTTCACAGGACTCCTTACCCCAACTCACGAGGAGCATAGCTAACACAAAAGCACACTTCTGTCCTCCTAAACTTGTACTTGCTTCATTTCTCTCTCCTCTTTGCCAACCACAGACCCCTTCTTGTCCTTGCTCCAATGCAGAGCATGACATTGCTCTCTCTTTCATTTAAAAGATGGAAGCTAACTGGGAAAATCTGCCAAGCCCATCTCAAATCTAATGAGGGAAATCTCCTTGACTGGTTTCTCTTCTCTTCTGATCTGGCAAGTCCACTTTCATTCACCCTGTTTCTTTAAAGTGAGTATTGCAGTTTTGGCAAACACTGAGCAAATGGTCTAGGGTGTGTATAAGGGCTTTATTGATAAACTCTTTTATTTATAATGTCATGAATTTGTATAGCGAATTTTGAAAAAGTCAGCATAAATTATTATACGGGCATCATATATCTAAGAAGAATATTCTAGTTTATGGGTCATGTTGCATAATGCATAGCAATAACACTAATCTAATGACCCTTATCTTTGCATTTTCCTTCACAGGGCATTTCCAAAAAATTGTCTTAGCTTGCGATTCAGATAACTGCCATGAGTGTGTGAAGAGAATCCTTATATAAAGGCTATCTCCTATTTTCAAATTGACTTCGCCACCTGTACCTTAGTGTAATACTAAGCTGAAAGTGAAAATTGTGATTCTCCAAGAGGAAGGTGGAAGTTTTGGGTCATGGTTCTTTTAAGTCATTGACAATTGGCTACATACTGGAAAAAATTTAACAATAGTGAAAAAATACTAGAACAGTAATCAGAGAATAAAGAATAAATCATGTTTATCAAAATATCCCACAGTATCCCATATATACACATATTTATGTATATGTTTATACATATATGTATATATACTAATTCTTATTTTAAAATAAAAGTAAATAAACAAAACCATATCTAGATCTTAATAAATACTACAAAAGCTAAAAAAAAAAGTAGAACTGAAATGCAGTATTCAAAGATGTAAAATAAGGTAGCATTCCTCAAAATAAAGTATTCTTTGCATTGCCACATCACTGAAAGTAGACAAGCATTTCTATCACTTGGTTAATTTCTTATGGGTCTCAAGAGTACTTTGTCTATATTTTCCTGTATTTTAATATTGTCCTATATCCACATTTGCTAAAATAAGGACAGTGAGGAAACTGTGATAGGGAAGGAATCCAAGGTTTTGGATATTATCCTCATTTTTACTGGTTGGCAGTGTTCAATGTAAGTTTACTTCTATAAACTAGAGTGTTTTCATTTGTAAGAATGAAAACATAAGCTAACTCTAACCTTGGGATATGGCAAAGAACTGATAAGACCCATGTCAGTGACTATTGAATAGCCTACCATGTCCTTTATTCCAAATGGCTGTTCTTAAAATCACATCTTAGATCTTGCTCCACTGTCTGTCACCAACAACTACTAAGTATCCTGAACCATTTCCATGGCAACAGTGATGCCTGCTTTGTAGAGATGCTCTACATTGGTTATTGGTCCAGAGCTTGCTTCTGAAAATTCTCCTTACATTTGGTAAAGACACTCAACCCCAAGTGAGTGAGCTAACTCTCTTCCCTTTCTGTTTTACCTCAGAACCTATACTTTACTTATGACAAAATCACCAAGGCAGTGACCTGGAGATCTCAAGGGCTCTCTTTTTTCTTCACTACCAATCCCAGCAACCTGGCAAGTTTTAACCAGTCCTACCTTTGAATGTCACTATTGTTGCAATCAGCTTCTTAGCTTCTTTTTATCTCTTTGTTATCTGTATATTCTATCTTATCCTTTCAGTGGGACCACTGTTATCAAAGTGATATGTCTAAAGACACAACTAATTTGTCCACTCCTCAGACTATAATCTTCTGTGGTCACACTGACATATGGTGCACAATGAGATCTTTAGATTTCTCTAAGTGCATACTAGTTGTCATAGGTTTTTTTCTATTGCTGTGATAAAGAGTATAATCAAAGAAATTTAGAGTAAAGGATTTATTTGGCTTATGGTGTACAATCTATCATGAATGGAAGTTATGGTAGGAGTTCAAGGCAGAAACCCGGAGGCACAAATTGAAGCAAGGGCCATTGAAGAACTCTACTTACTGGCTTGCTTTCCAAGCTCATGTGGATTGACCTTTGTCATACATTCCAGACCTATGTACTCATGGATGGTACTGACTACAGTAGGCTGGATACTCACACATCAATTAATCAAGAAAATACCTGACAAACTTGCCTATGAGCCAATCTGATGGAGGTATTTTTTTCAACCAAGGCTCCTTCTACCCAGGTGACCCCCTTTGTATCAAGTTGATGAAAACCAGGACATTATTCTTTCACTGTAAGCACTAGCTCTGGAGAATTTACAACCTGCTTATTCATGAAATAATGACTCTTCAGGATGGCTCTTCTGTACAACTACATTCCCATTCTTTCTTTGGTCAGTCCATGGGCAGACAGTCTCTATAAAGCCAAATTGCCTTTTTAGTGAGACTTCTATGAGCCTTACACCTGATTCTACAATCGGTCTTATAACTCCCAATTTCTTCCTGTCTTTAGAGGGTAGCTTTACCTCTAAGACTCAGTGCCTTAAAGCCAACAACTACATCTAATTGCTCAATATCCACATCAGTTAGTGAAAACTGATGCTACAATCTCTTTGGGATCTGAAGAGTTTTAGTAGTGACACTCACTTTTTCAAGGGACTGAGGCAGCAGGTCCACAAGTTCAAGGCCTGCTTGGGATTCAAATGTAGACTGGATAACTTAATAAGACAATATTTTAAAGTGAACCAAAAAAAAAATTATGTGGGAGGGGTTATAACTGTATCCCAGTGGTGTAGCAACCTCCCAGCATTCAATCCCCAATGTTGCTAAATACATGGATTAATAATTGAATAGACTCATCAAGGCATGCCAGTTGGATTTTGAGAGGTAAATAAAGGATTAGTCTGAATTTGGAAAATAACACAAAAGAAAGGACATCATTCCAGACTCAAGGAGAGTAGCAGTACTGAATGAGAAGCATGTTCCTGTCTAGAGAGATGCTGAGAGTCCAAAACAAATTGCACATGGAAAGAACAACAAATGCCCTCTCCTTGCCAGTGTCTTTCTTCCATAGTTTCAACCCAACCCAGTATGCAGGAGGAAATACACAGTCCATTACAGATGTTCTGGAAGAGGGGAACAGAGTCTTGAAGCACAGCAAAACAACAAAGAAAACATTGAGTGAAAAAAATCTAAAGGCTCTCATAGGTATTAATTGCTTGCATGATTGATGTTAAGTGAAAATTTGCTGAAGGATTATTTGTGGGCCACTAAAATCTGCACCAAAAAAAATGGAGAGTGAAGAGTTAAACACAAGCGCTCTGAAATAGCATTTCTGCTAGCTTTATACAGGATTATGTCGTGCAGCCACTTAGCTGTTTCAGCAGAGACATGCTTTAAAGGGAAAGTGCAGGAAACACTGAGAAAAAAAGGTTTTGTCATGTTTCCCAGGGGAGAGATGTGTTGCTGGTGGTGTTACCCAGAAGGCGGTCCTCTTTGACAAAATGGTGAAGACAACCAAGGGTGGATGCAAAGAAAACTCCTCCTCGGCTCTGCATATAAATGCAAATAAACAAGTAGACACAAGCATAAGGATTCTAAGAAACCACAACAGCATGGAGGGGGAAGGGAGCTTCAGTAGAAGGCAGAATGACTAAGAAGGAAAGAGAACAGGAGGACTAACACGAGATAATAAGGATTTACAGTAAACAGGGGGCAGTGGTATCAGCAAGAAAATGAGATGTCTGCAGAGGGAATCTGTAAGTCTCCCACAAAACTCAGAACAACTGTGAAAACCGTGGATGATCATGTCCGCCCGAGTGGAAAGACTCTCCTGCAAAGGACAGCCTGCTCATCAATCAGAATGTGCAAGGATGATGTAGGCTCTAAAGAAAAACAAGGCAAGAAAACAGGAAGATGAGGAGGAATAGCTTGAGACCCATCCCAGGCGAGTCAAGACTAATGCATTCCAAACAATTAGAAATGTCTTTCATTAACTGTTCACATACAAATTAGTTCTTTGCTAAACTAATTATCATTTTAACATTTTGTGTGTACAGAAGTAGCTTCAGATGAATCCAATAGTTGATTAAGCTCTTAATCATGAGTGGTTCAAAATATTACAGCCAGGTATTGCCTAAGGGAGGAATTTGTGATTTCATAGATGCAACCAAAGAAAAGACATGTGAAACCATGTGACACAGAGCCAGAAATGTGAAATTTGGTGTCACACAGAACTTTACATCAATTTCTGCTATAGTGGCAAGTAGTTATGGAACCTTCCATCAGATTTAGCTACAGGACAATGCTGCCCCCCCCCATGAGAGCCCACCATCACTGGAGTCACTTGAAAACTTAGATGGTTAATGCAAATTTATACTGTGCCTGGTACACGTATGCACCCATGTCCTAGACTGTGATTTCTATTAGACCTTACTGTTCATGTGATTTCTATGAAGTGAGAAGGAAACATGAAATGTTGATTGTTGTGTTTTATAAAATTATATAGAGAGAAAGAATAAATTTGGTGGAGGTTTGGTAAGGTGTCAGGAAGGGAGTGCCTCTGCAGGCCCATTCTGAGGCATCTCTTCCCCCAGAGAGACCAGCCACAAGATGGTTTAGAATAGAATAGAGTTTAATTAAGGCATGGGGAGAGGAGTTGAGAGGGTAGCAGAGATGAAGAAAGCCAGAGAGAGAGGGGGATGGGGAGGAATAGAGGCCAACCATGAGCATGTGGAGAGAGGGGGGAAGAGGAATGGGGAGGGGGCAGGAGCAAGAGGACACAGAGAGAGCAAGAAGGCAATTGAGAGAGGAGGGGGCAAGCAGCTCCTTTTATAGTGGCACACCTAGCTGTTGCCAGGTGACTGTGGGGCAGAGGCTAGACAAAATGCTAACATTGATACTTACAGATTATAAGCTATTTCACAAACTTAAGATCCTATCATCATATTTAATTATTTATGACATATAGGGATTGACTTTATCTTTCTATTTTTGTTTTTTTTATTCTTTAATCTTTTTTTACAGTCCAGTTTTTATCCACCCCCCCACCCCGTCTGCCCTCTGCCCTCTGACTGTTCCACATCCCATATTCTCACCGCCCCCCCCACCCTCAGTCTCCAAGAGGATATCACCACTCCCACCCCACCAGACTTCCCCACTCCTTGGGGCAAGTCTCTTGAGGGTTAGGTGCATCTTCTCTCAGCAGGTATATGCTGCCTGGTTGGTGGCTCAGTGTCAGAGCTATCTCAGGGGTCCAGGTTAGTTGAGACTGCTGGTCTTCCTACAGGGTCACCCTCCACCTCAGCTTCTTCCAGCTTTTTTTTAAATTCAACAACAAGGGTCACCAGCTTCTGCCCATTGGTTGGGTATAAATATCTGCATCTGACTCTAGCTGCTTGTTGGGCCTTTTGGAGGACAGTCATGCTAGGTTCCTGTTTGTAAGCACATCATAGCATCAGTAATGGTGTCAGGCCTTGGGGCCTCCCCTTGAGCTGAATCCCAATTTGGGTCTGTCACTGAACCTTCTTTCCCCCAAGCTTGTCTCCATTTTTGACCCTGCAGTTCTTTCAGACAGGAACAATTCTGGGTCAGAGTTTTTTACTGTGGGACAGCAACCCCATCTCTCCACTTGATGCCCTGTCTTTCGACTGGAGGTGGACTCTACAAGTTCCCTCTCCCCACTGTAGGGCATTTCATCTGAGGTGCCTCCCTTTGAGTCCTGAGAGTCTCCCACATCCTAGGTCTCTGGTATATTCTAGAGGGTCCCTACCTCCTACCTCCTGAGATTGCCTGTTTCTATTCTTTCTGCTGGCCCTCAGGGCTTCAGTCCTGCCCCCTTCAATACCTAATCATGTCCCCCTTTTCCCCTCCCTTTCCTCTTTCCCACCCAGGTCCCTCTTTCCCTCGCCCCTCCCTATGATTGCTTTCTTCCTCCTAAGTGGGATTGAGGCAGCCTCGCTTGGTCCCTTTGGCTTGCTAACCTTCTGGAGTTCTGTGTATTGTATCCTGGGTATTCTGCAATTTTTTGGCTAATATCTACTTGTTAGTGGGTGCATACCATGAAATGATTGAGGGTATCAGTTCTTAGATCGTCGAGCATCCATGTGTATGCTTGCTTGCTCTATAAATTCACAGCCTTATAGCAGTAGCTAAATAAAGGTCATTATTTTGCAAATTAGTTACATATTTTAAATAATCTGTAGTATCATAATGTACCCAGTTATTTCATCTATTTTAAATTATATTTTCTGTTCTCTAAGGTCTCCTGTTGCTGTATTGTAAAATATGGAAATATTAAGAGAAAATATATACTTGAATACACAATATCAGATAATTCAAAAATAAAATAAAGCTATAAACACCAAATATAGGGACTTGAAATTAAAGAAAAGAATCATTATATATTTAATGATTTGTATACCAGATATATTCTATGTGTGTCTATGTATGAAATGTTAAAAGTTTCAAAATTAAATTAAACAATACCTATTTTATCTCAGTATAACAACTAATATTTATATTTATTACAAATTTACAACAATTACTATCTCTATTAGCACCTTAGTGAAACATTGCTAAGTACCCAGAATGAGTGGCATTGCCACCACTGTTGACAAGAAGAGGTGGGTGACCAGCTCTTTCACCAAAATAATAGCACAAACAGTGACTGTGTGTTTCACTCTAACAATATGGAATAGAGACACCAAGTAGTTTTCATTTTTAAAAATGCTTACAATGGTGTTAATTTTCCAGAGGCCAATTAAGAACACGCATTTATGAAAATATACTTTATAAACCAACCAGTAGCCATTCTATTTCTGAGGCTTTTTTCTCTGAGTTATGTTGGTGGTGTGTTTCCAGAAGAGCTGTTGGGAGGTCTGTGGGCAGGCTGCCTCTGAGATGAGAGGAGCTCAGCGCTGCTACATAGCAAAGCATCTGTCTGGGTAGTGAACAAGAACTAAGTACCAATGCCAGCATGTTTTTCTCTCGACTTCTTTACAATTAGGTGAAGCAAGGAAAGTAGCCTCCGAAATACTCGTCTCAATTCATGCTGGAAGTTGGATCTCCACAAAGCAGAAGCTGAGAGGTAGGTGGGTGTACCAAGAATTTACTACGGAGTGTTACTTAGGAGTGGTTTTTTTGTGAAAAAAAGAAAAGGAAACAGGAATGTACAGGAAGCCAAGGTACATGCCTAGTTTCAGCCTCCGCTAACTCCATGAACAAATATATATGAAAATCAAAATGGTTAGGTCTCATATTTTCAAGTTAAATTTTCGTGACTCATATGACTTTTAGAAATAAACTAAGAAGGACCATATTTAGCACATCCAAATCATGTTGTTTAATTATTTATAAAAAGTTGTTTTCCAGTCTTAAACTCATAGTAAGTGCATACTGACACCTAAAAAATGTCCTAGAGAATAGGTGAGGCTTAGTTTGACCATGATAACAGTATCTTAAGAGTCAAGCGCAAGGAATTCAAACATCAGTGATTAATCATTTTAGCTGGATAAAAAGTCTTTGTAAATATAATTGATGTCCCTGACTGAAAGATTTTAAATATTGACTGGATTTTAAATATTGTATTAGTGAGTTGGAGCCAAAACAATCCAAACTGCCTTCCACATTCTCATCATATGCCACTCCCTGTTACCTCACCCAACGAATGAAAGGGCAAACAATGCCAAAGTCTATTATTGGATAAAGCAATGTATTTGCCTCATAATTAGAAGGTATGATTTTTCTATTCTTTATTTTCATTTTCTCTAGACTTGGTATAGAAAAAGAGTTTGTGACATATCACTGAGCTACCAGGAAACCCAATGACTGATCATGCTCTGGAGCAGCAAACTGGAATCCTGAAAGGCTGCAGTGGCCCAAGGAAAACATGCCTCCAATCCCAGGGTGTTTATTCTATTCTTTATGAAACAAACTAGAAAAGCAAAGATACTTGAGGTCAAATATTTGAGGTTTTTTTTATTGATAAGTAAAATGTCTCTGTCCTCTGTCTAGAACACCTGCAAAATTAAAATCAAAGCTATTCTGCTCTCCCAAATCTCTGCATAAAGTGTCATCATGCACTTTCCTTTCCCCAACACTGTTTACAACCCTGACTGGTTTCTAAGAAAAAGGTGGAAAGTCAAATGTGTATATTATTTTAGGAAATGGAAAGCAAACACGTCAATAGATATAGACAGGTGATAGATAGATAAGTAGATAGATAGATAGATAGATAGATAGATAGATAGATAGATAGATGGTAGATAATAATGAAAAATAAACAGAATAGGTAAGTAGATAGATAGATAGATAGATAGATAGATAGATAGATAGATAGATAGATAGATAGATAGATAGATAAATGATAGAGAGATAGATATAGGTATGTAGGTAGGTCATTAGATAGATAGATAGATAGATAGATAGATAGATAGATAGATAGATAGATAGATAGATAGATAGATAGATGATAGAGTAGATATAGGTATGTAGGTAGGTCAGTAGATAGATAGATAGATAGATAGATAGATAGATAGATAGATAGATGATAGGCAGATAGACAGACAGTAAGACAGATAGATAGCAATAATCATACCTGCTTTCTAGAAAAACATACTTTTTCACTTTACCCTACTGATTATGAAGAATAAAAGAAAGAAATGAAACAAAGTGGGAAGGAATGAGGGGAAGAAAAGAAGGCAGGAAAGAAAAGGGAAGGAAAAGGGAAAAAGGCTATTTTTAATCTTTGCCAGCTAAAAAATTATTGTACAAAACTTTGTGAATGAAGTGCTAGGCAAGGAAGGATGAGATATGTGATTATAAATGGAGATCAAGTTCCTGGAGGAATCACTGTGTAAACTGCCTGGCTGGAAAATCTAAATCATGATAAGTTATAGAAAATGTATTTTGTATAAACTGTTTTTAACATATAATATATATATATATAATTTATGGCCTTATGCCACCAAACTCTTGCCTGTGCTGCCAAGGCTGATATTCTACATGTTCTTACCCTGTTCGTCTTCTACCAACTGCCAAGGACTCACTCACCTTATCCAGAATCCCCATCAAGGCTTCTGTGAGAAGCAATTGGTGTCTGTTCTGCTCTTTCAGATTAATAATAGACATTGATATTCTAGGGTTCTTTGTCTACTCCTTTCCAGAAAGCTACCACAGACACCACATGCTCCTTATATCTCTACCCTTGATTGTGACCCCTCAGTCAAATCTGTCTCATAAGCCTGATGAAATGGGTGAGGTAGTGTAGCTGGTATGTTTTAAACAGCAGTAGAGTGATATACTGTGTCTAGTTATAGTGATATCAGCAATGCACAGTAATAGATATGGACCACAAAATCATAAGCAGAGATCCAAACAATCCCAGAAACTTTCTTTTTTTCAACTTCCTGTAATTTGATTCCTTAATAGATTCCACTTCTTTGAATATTTCCTGTGTCAGAGGCTATGTTAGGTACTAAAAACATTTTCCCTAGTCCACTAGGAATAGATAATCTAAAGGAGAAAAAACAGAGCTAAGCCAAGCTATTTAGAACGAATGTGGTAAGGACCACTGTAGTAACGTTAAAGGAATGTACTTTAGGCTGAAATTAATTACAAAATACTTCCAAGAGGAGGGGGTGCCTGACTATATAAGATTCCAGTTGGTGATGAAAAGAAATTGAAGGAGGAAAGAGCCCAAACACAGACAATGTAGAGGGCTAACATTTCGGAATATTAACTAAGAATTTCCTCCTATCAAGCATTTCTCTTACTCTTTCCCTGCTTCTTCTCATCTCACATTAGAAGACAAGATAATATTTTACACTGTGCAAAGAAAAACTAAAGCCTTTATAAATGAAAAATCCAGGGCTTTTCAGTGAAAGATCCTAAGGCCCCCAAGCATTCAACAGTCACTGAGATCAAGGTTTATGTTATAAACAAAGAATAACAAGCCAGAACTCCCTTCTAAGACTACATAAAAATTCCACAGAAAATAGAAAATGACTAACGATATAGAGGAAACTAGAGTTTAGAGGCTAGTATGTTCCTTGAAAGATCTCTGCATTTCACTAAGCCCTCTCTGTGGAAGGTGTATTTAAACCCTTACATAGGGCTGAGACACCAAAACTAGGATGAGAGTCAGGCAACATGAGGATAAAAACAGGAAGAACAAGGTAAGAGCCCCCTTGCTAAACTACTTAGCAGGACCAAGCAGTATGAGTCTAATCAAATCTTACTTGAATATGATTATGAGAGACATAAGATGAAGGCATCCCTATTTTATAGATATTAACACTAGTCCACAGAGAACTTATGTGAGCTGAATCATGTCATTCAGTTGAAAATGACTGAGTTGATATTTGAATCATATCATAGGCAGAACTCATGAGCATTGTGTTGAGGGATACCCAGAGTTACTAAAGATATTGCTTCTAGTACAAGCTAGGATACAGTCACCAAACGCAGACACTATTGTGGATACCAAGAAGTACATGGTGACAGGAGCCTGATATAGCTGTCTCCTGAAAGGCTCTGTCAGAGTCTGATATATACAGAGCTGGATGCTCACAGCCAACCATTGAACTTATCACGGGGTCCCCAGTGGAGGAGTTAGAGAAAGGACTGAAGGAGCTGAAGGGGTTTGCAACCCCATAGGAAGAACAACAACCCAGAGCTCCCAGGGACTAAACCACCAACCAAGGAGTACACATAAAGGGACCCATGGCTCCAGCCACATATGTAGTGGAGGATGGCCTTGTTGGACATCAATGTGAGAAGAGGCCTTTGGTCCTGTGAAGGTTCAATGCCCCAGTGTAGGGGAATGCGGACGGGGGGGGGGGTCGGGGGGGAAGGTGGGAGTGGGTGGGTGGGTAGGAGCATACTCTCATAGAAGCAGGAGGAGGGGGGATGGGATAGGAAGTTTCTGGGGGGATGGGGAAAGGGGATAACATTTGAAATGTAAATAAATCAAATATCCAATAAAAAATGACTAAGCAAAAATAAATAAATAAACAAACAAACAAGAAAAAAAGAGAAAAACAAGATCAATTACAGAAACAGAAAGCAAACTATTTTTAAGTTAAAGATGTATACTACCTGAGGAGAGAGCAGAGTGCACTTCAGTATTTTGCATGGGTAGCCTGTAGACATAAATATAGTCTCAATATAGCACTAATATGAAGGACTTTCTTTTAATCCAATTGAAGAGCTATTTGGTAGGTGAAATCACTGATAATCAATTTTAAAAAAATGAAAAGTTGATAATGTCAAAACTCATCAAAAGGTCTATAGTTGACAATGATGACCATGCTGTATGATTTCATAGTCCTTGATCCATCTATGTCCCTAATTATTCTGCCATTAATGCATTCAGGAAATAGCAACTGTATCCAAGCTCATGTATTGTGCTATTTTTTACTGATTTCCCCACTAATGTCCTATCCCTACCTCTACATCCATTCCCCCTACCCAGTGACTAAGCATGGCTCAATCATATGCCACTCTTCCAATGTAAATTTTGACTCAGCAATATTCCCTGCTGGTCGACCCAAACCTCTATTAAACTCTACTATGTCTTAGACTCTTTCCATTCCATTCTGTTGTCTCTTTTCTTGTTTAGCACAACTGCCAAGTGTATAATCCCATGCTGCTTGCACTTCCTTCTTTCTTTCTCCACTGAATCGCCAGTACATCTCTAACCCATCCATGGCATCTGCTTCTCTGGGGACACAAATAACTTGAGTGGTATGAGATGACAGTGAGTTGAGGGGGAAAAATATTAGATGTTGCTCATAAACCACTCACTCCATACAGAGAGACAGTCAGAGTCCACGGCACCAGTCCCAACTGATAACATTCTCACAACGTGATGACAGGTGATGATCTGTTGTACAGGTGTCATGGTTCAGGGATTTGAAAGGCAGAGGAGTTGTCTGGTTAAGTTAAATTACATTCACACTAACAGTCTGCTTGAGCAGAGAAACTGGGACCCATTAACAAACTTGCTCCACCCGTGTCCAAACATAAGAACAGCTTAATTTAATAGTGGACCACTGATCTGGTAGACTCGAACTCCAGAGATTTCAAAAACCCACCAAAGCCAGACTTGTGTTAAACCTAAAGGCCAGTTTTAGAAAACCCAGGATTCTTAAATATGGGTGTGAAAATGCAAATGAGCACTCCAGGGGCTCATGGTTTTGCACAATCCTCTAATCCCTCAGAATTTAAAAAGGTTTACTACAATCTAACACTAGAGAATACTGTAGAGGACCCAAGTCTTCAAGACAACATTAACTGTATATCATCTTCTCGACTTCAGGCACCAAAACCAAATTCAATTAATTCCAACATTATCTGGCTGTCAGTTGTTGGACTTGGTAAAAAGAGGGAAGAAATTATTTTCCAATGGACTTTCAAAAGTTAGCTGCCATATACAAAAAAAGAGCCCAGAAGTAACCCCAGGGTTATTTAACAAAAGTACTTACTCGAAGGGACTGGAAAGGAAGAACAGATAAGGAAAAATTTATCTGCTTGGGAGCATTTTCTCCAGACCTAATTGTCTTCCAGTTTAACACCCGGACAAGAGACCCCAAGGAGCAGGCAAGTTTGCTGCTCTAAGACTGGATGTAGAGAATGCCAGGACAGAGAAGCTAGAGGAGGTTGAACGGGGAACAGAGGGAGGGAAGGGGACTTATGGGACTTTCGGGGAGGGAGGAAACAGGAAAGGGGAAATCATTTGGAATGTAAATAAAAAAACTTAGGAAAAAAAAAGTCAGCTTTGGCAGCTCTCTCATAGAACCATGCTGCAGCACAATACTCTCCAACTAAATCGTCCATCCTATACGCAGTTTACCCATGTCAACCGCCATGATGCTCTGAAGTTCCCCCACCCTCCACTGTTCCTCACGATAAGGTTTTGTTTTTTTGCATTTTGAGTCCTATAACAATCTTTGTTCCTAAGTGGACCTATAAGACTTTATAGGAACAAATACATGGAATACGACTCAAAACTAAGGCCTGGGAATGATAGTATACCCTGAAGACTAGAAAGAGAAAACCTATCTTAACCCAGAGAGAAAACTGGAAGATGTAAGTTTGGTATTGAACGTAAACAAATACCTTGACATTAGAATAATTTTGGATTGAGAGTAGGGGCAAAAATATCAGGAATCAAAGATTTTTGAAAGTTGTATATAACTTTAAAATCTGGAGGTGTTGACATACGCATTCTTTTTGTTCATATACAAGAAGGTTATATTGAAAGATTTCAGGATTTCAGTAAAAAGTGGCATATAGCAAAGACCATCAATTTTTTTTCATATTGTCTTGAAGCCCAGTCAGGGTCACTGCCATTTAACTGTATCAGCAGTGCTTAAGTTTGTAGGGGATAATGTATTTGTACACAAATATTCTGAAACCATGAATCTATTGATGCCAGATGAAATATCACTAAGGAATAATTAGAGTCCCATTTGTCACCAAAGGAAAAGGCATCTCTAATGCTGAATTTCAGGTGAGAGAGGAATCTCAGTAGGAAGGCTTCTTTCAAGATTGGAAAGCAAGTTTGTTTACTTTAGACGTTTTTGTTTTTCTATAAGGATTTCCCATTTCAAAGAACATGAGTTTGCTTACAAGATGAAAAATACATATTTTATAATCATGCCATTATAAAAAATAAACTGAATTAAGTCATGCTTATATGAAGAGCATCTAAAATAGATGATAGCTGAGGCTTATTCCAAGGAATATATATATATGAATATATATATACTTTATCCAATGAAATATGAGACATCTAATAGCTTCAAATTATGTCAGTGTTTATGGAACATAACTTAGTCGTCTGTAGGGAGGTGGCCTTTTAGAAATGACTAAAACACCAAATGATTCGTGGAGTTGGCTTCCTTCTCCTAAAGAAGCACTATTTAGGCACTGATTTAACAAGAGATTATGGTAAATCTTATAGATTGATAGGATCATTAGTGACCCAGATGTTGTGGCTCCTGGAGGATGAAGTAGGAAGATGGCAAATTCTAACCATCACGGGCTACACAGTGAATCCCTGTTTCCCAAAACAAAAATAAAGCAAGCACCCAGCAAAATACCAACAACAGATATTTGAGTAATATAACCTTAAATATTACAATATAACCTTAAATAAATAAATATTTATTATTATAGATATTTTACTCAACTATGCAGCTAGGCTTTTAAATACTTAAAATTACCAGTGTTATCAACAATGTAAACATGAAAGCCCTGACTTTAGAATGAATAACATTTCCCTTTTTTAAAAAATCAGCATAGTTACAATTCACTAATATATCAAAATGACAAGTACTTTAAGAATTCATAAACACAGAGTCATAGTAATAAGTATAAGGATTTATCTAAGATGTTACACTTAGATTTATGACTACTGTAATATACAAATGACAAAATTTTCTACAAATGTGTTTATAGGTCAACCAAAGCAATAAATAAAAATAAATAAATAAAAAGTGAAATAAGGAAATTTCCCATGTAGATTTCACAGCAGCATCTCTGCATTAGGTTTTTCACATCAGTATCCTTAATGAAACTTTACCTATTTTAGTCACTCAAATTGTTTCTCAGTACTGAAGTTTAAAGAGAAACTTAATTCAAAGTTTTACAAATAACTATTTCTTAGCAGTTTGTTTAGGACTTTTATTTTAAATAAGAATTTTAATCCCTCTATTTTAGATAAAAAAAGTCAAAAATCATATATACTTTTATAGTTTTTCTTCTATATTAAAGAATGAGAAGAGGGTTCTATAAGTTTAGAAGTGCAGGATAAAACACAAGTCTTTATAAGGCAAATAAATGCTTTTAGTCGCATTGTTTTCCAATTAAACATTGGTATGTGGGGTGACAGATTGCACATAGATTCTGATGCTTGAGGACACTGCTTTATCTAAGAATATCACAGGCCTTGCTTACTGTGTTTTTCTTCCTTTACTTTGTACTGAGACCTTGCGAGCTTTCATTTCTCCATGCGAGAGGCAGACATTGTCTCTTCTGTGCCTGCACCTCTTACTGCCTTAATGAGTTTCCACTTGCCTCTGGACCCTCACTCTCCTCTTTCAACTGTCTGATTACCTCGAGTCGGTGATTCAGGGACAAGTACAACTGCCATGCTGAGCCAAACCAGGGTCCTTTTTTGTTCCACTCTCATTAAGAAATCACTGGAAACTAAGAACATCTCTTGGTGCTGAGTAGTCAAAATGGTATTACAGACTATGTTATTCCAGGAATGAATCATGTTACCAACAGGAGCGATAATCTTGATTGGTGGAGGATCATAGTTTGTCTCTTAATGAGCATATCTATTTAGGCTAATCTGTGGAGAGCAGGAGAAGACAGTGATGCTGACATAGACTTTAGAGAAACCACAGCCATGGGTGCAAAGCCTCGACAAACATGAATCTGCTCATATTATAAAGCGCCATG
Source organism: Tokudaia tokunoshimensis (assembly GCA_036184795.1). NCBI lineage: Eukaryota > Metazoa > Chordata > Mammalia > Rodentia > Muridae > Tokudaia > Tokudaia tokunoshimensis. The sequence continues at coordinate 26,331,242 of BTHU01000003.1, forward strand.
AAATCAAATGCTTTCCTGTGTCTTTATGGCTTAATTGACAGCTGCCATTCAAACAAACCACACATGCCAGGATGGCTAAACTTTAATTACAAGGTACTTGGCAAATAAATTGGCATCTTATTTTCTAAAGGGTTTCTGAAATATGCCTTTTAAGTCAGTACTGTCTTTCAAATACTTACAAACGGTCTTCCATCTCACATGTAAATTGACCTTGCCCACTCATGCATATCAAGACTATGACAGTTATACCAAAGGACCTCTTCTATACTCGATTTGAATGTATCCCTGCTGGTGTTAAGTTCATGTGATTTCTGTCTTTCTTCGTGGCCATGAGTCCTTCCTTCTTTCCTCAGATGTATCAAACTGACCATGGTGGCTAGGGCAGGCCCAATTCATCTGCACCATGTGCTTCATTTCTGGAGGTTCGACTTGATTGCCTTATGCAGTACCTATCTCTGTTGACATCACTAATCAGGTATTGGATGCTGCCCATCTTTCCAGTGACAGCTTCTGCTGAGCTCTGTTCCATCTGTGTAAGTTGGAACTCAAGTCTCATCTTTCCGAGTATGTGGATTGTTAGTTTTCATGAGATGTATCCTGAGAGGTTCAAGAATGTGGCCGTTTGTCTGGACGTTTTATTTTTTAACGGCAAAGTTGACAGTGATGACATTCCCGTGCATCGCATTCACGCCGCATGCGGTTAGGTGGTACTTTCAGCTTCGCAGCTTTCTCCTCCAGCAAGCTTAGCGTGACACATTCCCTATTGTGAAGTATGCTTTTATTGTTATCAAATGACAGTATAAAGTAGAAAAGGGGCTGATTTTGTTTCTGGAATAAGAATTTTCTCTTAAGCATGATTTTATTTCTAGAATAAGAATCAAGTTCACAATGTAGGGATGCTGAAAGCAGAAAACCATCATTTTCATCTAACTCAGTGGTTTAATGATGGAACAGCAATATAATGAAAAGCAAAACTCTGTAAAAACCGTGTTAGAGTTAGTGGCTAAGGTCTGATTTGTATTTTGTGACTTTGGTGTTCTTCTGTTACTTTTCTGAAAACAACTCATTTCCTGTATAAATCCGTTGCTTACATTCTATATAATTAACATTAGCACAGAAAAGGGATATGGGCTGACTAGAATATTGCTGGTAAGTTTTTCAAATTGATTGCAAGTAATAATCTTCATCTCAGAAACTGTTTGCATGGCCCTCGTCATGGGTAAAAGGCACTGCACGTGTCTGCCTGTTGCGTGTGTTTATGCATATACATGACTAATTAATAAAAATGAATCTTCTGAGTTAACCAAATCGAGTTATCAATTATACAGAAATTAATGACTCTATTAGGATTCCAACTAAGATCTCAGTTTCTCTGCTTCCTCCTGCTGCTGCTATCTTATCCATTAACCCTTCAATAAAACCTTCCTGGAGATGCTCATTCGCAGCTCTCTTTCCTTGCCCCCAAGGTCCTTGTATCCCCTTCCTTTTATGTTCTCTACTGTTAAGGCTTCTCTCTGTTATTTTCCCTCTTTCATATACTTCCCTAGTTTCCTTTGCTTCTTATCCAGTCCCACTTTTCTTATCATCCTATCCTAATTTTCTCTGAGTAACTCTTCATTCATCCCCAATATGATGAACATGCACACCACCACCTTGATCACACACACTGATTAAGCATGACCTTCTTTGGCTTCCGTCAGAGCTGTTTAAATGCTGGGCATATGATTCTAGTGGGCCAATTAGATCCACTGAGACAAAATTAATTGTTGGCTTGCTGCTGAATCGGAGAGAGATGAAAATGATCAATATTCAGGAATTCCTAAAGACAGAAAATCTCAGGAATGCTAGAGGACACAGCGGGGACATGGGAAGTCAAGATAAATTTGAGAACACTGGAGAGATACGGAGAGCAGAAAGTATGTGCCTCTTGATTTAGCCTTTCTTCAACCTTTCGACTTTGGAAATAACTCCCCCATCTTTGTTTAACCTCTTGTCTATGATGCATTTTCCACCTCCTTTGTGCCATAACTATGGAACTATTCTGAACTGTTCTGTTCTTATGGGGACTATTTAATCTTTAAGGAGTTAAGAAAGATGGTTATATAGAATTAAACCATCATATCTGTGGACTCTAGAGCTGACGTACAGAGATTTGCAAAGTAGGAGACAAGGCTGTGGAAATACACATATATCAATTTTAGAGTATGTTATTCATTTTATTCACTTACAATGCACAACTCTTTTAAATTACCATTTTCCTGTAAGCATTCACATAGGGAGAGAGCTCTGCTTACTTCGAGTCTAGGAAAATGCCCTTTCAAACTTCACGTTGTCCTATCATTTCCTCATAAGTCTCTGAACAAATTAGCAAGTGACCTACTAAATTAGACCTGCCTGCAAGTCATGCGTTACTTTTGCTTTTTAAAGCAATCATACGATATAGTTGCCAGCCATGTGTCAAACTATGAAAAACAACTGTTCGAGGTATCTTGTGGTGGCATGATTGGAATAACATTTCCAAATAATCCCTGCCTTCACGTTTATAAAGTAAGATGTTTGGAGCCCATGCCATAAACAAAATAAAAGTTTATCTCCAATACAAATCAATATCTTCGGGTTTACTTTGGGTAGCTTCTGTAAAAATAACTAGAGAATTCTAACTTAAAGCTACTTGATATACACGATGACCACAGATGTTACAACAATTTTATGCAGTTCCAGTCTTTTAAAGACATAAGAGAATCAAAACAGTTTCAAAAGCCTCAATCAAAAGCAGGCTTGTTTACCTATTATGCATTATTTCCAATAAGAACACAAAGAAATTATACATAGTCTATGATTTGGAGACTACAACGTACAATATTGGCAATGTATACAATGATTGCTGATAAGAATTAATAGTCACTCCTCCTTCTGTATACCATGCAGTCTAAATAGACACAGCAGATCTGCTCAAGATATTAAAAGGGACAAACAACCAAAAGTCTATCATCAACCATGACTTAACACATATTTGTAAATTTTGTGCCGGCTTCTTTTAAATATATTCTTTTAAGAGCTTAGTATCATACATACTGTGTCTTCTCGGGCTCACAATTTTGTTGTATTGTGAGACTATACTAAATAATTCAGCTTATAAACTAATCCTTTCATGTTTCTGTGAATGCTTGTTTATGTGATGATTTTTCTTAATGACAGAACCTGTTAGGTAGCCTTCAGCTGTGAGACCTCCCTTCCCAACCATACATTTTCTCTAAAATCCTTAACAGTTTCACAAGAGTCTCAACTTTCATGAGGCAATCATGGAATCAAGTATTTCTGTGTCATAGCTGTTTTATTGCTCAGTAGATGTCCTTAGGATTACAGCAGACTAAAACAATGGTCCTATGATTTTTCTGATTTGGAGCAGAGAATGACTTAGTCCTGAGAACTATGTTCCTGGACCCTATGGAAACTTCTGTTAAATGGTGGATCAAAATCAAAGACTAAAGAAGTGAGGGTCCTAAATATTTTTCTCTTCAAATACAAAATACAAACGCTTGTCTTTCCATCATCCTCCCTGGAGAGAATTTTAACTCCTAGTGAAAGTATAACTTTCCTTCATGTCAGCAAATGGTGACTTCACTTCTCCAGCTATTTACATTGAAATCCCGGAAATCATTTCTCAGTCTTCTCTTCTTTACACATCTAACTCTTCACATTTCTACAGACTTCTTGCCTTTCCTAATTTACATTATAAGCTGAGTTAGCTTAATTCTACAGTTTTCACTATCACTATCCTGATTCCATGTGCACTGCAATAATTTTAAGCTTCTGACCCTTTCTACCACTTTGGTCATTTATACTGTAAAGGTCGTGAATAGTTGTTGGGATTCCCCTCTTACCACCAATGGCTTACCATTAGTCTTTTCAGCAAATCCCCAGATTTGATCTGCAGGGTTCTTTGTCATTAGACCCTGCAATCTTATCACCTGTCACACTACTCCCTTTTCTATATGTTCCAGCCACTTAGACCTTCTCGTGGTCTTTATATTTACCACACAGGTTTTTCCTCTCAGCACAAGACAGTATGTTCACATTGCTCTTAATGTCTAGAGTCTTTCCTTTCTGCCTGATGTTACCTTTTCATTTATTAAAGCTACCAATCAAGTCATCTATAAGTATTTAGATGTGCACTTAAATTTCCTGTATATAAATATCTTAATAGAATATAAATATATCAAATATTCAAATGATGTGAAGTAATACACCCGGGGAGTAAACTGTATGCACAGTTTTAATACAGCTTTTAAGAATTGAAAGTAAGACACAATAAATCAAAACAGGACCCCAATTAAAGAGTGCTTACAAAGTCCAAAAATGCTTCATAGTTTCCCCAAATTCTCTGATTCTCAGAGACTACATTAAGCACTTATAAGATGCTAAATTTCCACATTCAATTAATTCACCCACGCAGTTAACAAAGGTATAGTTTTCACCACAGATTTCTAATAGCTCATGTGACTACTTAGCTACTCTGGGACACAACCTAAACTGGTGAATATAAATGCACATAGGTACAGAGTAGTAGTTAATTATAAACACACACAGAGGTACACACACATGCATACACATGCATCCATATTCATTCTCTATGTGAATGAAGTATCTAAACGAATAGCAACAAAAGTTCTTAAAGTATGCAGTAAAAATTTCCAAATGAGCATATTTTATGATGTCATCAAAGGTTAATCAGAACAATTTAATTTTATTTCTTTTTGAAATGCTCCCCCTCCCCCACCAATGTGCAGCTTTCCTTCATCCACAAGATCACTTTTCAGAAACGCTGCAATCAGAAGGTAGTGAATGAAACCAGGCACCACATTCTCCTACCAGAAATCTTTAGGGCAGTCATGCAATTCAGTTGTATATTAAAAATACTTTAAACTTAAGGTAGACTTAAGAGTAGTTTTAAACAGCAGAATTCTTGGAAAGAGATAGCAAAGTGCTTCCAATTTGCAAACTGGAACACCTGTAAGACATGATCATGTTCACCAAAAACCCTGGAAGGGAAGATTTGACTGAACATGCAATTTGGTTAATACCTCACAATACATCCAAATTAAGAAACACTAACTTGGGAACTGGCTAAACAAATAATCTAATGTAAAAAATCTGAGTTGTGAAGGACCCTAAAGGAGATCGCAAGCCAAGATATCAGAACAAAATATTGGAAGCGCAATTCTCAAATAAATTAGTTTTTTCTTTAACTATACTACTCACACTGCACATGAAACTTAAATTGTATATACACTGCTTTATCTGATTATTTTTCTTCACACACACACACACACACACACACGCTATAAAAAGGAGAGTGGAAAAATGAGTTCTATTACATAGGACAATAAACAAAATACTTTTACAAACACCCTTGGGAAACTTGTTCTCTGTGTATAGAATATGTACAAATGATCTGGCTCAATATTACAAAAGTTAGGAATGTTTTTAAAAGGCAGTCTCTTTCTCTCCAAATCTTTGAGTTATTTAAATTCTTGAAGAATCATCTCATCATTTCAAATAAACCCCAGACATCCATATTTTTGCCAGGTTAAAGTATTATTTGCCAAATTTCAATTGAATATATTTAGCATACTTTTGTTGCTTGAAGCCAAATATAACAAAAAGGCGTAGTGACTTACCTGAGAAACTGTTGCATATTTGGGAGTTTCTCATAAATAGAATTACTGAAGTCCTCTTTCTTGTCCTATACAAGCCCATCCTCTTGCTGTATTCCAAATATTTTCTATTTTAAAGTTAAACCTTAACAGTGCATACATCGATGTACATTACACTTAAAAACCATCTTCTCATGTGGTATTATAGTCTATAAACACGAAGTCTTTGAATAATATCAAGTTTTGTGTGTTCCTATACCAAGGATTTCAAAGTTCTAATACCATACTCTAGTTGGGATATTTGGTGTGTGTAGTTTCAAAGGCATCTAATAAAAATAACCCTTTGGACTGAGCAGAGGTGAGATTGGGGCTCAGCACACGAGTAATAAGCAGCATGGTGGACTGCAGCATTTCACGACAAGAAAAGCTAATGTGATGCATGTATCAAGTCAAAGCAAAGGGAGTGGCTGGAGACAACAATTCCTTGTGTTACATTTCTTCATGTACAGTGTCTTGAAGAATTGTCTCTAAAGATTTTCACTCACAACACAAAGAAGTCTTCAGGGTTTTCTGTGGACAAGGAAGAGACAAAGCTCAGGCTCATTTGTTCTTCCTCAACTGAGAAAGTCTTTTAAAGTTTTCAAGAAAAATATATCCTAAGTGCCAGATTTTTCTTCTTTATATAAATTATATAGAGAGATGATAGATGGCTAGATGATAGATAGATAGATAGATAGATAGATAGATAGATAGATAGATAGATAGAAAGATAGATAGATGATAGATAGATAGATAGATAGATAGATAGATAGATAGATAGATAGATAGAAACAGACATAGACAGATTGATAGATAAATAGGTATAGGTGATAAATATGAATGGACAAAAAGAATAATAGCATATTTTATAAAAGATAAATAGCCTTTACACCATAAACAATATTAGATTTTCAGAACTATGTTTATTAATTGAAATCCCACAAATAAAATTTTGTCATGGAAAAATGGAGATACTTTGAATACTAAAGTCCTTTATTTAACAACACAGAAATTTCACAAAAACAACTTTACTGGGCAAATTGAAGTGATTTTTAATTTTTTTTTACAGTTTTGTACATGCCCCATAAGTGATTTTTTTTCTTTAATAAATACACTGTTTTCCAAAACTGCTTTTTAAAATAACTGCACAAGCTTACATACACCTTTACACAAATATCTATTAGAAAATGTAACCGATAACTGCACAGTTCAGAACGGGATGACACTGGGAACAGAGTACACTTGGTGGCCCATGTCCTGAAATACCTATTTGTCAATTGCGGAACGGAATCCCTCTGAACACAGTAGCTGTGTTCTACTCACTAGGAATACAGATCTCAGTGTGAAATGCCAAATTTAATAAAAACAAAATCTGAAACATTTAGCTCTTACATGAGAACCAACTGTTTGATATCGCTGTGAATCTCACCATGATCAAAGACCCACTACAGCTTTCTGCTCAACATGTTTGACCCTGAATCGTGCCTTCATTTAACTGTGTCTCTCTTTTCATTCTTTGATTACTGATACTACCAGCTTAAAGGCTTTATATGCTTTAGCACTAATTGAACAACAGCCATGCCAGGGGTTCTGACAAAGGATGGAACATCCCATTCCTTTCATGATTATGTAATATTAATTCATAACAAGCCCGTTGTCTCTCACTCCCTGTGACGGCTTGGGAAGAAACTGAAGGTTTGGGGTTAAGCGACCAGGAGATGTTTTGCATATCCATACATTTGGGAAGATGTTTCCTATTTATGTAACCTGGGTGGAGTCAGTACTACTTTCTGTGGACGCCTCTGCTTGTATGAGGACAAGAGAAGTCCAACAGCTAGTCACTTTAGTCTGAAGGCCAATAAAGTCAGAGGTATGCATTGTAGTATTCTTCTGGAGTGCTAAAGAATAGCTAAAGGGAGCATCTGCTGAACACACTATGTGCCAATGGCCCACATGTTCTCCTGTCCTCCCCTCAAATGCTGCCAGCGAATGACATCTGCTGAAGACTAGACTCTTGTGTGTGTGGACTTCTCTAGCAGCTTTTAGCAACATCTGGTATGTCATTTTTAAGTTGTATATATACAACCTACAATCTGAATGCTAAATTCTAAATTTCCTTGGTATGGAAAATGAGACACGCAGTGAGCAGCTGTTAAAAGTTATGTTTCATTTATATTTTTGGAATAAAGAAAAATGCACACGCACACCTTCACCGCCCTAAGGCTACAAGTTGTCGGTACATAGATACTTGAGAAAGAAAACTAGAGGTAATCTGGAAAGGTAATTTCTTCACCATCACCAGTGAGAACTCTATCTGTACCCTACATTTTGTAACTTGAGTTTAAGGGAAAACATAAGAAGTGTGTGACATAAAAGCAATCAGTGTCAATAATGAAAATGTAAGAAAATATTAAAGAAAAATGGCCATACTGTTCATCACGGTAACAAACAGATTCCTTTCGTTAAAAATAAATGAACGGCCATGTGAAACAACACATTTACAATACAAAGATTCATTGTCTTAAAACAAAAGCCAAAAAGCAAACCAACAGAAAAATACATCAAGACATGCAATACCACCTTGAGTTTTTGACTTTCCATACATTGCTATGAGGTCCATACTGTGTGCCTAATATAGTCTGAAAGGAAGTTTGTTTCATTTATAATCATTTTTTTTAAATAAAAGCAAGGGAAATGTCCCATTCACGTGTGAAAACAAATTTTCACGTACTCATAGTTCACTAACAAATTGTCCAAAATAAGAATAAAGTAAAATAAAAATTGGAGAGAGCGAGAGAGAGAGACAGACAGACAGACAGACAGACAGACAGACAGACAGTGGGACAATAAAGAACTCAGACCTCTCATTGGTCCTACAGCACAAACAGAAATTATAGCTACGAACACTCTAAGGAATACACACGGAGGAGAAAGCTATCTCAAAAGTAATATACAGCACATTTTACCTTTTGATGATTTCATCCCTCTCTTTAAGCATAGGCGGGTGTAATACATAATGCATTTCCCTCACAAAGGCTGCTTGACCAGACTGCAGACTAAGCAGCGGCATGCTAGCTAGGCACATTCATCCCACTGGTACCTTACACAGGTATCATACAAACCTACTATGCTCTCATCCAGGTGACCAATGATGGCATACTTGACCTGCCTTTAGTTAAAAAAAAAAAGTCATCCCTCTTCCCATTCAAATCTAAAATGAGATTTTAAAAACATTCCCCTGACAGCCTTTGAAGCCCCTTAGACTCTAAAGTCCTCGCTGACAGTACTGCTCTCTCCTGTTGTTTCCCTTCTGACTCATCTTGCTAACCTGTCTGACGGGCACAAAGAACAAAGAGGTAAGTAACACGGCAACTCTGTTATCGTATATGTATTTCCTAAATTATGTTTCATTCCTGAAACTGATTCCTTTAGTCTAAGTTTTAAAATAACTCAGTGAAAGTGTTTGTCTTATTGGGATGGGCATCGTTTGAGAAGCATGACTGTCTTAGGAAAACCCAATCTTACAGGGTGAGGCAGCCCTGGTTCTGTGAAGCGTGGGGGGGTGGGGTGGGGGATGGGTTGTCTTGTTTTTATGAAATTCCTCACACTGCGGTCTTGCTTCATGAAAAGAAAGCTTCCAGTGGTAAGAAAGGAAAGGGAAGCAGTGGGTGTTCCACTGAGAGACTGGGGAAAAATACTGGTCCAACTGAGAGACTAAGGAAAGGAAGATAAAGAAACAAACAAACAAAAAAAAGCCTCACTTTTAATGGATGTGCTTGATGATTTTGAACTTAAAAATAAGCCCAGCCATGCCTTAAAGTAGGCTTCAATGCATTTGAGTATTGTTTTAAACCTACTCATCCAATGTCATACAGGGAATTAAGACATTTTGAATACTCTTCCTACCCTTCCCCAAAGCAAAATAATAATCAAAGAATAAAAAAAGCTTTAACATCTGTGTATGGCTAGGAGAAAAAAAAAAGTGGTGTCAGGCATGAATTTCTCTTTCTATGATCTGATAACGTTAGCCTAGAAAACACTTTTCAATTAAAAAAAAATGATACAACTGATTCTGCATTTTCCAACTATTCAGCGTACTCCCCTTACAGTGCAACCCAAACAAGTCAACTACACTAAATATCTGGGGGGTATACCCTCTGTACAGCTCGTTTGTAAGCAATGCAAGTGCATAACCACTACTCTAATATAGTGCTCAAAAGATTAATTGAAACCTTCATAGTAGCTTTCTCTGTTATATCAACACAACTGAAGGTCATTGCTGGATGTCCCATTATCTTTAAGTCTTGTAAAACCAGCCAACAAGTTTCTACCGAAAGATGCATGAAAACCGCCGGTGTTGTTTCTGCTTCTAAAAACAACTGGCAAAAAGTATTTAAAGCTAAAATTTATTGCTCCAGATTTTTAACTTGCAGAACCATATTGTTGTGTACAAACTGTTAATCTCCATAGATGCTCAGACATGATTGTCTCCTTGTGTCTAAACACACAAAATACAAGCTGCTATCTGTACAGTTTACAGTACTGAAACACATATATTTGAAAATGAAGTATAGATATGTACTTTGCAAAGATACATGATTTTACAGTCGGGGATTACCCAAACTTATTATTTTTTTTTACAGCCACTTTCAAAATAGACAACAACTTCACTAGAATAGCTAAATACATCAAAGGAAGAATCAGTGTATTGAAAGTAAATAAACTGGCCAATTCCCCAAGTTCCCTGTTATTTGTATGTGTCTTTTTGTCGTTGTTTTCTTTTCCTTTTATTTTTTTGTTTTTTGATTTTTTTTTTTTTTGAAGAAATCCCTATACACAAAATGAAAATAATTTCTGGATAACTTCTTCAGTGGTGGACTAAGCGGTTTCTTAAAAGAAGACATTAGTTTGCCCTTCATTCCCAAATGCCTTGAAAATAAGATACACTACTGCTTTAAAAGAACCATCGGAAGGCTTCAGCGCTGGGAACAGGCGTTCTCTATAAAAAAGAAGAGCAAGAAAACAGGTTAAGCTTTCTTTCTATATCAATATAAAAATTAGATTTTTCTCCTTTACACTTCAGCAGTAGTTTTAGCCAACCATACAGAACATGAGGGCATGTCTAGCAACATGTAATAAATAAGGAAATGCAGTCTTAAGATATGAAAATTATACTATTCAATTTAATACTGATTGACTGATCCTAGTGACTGAAACACATGATATACTTAAGATACATGAAATACATCCTTGGATATATGTAGCAATTAAGGAACATTCAAGGTATTAACCAAAGGGAAGAGCAATGGGTACCCATATGTAAATTCTGTGGCTGCCTCAGAGGAAACCCACGTCACTTTAATTTGATCATCTTTACATCTAAACGTCTATGGCATAGTCACATCATGACATAGGAAATAAATCTTTCATGATCTTCATTTATCTATCTTTTAAATTAAAAAAGCTCATAACCAACTATGCATGTTCTCTTCAATGTGATACATATAACTCTTTTACACAGCCAAAGTGACTATGACTGAATTATTCTGTTCATTACCCTAACAAGCAGGTCACCTGACAGTAACCTGAAGTTTTATATACAAGTGCAGTACATACATTCATATGCAACCTGTGAAAGGTCAATATCAGAGCTGAGTAAACCATTTCTTTATGGTGGCAAACTGATACACTAATGTTGCCAACCATCCAGCTACTTTGTGTATGTATGTATGTATGTATGTATGTATATGTGTGTGTGCGTGTGTGTGTGCGTGTGTGTGTACATCCTCTTAAGATATATATTAAAATATAGTAAAATTTATTATATATGCTCTATATTAATATATTTCTTAAGAGAATGTTCATAGCACTTGAATTTTCTATTAAAATGCACATGAAAAAATATGATACAATTATATTACAATGCTCTAATGATTGAAGTTGGCTTTGACTTACTGTCTCATACATAAGTAATTTGGATGCCATTCTCTTTTCATAATAATGTTGCTCAAAAAATAAAATTCTATATTAACCTACTATGTTATCTAAAGTCAGACTTTTGACTTCTCTCTTTTGAGAATGTCCTTTCCATGTGCCTGTGTGCATGTTACTATATTTTGAGCACCTTTCTTTGTCTTGGACCTGGGCCCTTAAGCCTCTATCATCTTCATTGTTAAAATAAGGAAATTTAAGTGAATAAAATAACTGTTTTCATTTGCACTATTGGCACTAACAATTTTAAAAACTGCCCCCAAAAACAACCATAAACTTCAAATATTAAGACAAACTAATTTACTGTAAGTTATATGATTCAAAAGTGCATGCATACATAAAAATTAAATTGTACCTTCACAAAGCACCAAAAGGTCTACCATTCTCAATAAAATAAGCACATATTTTGTTGTTCGGTTTTGGCCTCCTCTTAACTGATGAGTTAATCGGTTTTGTTCTTTCCAGCTCACTGTGCACACTGGACCTCCATCATTTCGTTTTGTTTGTGAAAAAGTCCTTAACTACTTTCTAAATTTAACTTTTGAATACTAAATGCAATAATTATAATTCTAGTTACATTTACTTAGTCGTTACTGAACTATATAAAGCAATAAGGAACACACCCATTCTAATATTGATATTTACAAACAGGCACTCACCTGGCACACATGCACACATATGCACATACATGTATGTGCACACACACGTGCATGCACACACACATGCATGCCATGAGCACAGGCATACACATGCAAAAACAGGAAATGAAAACTGAAATGTTCTACCAGATGCCACCTTGCTTTCTGATGCCAACTAAGAATAAATTCTATATAAGTAAGTTTATTTATATAAATGTAGTCATTTTTAACAAGATACATTAGATCCAAGTCTATCCATGCAATTATATATCTACACTCACATTCACATATGAAAAATAAACATGTGCATATATAGTCATACATACGCACATTTATGTGCGTATGTATGACAAAGATGCCAACTTCCTCTCAGATGCCAACTGAAAGCAAGTTTATAAATATATACTTATGCAGTCATGTATCTTGATACACAGATATGTTTATGAAGGTAAACAGGAAAAATACAGAGTACGTTTCTTAAATGAGATGAACTCCTTATGCCTTAGATTTGCTTTTGAATCTATTTTCTAACTTTGTTCTTCCTGATCCCTGTTCTGCCCTTCCATGTTATTTGCAGTATTTAGTGAAAGCAAGGTTTTAAATGCTTCCTAGAATCAAAGGTCGCTGTCATAAGGAAAAGATGGCCCTTTCTCAGTGTTTGCTAACACGAAGAATCCATCACAAGAGTCATGAGAGAAACAAGGTAGAGGTTTCTATAGTGATGTGCCCCAACAGAAAATAGCACCCCAGTGAAGCTCTTTTGTGATGTAACTGCACACTGTGCTGAGGTCAGAAAGTATCCCTAGGCAGGGGAGTAGAGAAGGGAAGCAGAGAAATTTTTAAAATGGCTTTTCTTTGCATCAAGATCTTTGAAGTCATAAAACTTAAAAAAAAAAATAAAAAGGTTAGTTAAGAAATCACCTAAGTCACATAATCATTAGGAAAGCTATTAGTACAAATTATCAAATATTTACCAGAAACTTACAATTTCCCTCTCAATTTCATTTAAGGATTAAAAGGAGAACAAAAATTCTTTAGAGTCCTACAGTCCTAGAGGCAACAGAAAACTTATGTTCGCCCCAATTTTCATTGGACTCACCAGAAACTTAATTGAGGCTGAGGCTGAGTTATTTGCAACCAAGCATCTAGAAGCAACTGTTTTCATAGAAGGACTGGGTTAACCGTGGGTTTCTGATTAGTCTGTACAAATTTGGACACACATCTTCTGACTTTGCCAACTAAGGAGGTCATCTTTGTAAGAGGACTACTGTAAACGGTTTGGGGGCTCAGCATATCCATACAGGAGATTAGATGCCTTCAGCAGATACCTCCAAGTTAGATAAATTCAAAGTCCCAGCTGGAGAATCACACTCCTGATAAGATTATTGTGACTTCCTGGATCTCAGTGATGCTAACAGGGGATAGTTATCCTGAGTGACAGGAAGACCAGATTCCCTAGGAAGAAAATGGGAAGGGAGGTAATGAAGAATATTGAGGTGATCGTGTTGTTTAAGGCAGCCTGGCTCCCACGAGGCCTGTGGAGAAAGATGCAGGTCCCAACCCCACCCCACTGTCCCTCTTCCTGACATTGCTATCAAGCATGCTGCAAAGAATTTCCTTAGATAGAAAATGACCTTCAGCATTGAAAGAAGGGTATGTATTTATCCCCTAAGTAATGCTTCAAAGCAAGAATGTTCTTCAAGGACAGAATGGTATTTTACATTTACCCCAGTAAATACTGTCTCTGGCGAAATGGATTACAGCATCAATTTTTGCTAACTCAATAAGGAACAACAAACAAAACAGCCTCAAGTAAGGCAGAAGCCCCAAGCTCTGCTCTGAGATTCCAAAAAGGTTCCTCATTTTTGGCACCCGTCAAGTGAGCGGTACTACGTTGGTGTCTTCGGGTCAAACATTCATCTGCACATTACTGTTAGAAGCACGTGCAGCTTAAGGGAAATTTGTATCCTGAAAGCAGAAAGTGGAGCGGAGCATCTAAAACTGGACAAATGAGGGTGTGGAGTGTGGCCATTTAGGTCAATAGACACAGCAGAGAAATGTGAATGTGGCAGCATCTGCCACAGTAAAACATTTTAATGAAGTTACACCTGGGGTTTCAAAGACCAAAGCCTTCCTACCTGCCCCTGTGGCACCACCCTCACTATCATCACCAAGATGGTAGGATGTAGGAAGCACACCTAGCTACCATGCACATATACCTTAACGTATGTTATACATAAATAAAATCTTTAAATAGTTGATTGTGGTTTAAAGTGATATCCAGCAAAGGGAAGCAGATTTTGCTAAAGATTTTCACACTTTGTTTTTAAAGGTTATACTGTAAAAAGCAGTCTACTACTAACGCCACTAAAGAGTATAGGGAGAGCATAATGAGATCTGAGAAAACCATGAGTGAATGACCAATGATTAATGTGATGCCTTGGAATGCACTGTTAATAAATAAAAATACCCTTAGAGCAAAAAATAACTCCTATTAAATATATAAATAGGAGTATGACTTTACTTTCTAACATTTTCTTTTCTTTTTGTTTTGTATTTTGAAGTAGGGCCTCCCTGTGTCCCAGTCTGGCCTAAAACTTCCTCAGCTTGCAGAGTGCTGGGATTATAGGTGTTTTGTCACTTTCCCCAGCTCTCTAGTTTTGAATTACACTTCTCTTTCTTCTTCAGGCTTGTCAATATAACTGTAGTATACATATACATATGCATACATATACATATATAATGCATAACATATCAGAAGTGTTTCTCCCATAATTGTTTCCTTTAGCACACAACTATTTGACATAAAGAAGCCTTATTTTGGTCAATATTTATATGTAAGTAAAAATATAGTATTACCACTGACTGGTAATATCTAAAGGAGGACACGTACTAAATACAGAACCAGTGCCTGGAAGGTGCATTTCCTGGCTTCTAGACTGACATCTGACATTATAAACTGACCCTTGGATTCTCTGATCGAGGGTGAAGGGATAGGCAGGGCATTGTCAGGCTCTGTTCTCTGTGGCAGCGGCTGCTCCTGCTGCTCTCTCTACCTTGCGAATGAGTCTCTTCCTTCGCCTTCCTACCTGTTCCTCTGCAACCAGCCTCACTACCATCACCAAGATGGTAGGATGCAGGAAGCAAATATAGCTAACTGCAGACAGAAGGTCATACTTAGAAACCACACTACAAGGGAATTAAGTGCATGTGGGCATACAGCCAGTTAGGGAAACGAGGCTGAGAGATGGAGTCAGAGGGAAGAAAAATGACATATGGACACCATAAACCCAAAGGCCATGTACTTTCTGTCCCTAATATCTGATGCAAACAACTTCTTTAGACATGGATCTTAATACATGCTACATGTGGCTAAAAAAAATATACTTGAAACCACAACAGGCCAACAGATGAATAAGCTTATTGTGACATATATGACTATTTTAGTGATTAAAATGCTGTTGGACAGAAAAAAAGAAAAGCCACTCTGATACAGTAGCAACATACTATAGAGAAATAGGTAATCTTTTCAGTGACCCACAGTTTCCAAGAGTATTTTTAAAAAAATGATTCTATATGATAAGTTTAATCTTATGTATAAACAGGGGTATAAGAGTAACATTGAGATGAAAACTGTAAAATTTACTGGCCATGGTGAGGTGCACCTGTGACCTCGGCACTTTGGAAGTGCAGGCAAGAGGAGCAAGGCGATCTCAAGCTACAGTTAGACAACCTGGGCTACATAAAGCTATGTCTCACAAAAATAAACATGTAAAAGTTAGGTTAAGGAAATATAAGCTACACTGTTAATAATTTAAATGTACTGAATGTTATTTATATATCAGCAAGCTCGTAGCTTGTATTAGAGTATAGGTACATATAAACATATCTGGCTTCAGGATCTGAGTATATTTCTGCTCTCTCTCTCCCTCCCTCCCTCTCTCTCTCTCTCTCTCTCTCTCTCTCTCTATATATATATATATATATATATATATATATATATATATAATATTTATTTATAATCCAATCCCTCCCTGATACTGCTCTGTACTTCCTGTCTGCAATATTGCCTCTAGGTGAAAATAGCAACTAAAATATGATGAAGTTGTTTAATAATTTTGAAACTTGGGATAAACTTTTGCTACAACCACGGAGTTCTATCAAGTTCACTACTCTTTTACTGAACACAAGAATAGATGTTTACATAATCATGAATGAGAAAATTGTAGATTACTTATAGTACTCATCAAAACTAGATTTGAATAGACTTTAATTTTATTAAAATAAAACCCAGCAGTTACAATTATGATCCATAGCTGGTCTTACTTATGGTAGTTCTCATTACTATAGATATGGAGACTGGAGAAATATTTTTTGGTATTACATAAAGGTGTAAGTTGGGTAATGTTTTGATTCTGACTTGCAAGTTGTTCAACACTTCCTCTGGTAACACTCAGCCACTGAGACCCAGCCCAGAACCCTCTGAGAGTTTTATGCTCCTAAATTGACCAGAGAAATTCAGAGAACATTATTCTAAGTAGTTCCTCCAATTACATATCATCAGCAACACACTTTGCTTGGTCAGATCCCTGCTCTGAGGCCTTGCAGCTGTACCTCCCAATAGTCTCTCCTTTCTCTTTAACCTATTTCTCTCTCTCTCTCTCTCTCTCTCTGCTTTCAACTTAGAATCACCAGTACAAGGAATGTTCACAATTATTCTTTGACCTCTTTTGCCTTCATTAGTATTTTTAAAATAAAAAATCTGAAGGCAACAATTAATTTAATTAAACTTGTTTTTTTTTTCTTACATGTGCCCTCAATCACTGAGAGTATATTTGGTTTCACTCACACTAAGACGATGCACATATGAAGGATTCCACTGCCTTGACATCAGAGGATCACCACATCCCACAATATTCTAGTCTATAGGTTCGAAGTCACCCTCAGGAAATGTTCATGGGTTTCTATACATATTTGTGCAAACATAATCTCTTAAAAGAAATTACCAATACAATGGTTTTAGCCATGGGTTGTGTTTAGAGTACGGAGTAAGCAATAATCTTTTCACTGTTGTTCCGGAATCTTTTCCATATGCTCAATTCAGTATTTTTCCAGAAACTTTTCTTACAACTGCCTTAAAGTTATGCTCACATCTTTGAATGCTTGGTTGTTTATAAGTAAATGCCTTTTGTTACCTAAACACCATCTTCAGTGAATTTTGAGAACTCATCTTCTCACCTTGGCCTTCCTATGTTTCTAACTGAATAGCTGAATTTCATCCTTAAAGAGAAAATTAAAACAGGAAAAGAAAGGAAAAGAGAAGGAGTGGTGGGGGCAGGGGAGGGCTGGAAAGAATTCAGCAAAGGCAAGGAAAAGCTAAGCTCAGCTAATCTCCCTGGAACTAATTTTGCCATTGTGATGAGTGAAGGAAAAGAAGTCTGACTGGTTCTAGTGGGCCTGATCCCAGATCCATCTGAGACATCTTACATCTCACAGACTGTAAGACGTTAACAATTGCTATTCATTTCTGATTTGAGCAGACTCAATACTGACCTAGAGCTCAATGCTTGCCCAGTCTGCAGCATCCTGTAGCTGCACGCGTTCCTCCCCCGCTTCGTACATCCTCTGTTTCTTCTAATTCAGAGCCTATAACATACACCTCAAAATTCAGCAAAAAATCTTAATATGACACAAAGCACCACACACAGTGGCATTGCAGTCACCACATCCCTGCGTCCCTTATCCAGGATAGCATGGAGGACAAAACTGAGCTGAACCATGTCCACAGTGTGCAGTTGTTCTTGAGCTGTCTAAACGTTCAATCCTCCAATTTATAATTATTTCATTTCGTAGATGGCAACTGAACATACGAAGAAGTAACTAAGAACCTTGGGTAAAGGGCTAAGATCTTGAGTTAGGGAATCATAAACGTGCTGACAGAGGGCAGTTGGAAAGAAGAAAATTGCTTCCTTTAATCTGGACACACTGTACCCGTATGTATACATATCCATGTGTCTACTGAAGTTGCATTCAAGCATTAGAAGGTAGCAGCTCCTGCCTAAAAATGTGCTTACCTGAGTCTAGTTTATCAAGTGTCTTACCACACTCTTACCAGCTCTCTGAATGCTCAACACAAGCAGAAGCCTCTCTTATAATGGAGACATGCTCTTTATAGAACACGTAAATTTTACTCATTTTACTAAAAAATGTTCAAATATAATTTCCTTCCTCACTAAACACTTGTCCAGTTGTGTTATTGCTATTGCTAACATTTTCCAAATTTTACTTGAAAGTAGCTAACAACTTCACATTTTACACACCCGCCTAATGCAGTTGAAACCATCACTTGGGAGCACTTCTTGCCTGTGGTACATCCATATATTTTCTGCTCTGTTCTACTTTATTCCACTTTCTCGTGTCCTTGAGAGAAGTCAATGCACTGATTTCATGATCCTCTGATATACTAGCCCTGTACTAGTCTAACAACCTCTCATCCACAGCCTGAAAAACTCAGCATCAATCTCAACTGAACCTCACACCACACAAACACATATTTGTGTGAAGACACACCCAGGAGGGAAACCCAGAGAGACATCACACACAAAATGAGTCCCAACATTACACAGTGCAACCTTGCAGAAATTGTGTAATATGTAGAACTGTGAATTATGTAGAAAACATATTTCTTTGGGTATGGAAACAAGGCAGTACTCTCTATTTTGTTTTCTGTGGACTAAAAGTAAATTTAAGCAGATTTAAGATTTAATAAAAGTTTTGCAGCTGACCTTTCACCGATCTATACCTCCTATTTGGCCCTTTTCCTTATTTCGACTCCATTAAAATCATCACTTAGCCTACAGAAACATTTACACAGCATAGTCATTTCCCAGCACAATGACTTTTTGACCACTGATGTCCCATCCATAATTACCACCAGTTCCACACAATTACGTTTCAGTGGTTTTCTTCCTTAAAGAAAGTTATTTCATCGCCTTCTACTTTAGGAAGTTTTAGAGAAAAATACGTCTTTTTCAGAATTTGCCAGATTTGCTGAAATCCACAGAACTGCCCATCACTCTTCCTGCTCTACCGACGTCTGCCACAGTCTCTCCTCATCCGACTTGATCTTTATGCCTCCGATGCTTCTATCAATCATCCAGTTATGGTCTGCTATGCTGAGCAAGGAATATCACATTCAGCAGAGTTTTCTCTCTGTTCAACACTTTTGGCAACTTTTTAGACTGCCCTCTAAGATATAAATTAAATGTAGATATGACTCAGATGGGATCTTGATTTCTAACAATCCTGGAAGTGTTTTAGCTGTGCTCTGGAATTGTGCTACCAAGTGTTTCAAGAGCATACTTCAGCTGGGACACAGACCTTCCCACTGAGAATTCATTCAGCACTAAACTGAAAGCCGCAGCTCCCAATCCTGAGCCAAAAGTGTTAAGTCAGATCTTGAGCACATGTTAATTCCTTTGGTCCTGTTTTCCCCTCTGCAAACTTTCAAACTTCTGGAAGGATGAAGGGATCCACATTCCATCTTAACAAATGTCCTTCTACATAGTGGTGAGCATCCTAATTTTATTTTTAATTCAAAAAGATAAAATACTTGTGTGGTTCGAATTCCATTTCTTTAAGGGCCTCTCAGTTTTCCTCAGAATCATCTTTACCTGTCTCACATCTATATTAAATGAATGTCTATATCTTCTACCTAGTAATGTTTACTAATATATGCATTTCAGTTTTCCAACACTAAATGTTTTCTCCTCCTGCTGGTACTTTATAGAAAGTATTTTACCCTTTCCTCACATTGAGTTTCTTGAACTAAGTCACATAGAGAAGAACTCTCTCAATGAAGTGGTCAATGTTTTAAGCGTTACTTGAGACAGGAGATACTTTTTCATAGATTCTCTATGTGACAACATGGCCCTGATGAACCTTTTTAACTAAAAAATAGAGAAGAAAGAAAAAAGGAAGGAAGGAAGGAAGGAAAGAAAGAAAGAAAGAAAGAAAGAAAGAAAGAGAAAGACAGGAAGAAAGAAGGAAGGAAGAAGGAAGGAAGGAAGGGAGAAAGGAAGGAAGGAAGGAAGGCAGGCAGGCAGGCAGGCAGGCAAGCAGGCCAGGAAACTAGTGTTATATTTCCTGAATATACTTTATATCTGCTTTTACATAAGATAAATACAAAATGAATATGACATTCGTGAAAAAGTAACTGTCTTGCCATTAGTAAGGAATTGCATTAAAACAGTTGTGATCGATACAAAGAAAAATGAGGAGGAGAGCCAGCAAGCTTGAGTTTGTACCTATTTATGTATTCTCAAGCTCCTAAAGGAGACTAAGACACAGGCTGTAAATTTCACACAGGAAATAATTCCTTATAACGCTTTAACTTAGAGCTAACAAGCCTGCTAGGATCCCTCCGACCCCTGCAGAGCTAAGTACTCAACATTATTAAATATCTGTCACATGTGAAGTATGATACAGCATAACTTAATAGAAAACAGAAAACACACTGCTGGATGAAGGGAGGGTTTTCAGTTACCCAGCAGAAAAATTCAGTTTCTGGGCAGGTGTCTCCGCAAAGGATAGAACAAGAGATGACTTGGGTAAAGTCACTCCCACACCCCTCCACACGTACCATGGAACTCCCAAGGGTACCAGAGCAATGCTAAATAAGTATAAGGTAGGCATAAACACTGAAGTGGAGCTGACGGAACAAAATTATGCACATACATACTCACAACACTTACAGCCTATACAAAACAGATAGCTGAAAACAAGTCTTTACAAAAATTAGGCTCCCACACTGCTATGCTTCTTTCATTCAAACCACCCAATATTCTTCCCAGTGTCTGAAAAACGTACTTCCAACCACCACCCTGTACAAAGTATTCTGAGCTCACTTCTGCTCTCATAAATTAACTTATTAATAGGAGAAAAAATTAATATTTTAATACATCCTAACTTCAACTTATTACTTTACCTAGATATCACTAGATGGCTCAATCAGGAATTTATTTTATTTTTTTTTATTTTATTTTTTTTAGTGTTTTGTAAAATGTAAGAAATTGAAACACACCTAGCTTATGTGAAGTGCACCGGATAGGACACTATGCTATTAAAGTTTTTCAATGTAATATTGAAGTAAATTCGGTAAAGGTGAACTATATATTCAGATCACCTGGTCAATTCTGGTTAAGTAATAGATCTTCAGAGGACCTGTGGCATTTTAAAAACACATTTGATCCTAATCTTAGGAAGTATTAAAATAAGCAAATGTTTAACTTCGTATCCAAAATGAACATCCCAACAAGGTTTCAGGGCTCACAGCAGTTACTATCTCCAGTTTCCAATATGGTGGAAAATGTACTTGGAGAAAATATGGTGGTCCTCTCTATCTTCTCTGCAGACTTTATAAATCCAGTCTTATAGATCACTTTGCCAAACGGTTCTACATCAGTCTTTAAGTCTGACTCTGTGAAACCCTGACATTCTGTCCAAAAGAAAAATAGATGGTACATAGAAGAGTAATTTAGTAATCAAATCATTAAAACTTTTCAAGGCAAGAAACTTTTAAGACCTTCATTGCTAAATAAACGTCCCCTTCTCCAAATACTTTTATCCCATTAAGCAGAAGCCTAAAGTTCAATGTTATTTATTTTTTCTCAGTGTTTTTCTGAATTTTGTCTTGTCTTTGTCTTGTCTTTTGTTTGATGATGTCTAAGTTTCAAAGAAATATCCTATATATGGTATAGTCTATAGATTATTTTTCAATTTTATTTCACTAGTTCTAACTGCTACATAAAATACTGCTTAGAATTTTTTTCCATGCTGTGTAGATGGATGAGACTATCAGTTTCATTTAAGAAGCAAAACATATCTTACTTTCATAAGCAATTATATTTTTAACTAACAGATGGAGTCTAATGGATTTATTACATACAACTTGAGCTCTGGTGTACATAAAACCAACATTAACTCCTTTGGACTGAATCTAGTGGTGGGCAGAGTGGCTCACTGGGTAGTTCAGTGTCTTCATGATGAAACTGCCTTATATCTCTGGCCAAAACTGAACTTTTCTGAGCTATTTTCCTTATCGTTTATAGACACTGGGTCTTCCCACTAGATTATCATCTTGTTATATTCTAATATAACAAAAATGTATCAGTTTATTTGGAGTTTATTGAAAAAATGTTTCCCTCCTATAGAGGGAGAGAATATACCTAGTCCCCCAGCGACTTAATGAGCAGGGGGTGGAGAGGTGACACCCAGAGGGGAAGTGCTTCTTCTAAAAAGAGAAGGGGAAAGTGAAATGGGGGGAGGGGTTGTTTGAGGGGGTGCTGGGAGGAGAGGAGAACTGATATTTGGTTGTAAAGTAAATAAATAAATTTTAAAAATCTCCTACTAGTATGTTTTAATTGTTAAACTG
Organism: Tokudaia tokunoshimensis; assembly: GCA_036184795.1. NCBI lineage: Eukaryota > Metazoa > Chordata > Mammalia > Rodentia > Muridae > Tokudaia > Tokudaia tokunoshimensis. The sequence goes on from BTHU01000003.1 coordinate 26,353,999, forward strand.
AAAACTCATTTGAAATTGCGACGTGAAATGACAAGCTGAAAAGATTTCCAACTTAAAATATGAAAGATTTATTATATTTTATCTATGCATATATACTTTTTTAACAACCCCCTAAGTTTCAAAACCTTACGAAGTGCTCAGTTACTTGCTAATTTTCTACAGCTATGAACTGGATCATGACACATCTACTTTAGATGTGGGCTACAAATTAATTTTCTTAGCAGGCAGTCATCATTCTGCACAAATTACAGACACAATGCTTTGTCCAGAACTTCACAACTGCCATTGCTTGGGGCCCTTAAAAATTATATGTAGGATCTCTCTCCACTTCTAAAACACTTTTCTGAATCAAGTTATCTAGTTTCACTTGATAATATCAGATTTTTTTTTTATCAAATCCTTTAGAATCTCAAGCTAGCTTCTAGAAACATTATCGGGGGCTGGTTCATCACACACTTCCTTTTTTTTTTTAAGTGAGAGAAAGCACCCTTTTAACTGTTTTTGTTTTTTGTTTTTTTTTTCCCCAGTTTTACCATCTCTTCTCTATAAAGTTGTGGCAGGGAAGAGAGCAGGTGTGGGGGCAGGGAAACCTCCCAGAGGAAGAGCTTCCCTAATGCAATTCCATAAATCAACTAATGGGAGAGAAACCAGATCTGTGTGGTCTCTAATGCTATCCCACAGAGATCAATCATGTCACCTGAACAATGTTCAGGGACTAAGAGGCTGGGCTTGCCCATGGGACTTTTTCCCTTGAGTTACATTAGATCGTGATATTCTAAAATGTTAAATCTTTCTGTTGGGGAGAAAAAATAACAGTTGTGTATATACAATCTGAAGGATTACTTCTGCAAGAGACACAAGTGTTAATATCATAGTAATCCTCTACATGGTCCTATTTTAAATCCATCTAGGAACTAAATGTTAATTAAGGACATACGTTCTTAAAAGTAAGTTCTGTCCCACAGGAGCACAATGCATTTGTACCAACTGCTTTTAACAATTAGTGGCTATTTGTTAATGTAGTGATTGATGAAGGAGCGTTGACATATGCAAATACAGAGCACACAGAGCAGAGAGCAGAACTATGCCATGGGTGTCACCATACTGGATGTCAACAAGGAATGGAGCTTATGAACATAAGTTACTCTTAAAGTGGGACTAAACAGGGGAAAGCCACTTTCAAAGGAAGGCTAGGAAAGGGGGCTCCAAAGAATATGGGTACGAATCTCAGCCCGTCCCTATCCATCTTTCTTAATCTTGGTTTACACAGCCTAAAAGCAATCAGACTATGCCTCTGGCCTCTGAGATAAAAAACAGGTCAAAGGGAAGGCAGGCACATAGGTTTGGAGTGCTAAGTAAGAGGATGAGTTCTTAGGAGTATGCAGATGTAAACTAGTTACGCGTCTAAAAGTTTAAAGCCACAAGTATTAGCTCCTCAGCTTATGACTGAACTCCAACTCCTGAACCTGAAACAAGAGTCCCCTCACTCTCAAAATCATCTCCTGAGATAAGAATGGACCATCAGGAGATGGACCATCAGAAAGCAGATCAGCAGGGCAACTTTTCAGCTTTGGCTCAACTGTTTAAGATCTGCCACCCTATACACACACAGGCCCTGGAAGTTTCCTACAAGTGTTGCTTGGGGTTCCATGTAGGTTTGAGATTATCACACTGTAATTATTTTATTTGGGGCCTGGATAGACACCCAGACAATTTAGAAAAGTTTTTTCCTTTTGTTCTGCCCAGTAGGATTTTGTGAATTATCATGGCCCTGAACTGTAACCCGTGCCCTGGTAGGCAGAAGGAACCCTCACTCAGGGAAACGACTGCAGTGCGCATTCTTTCACCCACTCCTCACCTTTTTGCGGGGCCACAGAGTTCTGTACATGCTCCTTTTCAGACACAAAGATAATTCTGTGATGCTTGGAATTATGAACAAAAAAACTTGAAAAGTTTGTGGGAAATCATTAAAAGAGAGACAGAGAAGAAATATATATGAAGTCAAGTTTAAATGAACACAGCAGCCTGGAAACATGACGGAAAGTCTATTAGAGCTCATAGCAAAGTCCTCTGGAATGGTGACTGACTAGATGAGAATTATTCAGTTCTACTCTCTGCTATATTCCCCACAATGGTGTACAGGTGGTACCAGTGACTACAGCCCAAGCTGAGGTATAACAATGCTAATGCTATACTATATACAACGCCAAAACTAGAACTCTACAGATTACTTTTCAAAATAGAAAATAGAAGCTATACTATGCTATTCACTAGACGTTCATAGGAAACCACCACATCATAAGCTAAATTTTTATTTCCCATGGTCTTCCAGACCACAAGAAATTATAGTAAATTAAGCCCCAACACAGAGCTCCAAAGTTAATTTTTTGCCATCTGAGGAAATACATAAACCTGCACTGTAGCTGCTGTTATCTTTGCTTGACCAGAGTTGCCCACAGGAAGAACAATGAAGTACCCTGTGATACAATTAAAGTTCCCAAGAAGACCTGGTTTCTTCACAAGGAGGAATACATGCAATGTGATGGAACGCAGTCCATATGCTTCTAACTTTGGAAATTCCAGTCCCTTGGCCTTGGTTTATACCAAGATGATCCATCTTCCTTGTAGTCAAAACAGAAGCAAGATCTTTAACTTTTATGTTTATTCTTTAAAACAATTCTCCGTGATTCAAAGAAGGCATTCCCTAGGCCATGTTCCTGATTCTCAAAAGAATGTGCAAGTAAGTGTTCCTCAGGATGCACTGTGACAGTCACTCAACAGACAGTGTGGTCCCCCAAGCCTTCCCTAACACTAAACACATTGCCCTCATTGTCTCACATATGCACCAGCAGTTAACCTTCCTCTCTAGATTTCATCAGAGACTGTGATTGCCTGTCCATATGACCTTTCTGAATATCACCAAAACAGTATACCTCTAATTTTGCATTTTTCTACCTGTGTTTTGATTAGGCTATCATACAAAATGTTCATCACATGTATCAATCTTAATTTGAAACGCAATTAAAAGCCTATTGTTACCATTACTTTAGTGAATAATGTCTTTTTAAAGACCTATAGGAAAAGTAAGCTATCATTTACCATATATGGCACCAACCAAAACCTTCCTATGTTTAGAGTAATTTTGCAACCACAAAATGGTTACTTTGTCAGATGCTGAACCTAAGGGAAATGTAAAATCTAAACAGCAAAAACAACAGAGTTTTCCTGTAACTACATAAATTATTTAAAAAACAACTCCCCATTAGCCACACTAGTAAATAATTATCATTCTACTCAAAGTCACACCTCAAAAATGGCTGGTGACTATCAGCTCCCTATACTCTCTCTACTGGCTCAAAAAATTATCAGGAAGGCAAAAAATAAAACAGGAAACAAAAACATTCTGTTAGGCTCAGGAGAAAAATATTCTAGAATAAAAATCCCCCTTTGAATCCGGGCATTACACACACACACACACACACACACACACACACACACACACAGATGGTGTGTATATACACATATGTATGAGTATACTGTAAGTTGTGTACCACATGTGTAGTGTTATGTCTAGGTCTATAGTAAGTAAGTCCATATATATGTATATATGAATGATAAATATGTTCAATATTTTTGGGCAGAGCTTTTTTTTGTTTTGGGGTTTTCCTGATGGAACAGTTTAAAACAGCAAGGGAAAATATTAAGCATACTCAGATGCAAAACTTCGGATTCTTAGACCAATTGCATTTTTTTTTCCAGAGATAGAAAAAGGAGGGGCACTCTCTAGCCGAAGGGCGTTTCCAGAGAGAAGCGCAGCTGGGAGGGTGGTATGGAGGCCACGTCCTCTGCAAACCACCTATGTCAGTATGTTTCAACCTGCAAGAAGCTTCAGAAAAGGGGATGCTGAGTCTTGAATCCAGACAAGAAACCCTGTGGGGGAGAGGGCAGGGGAGTGAGGAGGGAGGGGGCAAGACTGGGAAACAAGAAATCATCTCCTCTGACCTCTAGCGAAGTGCCAGGTTTTTTCTTTAGCTCTTCACATTTTCTAAATTTGCAGATCTGGTGTCCGGTTTTGCGGTTCCTGCAACTGCTGCAGACGCCACAGTTGATGAGCCTCTTGCAGGGCACGCAGACCCCACACCGTTTCCTCTTCTTCTTGGCTGGGTTGGCTCCGCCAGCTCCCCCCGAGGAGGACGAGGAGGAGGAGGAATGATTCTGCGGGCAGTCTGCCAGATTGGCAATTTGAAACGCACTGTCTGTGACGGCTGCTGAGGCTGCTGCGGGGGAGTGAAGGGCTGTCATGACGATGACCCCTGGAGGTAATGAGATGCCCCCTAAAGCCGGGATAGCGGAAAAAGTCCCCACCCGCTCGGGGAGATTCATTATCTCTGCTTCAGCAGCGCCGCATTTGAGCTTGTTCATGCATTCCCCCGCCAAAGGTCTGCAGTGTTCGGGGGATAAGGTGGAGAGGAAATTAGTATTTGCCATTTGCAACGACGGCTCTGGCGGACAGCCAGCCTTCCCCAGCCGCTGGGAGTCGTTCCGGTGGTGCATGCTGGTCCTGCCGCCGCCGCCGCCGCCACCGCCTCCGCCGCCGCCACCGCCGCCGCCGCCACCGCCACCGCCACCGCCGGCGGCGGGGAGGATCGCCGAGGAGGAGGCGGAGGAGGAGGCGGCGGCCGAGGAGGATTTCCTGCCGGCCCCGCCGCCCCCACCCCCGCCCCCACCGCCTCCGCCGCCGCCCCCGCTGCCCCAGAGCATCGCGGTGGCGGCAGCGGTGGCCGCGTTGTCGCAGTTCCACGGGGACATGCCGATGCGCGCGGCGGCCGCGGCGGCGGCGGCGCTGCTGGGGAAGATGGGGGTGGTGATGCGCGCGATCTTGGCTGCCTGCGGGAAGGCGCCCCCGTTGGTCTTGTAGAAGGAGGTGGCAAAGGAGCGGTAGCGCTCCATCTCCGAGTTGTAATCCACAAGGCTGTTCAGGGCCCCCTCGGGCAGGTGGCTTTCCTTGGGCAAGCCCGGGGCCTCCGGGCTCGGCCCGGGCTCCACGCAGACATTGGTGTTCATGGTGCAGGGGGGGAAGAAGGGGTGCAGGGTGGAAGTGGGGACCGCCTGGTCCGACACCTGGGTGGGAAAGGGGGAGAGGTGGGGGGGAGGGAAGCGGGTGATGGTGGGGTCGGGGTACGGGCCGGGCCGTGCAGGAAAGTGGGATCCGGGTAGGGAGAGCAAGGTGAGGGCTGCTCTAGTCCTCTCTGGGGCGCATGTCCACAGACGGCGAATTCCCAGGCAGCGTCTTCCTTTGCATTATCCTCCAACTGTTACAACTAAAATAAAGAAAGTCATTCCAACGAGCTGCACGAGGAGAAAAATTAAAAATAAATAAACAGCCGCCCTCGCTACCCCACCGCAGACACCACAGAAAGCTCCCACGTTCTCCAGTCGGGTCGTTTGCATAACAATCATCAAGACGTGACCCCCCTCGCCCCCCCCCCAACACTCCCAAGCCCTGCTCCCTCGCTCCCTCCCTCCCGGCAGCACACCACACAGCTCCTCCCCCCCCTCCCCTCCCCCCTTGCCCATTCTTGTAACCCTCCTGAGAAAAAATGTATTAATAGCTAGAGTACCCAGGGAAAGAGGAAAGACGGGGGTGACAAATGCCGAGGGAAAAGGGCAATTGGAGTGCTAAAGACATGCAAATCAGGGTGGGAGGGGATACTACCTATAAGCAGAGGGCATTTAAACATTATGAAATGTGTGAACAAGTACTGCCTGGGCATGCAAATGCTGTAAAGTAGAAACAGCAATGGCCCTATGAGGAAAACGAACCGGAAATTAGCAAATGAAGTACTGAGAAAGTCTACAATACATCCGAGCATAAACTGTAAGCAAACACAATACAACTGAGAGCTACAAGTCTGCCCACATACAATCTGAACCAAAGAGGCAGGGGGGAAAAAAAAGAACTACCAGCTGCCACAGTGTCCTTCTGTGTCTGCTGTCATTAGTTTGAATCCCAGTACAGCTGGCTCTGTTAGGGTCTTAATTCAATGGACCAAGGACAGGTCTCAATTGTAGAAGCCATTTGGTGGCAGGGACAAGAAGGTGGTGTATTACTCGTTTTAAAAAGGGAGAAGAGAAAGAAAGATGGACTATAGATAGGTAGGAAGGTAGTTAGATATAAATATGTAGCTAGATCTCAAATACAAGCAATGTCACAGGCTCAGAACTAAGTCTCTGCCGCTCCTGTAAGAATACTCCCAATCATTTCTAATGGAGATTGCGGTGTCTTCCCAAGAAAAGAGGAAAGCAAAGGAGTTTTTAAAAATAATCATTCGCCAACACTAATTTTTGCATAAAGAGGAGGGAGATACCTTCAGGTGTTGTTTATCCAAAGAACCATTAAGATGATTTATTTTTTCCTTTTGCTATTTTTTTTTAAAGAGGAAAGTTTAATGCTAACTGGGTATTTGCATTTCTCTCTCTGCTTACAGGCCATCATTAATCTTTAGGAAGAGGGATTTTGCTTGTTTATTAAGGGTGAGAGGTATATCATAGCCTTTTAGGAATTAGAGCAAAGATGGAAAATGTATATTCACCTTACAGAAACAGTTTCTTTGTTTCCCTATTTTTTTTTTTTGCCAGAGTACCTTTCTCTGGTATCCTCTGAAGCCTAGAGATTGGTGTGGAAGGTGGAGTTCAGGGAATTAAAACTGAAGGCCTAGTAGTCTCTGTCTCAAAATCTCAGAGTTTCAAATGCGTATCAATTATAGTAATTATGCTTATAATTAGATTAATGAACCACTATGTCCAAACTCCAGATTCAAAAACTTCAAGGTCTACTGATGAGGCACCCCCCCAAAAAATGGGTTTATGTAAACAAATCCCTATTAGGCAAAGTAAATCAAGATAAGGAACCTCCCTCCGGCTGGATTAGAAGCTAGCAGGCATCCTTCAATCACAGCAAGTCCCTAATCACTCAGGAACCACCTCTGTGGTTCCCCACTAAGGAAAACTGCTCCCTTCTGAGGCCTGATGACAATACAAAGGTGGCCCCAAATCCTCCTGGCTAAATATTCCTGACACTTGCCAGGGTCTGGGGGAAAGACACAGAAAGAATACACATACAGCTTCAGTTTCTGTGAATCACATTGAAGATGCAAGATCATAATAACTGCTAGTCACTAGAAACAAGTTCTGCCAACCATGCAATAGGCATTATCCCACTGAGTGCAGGGAACACTAACATTTTAGTCTTTTGACCTTGTTCCAAATAAAGAAGGGATTTAATATCCCTTTTTCAGAGTCTCAACATAGTGTTTCCAAACAAACTGTCCTTGCTTCTCCAATTGCGACCACCTCCTCCATTCCCTCCTCTAGGTTCAATGCCACCAGAAACTGTAGAAAATGATCGTGCCCAGCATCCAGGTCATTATTGTTTAATCAATGCATCCCTGGAGCATGAAAAAAAAAAAAGGTACCTAAGCCACAGCTATTGTTTGGCTTTTATTTAGCAACAAAATAAAACACACACCAATAACTATAGTTCTAATACCAAAGCTAAATTAAACATTCATACTTCATGCTCCTGCCTTGCCTCTGAACAATGTGACTGTACATGCCTAATACTGTATGTCTGATCTACCAGAGACATGGAGATCAAAGGTCATATTTAACATTCAGGAGGAGGGGCCGGTGCAGATTAATTAATTAATTAATACAGTCACGGTTTTTTTTTATTGCTGGAGTCCAGCATTAATCTACTTTTACAATCCCACCGGACAGCAAACATTTAAGAGAGAAAGAGAGGGGGGGGAAAGCCAGAGGAAGAGAAAGAACAATCACTTACCAGTCTCTTTTTATTTGGGGAGCCTTAGAATTTGCAGACGCTGCCAGTCTGCCTTTAATTAGTTGCACATCACCCCCTAACACAAAGAAACACAAATCCAGATGTGTCTTGGCAGCTCCCAATTACAACTTTAATACTTGTAAACAAACTGTTGGGAATGGGGGGGTGGGGTAAATAAATATGCGGATGAAAAAAAAAATACCTGTAAATGGCTTTTTTTTTCTTGTTGCAGAGAGGAGGAGGAGATGGTGTTAGTGGAGGGGGTGGAAGGAGGAGGAGGTGGGGGTGGAGAGGAAAGCGCCGAGTGTGAGCGTGTGTGGGAGAGCGCGGGGCTGTTGTCGGTGGTCTCTGCTCTTCCCAGCGCGTTGCTCCCGGTCCGTCTCCAGTCGCCGTGTGCGAGGGAGGGAGGGAGGGAGCCGGGGAGTCTCTCTCTCGCTCTCTCTCTTTCTCACCCTCCCCCCCTCGCTCTGTTTGTGTGTGTGCGTGTGTGCGGTGGCTGGGGGAGGGGAGCGCGGAGAAAGGCGAGGGAGGCGGTGCGGAGCCGGGGGCGGGGGCGGGCCGAGGCGCCGAGGTGAGCAGGACGCAGGGCGCGGACACCTCCCGATGATTGGCTGCAAATTACACGGGGAACAAGAGGCGCACGCGGGCCAGCGCTCCTTTTCACAAATCCCCAGCTCGCCGGCGCGGCCACGTTTCCCGGCTCGCCCGCCGCCTCGCCAGTCCCCGGCGCGGCGGAGGATTTGCTTTTTTTTTGCTCTGGCAGATAATTGTTTGGAAGGGATGGAAGAGAGGGCGTTCCCGCCCCTCGCGCCCTCGCTCTCTGCGGGTGTGTTTGTGCACGCTGGGCGGGGGGGTGTGTAAATAAACTTGTCTGGGTTCCCTGGCTGAGCAGGGAAGAGCCGTGCCAGACACAGAGGGGAGGTCCTGTGTGGTGCAGGAAAGGCTCTCAGTTTCACATCCCGGTCGCGTGCTTTGAAATGATCTTCCTGGTGGGGCCGGGAGAGACTCTGTAAAAGAGAATCATTATCTTTTTAAAGTAAGGGGGAAAGGGACCGGTGTTCTGGTGGTTCGAATCCTTGAAATGTGATTATGCCAGAGTGTAAAAAAATTGATGCGGTGCTTGACCGGTCTCAGGCTGTGGCTGCCTTTTTCTCTTCTCCCACACCGCCTTCCATTCCCACTGTGTCCGGGTCTTTCTGCCCTACAAGGCTTCGCCCTCCCCCTTTACTCTTTCATCCGGTAGTTCCAAGGAGTCAAATATCTATCCAACCTCCCTAATTTTAATCCTAAACTTTACTTTCATATCTAAATGATCTCTTTTAACTAATTTTAATGTGATGGACATTTTACTTCCCATCACCTGGGGAAAATACTTAAAACGAAAGATAAGCATTTAGCACACATCGCATATAAATAAAACTCATAAAATCCAACTATGAATTAACCCCTTCCTTATCGCCTCAAAGAAACTGAGATACACTAGACACACGCTGTCCACCTATTGAACTGCACCCTGGCAGAAACAGGCATGAAATAGGATATAAATGCTTAAGTCCTTTTAAATGTGATTCTTTCTCCTTTCCCCCTACCTGCTCGGATGGGATTTTGAGAAGGGGCCTCACATTGTAGCTCAGGAATTTCTGGAATTTACTATACAGCCCAGGCTAGCCTGGTTACCTCCTTGGCAGTCATCCTGGCTCAGTCTCCAGGGTGCTGGGGTTCTAGATGTGTACTGCAATATCTGACTCCGAACGAGCCTTCTAAAAGCAAACAAAATCAGACTACGTTTGTTTAAAAGTAGAATAAAGTTACACATTGAAACAAAAACCGTATTGTGGAGTAATATATTAGCGTGGTTTCAGAGAGGGAAGAAAAATGTGAGTTGTTTTGTGAGAACATACTACTAAAAGGCAGCTTAAACTATTTTATATTTGAATTTTCAAAAGATTTACCTTGACGTTGTCAAGATTTGGTCATGTGTAGGTTATGGATAGCGGGTAAGATGGTGAGGACGCTGGTGTGAACACTCAAGGTGGTCTTTCCAGAGGTAGCTGTGGTTGAAGTAGTTGCAGATATGTTTGTCTTTTTTGTAGACATAGGCTAAGTTTGTTTAAAAATAGTTATGTCTTTTCAGACAAAATAATTGGATAATTAATGAGTCGTTTCTACATTCCTGGGAATGCCTTGCATATTCAAGGAAAGAAAATTTCCATTCAATGTTTGTTTTCTTTTCTTTTTGTTTTTGAGGTGAGAGCATCACATGGAATCTATCAGCAGACTACAATCATTTTTAATGTGTAAATGCACTCTACAAAGAGTCCTAAACATCTTTTCAAGTATATGGATATATAAATACTGTTTGTTTATTTTGTTGAGACAGGCTTTTGCTGTGTATTTCAGAGCAGTCTTGAACTTCATTTTGCCTGATGAATACTGAGAGTACAAGTGTGTGCCATCACACCTGGCTTCCAAGTTTACAAATACTTAAAGCATTGGTTTAATGTTTAAAGTTACTATTGATAACTACTATTGATGACCTATCTGTACCAGGCACTGTGTTCAGTAATTTGCAGTATCTTATTTTATTCTCATACTTCCGTTCAAAAAAAAAGAAAGAAAGAAAAGAAAAGAAAATTCCAGAAAAAGTCAAGCAATTTTAGTCAATTTTACCAATTTGGTAAATTTTACAAAATCCTGTGTCTCTCCAGTGCCTTATGATTGTAAGTTCAGTCTGAGTTTTATGATCAATAATTAATTGATCGATAGATGCTCTCTAGATATTAGAATTTGAGATTTAATTATGATTGTGGACCTATGGCTAATGTGACACCAACTGAACATCCAGGGCAAATTGTAAACAGTCCTCCTCAGTGTTTAAATATGCCATCCGTCTTCTTTTCACTAGAGAATTAACTGTAGGCTTCCCCAAATGCAATAAGGAGAAATTTCTTTTCTTGTCCATTTCCAGCCTCATTTTTTTTTATATAATCTTAGATACTTGCATGTCCAACATCTCTCACACTAGTCTTTGCCCTATATCGTCTTCAAGATAAAATGCTAGAGTTTATGAAAACTGTTTGCCGTTGTGAATTTTCGAGTTAGTTCTTATCAAGATCCATAATTCTGTGAAATACTAAGCTCTTCAAGATGCTTGCCACAGCTTCAAAATAGTAGCAAGTCATTTGTATCTTTAGCCTCTGTGATCAATATCACTGTCATTATCCCAGTATTCCCACAGTGGGAAACCAGAGAAAGACATTGGTCACCCTAAGGATGGTTATTCTGAGGGTTGCTCAGCTCAGAGGGATTCAAGGATCCCATTTCCTTCTAACCTGGGACTTCAGGATCAACCATTTCTCCAGTATTCAACTGGCAAAAGGGCCCAGAGGAAGCAACATTGATTGGTCTTCGAATTACCCAAGATACCACATATTTGCCAAGAACTGGGAAGTTACCACAAATGGCTGCAAAGATCCCTGGTAGTCACCTACTGATTGTAACTCTATTACTGAGAAGAGAAAAACATATGATGAACATCTGGAAGCCTCCTCTTGAACACTTGAAGGATAACCGGCAGGATACAGTGCAGACTCACAGCTCTGAATCTCACCTCGAGATTCCTTTTCCTCCTGGGGGCTATTTTACTAATTATTGCCCTTTGGGATTACCACTGTAAGACACAGTTTCTTTGTGATTTAATGGGAAGTGTGAATCTAGGAATAATTGATGCTCCCTTAAATATCTAAGGAGAGGTTAGACATGGCTAGATTGTTCAAATAAAGGTTTACTAAACAACAAAGAAAGCAGAAATAATACAGTTAAAGGAAATGTCATAAGCCTGAATTACATGGCTTAGAGATAAATTTTAGGTGATGCCAGCTTCTATTTATCCCTGTAAGAACTGTATGCAAACCCTTTTCCTCAGATATAGCATAGTTCAAGTTGCCATTATCAGACAGAAAAAATTAACAAATATGATCCAAATACTGCTACTTATCCTATAGACCTATGCCTCTAGTGATCATGTAAGAGGGAAATAACATGTCACATTCTTAAGAATTTGTGTTAAAGAAACCCTTCAAAGTTTACTTGGTGCTATGAATCCACAGCTGTAATTCCATTATTCTAGATCTGAAAAATCAAAAGTCTATACACTTGTCATTGTCTTTCACTTAACATGGAGGCATTAGCATCAGTCAGCATCAGCATCAGAATTATCATCGTCGTCGTCAGCAGCACCAGCAGCATCACCACACTGAACTTCATATTCTAAACTGGTACTTTTTTTTGCTGCTAACAACAGGCATCTTGAATTATAAGCTGCCTGGTCAACTGTCTTCATAGTCCTACCATGCTTTGCAAATGACTAGGTAGATTCTTCTATGGTTTGGATGACCACAGTCAAGGCTAAAAACAGTGGCAGTTGAGGGTAATGAACATAATGGGTTCACTTGGCTGAACCTATTACCCTGGCCTCGCTATATTTAAATCCAATAATTTTTCATAAAAAATATTTGCAAAAAATTCAAGTTTGTATATATTTTAGTGTTAATACTTTATTTCTAATAAAAACATTCTCTATGCTTTTCTAAAAACGAATGTTCCCAGTGTTTATTTCTAATTAGCCATTAAAAAAAAAAGCACACTTCCATTTTCCTTCCTTGAGGGGAAGAATTCTAGATAATATCACTGAATTGTTAAAAATTCAATCTAGACAGGATGACCACCCCCTCCATGTGCTGACCTTTGCTATTCTGTAGTTATAGCAACAAGAAGACTTCCTTCTGTCTGTCAGCTTGGTCTTTCTAAAGTAATGGCATCCCCTTATATGTTGTTGTGTAGTATGGAGAGTGGTTTATATCTACTGATCTCTTCATTTATTCTCGCATTCAGCTAAACCAGCAGTTTGCATGCAGTTTTTTTTTAAATAAATGTAATAATTGAAGTGAATTTGAAATGGTGTATATAGTATTATGGAATATGGATCATTCTATTAGATATTGTTTCATATCATCTTCAAGCTTCCTTAAACAACTTGCAGTTTAATGTCTCAGTTTACTCATCATTATATCTTAATCTAAGCATGCAGAGAGAACAAGACATAAAACAGACAAGTCCCTTTCTAGGATAGTCATCTGACGATATAAGAATGTATAACTGACCTGCGAAACTAGGCCTTACAGTCTTACTCTGACCTTGGGTATTTTAAGTCTCATTTTACCAGTCTAAAATATCACTTTAATTATAGTAATTACCTATCTCACAGGGTTTGTGAGGTTTAATTAATGTTAGCAAAGTGTTAAAGCTATTTAGTAGAACAGTACTATAGAAGCAAACTACCTGAAAATACAACCTCCCACCTCTCAGAGTTGTTAATTTTACACTGCTTTTCTTTGTTTCTTCAGAATGAACATTGCGTTTGCTCCCTTTTAAAGCTCTCACTTCCATATTGAGGTCTTTTCTTCTTGGAATCTACCTTGGATGAAAACATTCCTCAGTCAGACAAGCTAGGAAATAAGAGTCTTATCTGGCAAGGAGATATCACATTCCTCCATTCAGAATCACAAATGGTCAGCTGACAATTTGAATGTAGTCCCCAATACATCTTTTATTTGGGTCCAAGAAGTTAAACAAACTGAGTGAAATATTTATTTTCTTTCAAACATCGAGAGATTTGTTTACTCCATTCTGGTGGTGGAGCCGGTGCCACTTCTGGCAATGGAGCCTCAAGTTTACCAGTAATTTTGTATACTTCACTATCCAACACTTGTCCCTATAAGCACTAAATCTGCAACTCAAGGTCTGTGTCCATTTGTACTGCCTGCTTACCACACAGCAATGTGTGGTAGTGTATTGGATGCTGATATCCAGACCCCTGTTCTGCTAGACATGCCATGGTCTCGTGGGTCTAATTTCCACAGACATTGGTGGAGACTGGAAATGACTTGGCTAGTATCCTAAGTAACTTATGAGTGTAGAAGCAATCATACACACACTGGTATTACAAAATAGTATCTCGCCTTTGAAATTACATCCTATAAGAATACGTCTAGGGTCAAGATTAAAATTATACACTAGTAAATCTTTGCCCATTTTGCCTAAAACATATTCCATCATGAATCCCAATTTCAAGTTGAATATAAATGGTATAAAATTCTCAATGTATAGACAATAATTTCTCAATGTATTAACTTATTGCTGCTAAGGTAGGGTTTATCTGTAATTTGAAACATGAAAAAAATAATAAGTAAGACAGGAACAGAGAGTGAATGGTTATAGCAATGTAATTTTTCACTGGAATGATTATTCTTTGAAAGAGAACTCACTGGTCACAGCTTAGTCTCTGTGTCATTGCTAAAATCTTGTAATGATGTCTTTGCTTGGGGTATAACTATTTGTGCCTGTTTGTAACGCCTCATTTGAGTTTCATGATGACAAGATAGCTTTCCTTTTGGAATGTTTCTGTCTTTACAGAACTCCTGTACTATGTTAACAAAAAACAAGCAGCTCTGGTCTCCTGTGTCAGCCAAGATCGATTTACCTGCCTTTCTTTATACCAAGTTTCAGGAGCCCCCCAAAATTGGATAGTGCCCAACAAGAACTATATCTATATGTCTTACTTTCCACTATGCTTCTCGGAGAAGTATCCATGTGAAAGTCCTTTAGTAAATTTATTCTTCAACCTCAGACTGAAAGCTACCAGAATGATTCTGAATCGATGGCAAAGACGGTTATACCCTAACTGGGTGAAGTTATGAATTCAGAGTAGAACTGGATTCAGGCAAGGAATAGCCATGGCTCTCCAATGTCATGGATGACATGATTCTCCTGTGTCATACTGAGTCACCCCATAACCTTGGCCACTCTAACAGAATGGTTCCCTCACAGTCACCACTGGCACTAGGTTCAGGCATCAAATTCAGACATAAAATGTATTCAGGGAAAGAGAGAGGATTTGTTATGTGACTAAATAGTTAGTGTGCAAAACTTTCCCAGAAGCACCATTGCTGACTCCTCTGAGTTAAAATTAGATCACATGGGTGCACATAAGCTAACCACTGTCAACGACAATGAGACTGGCATAGTCCTCTAAACGACTGTCATTTATGGGACTAAAGATGTGATCTTCCTGAAGAAAGGGACAGTGAGCATGGTGGAGAGAAACCATGTTTCCGTGAAGGTCCAAGGAGACTCTAGGAGATGCATTGCTGTTGTTTAGACAAAAATCATTGTTTGCTGCCTTGGCAGCTCAACTGTCACTTGATTTCTACTACCTTAGAAAGTTACCCAAGCCTGAGCCTCATGAATCATGTCAAAGTTTGTATAAGAGGAAGTTACTTTGTGTTAATAGTAGTTCTGTATTTGAGAAAATTAAATTATAATATCACTTAATTCCTATACATAGGGCTTACTTTTGAAATGCACGTTTTCTGGGAAGTTTTGATTTCTCTACTAACCTTTATTGAGTCCTATCTCACATTTATGATCACAAGACCTTTTATTCTGTGCAATACAAATCATGGACTAACTAGCTGAGTGTCTGAAGTATGAGGGGTATGAGCTAAAGTTCTCTGAATGTGAAGAAAAAGCAAAAAGAATAGAAACATTAATGGAAATTAGGTTAAGAGAAATCGTTAAGAGAAATAGTGAAATTTTAGCATTATAACATAGCACATGTAGTTCCATGTTTGGGTCCATTTTGAACATTTTCCCACAATGCATTGTGAACCTTTTCCCATAATGCCTTCTGCCAGCCCTCAAGTCTCTTGCCCTAACGTAATTGCAAAGTATCATAAGCAAAGTAAATAGCCAGTCTTTAAACGTTCAAGTTGATCCTCAAACTGACTCAAATTTGCAAAAATCTGGCATAATTTAAAAGTAAATAAATAGAAGCAACACTTAACAGAAGGTTCCCTACATAAACAAAGCTGTGCACGTTTTGTTTATTTATGGGATCCTGCAAAGTGTCAGATTCACTTAAAAATAGTCAGCATGAGAGTGATTGATTTTAAAAAACTGAATAGAGTTCAGTAACATGAGCATTTTTAAAATTAAATAGTTTAATAAGAGGAAAGGGGAAAATGGCTTTCGGATAATATTGTACTTTGGAAAGCATTTGTCTATTCAGATTTTTTTTAAAGGTTGACTGTGAGAAAATAGCCACTGTTTTTACTGTTGTTTTTCCAAAAGTACATTTGGATTGGAATTGTAAGAAATCTCACCACACGTATAACACCTGTATGTCTTCTGAGATTGAGTGTTAAATGTAAGCATAATTATTCTATTTTAATCTTTTTCATTCAATAAAATTTTACCATATACTGAAAAGATGTAATTAGTTAAAATGCCAGTGGAATCTTTAATTTACTGTTGTCTCCTCACTCGGCTAAGAGCTATTCGCTTTTCCTCTCCAGCCAGGATTATTTTTTAGCATATTTTCATCGAATAAATATTTCTTGAACATTTACTAGGTACACGAAATAATGTCAAGTGCTGAGAAGTCGATCTTAGCTTAAAAGAGAATACCCAACAACATTAACACACATACACACACCCCTAACAACAATTCTCTTTCTCTCTCTCTCTCTCTCTCTCTCTCTCTCTCTCTCTCTCTCTCTCTCTCTCTCTCTTTTGTAAAGGGAAGTGTTGGAAGTATTTCTATAATTCAAATACAACAAGAAAACACTCTGGAAACATCCAAGCATAACTTTCTGAGGATGACCTGATAAACCACTTCCTTAAGTAGAAGGATGTGGAAGGATAACATGAGTGGAAGGAAAAGAGGTATCCTGCAAAGGGAACTGTAATCAAAAGCTGAGCGGACACAAAGTTTGTAGTGTTGGATATGGCTACAGGGATGAGAGCCTTCAAGAAGCCAAAAAAGTGACAGTGAATGAGATACCAGAAGAACAGAATTCCATTGTATATTTAAAAAAAAATTACATGAGAAAGGGGGGTGGTTAAAAATGTTCATGATCTCTGCAGTCAGCCATGCTTGACTTGCTCTGGAAGTATCCTGCTGATTGATTTTGGACAAGGTGACTTAGAGTGAAGGGATGTCCTGTTCCTTATGGACATTTGAGATTCTCTGAAAGACAAAGGAGACTGTAGAAGCAACACAGTGTATGTCTGGAGTTGCTTTAAGGGACACAAGAGCTTCTTAATGCAGGGAAGGTGATTCAGAAAAGGCATTAGAAAGGGAGACAGCTTCAGAAAATCCCCCAAAAGAAAGGTATTCCTGCAATGATAAGTGGTTCACAGAGACAGTGATGTCACTTCCTCCAACAAGCTGCCGTGGGTTCAAACCCTTGCATAGTACTCAGCAGGTCTACTTTGGTAAATCCCTGTTATTCTTACTACTCTGAGTGTGACTACATAGCCTATGTCTTTTCATTAAATACCCCAAATATGATTGTTTTGCAATTTTTATAGGAAATTATCTATTTTTTATAAAAGTTATAAACTAGAGACTCTTGCCTCATATTTCTACTTACCCATTTAGGAGCCAATAATTGAAGAAATTTGCCCTCATAAGAAGGGTTTTAAAGTCATTGTAGCTCCAGGCAGAGTTCTATAATCAATAACATCTCTCCTCTGTTTTCCAGTAGTCAAGATGTCAAGAACAGGCCAAAATTCTAACACTTGCATAGTCACTGCCACACTCACCTCCTGCTCTAATGACCAGGGTCACTGATCTATCATTGACCACACCTTGTCACCATTCTTGTAAGTGACAACCCGAAACTCTAGGTTCTCAGGGCCTTGGTTATTTCCACATTCTAGTTTTCATGTGGCTCTATACACATGCCACCTAATGGCCATCTCCCACGTGCCTCTAGGTCCTGAGAGTGGATAGCCATTATTATCAAAATCGACTCTTTCCTCCTCAGGGTCTATGAGGGTCCCCTTCATCTACTAGAACTGGCTGAGATGCTTTTCATTTTTGGACATTACATGCCCTATTGCTCTGTTAAGGGGTCATTGGGAATGTTGTGCCCTTGTTCCTCATTACTGCTTCAGAATATCTATTCTCTGTAATCTTTTTCCTCCCTTGCTTTAGTATGATGTCATTATGACACATTACCACCATCTGCACTTCACTTAAGTCACCTAGAGAATGCTGAACTCCTCTTTAACCCTTCAGACACCCACCTTCAGCTCTTGGCTTGCTCTACCACAGTTTTTTGTTAGGTTCTGAAGGTTTTCAGTTCTTGAGTGTGTAATTCTTCCACTGCAATGATAATCTTACATTCTTTCAAGGTTCTGTGGCCACACTCTAGACCAACCATTTCGAGGTTGACTTTCTAGGTCATTTCCCTACATCTCTTGGTTCTCAGCTATTCCATAATCTCCACCACAGAATATACAAGTCCTTGACCACACCATTCTCATCATCATTCCATGCCTTTCTTTCCTCTTATATTCATTATTTAAAAAAATCATTTGCAAGCATTCTCAAATTTCCATTATTAATCATTTTGAATACTCTATTTTTATAGACTTGACTTTTTATGCCCTGACTCCTCCTGGCTAACCTAATTAGAGAAAAATCCTTTGCCCCAATTACACAGAGCTCAATGGTCTCCTTCACTCCTATATCTACGACTGGAAAAAAAATACTGAATGAATCTCCATCTCTCTTGGATTTCTGTTACAGTTATTCAGGTAGGCCTTTTTAGTGATACAGCATTACAATACCCCCACACTTTCTGTTTTAAATTTTCCCTCTTCAAACTCATAAAACCACCTCCCTACTCTTTATTCCAGTTTCTACCTCACTGAGTTAATTCATAAAAACCACAGGAAGAAAAGCTTCACAAGCCTCATCTATCACATTATACTCTCCATTTATTATCTGTGGTCAACATTCTTTTTTTCCCCCCTCATATTAGAAGAATGCTGGATGTTCCTAGTTAATGTTCAAATTCACCACCTTTTCAGTATGCCAAATCTGCTTTCGATTTTATTAAGAACTTCACTATGGAAAGGTCCACTTCCCATCACAAACTATTCCCATCAATTATTTCATTACTATCAACACACACACACACACACACACACACACACACACACACACACTGTCATTCCAGTTAACCCCACTTGTTCCCTCTAACTACAGCTCCATGCACCCATTTGGCAGTAAATGTTTCCTAAAGAAATATGAAAAATGATGTTTTCTTTTTAGCTTTGTGCATTGAGCCAGTTTCAGCTAGTCTCAGGTAAAGATTTCCAATGCCTGCCCTTTGCTAGATTCAAATATAACTTCAGTCTGCTTCTTCTCTTGACCATACGTGGCATCTGACATTTTCTTATCATTGTTTTTTTTTTTTTTTAAAAAAAAAAACACTCTTGGGATTCTTTTCTTAGTGGTGAACTGGTTCAGGGTTAGACTTACATAAGTTTCTTCTTACCCATCTCTATTCACCCCTTTCCTCATTTTATCCAGTCTAGTGCCTTTAAATTTCATCCATATGCTATGGCCTCCAGAAAGCACTTCTTCATCTGGACTTCTATATTTAACTTATTAAAATTTTGCATTTTAATTGTCTAAAGTTGGGCACCTTTCTCTCTCAACAACCCCCCCCAAACTGAATGCTTAATAAATAGATTATTAATCATTGCATCATTTTGGATCAGAAATCTTGGACTCATTCTCCATTCCCCTTTATGTCTATGATGGTTCACTTTCTGTGTCTACTCAACTGAACAAAGGGGTATCCAGCTATCTGGCAAAACAGTTATATCATGAACTTGCTGTAACTACAAGGGAGTTCTTGGGAAAGCCCAACATTTGAATATGTGAAGATCCCTCCTGTCCATGCTGGTGGACATCATGCAACATGAAGAGAAGGAACATGTGGAAGAAGGGAAAAATACCTCTTTCACCTTGGTCTATGTGATGATTTGTATATGCTTGGTCCAGGGAGAGGCACTATAAGAAGGTGTGGCCCTGTTGGAGTAGGGGTGTCACTGTGTGTGGGGGCTCTGAGACCCTCATCCTAGGTGCCTGGAAGTCAGTATTCTGCTAGTAGCCCTTCAGATGAAGATACAGAACTCTCAGCTCCTCCTGCACCATGCCTGCCTGGATGCTGCCATGTTCCTGCCGTGATTATAATGGATGGAACCTCTGAACCTGTAAGCCAGCCCCAAGTAGATTTTGTCCTTATAAGAGTTGCCTTGGCCATGGTGTCTGTTCACAGCAGTAAAACCCTGACTAAGATAGTCTGGAGCATCGCTAGCACTTGCTATCATATATCACAGCAGTCTTGGCACTTTGGACTCGGGCTGTGACTTACCCTTTCTCCGGGGTTTCGTAAGCCTTCAGCTTGAAAACAGTATATTATAAGACTCCTCAGCCTTCAAAATCGTGTCAGCCAATCTCCTATATTATGTTTCTCCTTTTGGTTCTATTTTCATACAGAATCCTGACTTATACAATCCTTTATTCTCTATATAAAACTAATCTGAAAATCTTATGCTTGTCTCTTCTAAAATATACTCAGAGAGTTATTTGTTTATCGTCTGCTTTGATAACCTACCAGCACTGAATTGACCCTTCCTTGTCACACCTAATTCCAGCCACTGTGATCTTCCACACCTAACTGATCTATTTTTCCCCATAGAATTTATTAATGTTTCTAGTAAAATTTGCTACAGTGCCTCATGTTTTCTCTTACATTCCCATGAAGAAACCATTCACTCCTCCAGTGATGGTGGTGACTTTGAACTTGGTTGAGCTCTTCTTAACTCTTGCCCTCCACTGAGGCCATTTTCAATATTATTTCTCCTTCTACTAGGCTTCCCACATACAACGGTCCATTGAAGAGGATGAATGACTTCCCTCCCATTTTTCAAGTTGTACCTACTCTGAGATGCCAACAAACTGTAGAGCACCCTACAGATCCACTGAGTTATTGCCTGTTGTGATTCTTTTGACAAAGCATTCAGCTCTCTTCTGGTACTGCCCAATTGTTCCTCAGAGGAGTAACTACCTAACACTCTAAAGTCTCATAAACTGTGGTCTGTGATCTTTGTACTGGAGTTATCATAGAAAGCAGAGTCTAAGATGAAATGTATGGATCTAGGCCATCTGTCCAGATGATGGTAATAAAAACCTCTTCAGAGGGCACAGAAGGAATACTGCTAGGTCCTGGTATTTGCCATGAAATTATTAAAATGTTCAGTGGCATAAAATAGAGAGTAGATACTAAAACTGATTCAGTGGCAGGTGAACTACCTCAAGAGTTTAAGTAATTTTGGCAATGGTAATTTTAAGGAGTTTTGAATAGAGTGACAATTTCTGGGAGTCACTACTGATATATTGGGAAATGGTGAGGGAAACCCAGGGATGATCAATCACTAATATAAAGAGGGTCTTCTGTGACCAGTACACAGAAAGGCTGAAGCAATGCTTTGCTTAAATAGGAACTGAGTGCCAGGAACCTGGATTCCCAATGATTGGAGGACTCTCAATATCTAGAATGGGAAAAAGTGCAAATCCAAAACTAGGACATAAATATCTGGGTTGAAGCACCCCTGAACTTCAAACTCCCAGATTTTCTTGAGTCCGGAAGACTCTTAACTTGAAGTCTAGTCTACATTTGCTTGTGGTCTTTTCTTTTCGAGATTAAATGTGCTTTCTGTAGAATAGGTAACCATTCCCATCCTGGGCTAGCCCCAGTAATGTCTCTGATTCTGCCTGACACTCAGCCAGTAACTAGGATTAAATCACAACTTACTCCATGTAGTAATTTACTAAAGTGGGAAAGGGTAACCTAAAGAAAAACTAGTCAATATGTGTCACAGGGATTCAGGACAGCGAACATGGTATTCAAATGCAAGAATGTTGATTAATTGTTTATCAAACGATAGTGCCCCCACCCTGGTTATAAGATTTGAAGTTGGTGCAAAGTGTCTGGAAGGTAAGATGAGTAAGGTGCTAGAGTAAGGATCTTCTAGATGCCTGGAAAAATTAAGGGACTTTCCTCTGTGAGATGGAAGTGTTAGAACTGTTTCAAGCTACAGTTGTAAGACATCAAAGTCTCGCATAAGTGGGCATTGGCTGAGTCAGAGAACCACAAGACCACTATGATCTCTGAGGGGAAATTCCATGTACCAAAGGGAAAATGAATGTGTTAGCAGCCCTGATAATAACCAGTTTCTTTGATAGCAGAGGGACTCATAGGGGCCCTAATTAATGGAGACAAGGTGGCAATGCTGAACTGTCAAACTCCAGTTGGTACAATTATTATAATGAGTAGTAGCATCAGAATGGCAGGCAGGCAGAAGCCTACGGAGAGCTGTAGAGGTAGAGAACAGAATAGAACATATGTAAGAGCAAGGTGTGTGCATCTGAACTAGTTACAGCGAATGAAGCAAAAAGGAAGGAAGGTGGAAACTTCAGATAAAGAAGTTTCCATCCCTTACCCACACCCCATGTTTAAATCTGTTTTTACACCTGGGGAGGGATGACTGAAGAAAGATATTTCCCCAAGAAGAATGAAAGCCAAAACACCTCAAAGACAAAGCAATGATTCCCGGAGTCTCCTCCAACCAGACCTTGACATGGGCTAGTGTAGCTATACATAAAAGTGAAAAGAAAAAAGTTTCCAAAGATTTGTTATGTGCAGAGCCCAAGTTCAAATAACTTGAGTTCTAAACATCATTATGGCCATCCCGTTTTGAATAGAGTATGCTTGATAGTCAAAGTCTAGCAGTGGCTCACGGTGGATTCACAAAGACCAATGAGTTTATGGGCTTGTTTGATCAAAAAACGCACAACTAAAGTAAATACAATATGTCTTGTGAAATGCCCTGTCACAGATCTCTGGGCTCTAGGCTAAAAATCCCAGCCCTGCCTCATCCTGTCAAAGGCAAAAGCAAGGTTCCTACCCTGGCCATTTACTGTAGCTGTAGATGTTAGAAGTGCTGACACTGAAACCAAGGCAGAATAGACAAAGATTATTGTCACCCTGAAAGACTTAGTAGATTCAAGATCATCTATCCACATGGTATTTTCACTTAATTCTTTATAGTCAGCTCCTTAAAAAAATCCAGAAGGATCCTAGGTTTACAATTTATGGAAAATTCAACAAAGGAATAAAACCTCACATGTTCGTGTTTTACTAGGGTCAGTTAGCAATTGTTCAAGGCAAATGGATGTAGTAACTTATTTGAATGGATGTTATTTTATACTTCTTCAAAAATTACTGCAAAAAACCTTTCATATTCCCTTTAAATGAGAATTAAAAGACTGTCAGAGTATATTTTGGAAGTCTTGGATTAGTACCAAACTATTCTGCCATGAATTTGGGTTGAAGGAATTTAAGGTATAAATTTTGCAGTCAAGTGGGTTATGTCTACAGTGAAGGGGAACACTTCCTATAGGATTCAGTGAGCATCTCTTAGTATTTAAGCCAGGTGTCAGGAGTTCATGTCTGTGCTAATACCTACATGCCCTTCCTTTGTTGTTCTTCCCAGAAGAATCCTTCAAAATCATCCTAAATGAAAATTCTACTCCTCAGCCTGAGATGGTTCGGGGGTAAAGAGCACTGGCTGCTCTTCCAGAGGACCTGGGTTCAATTCCCACCACCCACATGGCAGTTCACAACTGTCTGTAACTTCAGTTCCAGAGGATCCAATATCCTCCCCCTGACATGCATGCAGGCAAAACACCAATGCACGTAAAATAAAAATAAATAAAAATTAAAAAAAAAAAGAAAGAAAGAAAATCGTAATCCAAAACCTTGCTTCCTGGGAACAAGCCTTCAGCAGTATTCACCCTAACACAGTAGTAACTCATTTTTCATTCTTAATGCTTTCTTGTTCTTTCTTACTTGTATAACATGAGACTCTTGAGAGTGAGAATTTTGTTTTCTTTCTTTCTCGATGTACTCCACCCTCAAATCCCAAGGCAGATCCCAGTTTATTAAAAAAACACTAAAGAAATATTTAAATACATTCGTGCTGCATACCAAGACTTAATGTATTAACTTTACACTTTTGAAATTACAACACTATGGTGCCTCTAAAACTACCTTTCTTCCACACCATTATCTGTGTGACTTAAAACTTATTAACTCTACCCTTGAAAAATATAGGTCTTATTTAAAATATATCCAGTCATCATCTCAAGAGTTGCTGTTCCTTTTTAAAGTTTTGTAATTTCTTAAATTACATATCACATACATCCAATACTTCTACTTCGAAAGAGAATAATAATGAGAAGACAATGTCACAGCACAGATGAATACTATCCATGATCAGTTTTAAATGATCCTTAGCATTGCATCAGCGCATTTTAAAGTTCACCGCAACAAGATGTGAGTTCTTCTTGTGTTTGCTAGTTTTAAACTTTCGTTTCTGTTGATTACCCTATACTACTTCATTACTTCTAAACAAACCATTGCCTCATGACCTAGAGATTCCGTGTTTTTCTTTATATATCTTTAATTATTTGTACACAGGTTTACCCCTTTTGGCTTTGGACATAACCTGTTTTAGCTAATGTGATGGCAGGAGCATCATCACATAGATGTCTTCTCAACTCAGAAGCTGCGAGTGCAGTTGCCATAGACTCTGGGTTCTGTTACTTGCCAGGAGCTCTTTCCCTGCTGGTTACCTGATTACCCAAGCACCCATGGACGTAAAGAGTGACTTTCTACTCTTTTGCCCAATGTATGAACACTATGATGACCATTTCAGTTAAGATTCTTATCTGTCCTGTTTTATCACTGAATTTTACATTCTTGCCAATCATATTTCCCAAGCTATATGCCAAGAAGTACACAAAGACTAAACTCCATCTCATTTTCTTCTTCCAAAAGACTCCACACCGTGTAAGAGTTCATATTACATCTTCATCTCTGTATCTCACTATGGTAACCGACCCTGTGCCAAGCCATGGGCATGGATCTGATACATTCTTTTCGATGACAATGTGCTTTTTTTTAAAGGTTTGTTTGAACTAATTTGTTCACTCCAGTGGTTCTCAGTGTGTTTTTTCAGCTTTTGTACATGTGTGTTCACATTCATGCTTCAGTGCATGTGCACATGTGATTGAACTCATGGGGGGGGGGGTCAGAGAACAACCTATGGAGTCATTCTTCCTTGGACGACATCCACCTAGTTCTGTGAGACAGGGTCTCTTACTTACCCTAGAATTGCTTACTAGGGTAGGTTGGGTGGCCAGTGAACCTCCAGGATCTGCTTATGTCTGCCTCTCTAGCCTTGGGAGCACACCCATCATCATTTTCATGAGAATTCTGACCTTCAACTCAGGTCCTCATGTTCAGGTGACAAAGTTTCTCAACAGCTTTCTTCTAAGAGCTTCCAAATTTTAGAACAAAGGTTCTGAAATAAACACTCCCATCACAGACCAATTTAAGCATAAAATATTTCCAAAGGTCCCACTACAGTTTTCGTTAGTTGAAATCCCCACAAGTTAATTTATTTCTTCTTATGCTTTCTTTTCTACTACATTCAAGATGGGTCAGTAACTTGAGAAACTTGTAGCTGATCCATACAGAATTAAACTTCTCTATATTTTTTTTTGTCATTTCTTTCTCTGATTTGAGAAATATAAGAAAGTATGCTATTGATAATATTCTTTATCTGGGATAAAACAGAATAAGGTCAATTTACTCTTCTATAAGTTTCATCCACAGGCACTAGAAAGCATTTTAAGTTATAAAATTTGAAATAATAAAGAACAGATTAAAATCCAAAAGATAAAAAAGATCATATAGCTAATATACAAGAAACTTATCCGGCTATACCACTCCTGGGCATATACCCAGAGGCTTTACCTGCATGCAATAAGGACACATGCTCCACTATGTTCATAGCAGCCTTATTTATAATAGCCAGAAGCTGGAAAGAACCCAGATGTCCCTCAACAGAGGAATGGATTCAGAAGATGTGGTATATTTACATAATGGAATACTACTCTGCAATTAAAAAGAATGAACTCATGAAATTCCTAGGCAAATGGTCAGAACTTGTATTTATCATCCTTAGTGAGGTAACCCAATCACAAAAGAACACAC
This sequence comes from Tokudaia tokunoshimensis, assembly GCA_036184795.1. NCBI lineage: Eukaryota > Metazoa > Chordata > Mammalia > Rodentia > Muridae > Tokudaia > Tokudaia tokunoshimensis. The sequence continues at coordinate 26,379,889 of BTHU01000003.1, forward strand.
ATGGTATGCAGTCACTGATAAGGGGAAATTAACCCAGAATCTAGGAATACCCCAGACACAATCAGCATATCAATAGATCTCTAAGAAGATGGAAGGAGAGACCCCTGGTCCTGGAAAGACTGGATGTAGGGGAATGCCAGGACAGAGAAGTGAGAGGGGGTTGAATGGGGAAAAGAGGGAGGGAAGGGGGCTTATGGAACTTTCGGGGAGGGAGGAAATGGGGAAGGGGAAATGATTTTGAATGTAAATAAAAAAACTTAGAAAATTAAAAAAAATTAAAAAAAATAAAAAAAGAAACTTAAAGTAATTTGAGTTTCTTAGTTTGTAATTTTTTCATATGTTTTGATTTTCTTTTAGGTGGTGTGTGTGTGTGTGTGTGTGTGTGTGTGTGTGTGTGATGTTCCTCCCTCCCCCTAAAGTTGTTTATTTTGAGAGAAATTCACCTTAACCACTCTTTGTGCAAGTAAAGAGCTGTACCATATGTGGGCTTCATGATACCTAACTAAAGGCATTTACCTTCTTAAAACATTCCCATTGCGTTGGTCACCAGAATATAGTTCTACACAAAAATTGAAGAAGTAGAGATGGATAAAACCTCTGACTTAAGTCAAACTTTAAGTTGTAGAAAAATAAAACAGAAACAAATATTCACACAAAATAGCCATACAGTTACCCAAAATCAGTTCCTATCTAAATGAGGGCTCTTGTCTTGATGTAGAGTTAATTGATGCTATTTTTCCTAGTCTTTCTTTTGCCCAGGAATCAAGTTTCTCATCTGTTGGAGCCCATGAGCCTTCATTAACACTGTGGCAGAAACACACAGAAGGTTTGTGTTTTGTTTTGTTGCTGATTGTTTTCAGGTGATCCCGGCTTGCCTTGTAAGGGACACTCAGATCTATTATATAGTTTCAATGCTTCATTTTTTTTTTGTTTTCTCCATTGTTTTACATGTATTCTATTTGGCAGCATTAAACCTTGGGCTTCATCACCTTGATTTTGGAGCTTTCTTCTTAGATTACTTCTTCCACCCTGTCTAGCAAGACTGCTGACCCAGGTTCATGGAAATCTGACTCCCATCATGCTTTGTCTCTTCTTCATGTAAAAGTAGACACAAGGTAAAGTAGAATCTCTTACTCCTGGGAGACTAACTGTAGGTTGTAGAACAGTGGATGGATTGGAAGTAACAGGAAGCCTCCAAAGGAAAACAGGAAGGAGGTAAAGAATTCTGAGAGAAGTCCTTAAATTTTCTTCCTATCTTCCAGGCAGCAGCGGATGAATCCACGAGGAAGCCAGCAATGGTTTAGCAATTATCTGCTTTGTAAAACAGTGCAGAGCAAAAGATGTAACACACATTAGGCAGTCTAACGAACAATATTTGGGATGGGCTGTTAGGAGATCTAATAGGAGTGGGTATTCACTTAGTAATTTTATATCAAACATACCGTTCAAGAATATACTTACTTTCATTTGATAGTTCATAACCTAAGATGGTATTATTCCACAATGGGGTATTTAAAATACTTAGGGATATTTTTATTATTGAAATGATGAACAGATGTCCCTTGTGTAATGATGGCAGTGATCAAATATGTAAACTTTGAATATTCCTGGAAATTCAGCCCAGTAAAGAATCAGTTTATACAGATTACTACCAAGACTCTGAGAAATACAGCAACGTGGCTAGAGACAGATTATCAGCCAGTGGTGACCCCTTATTTTGCATATTACTGATAATGAGCAACCTTTAGCAAACACAGCAGTTACTGCCACACTACCACCTTCACCTTTGGCTGTGTAAATAAATACTGTGTGTTCCAAAGCTGTCAATTCAGTGTCAAGGAGAAAGGTCAAAATAGCTCTTTATTATACAAAGTCATAAAGCAAATAATGCCCAGCTGAGTCAGCTACTTTCCATTTCCTCATCAGCTAAAGGGTCTTGGTTTCACAAACACACACACACACACACACACACACACACACACACACGAATGCACATGAACACATATACAAAATAAACCTCCCCAATTCAGAGACACAGTCTCTGAGATTGGAGGTTTCTAAGAAGACAGAGATATATCTCTGCTTATAAACACAAGCATATGTTCATACACAAGTTGTTGTGCAAATTGCCAAACACCCAGACTATATTTATCAAAAGAAAAATTCTCTGCAGATAATTTTTTTTATTGAATATAATCTTCATTTACATTTCAAATGGTAAAACCTTTCCCGGTTTCCCTCCTCCCCAAAACCCCCAACCTCTCCTCCCACCCCCTGCCTCCAAGTATATGCCCCTCCACCCTATCCACTCCCACCTTCCCCCCCCCCTTGATTTCCCTTTGTTGGGAGATATATGGAGCCTTCACCTAACCAAGGACCACTCCTCCCACTGATGCCCAACAAGGCATTCCTCTGCCACATTTTTGACTGGAACCATGTATACCCCTTGGTTAATGGTTTAGACCCTCGGAGTCCTGGGGCATCTGGGTGGCCTACATCATTGTTCTTCCCATGGGGCTATAAACCCCTTCTGCTCCTCCTGACCACCCTCCAACTCCTCCATTGGGGACTCCACTCCCAGTCCAATAGTTGCCTGCTAGCATCTGCCTCTGTATGCGTAAGGTTCTGACAAGGCCCCTCCAGAGACAACCCTGGCATGCTCCTTTTGGTATGCACTTCTTGTCATCCATAGTTGTGTGGGGGTTTGGTGACTGTTTATAGGATGAATCCCTAGGTAGGGCAGTCTCTGGGTGGTCTTTACTTTAGTCTCTATGCAGATAATTTTAATAAATGAGTAAATGATGATTTATCGTAATAGCATGGAGATGTTATCAGATTCAGACACAGATATCTAGGGAGGCACGTGGTCATCAATGCAGGTGATGTCCAGGAACAGTAAATGGTAACTACCCTGGCAAAAACTTTTTTTTCCATCTGAAAATATTTTTAGGTGTTTGGAAAAATTATTTTTACTCTTTTGTGACTGTTGCAGCGATTTAGACTCATCATGACTTGAAGATTGAAACTGATGGGGTAACCAGTTGGCAGCAATGGATCTCTTATGAGTAGCATTTCACGGACTTCTGGGACAGAGCTTCAAAGGTTAGTCCTTCTTTTGTGACATGCATCTTTGATGGAATGTGATTATTGTTTGAGGTAGCATATTTTACAAGAGCTTGCCACTGCTCATGCTGGCCACGAATTAATTACATAGTCCATGCTGGCCTCAAATTTGTTATCTGGTAGCATCAGGAATTGTTTTCAAATGTTACAATCCTCTAGATAATGTATAGGACAAATGAGTCCCTGTTTGCTTCTTATCTATGCATAAGTTAATACATATAATAAGATCATGATTCCATAACTTTGGAATATTACATATTGTCAGAAATGAAAGGACTGGAACTGTTGATGTCCCAAGTTTCCTGGAAGTTTGCCAGGTCTTCTTTCTATGGAGCTCTACCACTGGCTTACTGAGACTCTTAACCTCTCAAGGTCTCAGTGAAATTTGTTAGATAAAAATGAGCTTTAGAATCCTAGTCCTGTATTTTCCTAGACTTATTCTTAGAAGTACAATGGAAGCATAGAAAAATAAAATAAAGGAAGAGAAAGATTAATTTCATGACCTTAAAAGAATATATATATATATATATATATATATATATATATATATAGAGAGAGAGAGAGAGAGAGAGAGAGAGAGAGAGAGAGAGAAATATTCCCTATGCCAGAACTTATGAACTAAAGTACAAGATGGTCTCCACTATGGAAAAATATTCCTAGAAATAAACTAACCAAATACACAGGTATATTAAAAACTCACAAACTTCGGAAGAAAATCATGACTCCCATTGAAAAAACAAGTAGATGACCACATGTGATTTACTAAAGTCAAAGTTCATATCTCAAATATCTAGTCAATGTATGAAGAGCCACACTAACAGTCCTGGGAGGATTACTGTTTTCTTTTCTTACTCCAATTTCATATGTTGAAGTCCTTATACTTTGTGACTTCATTTTTCCTCCTTTGACAGCCATCCTTTCCTCTACATTCAGCCTCTGCTTGATTAATCATGCTCCCCTACTTTCCAATGAAGAAATAAAAGTAGTCAAAATCTCTTCCCAACATCACTGCATCAAACTTAGAAATCTACCTGCTCTTGTTCCTATATTCTGTCTTGCTAATTACAAAGATCCACTGTAGCTACTTCGGAAACCTGACAGACACTGCACCAGATTCTCTAAATCACACGGGCCTTATTGACACATGTGACCCTGTGTACTACTATTCTCTTCTTTGTTTACTCAAATCTTTCCAGCATCATCCCCATGTCCTCAAAACAGAATCATCTGCAGATGCACAGACATTAAAAGCAGATGAAGATTGATCATACTACTATTGATTGCCCCAAACATCTTGCAAGAATGACCTGGCTGCTTCCACTAGCTATTTTTCTCCACTTGGTTATTTTTTCATTTTGCTGCAATCCCGTTGCTAAACTACAGCCCACAATATGCCACTGTCAATTCTATAGGATATCTGGTGTCTACTTTTCTAATACTCATTTTCCGTCCATTCATTGTAGACTTCTGAAACTTCCATTTGTTGGTTCAGAGGCACCCTGGTCACCTAGTATCCAGGCTGGTTTCCTATGTTTCCTCCTTCTCATCAGTCCAAAGTTTGGCTCGAGACATTTTGGGTTAAGGTAGGGTGCAAAGCAGTTCTTGTCTAACTAACCTCTTAGACTACCATGGCTTTAAACTTCATCAAAATTCCAGATCTGTGAATTCATGTATCTACCTGCCAATCAGTATCAATTTTCTATTTCATGGAACATCAAGTGTGTGAAAAATCCAAATGAACTTATTTTTGTGTCATTCCAGGTGGCTATGGCTACAAAGATACTACATAACAAATAATTCTGAAAACAACTGCTCAAAATATATTTATTATCTCATTTGACAGTGGAGTGGCTCTTCTGCTTTATTTTTCTACCCATCAACATGGTTATGGGTTTCTGTCCTCTATTCTATTGTTCTGGCTTTGAGTTTGAAGAGTATGAGTTTCCCAGTGAGAACTTCTGATAAAGAAGCTTCCAGTGCGGAAGGTGGAAGGGTCATCATGCTATGACAAAATCTAGAGCTGGCATACTGCTCGCATTGCTTTTAACCAAGCAAGTCACACAATCACATTCAACATCCCTCTAAAGGAGGGAATACACACACACACACACACACACACACATATACATATGTATATATATATATATATATGTCCATAGGTTGAGTACCACTGGCTTAAAGAGATGTGCAGAAAGAATCAAATAAAGGACATATAGGAAGTGCTATATGGCAAGTCACTACTTCTTCCTATCTCTACAGAGGTGGTGCTTTGCCCTGCTTGAAATAGATTCTGACAGGAAGTCATTAGCTTGTATAGCTAAATTTCAGTGACAATTACTAACATCTATGATACTGGCTTTACAGTGAGTCCTGTGTTTTAGGAGCATAAGGTCAATTTTCTTAATGGCACAGAATCTGTCACCTCTCCATTTTATAAGTAAAACTTGGTGTTTAAAAGGCATAGTTACTTAGTTGGACACTTGTATCTTGTTCATGGTAGAGCAGAAATTTGAAGTCATAATTTTTGTTTCCCAAGTCTGTATTCCAGTCTCAGTTAATTAAACATCTACTCATATACTCTTTTGAATAAATTGCCTTGCCCTTGGAGTGTTATCTTTCTGATAATCAGCATGGCAGACAGAAGTAGTTTTGCAGCATAGCAGATTAGATTTGACCATATCTACCTTTGCAAAGCAGCCATATGTTGCAAATGTCCATGTTAGCACTTATTAAAAGACCCTATATTTAAAAATATTAAGTATGTTTATGGACAACAAAAAACCAATAGATATGTTTAAGTAGAAAATGACACGGTGATTAGACATTTAAGAGAAAAAAATACTGGAGTTTAATAGGAGAGGTGAACTAGAGATTGGAAATAGAGGTACTTTAGAACTTCTAGTCTAAGTGAAAGAAATAAGGGCTGAAATAAAATGTCATTGACAGTCTAGAACTCAAAGGGAAGGACTGAGAGGTACGAAGCATAATCACTAGGCTCAGCTGATTGGTTAAGAGAGAAAATGGATGCATAATTTTCTAACTGAGTGTACTCAGTGTGTTCAATGGATTGATGCATCTCAATGAAAACATGGGAGACAGAACAGATTTGAGGAGGAAGTGTAGAGCCAACTATTCTGTATGTGTGAGCTGGGGAGGAGGGAGAAGATACAGCCAAGGAGATGGTGAGTCAGTATATGGTACAACCAAATCCCAAACATGTGATATCCAACACATTTGATCTACAGGAAGTTTTAGTTCCTTGCTATTTGTTGGTTGTGACTCAGATGGAACTGGCAGTCAGATAAATATATATACACTTCTGAGAAGTCTATGCCTCCCATGACAAGACAAAGTCCTTACAATTCTTTCATTTTAGTTGAACAAATTCTTCAGCTGCTAATCTGTTTCTGTTTGTTGGAGAAATGTAGAGTGTTCACCAGGATGGTTCTCACCAGCAGGTTCGTTGTCCCATAATCCTAGTGACATGTCAATCCAGTAGTGCTCTCTGGGTTTTGTTAGTGCCCAACGTCTAGCTGAGTCTTTAGGGTTGACTGTGAGCCTTGGGGAACACACGATTGCTATTTGGTTAATGAGAAAGCAGAACACAATTCTCACTGACACTGAGTCACACCAGAGTGGTGAAACTATGCCCCTCTCTTACCAGTTCTCCTCACCTTTGGAGCTATGCTGAAATTTAAAATAAAAGAAAGAGAGGTCGCATTAATGATGTGACCATCTACTTCTGTTTGTTGTTGTTATTCAGATAGCATTATGGATAAAGCTTAGAAGCCCTTCTCAATTATAGATGCTGTACTCATAATCATGTGTCTCAGAAGGACTTTGTTTCTTCAGACAAAGTCTTTTGAGATGGTTAGGATGTAGTACTAAAGAGATCTGCAAATAGTAGCATTGTCTACTAAAATCTCAGCAATCAGAGTTTGGCCATTAGTGTTCTCTAGTGGAGCAAGAATTTTGCACTGAACTCTGCATATCTGTGAAGAAAGCTTGTTTCCAGAGAAGTGCCAAGGTACTCAGCATGATCTGTGCCCAGCACTCTGGAGGCCTCAGTGTGGTGCTGAATGCAGTCCCTCAGTGCTGGAACAGATTTTTTTTTTTTATCACTGTGGACATGGTACGACATTGTCTCATTTTGATAGAACATGTTTTAGAGTGAGTGGGGTGTCACCTTGTTCCTCTGCCCAGGGCCTTGTATCTGTGGCTTACCCATGAGGCACTGGGACCAACCAACTTCAGACTCAGCCCTTCTGTTTTAATCTCTCATATTCTCTTGTCTTATTAGTCTTCAGTTACACATAATTACGACTCTAAGGCTATTCAATTACTGATCAACATGAATAACTTCATGAATCCAATACAATTAAATTACTTTGCCAAAATTAATCTGAATATGAAGTAAGAAAAAAAAAATCAAAATCCTCAGGCAAGGATGAACTTTGAGAAAGTTATCTGAATGAAACACCTATTGACAGCTTTTAAAACATGATTTTACTCAGATTCTTTTCAAGTTGATGTTATTTGTAGTAATTCAAAATTCAGCCCTTTGGAAATTCCGAATGTAGAGGAATTTTAATACAGATACTTGATTGCTCTGACAGGGAATCATATCCAAATACCTTCTAGGTCTGTGTGATCCAAATGAAATAACACACCTATAATCACTCTGACTGGAATATAGATGTGCCCTTAGGACATACCTTTAATCCCAACAATGAAGGTGAAATTAGTTTGTAGAAGGAAGCAGCCATGTTTGAAACTGGCATCTAATTGAGAGGCATACAAGTGATGAATAAGAGAAAGATTTGACAGAATGAGTCAGATATGCCCAGCTTTCAGGAGAACAGATAGAAAAGGGGGGGGGGTAACTTAAAAGAGCATCACAGTGAGAGAGAACCAGTCAGTTGCATTGAGTTAAGTCAACTGCAAAACAGTCCAGTTGAGTGGAATTCACTTCAGTTACACACAGTCAGTGCAGTTCTGTTTGTGGCATTTGAAAGCAGTTTTGCCAAGCAGAGCAATTCAGTGAGAAGTTGAAAGAAGTCAGTTTGAATCAGTCAGCTTGGAGAAGACGTTGAGCCAGAACAGCTGAGTTGAACCAACCAGTCAGATTTCAGAAAAAAAAAAATGAAACAAAACAAAACAAAAATAAAGCAAAACAACTGTAAAGGGTGAGCTTATTAAGCAATAAGTCTCCAAGATGACAATTATACTTAGTAAATAAAAGTTATGTTTACATCCAAGTGGTTGATATATAAACAAATGTGAAAATGTGACTCTAAAAATGAAAAAAGCCACATACAAGAATGTAACTGTCCGCAGTTACATCGAACAGGTTACCTGAAAAGAGATCAAGACCAAGACAACACCTGCTGCTCAAGGTCTCAAGGTTTAATGGAGGACTCCAAATATATAGGTGGAGGAAAACTCTTCCCCCAAAGGCTAGAAACTTCTGCAGAACTGGTTCAATTGCTCAGCAGGTGGCTAGTGTTTCTCCGGAAACTGCAGATCCTTGAAGAACAATGGGCTTCACCTCGGTCAGAGCGCTCCACCCCAGGTGGAGGGGATTATGGCTAACACAGGAGTTCCTGCTCAAAGGCTGGGAAAGGAATTTCACATCGGTCCATGTCAAGTTCCTGCCAGGTGGCATGGCACCCCAATAAGGCACTCTACACAACTTCTATTTTTTTAGTCCTAGCTTATGTATATGACAAAGTCAAGAATAGTATCTCCTTCCCTGTCTCCCTCTGTCTCCCTCCTTTCTCCATCTCTCTCAGAATTCCTATTCACACTTGATTTCCCAGTATCCATTTCCATTCATTTACTGAAGCTTCCCTTTACCACACACTGGTGTGACTAAGCAACATCCTCCCTTTTGTCACTTGTCCTTTTCTGTGGGTCTTAGTTCTTCCTTTAGGTAAACGGTGAGTACTTTGGAACAAAACTCCAAAAATAGAGAGAACTCGAAAAACAAGGCAGAGATTTAACAGAGAGAAGCAGATGGAGGGAGCTTTCAAAAGATGATTGCCAGAATCAGGCAGGGGTAGCCAGGGAAGTCTGGAGCAGAGGAGTAAGAGGAGGGTTGTTTGAAGGAACTGCACACCATACAGGGGAAAATCACTTTAAAAACCTGGTCTTCCTTCACAACTGCTGACAGACCAGGCATCTTGGACTTTGGCCCTCTAATGAGCTCTGTTTTGTTTTTTTTTTAAACTACTCTCATATGAAAATACTTCTGCTGCTTGGATAGCAATCTCCATCTACAGGCTGAGTTCACTGTATAAATGACAGGCAAGAATGGTTCATATGGCTCCAAGTTGCACAGTAACAGTAGGTTAGGATGCTTTGTCAACACAAACTATACTCAACTTAAAATACCTCCTTTTTGTTAGTTCTATGATTTGGGTGAATGTGGAAATCTATATCTGTATCTGTAATTTTGCTATTAAAAATGACCTACGGTAAAATGGTTCAGATCAATAATAAAGACTATCTCAAAGCTATCACACTTAGGGTTGTTTCAGTAGGAGTTGAAGCCCCCAGACAGTTCTTAGTAGGAAGATTCCCTGAATCTTATCTAGCTTACGAAGCCTTATTAAAAACTGTGGTGATGGGAAATTAACGCAGTTGTGCCATCTGGAAAGATTTGTTCCATGCTGTAAGTGGGACTAAGTAGGAGCCTGCATTTCACAGAGAGCTTCTCACCCAACACCTGTAAGTATCAAATGTTACCTTGGATACCGTATCCCAAATAAGAATATTTCCATCTTGTTCCAAAAAGGATTTGACAAGGTTTCATACACCACAGCACAATGATTTATGGCAGTTGATGCTGGGCTTAATTCCTCCAGACTAATGAATAAGTAGATATTTATCCAGCAAGTAGACTTGAGACCTGGTGCAATTCTAGCAACATTCTTGACTCAGAGTTACTTCTAGCACTGGCTCCCAGTGACCAGGAGAGTGGAAAATCCTAGTCTCAGAAGCAGAATAATGCCAAAACCAACCAACCAACAAAATCAAAGTAACAAGCTACCAAGGGGGTTGGGGGATAGAAGCTGATCTTTCTGAAGAACCTGAAAATGAGGTGAAATACAGAAAAACAAGATGTACTAGACGTGGATAAATAGTGCAGCTGGAAGTGAAGGGCTTGAGGAAATGAACTGACCTAAATAATAATTTAATACAAGGCAATCTTTTGACTGTAGTCTAAAAACGAAGTGAACTGGACACTGTAATGTTCTACGTCTGGCCTCCTGAAGAATAAGGGTTAATAGTTATGAAGCATACAAACATATGCAGACACAGCACATATGCATTTATCCAGTACAAAATGAACTATACTAAGAGCACATTGAATTTGCCAATTGATAATTACTTTATTCTACAGCCACTGACCTTGGTTTTTGTTTTTTTTTTGTTTGTTTTCCTAGTATTAAATGGCTAAATTGTTTAGGACAGGATACTGGCAGTCACTACTTTCTGCCTATGTTGTGTCTCCTTCTTGTTGCATGAATTTGTCTTGTTTTGGCTTGTTTTTCCACAGCCTAGCTGGCCCTTAGCCATGTCCCTGATGTCTCTCTGTCTTGTTCCCATATTTTGGAGGATATGAGTCCTTATTGTAGAGAGGCTCTAGATGCTTAAAATACATTGTTTGGTTAAGAATGATAACAAATTTGGCTGAATTCAGTAAAATACCTATCAGCCATTAAAAGATATCATTAGATGATAGACACTACACTTGCTTTTGTTTAGAAAAATACACTAGTGAAATATTTTGGTATTTCTGAGATTGATTGAGCTGGCATAAAAATATATGTAAGTTTGGCTTAGCTACAAACTTAGTGAAATAGTAACTGTAAGATACACGAGCAGAATTCTGAGACCAAGTTGTCAGATTACTAATGTATCTGTAATCTTTCTCTTGTCTAGAACTTACCAATGCTTTGCCATTAATCAGAAATAGCCTAAGAACATGCATATAGAACGCAAACTTGCAGGATTACAGGAGGAATAAAACAAATGGAAAGTTTCAAAGAAAGTTATGTAATTTATGCTGCTAGGGTGGGGGGGGGAGGGAAGCTGACCTCCCTCGAATTCACAATTTTAGAAACTGGCATTTATGTTCACACAAACATGATACCCTTCCCAGGGATAGACAGTGCTCAAGTGCTCACGCTTTTGATTAACACAACTTACTAAAAAGATCATAGAAAGACGAACACAACATGCCTTATTAAAATACAACAAAAGAGACATCAGCCTCACTTTTTCCTCATCATCTTAAAACACTCAATTATGATTGATTTCATACTCACATACAAATGCACTGTTAATGTAGAAATACATGCTGCCTAGCTCAATATTTCCTTCCTCAAATCCTTCTGCCTTCCTCTGGTTTGAGGAAAAGCAGGGGAACTGAGCAGTAATTAAATGCTAATGTTTTTGTGATCCAGGTAAATGTTACTGTGAAGGAACAATTCCCAGCGATGAGGGAGTACCTAAGAAGAGAGAAGCCCGATGAGAAGTGTAGGCAGTACATTGTCCAGGCAGGCTGGTGGTAACAAATGGCAAATAGATCCCCTAAAGATAAGAGGGAAACAGCAATCAGGGTGGGGGAGACAAAGAGAAGGAAGAGGCAAGTATCCAGGGAGATGCTGAGTGGATAGGGAATTCTCCTCACCAGGACTGAGGAAGCTTACCCTGCCATTCAGTTCAAAAGGCCCTAAAATTGCAGCAGCACAGCCATAAAGACGCTAGAGACAAACGTCATTACAGGCCTGAAGTGGCAGCGAGGGAGAGCGCTGAGCACCAGGCGGGAGAGAGGTGGGGACAGACCGCCCTGACTTGCCAGTCCCTCCCCGAAATAGGCTCCTTTGCTTCCATGGTGTGGAAACATAAAGAGACAGAAACCTGGATCGTGCAACACAGGAAGCTGATAGGCTGCGGGCGAGAGAGCTAACTCGGGAAGGAAGCAGATTAGAGAGCAGAGACAACGAAGTGGCTGCCAGGAGGGCTCTTAAACAACTCTTCCTTCACTACGAAGGTAGCCAGAGAAAGCAAGCAAATTGTCAGATTAGGTCTAGAACTGGAAATGGAGTAACTAGAAGGAACGAACAATGATATCTTGGAAAAGGGTCTGTAATATATTTAATAAACACGGGTCAGCAGAATTAATTAACTTGAGTTGAAGGAGAACATACACACACACACATGAACAGGTTCAAGTCTGTGTGAACTCTGTCCATGAATAACATACAGTAATTTGCTTCCAGTATTCGACTAATTACGCTTTTATATTATTTTCTTGAGTAGAGGAGAAAGCATCTTTTTGGTTGTAAGTGTAGTGTAAGCTTACTAAAGAAACTTGGAAAACACATGAACACCATTAGAAAAGCCTTGCTGGGCAGTGGTGGTACACGCCTTTAGTCCCAGCACTTGGGAGGCAGAGGCAGGTAGATTTCTGAGTTCAAGGCCAGTCTGGTCTACAGAGTGAGTACCAGGATAGCTAGGGCTACACAGAGAAACCCTGTCTCGAAAAACCAAAAACAAACAAATAAACAAAAGAACCCCAAAAACAAAAAACAAAACAAAACAAAACAACCCCCCCTACATTCCAAGGTAATGACAGTGTAATTTCTCAGGTTTTCTACACATTTTTTTTCCTGAATTAAAAACTTTCTATTTATAGAATTAACTTTCCCATGAAGACTTTATGACTTTTTCTTTAATACTATTTCTCCTGTTATTAAAACAACTTAAAGACAACATTGGTACATTATGACAGGTAGAGAAGGGAGCAAGAAAGAATTAGGGGACGAGGAAGAGTGAATGCAGGCAATGGACACAAAATATGGAAAAGGATATGAAGATAACCGTTTTCCAAGTTCTAAATCTATTATAGAGATTTTGCTTTTGGTGGTTGATAATTGCATAGAGAGATATTCAATAGTTAAAGAAAAAAATTCAATATGAAAAGTATAGCCTTTGGGTTATTATTATTATTTATTATTATTATTAGCAACTTTAAGAATAAAGGTTAAATATTTTTAACGTGATATTTCTACTGAATGCATGATTTCTTATGCTGTGATAAACAAAACTTTCTTTTTAAAATTTTTTTGTAAAGTTGGACTTGCATTAATTTGAGAAATGATACAGTCATTATATACCTAAAGGTATCTATATATTTGTAAATTGTTACTATCATTTGGAATCCAAGTGATCCTCATAAGTGAACATTTTGAGCCAAAGGACAATACTTGAGAACCTTTTTGTATGGTTTTTACAGGCTCTTACAGCAAGTGTGGTCACCTGTGAAAGATAAACAGCAGTTAAAAATTCCTGCGTGGAGTGGTGAGTCCCTCCAAGGCCCAATCCCAATGTAGAAACTCTTGACAGTTGATGGCTGATATGGGAGTTGCTTTTCTTTGTTGGAGTCTCTACTGGTTGACTGCCAATGCTCAGTGGAAAACTCCACAGCTATGCATGTATGGATAACACTGTTTAGACTCTGAGGGTTATGAAAAGCAAACAGGACTTGAAGCTAGAAGGCAGAGGGGCTTGGGAGGGCTTGATGGGAAGGAGTTAAGATATAGCTATGAAATGTTCAAAGAATAAGAATAAATAAAAATAGCCCTAAAGAAAACTCTTTGAAGGGGAAGTGTTTCCAGTTTATTGCAGCCCATATTTTTAAATTATTCTTATTCTAAAATTACGTTAGATTTATTAGTCTAACTATTGCTTAGTTTCTGATTTGTGAAATTATTAGATTTAATTACATTTACTATTAAAATTATTTTTAGTGGCTTACTCTGCTAATTTTAAAATGGGTAATTTCTTAAGTTAATATAACTTAGCAAGTTTTCTAAGTGCATAAGCTTTTATTTCTCTGTGTTCTCTCTGTGCACTTGTCTTTCAATATGTCATAAGAATTAATTTCTTGAAATTTTACTTGTAATAAATATATCACCTTTCCTGTGTGATTATTTTTAAGTTGCATTTTCAAAGTCAGGACATTTAGAAGTTTAAAGTCTTTATTTGATATTTCTAGGTTTCCTTGGGACTATTTTCCATTTGCTTTTCAATTAAAAACTTTAACTTAGAAAAACACATAGACTCAGAGTAGGACATATGCTTTTCAAATTTTCTTTGTTTTTTTAAATGTTACTGGCTTTTGTTCAAATGTATATGTATAGTGTGTGTGTTCACATATGTGTGGGTGCGCATGAGTGAGCATGTATGTGATAATATGTATTGAAGCCTGAAGTTGACATCAGTCAAGAATATTACTGGATCAGTGTCCAATACTCATTAAAGAAGAGTCTGTCAGTTGAACCCGGAACTGTTCTAGATGATATTCCTGCTAGACAGGATTCCTGTTTCCATTTCCTAAACACTGGGATTATGAACAGCAGCAATGCCCATGTGACATTTATGCTAGTGATGGAGAAGGTCACACTGGTCCTTCACCTTCTGTGGCAAGCAATTTATCCACTGAGCTATCTCCCCAGTCTCCATCCTGTTCTACTGTCTTACAGTTTTCAATTTTTGATTAAAAAAGTATTTAGCTTAAAAGTTACTAAGTGTGAGACATGAGAACTAGGGTGCCCTTCCTACTCCCACCCATTAATTTCCCATTAATTTAATAAATATTGACTTGAATCTACATGCAACAATAATTGTGCACTTTCTTGAGTTACAGCAGCAGGGGCGTGGCTGTAAAGTAATCCTGGCTTTACTCATGTTTGTAATTTTTTTTTTCCTCAAGGGAATTCAGTGAAGCCAGAGGGTGGCAGGGAGGGAGGTCATGTGTGTTCACAAAGTAGTAATTCTTGTGCTCCTAAGAAGAAGCAAACAGGGAAATATGCAGAATGGTCAAGGGAAAGGAGAGGCATGATAGGAACCACCTATGGGGCAGGGGGAGGATTGAAAAGTTATTAAAGCAGAAGGACTTACAGGAAAGAGCAGAAGACCCTAAGGTTTCCATAGGACTGCAGCTAGTGGCACTCAAGGATGCTGGCACTACTGAGGGCGGACACCCCTTTGAAATTGGTCATTGCTGTGGTTCCCCAGTTCTAGCCTGGGGTTGAGAGTCAGTCAAGTGCATGAATGCTAAACTGGTCTATTTGAGGAAGCAGTGTGACCGAATCAAATAAAAACAAACCTGAAAGGTAATCTTCAACTAGGAAAAAGGATTCCTGTCTTAGAGAACAGCTGAGTCCAGGACCAAGAGGGCAAGAAGGTCTTGGACAGGATAACAGCAGACCCATGGGGAAGGAGGAAGGAAGCCAAGTGTCTAAACAGCTATAGACAAATCCTTACCTCCCAGACCCAGTGGGATGATCCTGAGAATGGAAGCACAAGCCACAGAAGGCAGAGACAGTGACAAAGGCTCCTGGAACTGGAACTGGCCCTTGCTCCCTGCTCCATGGCTCCTCCTGATTGCCTCTTGGCTCAGCAATCTGCTGCTTGCTCTAGATTTCTACCTTGGCAAAGCAACCTTTCAGCTCTTTTGGCTCTGTCTTCTCTCTCCATCCCATACATTATGGCTTCATTTCAGTCTCTGCTGGTTTCTGAAATGATCCAAGGAACTGACTTTGTTGTCTTGGCTAGAAGACCTACTTGGTGTGCATATGTCAGTAGCTAGCCATTAGGACTTACACAGGAATCATGGGACTATTGGCCATCTTCCTCACACTAATGGGCCAATTTTAAGAAACTGGTCTTGACTTCGGCTACTGTATAAAATGAAACAATTTGATTTCTGTTGCATAGTTTAGCTTCCTGAAACTTTTCAAAGGAGAATTGAATGAAATTGGGAAGAGGGACCACCAAGGAAGCAAACTCTCAACCAATATCTTTAAAGACTTTTACTAGAATTGTGTCTTCTCAACTGATAGCCAAAGAAAACACTTGAAATTCTAGTTCTCATGAAATACATCTTTATTGCAAATGATAGTTTAATCTTTGATTAATGAAGTTCTAAGACTCTTTCTTTTTTCCCTTATTTTATCTCTTTAAACTTCAAGAACTGTCATATTCTCTACCCAGGTATATGTATATATTCCACTGTGCTGTCAGACTCTTTGAAGAAGTATATCACAATCTGGTATATAGAGTTTGGTGTATTGATGTGTTTCAGGTTTGACTTCTTGTGTGTTTGTTCTTGGTTCTGTTTTTAGATATAGGACTTTGGTCTATTTGTTATTCTCTTTAGTGAAAATGTGAATCTTGCAGTAGAATCTCCACACTTGCCCCTGATCAGTTAACATTTTGCTTCTCTGTAAAACTCTCTCTAGCCATCCCCATGTTCACAGCTGCTCAACTGCTCCTGTACTGTGACCCTTTTAATTGCAGATTTACTGGAAGTCAGCTGGGGTTGTCTTCGAAATCATTTACTTCATTCAGTGGTTGTCATTTTAAGTTTAAAGAAATCAAACCCAAATTATTTATGTGCAGAGAAACAAACCAGAAAAGAATATTTATGTAAAAATTAAACTGAATTCTTTGAAAAAGTCTTGATCAAGTTGAATCGTAAGTTGTGGCTGAATTCTGTGTGGAAAAATAAAGGACCTGCAAAAGACTAAGACAGTCTTGCTCTCTGGGACCTTTACAATTTAACTCTGCCTTAATGAATTCACAACACGAAATGTTAAAGGACAAACTGTAAGTCTAACACACTGAAAAAGAAAAAGACTAAATAAGGGTTTAAATCTAAAAATCAGGTGAACTGACCAGCCAATTCCAGCAACAGTGGACAGGCTGCATGTTCTCATCTACACTAGACTCTCCAAAAAACAAAACAAAACAAAAATCTAAGTTCAGAGGTTGAATTATTGGACTGAGCGCTTACTTTACCACTGTGTTAACATTATGAATTTTAGATTTTAAAACAAAGGACAACATGGGTAAGAACAAGACAGGCAACAACAATATAAAAAACATACATCTTAGAATATTCATTACACAGAAACCAACATCTCTTCAAATCCAAATTTCTCAAAAGAATATATTGGTTCCATCATTCAGTCAACACTAGGAGCCCACTGTTAGGCAGACAGCTCTGGACCATGTCTGGAACTAAGATGGGAGGCCTTATCTTTCTTCTAGCTTCCCCAGATGACCTCACCATGCACCGAGGCAGCTTCCTGCTTCAGCCTGCTTCTCCATCTCTGGGTGCTTGTTCCTCCTCTCTCTTGCAGGCCTGCTTTTCCCATGATTTGCATGCAATATTTGTCAATGGCTCTCTTATGTCCCCTTCTTTAATTTGATTATAAAAGCAACACATGGCATTGTATAAAACCAGAAAGTAGACATTGCCTTGAAAGCAATTCCAAATTAAAAATCATGTTCATTCCACCTAGTGTGCAACCCTCACTCTCATCAGACTGATACTTTCCCTGCCGTTACATACTTGATGTATCGAATAGAAATGAAAGGATATCCTTGATGAGTTTTGATATATAAAATGCCTTTCTGCATTTGTATTATAAGTGTAATTTACAGTACCCAGTGTCATTGGCGAACATACATTTGTTTGTTTGTTTTTTTGTATTGACTCCTGTTATCTGAATTTGTGCCAGTCTGTGATTGGTCTGCCTTTCCTGTTACTTACTACTATCTTGCTTTCATGTTTAACTTTTTATTTTAGCCAGGCAGTGGTGGCACATGCCTTTAATCCCAGCACTTGGGAGGCAGAGGCAGGCAGATTTCTGAGATCGAGGCCAGCCTGCTCTACAAAGTGAGTTCCAGGACAGTCAGGGCTACACAGAGAAACCCTGTCTCAAAAAAAAAAAAAGTTTTTATTTTAAACGCAAAGTCAGAATTTCAATTTTAATACATTTACATGGATTGGCCTAGCTATCATAATTAGTTCCCAGGCCTTTGTACATGCCTGGCAAGGGTTCTACTATTTAACTACCCTTCAGCCTCCTAACCTGCTAAAGCAAAGGTAAAATAGTGGTCTCCTGAGACCATGCATGTTGAAGAACATATTCCTGTTTTCTTCACAAATACATGGTTAGGCCTAGAATTTCTAGGTCATGTCTTTGTCTTATGAGACCTTCATATGTTTAGCCTGTGCTTTTGGAATTTACTATTATGAAGCAAAAGTATGAAGTTATATTTTAGTTTTTATGGCTTTCATTTCTTTCTTCTTCACCTATGAACTAACAACTTTATTGGCCTATGACTAGGACAGACTGTCCAAAATTAACTTTGTTAGAGCAAATTCATAAAGGACCAGCAGTGTAGAGAACACGGGCATTGTCATCATCTTCCAAAGTCATAAAACTGCATTTTCTCAGTGCAAAACTGGCTGACGCTCACACAACAGTAAATGTGTAGATTCTGGTAAGCAGTCTTCAGACTCATGAAGTCACATAAATTTAGAAAGACTTTGGCAAATGTACTAAGATACATTATTCAATTTTGTTTTAAGACTTATAAATGTGCCCACTTTATGATTCCAAGTTATGATATATTTGTACATAACAATGATTTATAAGCACATTCATGCACACCATTTAATTTGAGCCTTATCCCAAGTATGGGGCGATGCTAGGTTATTGTGCATTTTACGCATAAGATACAAGAGCCTCAGAGCAACTCAGTGACTCTCCCAAATTAACCACTAATTGAGTTTTTGATGCCTGATATGATTTGCTGCACCCATTATGTTGAAATTTTTATATAATTTATGTAATTAAGAGGCTGAGAACAGACAAGCAATTCCTGGGAGCCAAGGTAAGGCAGGCTTTGAGCCCAATATGTACTGAGAGACACTCTGCTTACCTTAACCCCAGTATCCTGGGTTTCCTAAATACATATCACCACCACCCTATTTCTGCATAATATCCATCTCAAATACAAACTTTCTAGCAAAAGTTACAACTTATTTTCATTACTTGAGCATTAATTAATACACACACATGGAGGAAAAGAACAGGAACTACTGTGAGTAATGTACACTGACTAATTAAAAAAAAAAGGAAACGGTGTTCACTGAAAAGAAAAGGAAAACTTGTTTTATTTCATTAGGTATTCCGTATTGCCTCAACTTGAAGGCATGATCACCTTGCTCATGTCCTAACATTCATATCCGGCGAATTGTCACCTAAAAATTGAGTAGGCCTGCTGTCATTTAAATATATTTTAAATCTGATAACCCTTATATGTATCTAAAATATAAATCCCAGCATATTTGCTCTTAAATATTTTATAGCAATGTAAAACTTGGAGCATGTTTCTATATATAGCATACATTTTTTTTAACTTTCAAATTCTTAAAATAGTAGAACACAGCACAATGCAACAATGTGTTATGTTTTGTGGCACATGCAAATTGACATGCCTGCTGTTTGATTGCTGTCCAGTGTCCATCGCGATTAAATATGCCCACAGTAGTCGGGCGGTGGTGGCGCACGCCTTTAATCCCAGCACTTGGGAGGCAGAGGCAGGAGGATTTCTGAGTTCGAGGCCAGCCTGGTCTACAAAGTGAGTTCCAGGACAGCCAGGGCTACACAGAGAAACCCTGTCTCGAAAAACCAAAAAAAAAAAAAAAAAAAAAATATGCCCACAGTAAAAAAGTTCGCCAACCTGTAGGTAGGGCTTGACAGCTTCACTCATTAAGGGTTGCGTCACTCCAAGAGACAAGCTAGACTTGAGATGGAGACCTCTTTTTTTGTTTATTTGTTTGTTTTGTTTTATTTTGTTTCTTTTGTTTTTTTTTTTTTTTTTTTTTGAGACAGGGTTTCTCTGTGTAGCCCTGACTGTCCTGGAACTCACTCTGTAGGCTAGGCTGGCCTCGAACTCAGAAATCCTCCTACCTCTGCCTCCCAAATGCTGGGATTAAAGAGTTGTGCCACCACTGCCCGGCAAGATGGAGACTTGAGACTTCTGAATACCTTCTTGTCTCCCTTGATCTGGAGGAGAGCAGTATGTTCTGAGACTGCTGTACAAGTCACTGAAGGAATTGGTTCAAAACAAAGGTCAGTTAGCACATCTACAATGCAAACCAGGGATGCAATATGGCTTCCCAGAGACTTTCTTGATGTATTAAGAGGTAATTCCTGACTCTATAAAATCAATAGCAGCTGTGGCTGCCTGCATAAGACTTGCAAAAGCCAGACACCAGTGCAGCATGGGGTGGGTAGGTTTTCATTAGCCCCAGTGTCTTCTGAGGGTGGGAGGAGAGTCAGTTTTTTGAAGGATGTGGCGTCTGGTAGGCTGAAGGCACTCGGTGGATAGCTCCATACTCAGAACTAAACGCAGAACAAAGACTGGAATGGGTAGGGTGTTAAACGGAATCAAGCAAGAAGACAAATAAATCACACGAAGA